>JAZKJV010007022.1:0-706098 GCA_037367405.1 Ottelia alismoides | reverse complement strand
TGGAAGAGGAAGCGTAACATGAGAGAATAAAGATAAATAAAATATGGAAATAACACAATGGGATTTTCACGTGGAACCCTACTCACGTGAGGAGCGGGATGAAACCACGGGAGAAGCCCTCAAAGGGGCGTGTCTCTTCATTGCACTTTCTCATCGGATACAGGAGGTCTGGGGCTCCTTATATAGCCTCTCCAGACCCTCCAAGTCCCACTACTGGACGTGTGGGACTAAACAACTGGATGAGGTAAATAGATCTCCTCCAAGGATCCATTTACCCTGCTACAACATTAATAGGCGCATACAACTTATACTCAACACTCCCCTCAAGCTGGAGCATGCAATGCTCAGCTTGGACAAAACAGAAAGAACTCAACTCAACGCTACAGAGCACTACGGACAATATTCAACCCCAACGCGCACATTGCTGCAGTGAGACGTTGCTTCTCATGCCGTGCAGGGTGGAGGAGGACGGACATGCTGGAGTGTGAGTCAACTGAAGACTCGGAATCTGACCTCGAGTCTGAAACTGCGCCTGAAGTCTCCTCGTCGGAGAACTGGGTCCTCTCCCATCTGGCTCAGAGAATTGTGCACTGCTCTGGTGTACCTATGATACCACATGAAAACCCTTGCCTCCATGGCATAGGGAATGGTCCTCTGCTCTGGAGTCCCTATGGCTCACATGAAGACTCTGCCGATCAAAACAACAACAAGAATGATGGGACCTCGAACTGATGATGCAACATATGCTCATCTGAAAATGACCGCACACTTGTGCGTGTTCTGAAACTGGAGACTCGGAAACAATGATCGTCGAGTCTGAAAACCGAACTGAGAGTCTGATCAACTGACTGGTCTGGAGACTGGTATCTGAATCTGGATCTGGAATACAAGACCTGTGACTCTACATATATACTCCCTTTTTCTCCATACTGGTCGGAAAATAGAGAAATCGACCAAGTTGGGAGAAGACAACATAATGGGGAAAATAAAACATGAACTTGCGGCTTTCATCATTATTTTTTTAAACTCCAATTTTTTTGTAACCTTTTTTAGAAAGCGTTTCAACTTTTTTTACGGCTTTTGTTGCATTTTTTTTACTCGCGTACGGCTTTTCTTGTACGCGCCTTTTTTCGTTTTTTTGAATCTGACCTTCCATAGTTTTTTTTTCTTTCCTTTTTTTTTACAAAAAACTCGACACCAATAGGGATTCCTCAAAAGGCTCCCCCCTCAACAAAAAAAACTCGGCTCTAATAAGGACAGCCCATGTCGAAAAATTATTTTTTTTATAAAGAGCCTACGGCTCTTAGGGTTCTCTTCGAGAAACCCCTTCAATTGGGGTTGCCGCCGCCTCCTTCGAGGATGTGCTCTGTATGAGGATCAATGCGCGTTCCAGCCATAGGACACAGAAGGGGGTGTCACCATCACCCGCCTGGAGATCGTGCAACAGGGAGGTTCGCGCAAGGGATTAGCGCCATAAGGCGACCTGGACTGGAGGGGAGGAATAGGTTCCATCGTGGAACCCTCCTGGAGAAGCAGCAAAATTGCCCCGGAGTAGGAGGCGGTGCCGCGCGCCGCCTGCGCACGGTTGAGGAGGAGGGGCCTGGTGGCATCGCCCCCTGTCTGGAGCTTTGCACGCATGGAGTTGGTTGTTCGAAGATGGTGCCGCCTTCTGTCGTAGGAGATGTAGCGGCCGCCTGGAGCCGCCGCCTGTTGTACGGCTTGAAGAAACGCCGCCTGCGCCCGATGTTTGAAGAAGGGCTCCGGGAACTAGTCGTTGTTGAATAGGGGCGACGACGAGAACAGGGCTTCGAAGAGGTTGTTTGCGTGATGCATTCGCTTGCTTGAAGATGGTGCAAGGCCTGGAGAGCAGAACTTTACGAACAATCTAGGGTTTCAGAAAACCCTAGAACAAGAACTTTTGACCAATAATAATCTTCAGGAATAAACAACAATCGAATCTCGAATAAATAAAGACGAAATCCTCGAGAATCGAACCGCTCTGATACCATGTTAGGAAATCGGAAGGAAAGCGTAACATGGAAAATGATAAATAAAATATGGAATAACACAGCGGCATTTTACGTAGAACCCTACTCCGTGAGGAAGCGGGATGAAACCACGGGAGAAGCCTCAAAGGGGCGTGCCTTTCATTCACTTTCTCATCGGATACAGGAGGTCTTGGGGCTCCTTATATAGCCTCTCCAGACCCTCCAAGTCCCACCACTGGACGATGTGGGACTAAACAACTGGGTGGGGTAAATGGATCTCCTCCAGGATCCATTTACCCTGCTACAACATAATAGGCGCATACAACTTATACTCCAACAAAGTACCATAGAAAGGGGAACCTCTATATATAGATCTGATATAGAACAGCCCAGAACCCACATCATTTCTGTACTAACAATGGGACATAACCCTATATTCTGACTCAAACACTAGATCTAGCTACAACAATTTGCTTCTTGCTCCTCCATGAGACAAGAGAATCTCCAACATATATAACAAATCCAGTGGCGGACATCCTATCCTTTGGACACCATGCATAATCTGCATCTATGCATGAGTAGACATGCACCTGGAGACGATTTAAGATACCTGAGTATCATCTGTATAACATCTCTATGGACCTGACGTGGTTGCTCCATGAACTGGCATCACCTGACTAATAGCAAAAGAAATATCGGGGTCTGGTAATGGTAACTAAAGAGAGCTTTCCTAACAGCTCTCTGTATCTCCTCCAATCAACCTCATCAGTATCATTATCATATAGTTTCATGCTTGGATTCATTGGTATGGTAGCAGGTCGACATCCAAGCATCCTCGTGTCACTTAGCAAATCAGTGGTGTATTTCCTCTGGGTCATCACAAGCCCTTATTAATTTCTGGAAAACTCTAGTCCCAGAAATTATTCAAGGGCTCCAAGATCCTCAGTGACAAATTCACGACCCAGAAGATTCTTTCGCCCTCTTGATTCCTTGTATGTCATCTCTTGTAATAAGGTCTATTTTTTACTATAGGCGCAGGACCTCTAAAGGTGCCTGTGGAGGGAATATCGACCTTGTTCTCTTGACATGACAGCTTGAGAAGACTAGGGCTGAAGACTAGACAAGATCTTGTCTACACTGACATAGAGAGATTTGATTACATGTGCAGAATCATGCAAGTAATCTCATCACAGAAGAGGACTGGACGGCGGTGCTTCTAAAGGAGGGTGACGACACCCCTTTTTGGAGTTACAGGAGGGCCACAGTCACACCCCTGCCGCTCGTCACCGTGGAAGGACTGCGGGATCGGACTGTGAGTCCGCGTGAAGGGGGGATGCAGACCCTGCTGTCAACGCTAGGCGGGGGCTGCAGCGCACAGAGGGGGGTTTGCATGGAAGGGCAGAGGCGCGCGGAAGGAGTCACGTGGCCGGGCTACGAAGCCAGGAGGGGGGACGGGCGATGGTGCGAGGGAGAACCGGCGGCACGAGAGGGGACCGGCGCGTGCGTGGGAGAGGGTGTTGGGGTGAGGCTAGGGCTAGGGTTTCGGAGCTCTGGTCTAGGGCCGCCGCTCTGATACCATGTTGATAAAAAAATGTAGAGTTGTTTATTCCATGAACCCTAGGCTCTCTTATATAGGAGAGTAGCCTATGGGTAAATTACATAAGTCATTCATAAGTAAAGGGAAATAAGAAGAAACAGGAAATAAATAACGTAACATAAATATATCTCTACACGAGTATTGTTGGTTTTTGTTCTAGCTATGGAGGATAAAGTTGAAATTGGGGGGAAACTTCAAGATGGAAAACCAAACTGTGCAAATCATCAAACATAAGATTAACCAAAGATAACTATGTGATATGATCGTTTGTTATGGAAACGATGATCGCTGGTAGGGGGAGAATTGGATACATAAATGGATTCTTCTTAGGAAAAATGGTACCTTGAAGATAATCAAGTAAAGACCTACTTGAAGTGACATTCAACATCGTATTTCTTCGAAAAAAATACTGCTATAGAAATGTGAACGACACTTGAAAGTATGTATGGTAAAAAGAGGGATATACGAATTTATCAAGTAACCCAGGAGATTTATAGTCTACGTCAAGAAGGGAGGTATGTTGCAACGTACTATGGGGCTCTGATGTCTAAATGGAGGACTTAGATTTCCACTCTGAGGAATCTTGGAAACGTAGTATAGATCAGAAAACTTTCTGGGACAGAGAATGGAAGATATGAATTTCCATATTCCTTGTTGGTTTGGACCTCGGTTTTTGAAAATATCAGGAGTCAGATTTTGAACTCATGAGTGACATCAAGCATTCAGAAGTATTTATCCTCATATTGAAGCTGAGGAACAAAGACGACTTGTGATGATTGGGCCTAATGATGAGGTCAGAACAAATAAGTGTTCCGCTCTTGTATCCCAGGGAAATAACATTGGAAAGTTGTATAGGAAATGCACTCACTGCAAGAAAGCTGGACATTATGTTGATTTTTGTTGGGAACTCCCACCCTGAGAAGAAACTGCCTAGAGGACGATATGATCAGAAGACTAAGAAGGTTGCTGCTAGTGCATCTGAATAGGCTAACAGAGACAGGATGAAGATCACACCCGATCAAATTCAAGAACTTCAAGTTTATCTAAGTATAATAAGTGCTCGTGATGAAAATGTTGACGAAGCCCACATCACCAATTCCACTCTTACCACTGTTGCACAGAAGAAAGGTAATTATAAGAATACTAATGGCTAGAAAGAATGGATAGTTGATAGTGGAGGCATCAATCATATGACCGGTGATCCAAAACATTTTACAGCATCCACATTGACATCTGGCAAGATCATGTTTCTCTTGACGATGGATCCCATATTTTGTGGTGACATGCAAAGCGAGTATATCTCCCCTTAACAAACTCCTTATCCATAATGCTCTTCATGTTCCAAACATGTCCTTAATCTACTTTTTGTGAGCAAGATAACAAAAGAGCTCAATTGTGATCTATTTTTTTCTTCTGATCGTTGTATTCTGCGAGACTTGGTGACAAGGAAGAGGATTGGGATTAGTTTGGTTTTTGAAGGCTTATATCATCTCCTAGTTAAAGTCACAACTGCATTAACCACGACAATTCAACAAACAGAGAGACAAGAAGGATTCTCATCATCTTGTTCTACAATGGCATGAGCATTTTGGTCATCTTTCTTTTAGTTTACCTTGAAGACTTGTTTCCTGCATTATTTAGAGATTTACATTTTGAGAACTTAGTCTGCCATGTTTGTTTAAGGCTAAGCATACCCATGCAACTTATTCTATCTCTGAAAGTAAGACAAGTGAATCTTTTGAGCTACTTCATTCTGATGTACGGAGTCCTCTAATGTTCCCACTCTTGGTGGCTACAAGTATTTCATTACTTTAGTTGATGATTACTCTAGAAGCACTTTTGTTTATCTACTTCATACTCGTGGAGAAGTTGTTGACTTGGTGAAGAGTATGTTCCACCTTATTGAGACACAATATAGGAAGATGATCAAATGTTTTATATCTGATAATGCATGCGAATACTTTGCTAGGGAACTACAAGATTTGTTTAGTATTAAAGGCACCGTTGTGAGACTTCATGTAGTTATACTCCTCAACAAAATGTGTTGTTGAACAAAAGAACAGACGCTTACTTGAAGTTACCAAGACACTTTTGTTTCAGAGAAATCCCCCTAAGAGATTTGGGGGGAGGCTATTCTCACGAGTGCCTTTCTTATAAACAAGATGCCTACAAGAATACTAAATATGGTAACTCATTTTTCGGTTATTCAACCTGGTGGTAAGACATTTACCCCTCCTCCAAAGATATTTGGTTATGTTTGCTACTTTTATAATTCTGCACCTGATGCAAAGAAGCTTGATGCTTGTGGAATCAAAAGTGTTTTTTGGGATATTCCCTTACTCAAAAAGGTATAAGTGATTCAATCCTAGGGATGAAAAATTGCATGTGACTAATAATGTCGCCTTTATAGAGCACGAATCTTATTTTTCTACGCAATTCCGTCAGGGGGGAAACGGAAGTAATGATGAAGGAAATGTGCAGGATATTGTCCAAGATGGTTTTTCATGGATGCGGGTTATGATTCGTTAGGTTCTTTAGGCAGCTCAAATCAAACTAGTACAAAAATAGATGAGTGGAAGCTTCGTTCTCTACATTGGCATGAAAAAGGCTACAGTAAAAAAAGATCAACAAGGGATTCTTGTGCAAGCAGAGGAAAGAGAAACAAATCCCAATCATGCCCAAACCTTAGATCAACCAAGCTCATCTGCTACATTGGGTAATTCTAACTATCATCTGAAAAAGGAGGTCGGTAATGAAGAAGAAGATTAGGAGGTTGCGGACTTATCGTCTATGAAGGGGATTCAGTGGCACAAAGACGTGAACGTTGGGAGATAAAGCATCCCCTATTAACAAATATGTGGGCTATTCTAAACTTAACAAAAAATTATGGATGCTTTATCTCTTCACTTTCTGCTTCTGTTATTCCTAAAAATGTTGTTGAAGCTAACTTTGATCCAAGATGGGTTCATGCTATGTAGGAAGAGATGGAGGCCCTTGAAAGAAATCATACCTAGGATATTGTGGATATTCTGGATGGGGTGCATCCATTAGGGTTTACACAATAAAATATAGGCCAAATGGAAAAGTGGAAAGATCAAGGTTCAGGAATGCGGTATGCAGTATTCGTTCGGTCATACGGTCTAAAGCGAGTAAGCGGATATGCGGAGTATACGGAGGAATATCGTTTATTATATTTTAATTTAAAATATTTAAAAATACAATAATAAAATATGATTATAGAAAAATTTTGATGATCTAACAAAATCCAAAATAAAAATTTCAAATAAAATAATATAATCAATAAGATATATAAGCATGATATTATAAATTGGTTATTTTTTAGTGTACATTTTGAATTTAATGTATATATACACACATACAAATTTGGATTCAACAGGAAACGCATGAATTCTATAAGAAAACCTTTAATGCATGTATATATCCTATAGATAATAAAAGCTAAAGAATAATCATAGATTTACAAATTATACACCCAAAATTATATGTATATATAGATTTCCAAGGGACAAAACTTGTTGACACAAAACATAGGGGAAAATTGTATTTGCATATATAATTTATTAGAAGCACAAAAATGTAAAGTGCTAGTCAATTATTTCATATTTTATTCGAAGAATTAGAATGAATATCAATAAATAGAAAATTCAAAAGGCAAGGCAGTAAACAGTTCATTAATAAGTATTAGGAACAATGGAAAGATGCAAATGAGAAAAAATACCTTAGACTACATTCCCAAATGCGGTATATACGAGATTAATGAAAAGATACATCAATGTAAATGATGATATAAGAGTTGCTCGGAAAAAATCAAGTAAATGTGTCATCAACATGTTATGGATTTAACAAAAAAGACACATAAATCCTATATGCAAGTCCCTTGTTCAGATATGTGGTCGCATATGCGGCCACATATACTGCATAGTAGGACAGCATATGCGTTTTGATTGCATATTGCCGCTTATGGCATATACGCTTCGGTCAAGTGACCGAATACGCATGTGCAGTCGCATATGCGGTCGCATGGACCGCATTTCCGAACACTGGGAAGATACAAGGCTAGACTTGTTGTAAGGGGTTTCAGTCAAAAATATGATATTGACTACCTAGAGACACTTGCTCATGTGGCAGATTAATACGGTTCATGTTGTTCTATCTCTTGTTGTACTAAAGGAGTGGAAACTTTTACCAGATGGATGTCAAAAATGCCTTCTTGAATGGGGATCTTCAAGAAGATGTTTATATGCATATGCCACCGGTCCATGAGAGGAAAGGAAAATGTTGTAAGTTGAAGAAAACTTTGTACGGATTGGAACAGTTACCTAGAGCCTGGTTTGAGAGGCTTAAAATGCCGATGATCAGATTGGGATATCATAAAGTAAACAATGATCATACGCTATTTGTCAAAAAGGGGAATCATAAAGTGGCTATTCTTCTTGTATACACGGATGACATGATTATCACAGGGGATGATGAGATAACATGTCTGAAAGGAGAGCTGCCCATGATATTTGACTTGAAGGATCTTGGAAGTCTTAAGTACTTTCTGGGTATCGAATTGACACGTGGCCGAATGAAGGCATGATTCTTTGTCGAAGGAAATATATTGTGGATTTGCTAAAGGAAACCTGGAAGTTGGGATGTAAGCCTGCTTCTATACCTATTGAGGGGAGACATAAGATGAGCATCAAGGATGGAAAGCAACTTGATGAAAACCTTAAGAGTCGATACAGAGGCTGATTGGTATGTTGATTTATCTTACTCTAATTAGACCCGACATTACATATGTTGTCAATGTTGTAAGTCAATTCATGCATGATCCTACTGATATTCATATGAAAGCAACAGAGCGTATCCTCTACTATATAAAGAAGGATACATGAAAAGGTCTCATTTTTACCAAGAATACAAGGATCGAGATCGAGGGATACACTAATGCATATTGGGCTAGTTGTATTGATACAAGGAGATCTACAACTAGGTATGGCATTTTTTAGGTGGCAACCTGGTGGTTTGGAGTAGTAAACGTTAATCAGTCTGTGCGACCAGTGTTGAGGCTGAATACCGAGCTGTTTTGATGGGATTTGTAGAGATGTTATAGCTTAAGATGGTTCTAATCGACACTGGATTAAATCTTGAACTACCTATGAAGCTATTCTGTGATAGTAAGGTTGTTATAAGTCTATCCAACAACCATGTACTCTATGACAGAACCAAGCATGTGGAGATTGATTGTCATTTTGTCTGTGACAGAATCGACCCAAAGGAGCTAGTCCTGCAATACATAAAAACTGAAGACCAAAGTTACGGATGTCTTCACCAAGGGGCTTCCCACGACTAGTTTTGAGAAGAATGTGAGCAAGTTGGACATAGATAATCTCTATGCTCAACTTGAGGGGAGTGTTGAGATGTGTAGAGTAAATGGATCATTGTGCGGATTCATTGACCCATTTGGGACTTTTTGTATCTCACCTTTCCCTTGTCTCATAAAGAGAAAAAACAAGAAAAGAAAACCCTAGTTGTTGCGAGCAATAGGGTTGTTTCCCTGTGGTTTTCATCCTCCCTCCGTGGAGGATTTCCACGTAAACCTCGTGTCTCTATGTTTGCTTGTCTACAATCATTGTGTTTGCGTGTTTACAAATTTTAGGGAAGAGCTTCTTGCAAGTATCAAATATGATATGGAATATGATATTGGAAGAGCTAACCAATGATAATAGACTTTAGGGATTTACTCAAAAAACCATTGAACAAACAAGCATATTTTACAAAGTTGGAAAAAGTCGTGGATCTTTTTCACATGAGATATTCAAAGGTCACATAAAAAGCCACTTAAGCACAATGTATCTAGGTTTTTTTATCAGTTGTATCCATACGAGATATTGCAATATCAGTTATGCCCCTCCCCTTTTAGGAATATCGGTTGCTCCCCTGACTTCTTATTGTTCTATCACTTGTGCCCCTCGAGTTAGTTGTTGCTCATCCCCAACGAAAACGGACATTAACTTTGGAGACACAAGCAAAAATAAATTAGAAAAGAAGGGCTGAGAGGACTTTCTTGACCCTCCTCACCCTCCCCCTCCTCCCTCCCCTCCTCCTCCTTAGGCCGAACTTCTCCTCCCTCCTCTCCTCCCCCCCTCAGGCCGACATCATCCTCCCCAGGACGAGAGTAATGCGGCGTCCAGTATAACCTAGAGAAATCAATTGAAGGTTGCAATTTAACTTGACTACGCTCGATAATTTAGATGCACATAAGCATCTACAAAAAAAAAGATTGTTGCCTTTCCATTACACAAAATTGAAAGTGCAAACCATGTTAAGACGAGGAAGAAGGTATATGTTTTGTGTTCATGTTGCAATTAACGAGGTGGTCGGGAACAATGTTGAGGAGCTTCTTGTCCTTGGACTTGGAGATCTTCTAGAGGATTTTAGGGTTGGTGATTGTCTGGATCTTGGTGGTGGAATGCATCATGTTCTCATTCTTCCTCTTCTTCCTCTCCTCTCTTCTCTCCCGCTTCTCACGCTTGTTCTTGTGGATCTCCTCTTTCAGTTCCTCCTTCCGCTCGTGGAAGTTCCTCTTGACCTCGCGATCACGCGCACTACTCAGCGGTGGTGCCAACGTGTGAGACGCGGGAGGAGGAGGCGCGTTGGATGCGGGGGTGCTTCCAACGACAGCCCGAGGCCTTGCCGACGATGACAACCTAGAAGGGGGGAGGGTTGTCATGGAGGGAGGGCTTCTTGCGAGGATGTTTGGGGTCAAGGTCCATGGAGAACTATGGGTCTCCTTCTCTGTCATCTTGCTCCCCTTCCTCTGCTTCCCCCTCTGCTCCACCCCCAGTCTCCCCCTCCGCCCCAACCTCCCTCCTCTACCTCCCCCTCTCCTCCGCATTGTCCTCTCCTCCGCCCCCAACCTATTTCCTCCTCCGACTCGTCCTCTCCTCCGTCCTGGCCTCCCCCCTCCTCTGCCCCCCTCTCCTCCGCCCCCAACCTCCCCAGGTCGACCTCCTCCTCCCCTCTTCCCCCCCCCCTCAGGCAGCAGAAGAATCACTCCTCTACCACTGCTCGTATTGTCTTCCTCACGGCCGTCGTCGCGATCCCCTTGACCCAGTGCTCCCTCTTTAGCACGTACCTGAGCTCCATCGTCGTCATCGGAGGCCCACATGTAGAAGGTGTCGAGGTCGAAGAGGTCGAAGGGGCGAAGGAGGTGGGGACTTTTCTTCCATATATGCCCCTCTTAACTATAACATGGTTTGATTAAACCATGGTCAAGTTCAACTTATTGAAAACTAAAGTAACGGAGGGGCACAAGTGATAGAACGACAAGAATCGGGGGCACAACTGATATTCCCAAAAAAAGGAGGGGCATAATTGATATTGCAATATATTGGAGGGGCACAACTTATAAAAACCCATGTATCTAAGCCTTTGTTCCTCTTCAACAATGAAGAATTTCACTAAAAATCCTTTAATTGCTTTAAATATAAGAAGATTGTGTTATGATATAGTTTTCTTAATAAGATATATTATTTTGATTAAATTGCATATTTTTTGGAATAATATAAGGCTTACGCCTCACTTCGATTCTAGGGAAACCGCTAAGTTCCACCCTTCATTATTTAAAACCTTGATTATGCATAGGCATGATCTTCATTAGGGATCTTCTTTCTACCTTTAAGTTATCTATTACACCTATATGCTTCTAACCAACTCGACTACAATAGTTTATGTTGGAGTACATGCCTCATGTAGATGGGTAAATGGATCACTTCAGGATCCATTTATCACATCCAGTTGTTTAGTCCCACATCGACCATCTGTGCAATCCATAGGTGCTCTCCAGTCTAGCTACGATTAAAAAATGGTCATCGCATCTCGATTCTCGCGCAGGTGGCGCGAGATGATCTCAGTGGATCGCACAAGCTCCTTCGGTGGAGCCTCTCCCAAGGAGCAGATCCATCTCCCATCTGAACCCTAACAGGCCAAGCGGTTGCAGATCTCAACACCAACACTTGTGCTCCAGATTTCAGGCTATTGTAAGGCAGCGATCCCCATCTTGCGCGAAGGCGCGCATCTCCAGGCGTTGCCAATAGTCTGCAAGGCGCCATCCCTCTGTCACCTGACCCCAGGAGGAGCTCCATTTCTCAAGGCGACATCTCCTATTCCATGCGGCAAGCCTTCGATAACCACACCTCGAGGGTATTGCTTGGATCCCTTGCATGATCCCCCGACGAAAGCCCTCATGTAGGTGACGTGGGAGGACCTCCACGAGATCCAGGCGGCATCGCATTTGCATCTCCAAGAGGCGAATCCCCTCCGCCTTCCTCCCCGGTCATCTGTTGTAGGCGACGGTAGAATGAGGAAAGCCCCATCGGGGAGCAGTGTGTTTTCGAAGAAAAAGGGTTCACGTGGGAACCTCAAATAAAAATGCCCAAGGAGGCCTCCTGCAGTTCGGCCCAAAAAAAGAAGAGGATTTTTTGGCAAAGGCCCCGAGGTATATATATATATATATATATATATATATATATATATATATATATGGGAGCCCAGTCCAGTCCGTGTTGCAAAAAAAAATTGAAAAAAAGAGGTGCGTACAAAGAAAAGCCATACGAAAAAATTTTGAAAAAAAGGAAAAGCCGTAAAAATTGATTGGAACCACTTATTTTAAAAAATGATTTGAAAAAAAGGAAGGCTAAAAAAATGAATTCGGTTTATTCGGTTCATTTGTTTTCTCCCCATTTCTCTTGACTTCTCCCAACTTTGTCGATGCTACTATTTTCCGACAAGTATGGGAGAAAAGGGGAGTATTGTATAGAGTCGCAAGTCTATTCCAGATTCAGATTCTCCAGGCCAGCCAGATTGTTCAGACTCTACAGCTCAGTTTCAGACTCTGCGGATTGGTTCAGAGTCCAAGTTCGAGGCACTCCATCTTTAAGGGATCCATTTTCTTCGAGTTCTCTAGAAAGAGACTCCTTTTCAGATGTGCACATGTTTGCCATCATTTTTATGTGGTCCCCATCTTTTGTTTTTTTATCAGAGTTTCATGTGTTCCATAGAGACTCTAGAGTAGAGATCTCATTCCCTACGCCATGTGGGTTAGGGTTTTCATGTGGTTTCATAGGGACTCCAGAGTAGAGATCCCATTCTCTGAGCTAGTATGGAAGAGATCCAGTTCTCCGACGAGGAGATTTTTTCCATTCTCCAGCGACCGTAGACTCCGACAATGATGTCTCCATGGCTTTTTCAGTTCGGTCCTTTTAGAGATGGAGCAGTTATCCACATTATTGTGGGGGCCAGAGTTCTCCAAGTGGAGACCCATTTCCATTTGCAGTGACTCTGATAGACGCGATATAGAACACATATTCTCCGATGAGGAGACTCAGTTTGACTCACAGTCCAGCCCGTTTGTTCCTCCTCACCTGCACGGCATGAGAAGCAACGTCCTAACCAGCAGCCGACAGTTGTGCACGTTGAGTTGATATTATTTGTAGTTCCTTGTATTGGGAGTTTGAGACTTCTTTCTGTTTGTCCCAGCTAAGCATTGCAAGTAAGGTTTTAAAAAGCATGAGGTGTATCGAGGTGTTTTTCCAGTATTGCCTCGAGGCGTAAGCCTCATTCATGAAAGAAAATTTTTCATAAAACATAATAATTAATCGTAATTACAATTTTCAAGCTCTAGAAATTAAACAGTTGCGATTAAATACATAATTCCATGACATTTCAAGACCAACATCATGGTTTAAACATCCAAGTTGTTATATAACTCTCTTTTTTCGGACTCTAAATTTGTAAGGAATCAAGAAAATATGGACATGCAAGCACAATAATGAGTAACTCTCAGCAAAATTTAAAGTTTTGAATAAAATTTAACTAAAGGGACTAGATGTAACATACCATTTTCAAAATTAGGTGAGGTATGTGTGCCATTCAACTGAGAAGGACAACGGAGTAAGCAGTGAATCAGTGATCACTTTTTTCTTTACCATAAGGATTGGGGGATAAAATACTTGAATATTGCATGTTATGACCATCTTTGTTCATGCAGGCTTTGATGTTGTATTAATTTTGTCCCGATTGAATAGAAGAAAAGATGAGACATGTTTACAAAAATATACTTTTCTAAATTTAGATCCAAAGGGACTTGCATCCAAACATTTTAATAAAGAAAGCATTTATGTTTGATTCATACTAAAGAGTAGAAGCGTTAGATTTTTAAGGACTTAAGACTCAATTTTTTGTTCATGTTGATTTATAAAGAATATGCATAATAAAGTAAAAATAAGCTTAATATGTTAATAAACTAAAAAAATGTATTT
This sequence comes from Ottelia alismoides, assembly GCA_037367405.1. Taxonomy (NCBI): domain Eukaryota; kingdom Viridiplantae; phylum Streptophyta; class Magnoliopsida; order Alismatales; family Hydrocharitaceae; genus Ottelia; species Ottelia alismoides. The sequence continues at coordinate 692,185 of JAZKJV010007022.1, read as the reverse complement.
CAGTGAATCATGAGCTTACGGACTTGAAAATACTTGTCTACAAAAGATGAAAAGCTCAATCAAAAAGAAAAGAAAAAAATATTGTAGGAAAAATAAAAAAATCATCTCATACATGAGGCAACACCTCGAGGCATGCCTCATAAGCCTCGAGGCGTACGCCTCACTGAGGTTGTATGAGGCTAAAGCCTTGAGGTGTTTTTCCTTGAAAAACACCTCGAAGCGTACGCCTCAGCGCCTCGAGACGTGTTTTAAAAACAATGATTGTATGCTCCAACTTGAGGGGGAGTGTTAGTGTATATGTGTCATGTATATGGGTAAATGGATCACTACAAGATCCATTTATCACATCCAGTTGTTTAGTCCCACATCGACCATATGTGGGATGTGGAGATTCAGTGAGGGCTATATAAGAAGCCCATGACCCTCTGTATTCAGTGAGAAAGTGCAATGCATACATCAACCCTTTAAGGCGTTCTCCCGTGGTTTCATCACGCTTCTTAGGGGGTAGGGTTCCACGTTAAAAACCCATTACTTTTCATATTTTTACCTTTATTTCTCTAATATGCTTCCACATTATAATTTCTAACAGTTTACAGGTGAAATGTGAGCACCGATGCTATCCTTATAATCTTGGTAGACACTCATGTTGTCAATGACCTTCGCAGACAAGGTCAATAAAAACTTGTTTTCTCTAGTTATATCCTTATTTTGCGACATCATAGAAAAATCCACCGGTGATTAACCACATAAAGAATATTAATGAATCAACTAAAGACAGAAGTGGGTGTAATCGATCATTTGAAAGTGGAGATGGATTGAACACGAAACTATAGCACACATATCACCTTGTAACACACATATCACCTAGTTATTAGTAAAATTTATAAAACTAATTGAGATATTTCTACATTCCTATGTATTTTTTCAGTCGTTTTATTTCTTTATGTCGATCTTATGTAATTTACCCATAGGTCTCTCCCCAATATAAGAGAGCCTAGGGTTACAGGAATAAATATCTCTCTTATTTTTCTCCAACATGGTATCAGAGTGGCGGTCCTAGACCGCAACTCTCGTATCCGAAACCCTAACCCTAGCCGTCCCCCCTCTATCTCCTCCGCACGCCGCCCTCCCAGTCTCCGGGCGTCGTCCCCTCGTCGTCACGCTCTATCCCTCACACCTCGCTCCAACCGTCGCCGCACTCCATCCATTGTGCACGGCGCCCCCTCGTGCGTTGCAGCGGCACCTCCTTGTGGAGCGACGCCTCCTCGCCCGCGAGCGTGCTCCGCTGCCTGCATGCAGTCCGAACTGTGGGCGCAGTCTGCCTCGCATAGCGCCTGCGCACCGTCCCTTTGCGTACGGACCCTATCTGTGTGCTGCGTCTGCATGCTCCGACGTCGGGATCTCCACTTGGTCAATGGATTTGAGTGCATAAGTCTACATGTGCATTAAAATCTACATATGTTTGTGTAGACAATGATTCTTTGATCTACATAACCCTAATCCTATACATCCGGCAAGATGCCTGAAAACAAAGTCGATGTACCCACCACAGGCGCATTCAGAGGTCCAACGCCTATTGTCAAAATGGACGGCACAAATTATGAGCTCCGGGCTATGCAGTTTATGAGCCTGATGAAGTCAAATGGTAAGAAACATATTCTTACTAAGGAAGAGCCGGTGGAGAAGACTGGGGTAAATGCCTCGTGGGAGGCGGACGATGTTTATGCCAAAGTTTGACTCTCTAGTACATTGACGATTGAGATCGCCAATGATGAGTTACGTCAGCCTACTGCTATGGCGATGTGGGATATCATCGCAACAACATATTCTCAAGCGAAGAATGAGACGAAGATCCTCCAACTTTAGCATGACATATTTACTATCAAGCAGAATGGGCGCCCTCTGCATTTACTGTATACATCCTTGCGTGGGATGTTTGAGAAGCTCCACAGTTTCATGCCTCTAACGGCAACTCCTGAACAGCAGAAGACATATAGGAATGCTACCATGGTTGGGGTATTCCTTGCAACCCTTGACCTTGAATATGATGCTGCTCGTTCCCAGATTCTAGTAGATGCCACCATCCCCCCCATGGAGGAAGTGTTCTGCAGGCTCAGCAAGATTACTATTCCTTCCACACCTCTAGTTAGACTTCCTCGGCTATGGCAGCTTCTCGAGGAAGAGGAGGCCATTCTTCCTTCCGTGGACGCAGACCTCGTGGTAGAGGAGGTCGCACGCGTCAGCCCTGTACTTTCTGTCATCGCCTAGGTCAAACCAAGGAGACATGTTATTCCGAGCATGGGTTCCCGACATCAGCCCGCGTTGCAGAGCAGATTGAGTCTCCTGATGCTTCTACTTTAGATCAGAGGTTTGATCATCTCGTGACCAGACTGAGGGATATTATACCTCCTTCCGCTTCACCATCTTCAGGAGATCATTCAGATGTGGCAACCTCAGCTTCTGTCAGTAACTCTGCTACAGCTAGCACCTCAGGTACTTATGCTTTTACATCATGTGATGGATATAGCGTTATAGAGTGGATTATGGACTCTGATGCGACACATTATCTATGTGGAGACAGACATGAGCTTACATCATATAAACAGGTTCTGCCAGGGAGAATAGTTGTGATAGCTGATGGGACTCATTCCCCGATCACAGGTTAGGAGATCACATTGACACCTTCGATGCGTCTGCAGAATGTGCTACATGCTCCGGATTTCTCTATGAATTTGCTTTGTATTAGTCAGATTACAAAGGATTTGCATTGTCAAGCTATTTTTGACCCATCGTCTCTTATTTTCAGGACATTCTTATGGGCAAAGTGATTGGGTGTGGTCGTGAGCAAGGTGTCTTTATCGTCTGGTTCGGACTCCCTATGCTGGTGTTTCTTCTCATACGTCGGGATCAGTCTCTCTGTTTACTTGACACCTTCGATTTGATCATCTCCATCTTTAGAAGATGTGTCATATGTGCCATAGATATCACCTAGTTCTTCCTTTAAGTGCGAAGCTTGTCAGTTGGGAAAGCATCATCGGTCTGCCTTTCCCAGTCGTCAGAGTCGGAGCAGTAGCTCCCTTTTTGAGTTATGTCATGTTGACATTTGGGGTCCGAGTCATGTGCCTGATCATTATAAACAGATTTTATCTTGTTGTTGTGGACGATTCTTCACGATTATCATGGGTGCTTCTTTTGAAAAAATAAATCTAAAGCAGGGGATGTGATCAAAACCTTTATTAATGAAGTGCAGAATATTTTCTCTACCTCTGTAAAGTTTGTGCGGACTGACAATGCTTTGGAATTCTGTACTCATGATCTATCTCATTTTCTTTCCTCTAAAGGGATTATTCATCAAACATCATGTCCTTACACCTCTCAGCAAAATGGTGTTACTGAGAGAAAGTATTGTCATCTTCTTGATGTTATTCGGACTTTCTCATTCAGAGTCGTACATCACATACGTTTTGGGGTGATGCAATTCTCACAGCATGCTATTTGGTGAATTGTATGCCATCGTCTGTCTTGGGTGAGAAAATTCCTTACTCCATAGCTTTCCTTAAGGAGTTATTCTCACTCACTCCTCATGTATTCGGTTATGTTGCTTTCATTCACTAGCTGACTCTTGGTCTTGACAAGCTTGCTCCTCAAGCTGTCAAATGTGTGTTTGTTGGGTACTCCAGGACACAGAAGGATACTGGTGTTATGACCCTTTGCGTATAAATACTATATCAGTGCTGATATCACATTTTTGAGTATGTGATGTACTTCTCTCCTACAGGTGATAGGTTGCTTCATCGGATTCAAATGATGAAGTCTACATGCCACCTCCTCCAACGCCTGTTGTACCACCTCCACCACCTCCACCTCCTCCACGCCCTCCTACTACCTAGTCACGTGTGCCACTTGTTCCTTCTTTACCTAAATTCTATACTCGTCAGACTGCTTCTGCTCATGGTCATTACCCATCATCCACGGAGCCTCAGGGTTGTTTTGATAACATAGCGTCTAAAGATGGGTCTGGAGATATATCTGTACAAGGATCATTGCAGGAACATAGCACACAGATGGAGGGTGTTCCCTCTGACATGGATATTCCTATTGCAGTTCGAAAGCAGAAGCGATCTTGTGTTTCCTACCCCCTTACTTCTCAAGTCTCTTTTCATCGTCTAGTAGGGGATTTTCAATGGTTTGCAGCAGCCCTATCTGCCGTGGATATACCATGGAATTATGAGAAGGCCTTGAAGGATAGTCGTTGGCGCTTAGCTATGGAGGAGGAGATGACCGCACTAGAGTCACGTGGTATGTGGAGTCTTGTTTCTGCTCCAGTTGACGCATCCGTTGTGGGATGCAAATGGGTGTTCACTGTGAAACACCGTGCAAATGACAGTGTGGATCGCTAGAAGGCAAGACTTGTGGCACGTGGGTTCACTCAGACATATGGGTGGACTATCAGGATACTTTCTCTCTAGTAGGCATGCATTCTATTCTGTGTATTCTTCTTTCCGTTGTTGTGACACAAGATTAGCTATTGTATTTGCTTGATGTGAAGAATGCCTTCCTTTACAGTGATCTACAAGAGGAGGTCTACATGCAACAGCCATCAGGGTTTGCTGCTGAGGGGGAGTGTCAGAAGGTTTGCAGGTTACACAAGGCTATTTATAGCCTTAAGCAAAGTCCAAGATCATGGTTCCAGAAGCTCTCGGATTTGATAGAGCAACAAGGGTTTGTGCGATCGAATGTCGATCATTCCTTGTTTGTGCAGAAGACCCAGAAATATACTATTGTCATTCTTGTGTATGTTGATGACATTATTGTTATAGGGGATGACAAGCATGGCATTCAGGGTGCCATGGACTTCCTAGGTCAGCAGTTTGTGACCAAGGATCTTGGACATCTACGTTACTTCCTTGGGCTGGAGTTTGCCAGGAACCAGAGAGGCCTTGTGATGACCCAGAGAAAGTATGCTGCAGATCTTCTTTCAGAGACAAGCATGACAGATTACAGACCTGCCACAACTCTTATTGATCTGATCATGAAGCTATATGATGATGACACTGAGGAGGTCGACAAGAGGATGTACATGGAGCTTGTTGGCAAGCTACTATATGTAACCATCACCAGGCCTGATACATCTTTTACCGTGAGCAAAGTAAGTCAGTTTATGGAGCAGCCCAGACAGGCACATATGGATGCAGTCCATATGATTCTGAGATACCTGAAGACTTCACCGGGTAGGCTGGTACATGACTTCTTTTCAGCAAAGGCACATCTCTCTCAGTTACAGCATGTGCAGATGCAGTTTATGCTGGATGTCCAAAGGATAGAAAGTCTACCTCAAGCTTTGTTGTGTTTATAGGGAATTCCTTGGTTTCATGGAAGAGCATGAAGCAGACTGTGGTTGCTAGATCGAGTGTTGAGTCAGAATACAGGGCTATGACACATGCTAGCACAGAGATGATGTGGTCAGATCTGTTCTTACTGATCTGACTATAAAGGTGCCTCTTCCCATGCATCTCCAATGTGACAATCAGACCGCTCTTTTCATTGCCAACAACCCCCCATTCCATGAGAGAACGAAAATATTGAGGTAGACTGCTATTACACTAGAGATATGATCCAGAATGGTCTGATTTCTACCTCTCATGCTAGTTCAGGAGAGCAAACAACAGATACGTTTACCAAGGCATTACTCAGGGGGCCATTTCAGAAGTGTTCGTCCAAGCTGAGCCTAATTGACATATATGCTCCAACTTGAGGGGGAGTGTTGAGATATTCTACATTACTATGTATCTTTTCAGTCATTTTATTTCTTTGTGTCTATCTTATGTAATTTATCATAGGTCTCTCCCCTATATAAGAGAGCCTAGGGTTACAGGAATAAACATCTCTCTTATTTTTCTCCAACACTAATCAATTACATGAACGTCTTCTTTCAAGAAAAATGAAACAACGTCAAAAGGTCCTCCAACAAAGACAATAGAAAATAAATCACATTGGAAAAACTAGTTGATAACACTAAAAAGTGATCAATCATTACCAAAAAGCTTGATCGATCACGATCAATCCAAATTTTTACAGGTTGCCTAAGTATTAATCAACCAAAATGATGTGACCTAACACAATGCATGATCAGCAAAGTCACCCCATACAACACTGATTTAGCGGTAAACCAATATTGAAATAGCAAGGAGGGCGGTGGTGTTAAATCTAAAGCGACATGAAACTACTAAAGCACTTCGAAAAAACTCGGATTAAGTTTCTCCATAAAACAAACAACTGATATTGTGTGGAGAACTGAATACAAGGGGAAGACTCCATCCCCTACTACCAAATGTATGGATATCCTTAACATATCGAACTCACGAAGAGTCTTCATGAAGCACTTAACCCTTAATCAAGTTAGATTTAATACAACGTAGAAAAGTACATAAACAAATCGCATGATAATGTACACGAAAACCTTCTTCTGGAAGAGGAAGAAAACAACGAAACCTTGGTCCTAGTGGCCTCTCTCAGGCAACTAGGGTTCTCTATCGTTTCAAAACAAAGGAGGTGTTTGTACAAATTATATAGGGATAACCGGATAAGAACAAATGGATTACACCCAAGATGTCCTTAACACGTTCCAATGTTTCAACACTTCCGGGGAAAAGCTTCATTTATGGAGATTCCATAGTTATATGATCTTCATTGTGAACCCCCGAGGATCCGGGTACCCGTTTACGACACAATTCGCAACATTCCATTTATTGACATCGCATTATAAGCATAAATTATGGGGGAAAATTTTTCGCAATGAATATATTTGCAAGTGACATTCGACATTCACATTCACAACCACAAGATAATAAAGATAAATGTCACCAAGAATTTATTTCATTAACTTTCATTTCATTTTCAACCTGTACAATGTCTGAAAGTATATACAGTATATCCCAAAATCTGACTGAAGAGAAAAGAAGCATATAACATTAACAACCGAACAAAAACTGAGACAAAAAGAATAACATACCGTCCAGTATAGACCTTGTCTTCTGGAACCCTGTATAACTACTGAACAATAGACTCCTTTCCTGCCATGCGTGCAAGGAAGAAAAGGAGTCACAAACGTGAATACAAACCCGTAGTTTAAAATAAATAACAAGTAATTTAATGTGCAAAAGAGAGCAAGTAGAAAGGTGGAATAAGCACTATTTACATCTACTTGCGTGAGTAAAAAGGTAGTCAGGCTTGTAAGCATTTCTCATAAACTCTCATTATCCAAACACTTTTCATATTTAACATATTTATTTTATAATCAAATGTTGATAATTATAGGAGTATGCATATATGTATATATCTCTATTATTATATTGACCAGATATCAAATCTGTAGATTTGTCGATGTGAAAGATGGAATATGAAATATTTAGATTACTTGATTCCCAAGTTCAATAGGTAGGCATCCAATTCTTAATTTCAATTGTTTCAGATATAACTCCAGATGATGTAGATAAAGATCATGATTCTGGGTCTTGGAGATCATGTCGTAGAACTTAATGGCACTTTCTTGTCATTGAGATCATGTCATGGTTTTCGATAATGGACTGATATGATGATGATGAATTTGATCCTTAATTCTATTTACGCCTTCTAAGTTAGTGGATAGTCTGTGGTCTTGGTCTCTGTGTAACCTCACACTATGACTCTAAGGTATTTAAAAGTACCTTAGGGTTGGGGGGCCTCCGTAGGCATGCGGTGTTGTATAATGCATCCTAACTAAGTTCCCAACACGTCCACTAACTTATAGGGATTTCGAATCAGATTAAAGTCACCTCCAATCAACTCAATTTTAATTGTAATTTCTTCCAAACCTTCACTCTAACTCTCTTAGATGCAACTTTTGATGATTTAAATGTAGATGTAGATATGGATGATCTGGATGTAGAATCGCCAAGTCTGTTTGGCGAAGGTAAACTCAAGCGGTGAAGAAGCCTACAAATGGCTCTTCCGTCTCGCCCTCTAGTTGGAAGGACGGTCCAATAGAGGGATAGGTCTACTCCCCAACTACGCCACTGAGACGGGTGAGAGAGACTTCCCGGGAAGTCGCTCTAGAAAAACAGCCCGACCGGTAACGGGCAACCGAGCTCGTACGTAAAACTGAAAACCAAGGATCCCCCGCCTGGGTATCCTAAAACAGGGTCAGCAGAACTGGTCTAAAGTCTGGATCCCAACGAGGCGTAAAAACACTGCGAGCTCGCGTAAAAACCGTGTAAAAGACTGGAATCCTAGACCCGCGCACTTGGCGGCCGCTGCCCAAACTGGGCTTCCTATCTTCCGCCCAGGTGAGAGTCACCGCGCTCTCGCACGATCATGTGTAGAAGTCATCATGGTCGGCACTATTCATCATTAGAGATAAGTGATTTCAAATTTTCCACCTACTTGACTATTTATACTTTCCTCAATCCTTTCTGTGATCAACTTTAGAGATCTAGATCTTTTGATCGGTGAGCTAATCATATCATTGATTCCAGGGTTTGTGAGAGCTCTAATAACAATTCCAAGCTCAAAGCCATGATATAGATTACAGGACATCTATGACAACATTCTCCTCTCAAGTCTTAACCAATCCTCGTTAAAATCAATACCTACTTCCTTTTTGGTTAAGAGATACTTGTTTGACTTCTTGAAATCAAATTAGTTTTTTTTTAAAGAGATTCCAGTATAAAAAGAAATGGACTTTGTCGAAGTCCTAAGAAAATCTCACATAAAAATGGATAATCTTTATAACAACATCATAAGATTTCATATAGAATTTTCGAGTAAGTTCGTTTTGGTACGTGTGAGAGAAGTATAGAGATAACTCAAATTTATGTAATCTTATAAGACTCAATTACAGGATGTACATGGGTGTGCAACATATCACTCCAACCCTACAAGATCAAGTCGGAACTTAATAGTAGCTCTTGTTTGTGAACTATGTATTTATCAAAAAGGTTTTGCATGATTTTACTCCATACATGAGAAGTATGAGCCGACGAGATTAATTGAAAAGCAGTTTACATGAACACCTGTGAATGAGAAATGTATCGAACTGTTGGAATCTTAGATACTCATGATTTTCTATCCGGTGCACATAAAAATAAGTCATACAATCAGATGTCAAGGAATGAAGACAGTGATGTTGGACTATGTATACAAAGATTATCAAATTGATGGATCCAACTGAGATTTCATTGCTAATATAGATAAAAGGTGAGTTAATGTTTTACCAAAAGCTTGAATGATTAGGGTCCCCTTGAAGACATAATGATCCTGCTCTAAGCATATATCTTCTTTGTTAGTGTATTAAAACCATCAGGACATCTCATCAGTTCCTTTTTTTATTATTATTAATTGGTATGAAGAACTTATATTATAAGCAAAACAGTACAGGGATATGGATTACTATTGATTTTAGTTTTAAGTGAAGTTGAAACAGTTAACAGAAATCAACACCATCACAGATCAAACATTTCATTTATGAATAAGGAAATTATGACCGATTTCACCATGTCTATACCACATCAGCACTTGCTATTTGAACAACACCTGAGATGAACTTTATTACATTTTAAGCAGATTTGAATATTGTTAATTCAATATCTTCGGTTCAGAGAAAATATTTAACTCGAAATAAATAGATCCTGCATACTTAACAAGTGCCTGGAATGCCAAAAATGTAACTCACACTAGGTAGAATCATATTTTAGACACCAAAACCCTATTCAACAATGTAGACAAAAGATAGAAAATGTGATGGAATAACATGCATAGTAAACAGTAACATAAAACGTCCATGATTTCTTAACAGTAGCTGAAAATTTGATATTTAACTTAATTTTGTTTATAATTTTTTTTGAATAGCAGAAAATCTTTAGTTTATTTGACACATTACCCAAGAATAATTTCCCGTAATGGATCCAGAGATGTAATAAGTCCATAAATATAGCAGCAAAAGAAGGAGGGAGGAAATGTACATGCATGACAGCAAATGGAGAGGAATGGGATTGTACCTCTTTTGATTTCAAGAATGGAGAAGGGTTGTGGCTGATCTTGCATGCAGTTGATCAACTGCTGGAATTTTGGTCAGAAATTCCTCAAAGTAGGAGTAGAAATGGCTGTTTTTGGAGCAGTTGGTTTGAGAACAGCAACAAAGTCTTGAGCTACTGGACTTGTTGCTCCAATGGAGAGAAATGTGACCTCCAGCAGTGGCTCCAGGAGGTTTTCAGCTGCTGGATATGGCTGGATCTTCAAGGAGGAAGGAGCAGCAGCTTCAGCTTCTTGTTGAAACCAAAAGAAAAGAGCTGGAGTCTCTCTCTCGGTAGTGGAGTGTGGGGGTTTTTTTTGGGAAAAGAAATGGCTGGAGCTTGGAGTTATAAATAAGGGAGGAGGGGATTCATATGTTTGACATGTGGTGGAAAAGAAAAGCCATGTGGGCTGATAAATAGAAATTGCCAACGGCTGGAATTGGAGGTTAACTGTAGCTGTCTGCTACTAAAAAATAATTTTACTTTTACTTTATTTTATTTTTTTTTAAATCTCTTTATTTCATATACTTAAAAGTCTACCGTACACGCACCTCGAGCTTCCGTTTTCGACGCGAAGTATCTCGATTTGATCGTCTTTCAACGACGATCAAAATGAGTGTAATATTGATATACTTCCGATCGAGTTTTGAATACCCCAAGTTTTCGGATACGTTTTTGTTTAAGACTAAATTTTGCGATTTAAAAATATCATATGACCTCCGATTGACGAACGGTCGATTCCGTTGGTCTCGTATCGTCGAATCGGATCTCATGATGGTCTCGGTTTATTTCGCGGTATCCGAATTTGTGTCGCGGCTTTTCACGGCACGCATTACGAAGGGACCGATTTTTTGGTTGATTTCGTCCGAACGACTTTTGATTCACTACTAATTGGTCGTTTTAGGTAGTTTAGTATTGACCGTCAATGTTATTGGGTTCATTAGACCCAAAATCGGACGAGTTCGGGATTACGAAAATTCCCGGATGTTACAATTATAAAAACCTCAAAGGGAGTCTCGTCCTCGAGACTCGAGTTAAGGCTATTCGGTGACTTGTTTAAATTTCATATGTCTATAAAAACCTCAAAGGGTTTTGAACCCATAAAAACCTCAAAGAGAAAAACAAGCCATTTATTTGAACATATATCTAATTACGAAAGCTTGTTTTGATTATTACCTCAGAAAAGCTGCGGGTATCGTGTCCGCATGTCCGCTTTGGTTTCCCATGTCGCCTCTTCGACTCCGTGACGGTGCCACAAAACCTTGATCAATGAAATTTCTTTGCTGCGAAGCTTCTTTACAGCACGGTCGAGTATCTGTATTGGCTTCCCCTCATAAGTCAGATCTGGCTCTATATCGAGATTCTCGTAACTGATAATGTGTCGAGGATCGTGTACATACTTCCTCAAGTTGGATACATTGAATACATCGTGAATAGCGGAAAGATGTAGAGGAAGGGCTATCCGGTAAGCAACCTTCCCTACTCTAGCCAGAAGCCCAGAATCTCAAAAGGTCCAACATATTGCGGCGCCAACTTGCCACGGACACCGAATCTCTGCACTCCCTTCATGGGAGATACACGGAGAAATACCCAATCTCCCACCTGTAATTTACAGGAGTTTTATTAGTTTGTGAGATTAAGTTGAACAAATATATGTCATAATTGAATGGATGAAGAGGAAAGAATTGGATCACCTGAAACTCCCAGTCTCTTCTCCGACGGTCTGCATAGCTCTTCTGGCGGCTCTGTGCCGTCAGAAGCCTCCGTCTCACAAGACCAACAGCTCTCGCGGTCTCTTCCAGAAGATCCACGGAGTAAAGAACATGATCTCCTACCTCACGCTATTTGAGAGGTGTGATGCATCTCCGCCCGTATAGGGCTTCGAATGGTACCATGCCAATACTTGAGTGATAACTGTTGTTGTACATGAATTCCACTAATGGCAAATGGTCCTTCCAGGACCCTTTCCACTCCAAAGTGCAAGCACGAAGCAAATCCTCTAGTGTCTGAATGGTGCGCTCACTCTGACCGTCAGTCTGTGGATGATATGCAGAACTCATCTTCAGCTCTGTCTGTAGTGCTGACATGAACTGATGCCAATAATGAGATGTAAATCTCGAATCCCTATCAGACACCACTTCTCGTGGTATACCATGCAGCCTGATAATGTTCTGCACATAGAGCTTGGCCAACCTGGATGGAGTGTAAGTCGTGTTGACATGTATAAAATGGGCTGACTTGGTCAACTTATCAACGACCCAAATGGAATTATGATCACCTGGTTTCTTCGGCAATCCCATTTCAAAATCCATAAAAAAATGCTCTCCCACTTCCACTCGAGAATGGGGAGAGACTACAGTAATCCTGGTGGTCTCCTGTGCTCGACCTTGACCATCTGACGGGTCATGCATCTGCTAACATATAGCGCCACATCGCGCTTCATTCCATCCCACCAGAAATGTCGACGCAGATCACGGTACATCTTCGTACTGCCTGGATGGATAGATAACCGTGAACTGTGTGCCTCATCCAGAATATCTCTGCGAAGCTGCTTGTCACTGGGTACAACGACCCGTCCTGCCTTCCATAAAATAGACTCTGCCACGACAAAATCATCAAATTCATCCTTGACAGCGTGCATGTATCTATCTCGGATCCAAGGATCGGTCTTCTGGCCCTCTACAATACGATCCCAAAGACTGTTGTATCGTGGAGACACGGCGGTAGAAATGGATGCGCTCTCCTGAGGATGCCAATCGGTCAAAGCTGCAAGCGTATCCCACGTGTATAGCCAGTTCGCTGTACCATCAGCATGCGCTCTCCTGCTAAGTGCATCAGCCACCACGTTTCCCTTACCGGGATGGTAAGAGATCGTGCAATCATAATCCTTCAGCAGCTCGAGCCATCTGCGCTGTCTCATATTCAACTCCTTCTGATCAAAGATGTACTTTAGGCTCTTATGATCTGTGAAAATCTCGAAGTTCACCCCATATAGATAGTGGCGCCAGATCTTCAAGGCGAAGACAACTGCCGCCAACTCCAAGTCATGTGTGGGGTAGTTCCGCTCGTGCGGTCTTAACTACTGTGATGCGTAACAATCACCTGTCCTCTCTGCATCAGTACTGCTCCTAGACCTTCTCCAGATGTATCTGTGTAGACTGCATAGTCCTGAGTGCCAGAAGGAAGAGCAAGAATAGGTGATGTAGCCAATCTCTCCTTCAGTGTCTGGAAGGCCTGCATCAAGTGAATCGTCCCAAATGAATGGAACTCCCTTCTGCGTCAACCGTGTCAGAGGGCGAACAATGCATGAAAATCCGCTGACAAAGCGTCTGTAATAGCCCGCTAATCCGAGGAAGCTCCGAATCTGAGTGACTGTCTTGGGCTGCTCCCGAGACATAACTACATATATCTTCGCAGGATCAACCGCGATACCTGCTCCAGAAATGATGTGCCCAAAAAATGAGACCTGGGATAACCAGAACTCACACTTTCTCAACTTGGCATATAGCTTGTGCTCTCGTAATGTGTCCAAAACAATCCTAGATCATTCGCATGATCCCATTCATTCCGTGAATAGATGAGCACATCATCGATAAATACCACTACAAACTTGTCCAAGTATGGACGGAAGATACAGTTCATCATATCCATGAAAGCCGCAGGTGCATTGGTGAGCCCAAACGGCATCACCACAAACTCGTAGTGTCCATAACGAGTCCTGAAGGCTGTCTTCGGAATATCCGACTCGCAAATCCTCAGCTGATGGTAACCTGAGCGACGATCGATCTTCAAGAAAACCGAAGATCCCTGGAGCTGATCGAACAAATCATTAATGCGTGGCAAAGGATAACGGTTCTTTACCGTTCTCTTGTTCAGCTGCCTGTAATCGATGCACAGTCTCATGGATCCATCCTTCTTCCTGACAAATAGAACCGGAGCACCCCAAGGTGAAGTGCTCAGCCTCACGAATCCCAAATCAAGCAATTCCTGCAACTGCACCTTCAGTTCCCTCAACTCGGCTGGTGCCATGCGATATGGTGCCATAGAGATCGGCTGTGTATCTGGCAGCAATGTGATCTCGAACTCGATCTCTCTCTCAGGAGGTAATCCTGGTAGCTCATCAGGAAATACATCAGGGTATTCTGAGACTACTCGGATGTCCTGTTTCATCGGCTCATGGTCAGATACCTCCCGAATAAATGCAAGATATGTATCACAATCCTGATCAACAAGTCGCTGAGCTCGCAATACTGAAATGTACTCCATGGTGGAGTCATGTGTAGTATCCTCAAAAGTGAACTCGGGTAGATCTGGAATCCTAAAGACAACCGTCTTCCTAAAGCAATCAACAAGTACATGATGAGTGGATAACCAATCCATGCCCAAAATCAAGTTGAACTCATCAAGCTGCAGAAGTAAACAATCTGCGATCATCTCCTGACCGTCAATCAGTACGGGCAAGTGCCTGACTATCAGTGAAATAATGAATAACTGGCCACCTGGCCCTCGGATGTGATATGGAGGAGAGAGAGTCTCTGCGACTCTACCTAAAGAAACAAGTAGCCTTGAAGCAAGAAAAGAATGTGTCGCATCAGAATCACATATAATATGGAAAGGTCGATAAGAGTAGTCAGTATGTGTGCTATTTGGTTAGTCATCTCCTGGTCTGGTCGGTGGAGTAGCCGTATCTATACTCCGGCTGGTCCAGCAGGTGGTTTATCTGCTCGCTGCGACACAGATGGTCGAGCGGAATCTGTGCCATTCACAGATACTTATGATATATGCTTTTTCTCTTCTTGGGATATAATATGAAAATTAATGAAATCGGTGGCATTTGTGGTGGTTGAATATGAATGTCATATTTCCCTTCTCGAACTCACGACAAGTCGGAAGACTGTCGCTATCCGAGAACTTAATGCGATCGGAATTGTAATACCGCGAATGTGTGTATCGGGGTACCACTGCTCTGATACCATACTTGTGAACCCCCGAGGATCCGGGTACCCGTTTACGACACAATTCGCAACATTCCATTTATTGACATCGCATTATAAGCATAAATTATGGGGGAAAATTTTTCGCAATGAATATATTTGCAAGTGACATTCGACATTCACATTCACAACCACAAGATAATAAAGATAAATGTCACCAAGAATTTATTTCATTAACTTTCATTTCATTTTCAACCTGTACAATGTCTGAAAGTATATACAGTATATCCCAAAATCTGACTGAAGAGAAAAGAAGCATATAACATTAACAACCGAACAAAAACTGAGACAAAAAGAATAACATACCGTCTAGTATAGACCTTGTCTTCTAGAACCCTGTATAACTACTGAACAATAGACTCCTTTCCTGCCATGCGTGCAAGGAAGAAAAGGAGTCACAAACGTGAATACAAACCCGTAGTTTAAAATAAATAACAAGTAATTTAATGTGCAAAAGAGAGCAAGTAGAAAGGTGGAATAAGCACTATTTACATCTACTTGCGTGAGTAAAAAGGTAGTCAGGCTTGTAAGCATTTCTCATAAACTCTCATTATCCAAACACTTTTCATATTTAACATATTTATTTTATAATCAAATGTTGATAATTATAGGAGTATGCATATATGTATATATCTCTATTATTATATTGACCAGATATCAAATCTGTAGATTTGTCGATGTGAAAGATGGAATATGAAATATTTAGATTACTTGATTCCCAAGTTCAATAGGTAGGCATCCAATTCTTAATTTCAATTGTTTCAGATATAACTCCAGATGATGTAGATAAAGATCATGATTCTGGGTCTTGGAGATCATGTCGTAGAACTTAATGGCACTTTCTTGTCATTGAGATCATGTCATGGTTTTCGATAATGGACTGATATGATGATGATGAATTTGATCCTTAATTCTATTTACGCCTTCTAAGTTAGTGGATAGTCTGTGGTCTTGGTCTCTGTGTAACCTCACACTATGACTCTAAGGTATTTAAAAGTACCTTAGGGTTGGGGGGCCTCCGTAGGCATGCGGTGTTGTATAATGCATCCTAACTAAGTTCCCAACACGTCCACTAACTTATAGGGATTTCGAATCAGATTAAAGTCACCTCCAATCAACTCAATTTTAATTGTAATTTCTTCCAAACCTTCACTCTAACTCTCTT
Organism: Ottelia alismoides; assembly: GCA_037367405.1. NCBI lineage: Eukaryota > Viridiplantae > Streptophyta > Magnoliopsida > Alismatales > Hydrocharitaceae > Ottelia > Ottelia alismoides. The sequence goes on along the minus strand of JAZKJV010007022.1, from coordinate 675,977 downwards.
AGATGCAACTTTTGATGATTTAAATGTAGATGTAGATATGGATGATCTGGATGTAGAATCGCCAAGTCTGTTTGGCGAAGGTAAACTCAAGCGGTGAAGAAGCCTACAAATGGCTCTTCCGTCTCGCCCTCTAGTTGGAAGGACGGTCCAATAGAGGGATAGGTCTACTCCCCAACTACGCCACTGAGACGGGTGAGAGAGACTTCCCGGGAAGTCGCTCTAGAAAAACAGCCCGACCGGTAACGGGCAACCGAGCTCGTACGTAAAACTGAAAACCAAGGATCCCCCGCCTGGGTATCCTAAAACAGGGTCAGCAGAACTGGTCTAAAGTCTGGATCCCAACGAGGCGTAAAAACACTGCGAGCTCGCGTAAAAACCGTGTAAAAGACTGGAATCCTAGACCCGCGCACTTGGCGGCCGCTGCCCAAACTGGGCTTCCTATCTTCCGCCCAGGTGAGAGTCACCGCGCTCTCGCACGATCATGTGTAGAAGTCATCATGGTCGGCACTATTCATCATTAGAGATAAGTGATTTCAAATTTTCCACCTACTTGACTATTTATACTTTCCTCAATCCTTTCTGTGATCAACTTTAGAGATCTAGATCTTTTGATCGGTGAGCTAATCATATCATTGATTCCAGGGTTTGTGAGAGCTCTAATAACAATTCCAAGCTCAAAGCCATGATATAGATTACAGGACATCTATGACAACATTCTCCTCTCAAGTCTTAACCAATCCTCGTTAAAATCAATACCTACTTCCTTTTTGGTTAAGAGATACTTGTTTGACTTCTTGAAATCAAATTAGTTTTTTTTAAAGAGATTCCAGTATAAAAAGAAATGGACTTTGTCGAAGTCCTAAGAAAATCTCACATAAAAATGGATAATCTTTATAACAACATCATAAGATTTCATATAGAATTTTCGAGTAAGTTCGTTTTGGTACGTGTGAGAGAAGTATAGAGATAACTCAAATTTATGTAATCTTATAAGACTCAATTACAGGATGTACATGGGTGTGCAACATATCACTCCAACCCTACAAGATCAAGTCGGAACTTAATAGTAGCTCTTGTTTGTGAACTATGTATTTATCAAAAAGGTTTTGCATGATTTTACTCCATACATGAGAAGTATGAGCCGACGAGATTAATTGAAAAGCAGTTTACATGAACACCTGTGAATGAGAAATGTATCGAACTGTTGGAATCTTAGATACTCATGATTTTCTATCCGGTGCACATAAAAATAAGTCATACAATCAGATGTCAAGGAATGAAGACAGTGATGTTGGACTATGTATACAAAGATTATCAAATTGATGGATCCAACTGAGATTTCATTGCTAATATAGATAAAAGGTGAGTTAATGTTTTACCAAAAGCTTGAATGATTAGGGTCCCCTTGAAGACATAATGATCCTGCTCTAAGCATATATCTTCTTTGTTAGTGTATTAAAACCATCAGGACATCTCATCAGTTCCTTTTTTTATTATTATTAATTGGTATGAAGAACTTATATTATAAGCAAAACAGTACAGGGATATGGATTACTATTGATTTTAGTTTTAAGTGAAGTTGAAACAGTTAACAGAAATCAACACCATCACAGATCAAACATTTCATTTATGAATAAGGAAATTATGACCGATTTCACCATGTCTATACCACATCAGCACTTGCTATTTGAACAACACCTGAGATGAACTTTATTACATTTTAAGCAGATTTGAATATTGTTAATTCAATATCTTCGGTTCAGAGAAAATATTTAACTCGAAATAAATAGATCCTGCTTACTTAACAAGTGCCTGGAATGCCAAAAATGTAACTCACACTAAGTAGAATCATATTTTAGACACCAAAACCCTATTCAACAATGTAGACAAAAGATAGAAAATGTGATGGAATAACATGCATAGTAAACAGTAACATAAAACGTCCATGATTTCTTAACAGTAGCTGAAAATTTGATATTTAACTTAATTTTGTTTATAATTTTTTTTGAATAGCAGAAAATCTTTAGTTTATTTGACACATTACCCAAGAATAATTTCCCGTAATGGATCCAGAGATGTAATAAGTCCATAAATATAGCAGCAAAAGAAGGAGGGAGGAAATGTACATGCATGACAGCAAATGGAGAGGAATGGGATTGTACCTCTTTTGATTTCAAGAATGGAGAAGGGTTGTGGCTGATCTTGCATGCAGTTGATCAACTGCTGGAATTTTGGTCAGAAATTCCTCAAAGTAGGAGTAGAAATGGCTGTTTTTGGAGCAGTTGGTTTGAGAACAGCAACAAAGTCTTGAGCTACTGGACTTGTTGCTCCAATGGAGAGAAATGTGACCTCCAGCAGTGGCTCCAGGAGGTTTTCAGCTGCTGGATATGGCTGGATCTTCAAGGAGGAAGGAGCAGCAGCTTCAGCTTCTTGTTGAAACCAAAAGAAAAGAGCTGGAGTCTCTCTCTCGGTAGTGGAGTGTGGGGGTTTTTTTTGGGAAAAGAAATGGCTGGAGCTTGGAGTTATAAATAAGGGAGGAGGGGATTCATATGTTTGACATGTGGTGGAAAAGAAAAGCCATGTGGGCTGATAAATAGAAATTGCCAACGGCTGGAATTGGAGGTTAACTGTAGCTGTCTGCTACTAAAAAATAATTTTACTTTTACTTTATTTTATTTTTTTTTAAATCTCTTTATTTCATATACTTAAAAGTCTACCGTACACGCACCTCGAGCTTCCGTTTTCGACGCGAAGTATCTCGATTTGATCGTCTTTCAACGACGATCAAAATGAGTGTAATATTGATATACTTCCGATCGAGTTTTGAATACCCCAAGTTTTCGGATACGTTTTTGTTTAAGACTAAATTTTGCGATTTAAAAATATCATATGACCTCCGATTGACGAACGGTCGATTCCGTTGGTCTCGTATCGTCGAATCGGATCTCATGATGGTCTCGGTTTATTTCGCGGTATCCGAATTTGTGTCGCGGCTTTTCACGGCACGCATTACGAAGGGACCGATTTTTTGGTTGATTTCGTCCGAACGACTTTTGATTCACTACTAATTGGTCGTTTTAGGTTGTTTAGTATTGACCGTCAATGTTATTGGGTTCATTAGACCCAAAATCGGACGAGTTCGGGATTACGAAAATTCCCGGATGTTACATTCATGGTGATATTAGGCGCTAAAAATTTAAAGCACAAATTCCAATTTACCCTTCCCAAAGGTTATATGAGAAAAGGATAAAAAGTTTAAAGCACAAATTCCAATTTACCCTTCCCAAAGGTTATATGAGAAAAGGATAAAAAGTACACATAAGAATGAAAACAAAGTAATATCCATGCTTCATCCAAACATTTGCAGCATAATGTCGAGATCAAGGTGAAAAGCAAATTCAACAAAAAAGAGAGAAGGCAGTTGTATAAAGGACCACGGAGTGCAGCTTACCAGCAACAGATAATTGGGTTACGTCAATAGCACCCACACATATCCATTTGGCTGTGTCAACACCAAAAGCAACTGGGAGTGACTGTTACAGCAGTAAAATCGCATCAAACTTCCTTTCCAGTAACATCCAGTAAACTAAAAGTGAACAAAAACGATAAATGAACCAGCAATCCCAAAGCCCTGTCTCCTTCGATACTTTTGAAGTCATTTATGATGGCAACGCCAAGCTGAAACCAAGAGTTCCATTGTCACAAGTTATAAGGAAAAAGTTCAAAACTATGCTTGGGACTTCTGCTTCTCCTTTCATTTAAACTAAGCAATCAACTTACCCCAGCAATACTATATAAGAGAGTGAGTACCACCACATCAGGAGTAAGAGTGCCAAACAAGGCTTGACCAGCCCACCTATTGATTTGAAATGGAAAAAAGGTATGAAGGAAATGAGCTGGAAAACTTGAACAAACTTGCAATTGTTTTGAGGAGAGAAAATGTGCACTTGTTGCCTCTGACAAGGTGGAAAATGATGATACCATGGTAAGCTGATATAACTCGATCCAAGAGCGAAGTTTCCAATCCATCCATTCTGCTTAAGCTGGAAGTAAATGGTATAGCCACCAATAGGGTTGGAACCAATCCATACATTGTCACTCTTTCAAGCAGTAAGAAAGAAGCAATAACACACCTTTAGAGGAGGGGCTCATTTTTCATTTTCCATTTTCCAAAAAAAGAGGAGGGGCTGAGTATATATAAGAAATCAAGGATCCTCCAAGTGCTAAATAAAAAATGGTAGGAGTTGTGTGCCCTGCCTGAAAGTCACCATGTGTAATACTTGAAGAAGAAACACTCAATGAAGCAGCTGATTACATGAAAACATACCCACAAATCAAGTAATGCTCCCAAACCAAGTCCACCCAAAAGAAGCACCCATATCTGTGTTATAACCTGAAACAGTTCTCAGAGCTTCAAAAATTGTATAATGCTAAAATAGCTATTAAATCTCATGCCATCAATGCTCACATTTATAATCATTATAATGATCATTATAAAGATCTAGAATTTGGAGGTTGATGCAGGCCATCAATGCTCACATTTATTGTAGAGATATAATTTATGTTATTTGTAATGTTTCATATTTTCTATATTTTTATGTACTCTTGATGTAATTTACCCATAGGCTACTCCCCTATATAAGAGAGCTTAGGGTTTATGGAATAAACAACTATTTTGATTTTCCAAACATGGTATCAGAGCGGCGGTCCTAGACCGGAGCTCCTGTACCCTAACCCTAACCCCACCGCACGCCACCTCCTCTGCGCGCCGCCCCTTCTCCGTGCGCCGTCAACCCCATGCGGGCATCTCCCTCTCTGCGCACAACCTACGCGCGCATCCACCCCCTTCTCCGCGCGCCAACACCGTGCGCCGCCCCTAACCTCCGTGCGCACCGCACCTCCGCGATCTCCTCTGCACGCGCATCTTGTCCGAGCGTCGCCTCTACCTCGGACCGCCCCGTATCGCCTAGGCCATTACCGCCTAGGCCCTCTCTTGCCGGGGTCGTTACATAGGTTCTCGCCAAACCTTCTTCCTTATGGGTTTGGTTGCTTGAGTCTACATATGCAACCGAACCCGTGAATGTCAGTGTAGACAACCATATCTTCAGTCTACAACCCTAGTCTTTTATTATCATCATGTCAGAAAGCAAGGAAGATATTCCATCTACAGGCGCCTTCAGAGGTCCTGCGCCTATTGTGAAGATGGACGGGTCAAATTATGAACTGTGGGCAATGCAGCTCATGAGTATGATGAAATCGACCGGTAAGAAGCATATTCTTACTGAGGAAGAGCCTGCTGAGAAGACTGGGGTCAATGCCTCATGGGAGGCGGATGATGCATACGCCAAGGTTTGTCTATCAGGAACGTTAGCAATTGAGATTGCAAATGATATTCTCCATCAGCCTACTGCAAAAGCAATGTGGGATATTCCGGCTGCTACCTATTCACAGGCAAAGAATGAGACGAAGATTCTGCAACTCCGGCATGACATATTTACAATCAAGCAGAATGCACGGCCTCTACACTCATTATACACGTCTTTACGTGGAATGTTTGAGAAGTTCTACAGCTTCATGCCTCTCACTGCCCCTCCTGAGCAGCAGAAGACCTACAGGAATGCCACTATGGTTGGTGTATTCCTGGCAGCCCTTGATCCAGAGTACAAGGCAACTCGTTCCCAGATCTTGGCAGATTCCACTATTCCTCCGATGGAGGAAACCTTTCACAGACTGAGTCGTATTACTGTTCCTTCATCTACTGCCAATCAGACCGCCTCAGCTATGGCAGCATCTCGAGGTCGTGGAGATCATCATCAGTTTCGTGGTCGTGGACCTCGAGGCAGAGGGAGTCGTGTTTAGCAACCGTGCACTTTCTGCCATCGTTCTGGACATACCGAGGACACATGTTATTCCAAACATGGATTTCCTGCTTCTGCACGAGTAGCTGAACAGATTGAACCTCCATCTGCTTCTTCTTTGGATCAACGATTTAATGATCTTGTAGCTCGTCTGAGGGGTATAATCCCTCCATCCGGTCTTGTTACATTAGCGCCAACCTCTGAGAGTCATTCTGATGTTGCTGCTTCTGCATCCACCAGTACTTCAGGTAGTACTTATGAATTCACTAGCAGTAGTGGATCTGATGCTTTAGAGTGGATTATGGATTCTGGTGCCACACATCATCTGTGTGGTGATCGAGGTCTACTTACAGCCTACCGACAGGTTCCTCCAAGACGTACTGTGGTTATTGCTAATGGGACGCACTCTCCGATTACTGGTAAGGGGGAGATTAGCCTGACACCATCTATGCACCTCAAGAATGTGATGCACGCACCTGATTTTTCTATGAATTTGTTATCCATTAGCCAACTTACAAAGGATTTACATTGTCGAGCAATTTTTGATCCATCTTCTCTCATATTTCAGGACATCCTTACGGGTAACGTGATTGGGCGTGCTATGAGCAGGGTGAACTATATCGCCTCAGTCGGACTCCATATGCCGGAATCTCCTCTCTTCATGCTGCACCTGTCTCTCCATTCATGTGGCACCAACGCTTCGGCCATCTACCGCTTCAGAAATTGTGTCGTGTTTTACCCCAGGTTTTGCCTCACACGTCCATTCAATGTGAGGCTTGTCAGTTGGGAAAGCATCATCGATCTACCTTTCCCAGTCGTCAGAGTCGGAGCAATAGCTCCAAGTTTGAGTTGTTTCATGTTGACATTTGGGGTCCCAGTCGTGTTCCTGATCATCAGGGACACAGGTTTTATATTGTCATTGTGGATGATTTGTCTCGTCTATCTTGGGTCTTTTTATTAAAGAATAAATATGAAGCTGGGAATATTATCATAAATTTCATAAATGAAGTTCGTAATGTCTTTTCTGCGTCTGTGAAAATTGTGAGAAGTGATAATGCCTTTGAATTTTGTACTCATACTCTCAATTTTTTTTTCAACACAAGGAATTATCCACCAAACATCCTATGCCTATACTTCCCAACAAAATGGAGTTGCAGAAAGGAAACATCGGCATTTGCTTGATGTCACCAGGATGCTTCTCATACAGAGTCGTGCTCCCCATTCTTTCTGGGGCGATGCTATCCTAACGGCATGTTATCTCATTAATCGCATGTCGCCGTCTGTCTTAGGTGAGAAGATTCCTTTCTCCTTGGTTTTTCCTGAAAAAGAATTGTTCTCACTTACCCCACGTGTGTTTGGCTCGGTTTCCTTTGTCCACCAGTTGTCTCTAGGTATTGACAAGCTCTCTCCTAGGGCTGTCAAGTGTGTTTTCGTCGGGTACTCCAGGACACAAAAAGGCTACAGGTGTTATGATCCGTTGCACAGGAAATACCTTGTTAATACCGATGTTACCTTTTTTGAGTCTGTTATGTACTTCTCTCCTACTGGTGATCGGTTGGTATCCTCAGACACTGATGAAGCCATATACATGCCGCCACCACCACCACCTCCACCTACACCTGCACCTCCACCACTGCCTACATCACCTGCACCTCTTATTACATTTCTTGTTCCCCCATTGCCACTCCACTATACCCGTCGGCCTGCTTCTGCTCATGGTCACCACTCATCATCTAGCTCGCCTGAGGTATGTTTTGAGAATATAATTTCTAATGATGGATCTAATTATTTACCTGAGTAGGCTATGTTACAGAGGACAGATGAGGATGCAAGTGATTTGGATCTACCTATTGCGCTTCGGAAACAGAAGCGTAGCTGTGTATCATATCCTATAGCATCCATGGTTTTTTTTATCGTCTATCTGGTGAATTCAGAAGTTTTGCTCTTGCACTATCTGTCGTGGATATTCCACGGAATTACCAAGATGCATTGAAGGACAGTCGATGGCGTTTAGCTATGGAAGAAGAGATGGTTGCTCTTCAGTCAAGAGGTACTAGGAGCCTTGTCCCTGCACCTACCTGGGTGTCTACAGTGAGTTGTAAGTGGGTCTTCACAATTAAGCAGAATGCACATGGCAGCATTGACAGATACAAGGCACGCCTGGTTGCCCGTGGGTTTACACAGACATATGGGGTGGATTACCTTGATACATTCTCGCCGGTTGCTCGCTATTCCAACTTACGGATCCTTCTTTCTGTTGCGATTATTCGTGATTGGCCATTGTTTCAGTTAGATGTTAAGAATGCATTTTTATATGGTGATTTACAGGAGGAAGTCTACATGCAACAACCACCTGGTTTTGCTGTTGACGGGGAGTATTCTAAGGTGTGTAGACTTCGTAAGGCCATCTATGGCCTTAAGCAGAGCCCTAGAGCTTGGTTCCAGAAGCTCTCAGACTTGTTTGAAAAACAGGGGTATAAACGTTCCAATGCAGATCATTCACTGTTTATACAGAAAACATCCAGAGGTATTATTGTAATTATGGTGTATGTAGATGATATCCTGATTACAGGTGACGATGTACAAGGAATTCAGAGGGCGAAAGAAATGCTGGATCATGAATTTGTCATCAAGGATCTTGGAGTCCTTAGATATTTTCTGGGACTGGAGTTCACCAGAAATACACACTTGCAATGACCCAGAGGAAATATGTCACTGACTTGCTGAGTGAAATAGGAATGCTTGGATGCCGACCGGCCACTACATCTATGGATCCAAGCATGAAACTATATGATGATGACACTGATGAGGTGGATAGGAGAAGATACAGAGAACTGGTGGGAAAACTTCTTTATGTTACCATTACCAAACCTGATATTTCTTTTATTGTTAGTCGGGTGAGCCAGTTCATGGAGCAACCATGTCAGGTACATATGGATGTTATACATATGATACTCAGGTATCTTTAATCATCTCCAAGTGCAGGTCTATTGTTCAAGAAAGACAAGGAGATTGCTATCTCAGCGTGCGTAGATGCAGACTACGTAGGATGTCCCAAGGATAGGAAGTCCACCACTGGATTTGCTGTATATGTTGGAAACTCTCTTGTCTCATGGAGAAGCAAGAGCAAACTATTGTAGCCAGATCCACTGCTGAGTCTGAATATAGGACTATGGCCCAGGTTAGTACAGAAATGATGTGGGTGAAAGCTATTCTTACAGATCTATATGTAGAAGTCCCACTTCCTATGGCTCTGGAATGTGACAATCAAGCTGCTATATTTATTGCCAATAATCCAGCATTTCATGAACGAACCAAGTACATTGAGGTTGATTGTAGCTATATACGAGATATGATTCAGAAGGGTTTTATTTCTACATCTCATGTTAGCTCAGGAAACCAAACTGCAGATATCTTTACCAAGGCGTTACTTAGAGGGCCATTCCAGAAGTGCTCGTCCAAGCTGAGCATGAACGATATCTATGCTCCATCTTGAGGGGGAGTGTAGAGATATAATTTATGTTATTTGTATTGTTTCATATTTTCTATATTCTTATGGACTCTTGATGTAATTTACCCATAGGCTACTCCCCTATATAAGGGAGCCTAGGGTTTATGGAATAAACAACTCTTTTTGAATTTCCCAACATTTATAATCATTATAAAGATCTAGAATATGGACTAATTTGTAAAATGAATGTAAATGGTATTGTTGAAATTGTATATTTATTTTAAGCGGAGGCAAAGATGTATAATGCTCTTTCCTCGTCCTATACATTAGAATTCCATACAATTTTCTTTCTTTGTTCTCTTTTCTCCACAAGTGTAGAAATTCTAGAACAATGTTATAGTTTCAACCATGTTGTATGGCCCATCTAATGACTTTTGCAAAGGAATGGAACATCAAGAAGCATATGAACTCTCTAAAATAATCACTCTCTTAGTCACTCACACACTTTCTCTCTCTCTCCTCTCCTCTTTTTTTCGTTCCACCTCACTCTTCTCTCCCCCCTTCCCTATCATTCCAGGTCTTGTCCTTCTCATCCTACCTCCATCTTCCTCCCTTTACCTCCAAAATCCCATTTCCACCATCACTCCTCATGTTCCCTTCTTTATCGACCTCCATAAATAATCCTCCTCCCTTCTTACACCATCCTCCATAAACACCATGCCTCACCACTCTATTGTGTTGACCTCGATTGTCGAGTGTCAACTGCATACCACTGATGAATCCGCAATCAGCTAATCTAATATCAGCTCGTTGTAATACGACCAATCCCGGGTATGTCAGAAACCACGTGAGAATCTCCGCAAGGAGTAGCTCTGTTTAGTTTCTCATGGGTAAGTCCGAGATTAAACATAGGGACATTACCAATTAGCTTATTTAATTGGATCCTAAAGTAAGTGATAAGCTACTTTAAGGGGAAATCAAAGTCAAGTATGAAACATACAACACAATGGATGCATGGTTTTAATGGGTTTTTCAATGTAATTATTTTTATGCTGCAAAATAATTACAAATGCAAGTCACAACACAAATAACTCACACAAACACAAAATCACAATTTAGCTCATGAATTAACGAATTAGTAGTTCAAAATATCATGCTTAGAATGTTTTGAATACACAAATTAATTCATTGTTCAACTTAATGTATGTTGCAATTCAATCAATAGACCAATTTATCTATTCATAACTAAACTCTCTAAATTAAAACAAAATCAGGAAATAATATTCCCAGTATTTCAAATCAAGGTCCTGATTATTTTATTAATTCTAAGCCAAATCAAGGGGATCAATGTAGCATTAATTACACAAGCATGCAATTTTAAACTCAAATTATCATGTTTAAAAGCCATGATACTTCTCTGTATTTTATTTTGTTTTCAACAAGGCATGTCAGATAATTAAATGTACATCATGAAAGAGCATGAAATGACCTTCAAAACATGACCAATTTCAATAAATTTGGAGCTCCAGTTCGATATTAACCATTAAAAGTCAGAGACTTTAATTGCAACAAAAACATAAGAAAATATAACAAAAAGATCCAAAACAGGACTGAAATGCAATATATACAAGCCGCTAGGGCATATGCGCAAATTAGCCACGCACAAGGGTATAAATGCAAATATATTAAGTAGGTGGGGCTTATCTACAAATTCTCCAAACGACACATGCTTTGCATGTGCTGGACCTAAATGCAATTCTTTAAACTTTGGGCCCAGGCACTGCGAATTTCCCAGGCGTGTGAGGTGTCTTACGTAGGGGTTAGGCTCGGGTTACGTGTGCTTCGTCTGTTGGTTTGGGTGCCTGATCCTAAGGATTGAAGCGATGCTTTGGGACCAAAGCTGGAATATGATATGGGTTGTTAAATCAGATCAGAAGGATTTGTCTGACGGCAGATGCTCATCGAGTTCCTCCCCCTCCTCCGTGCGCGGCGGAGGGATGGCAAAGCTTCGATGTGCTGTTGTTGGCTCCTCCTTTCTAGGTGTGTTCTGTGAAGGTACGGGGAGGTTCGTGTAAACCAAACGAAGATACTGGAGAGAAGGACAAGGGTTGAGGTGGCATGGAGCTTCCTGGCGGTGAGAACTCGTTGGAGATGGAAAGCTTGAACGGATCTTTGTTGAATTCCCAATCATTGAAGGTCATGCAGTTGCCATTAGATAGCCAAAGAATCCTAGAATCTATTTGGATGTGTAAGGAGGCGAGGCGGAGGCTCTGCAAGGGTGGAGAAGACATGGAGCATGATAATCACTACCCTTTGCTAGGGGAGTGATGGACCGAGGTGGGCACAGTAATGGAGAAGCAGAGGGAGGAAGATAATGATGGCGCGAAGATCGTCGAAGAATGATGAAGGTCGGTGTGTACTCAGAAGGTGAGGAGTGTTCGTGTGTGTATGTGCTACGGAAAATAGGAGAAAGACGGAGAAAAGAAAGAACATTACCTGGAGAAGAAGGTGGCTAATGGAGGAAGCACTGGAAGGAGGAACACGGGCCTGGGAGGGGAGGAATATCTTCCTCAATCCTCGCTTGATAGTTCTTAAGCTAAAGATCCGAAGCTCGAGAAGCAAGGAAGCTGCTATACGTCCAGGAAGACGTGGATCATGTCGGTGATAAATGCTCGTTATAGCTCTCTCTCTCTCTCTCTCCCTCTCTCTTTCTGTCACAAAGATAAGGTGAAGGCTCGGAGCTCTCGCACGCAAGGGCAGATGGCACACAGGGCATAAGAGATGGGGTATTTGAAGAGAACTAAGGGATGGTTCCAGATGATGTACATGGGACTTTAACCACCCCCCGATGACCGACAATTGGAGGAGATGATAGCCTAGGTCTCACGCGAAGAAGTGGTAGTTAAGTCTAACCCTAGGATCGGTTGGTTGGAGAAGAGACTCGTCGGTGACATAGGGAAAATGGCAAGACGAAACGGGGCTGGGGAGGTGGAATGTGAGGAGCTGGAGAGCGGGAAGTTGACGATGCGTATCAGCTGTTGTATCTGGGGATCCAACGGTGGGGAGAGAGGTGTTGGGTGACGGTTGTGATCTCATCCATCAGGCGATGATGGATGGTCCAAAAATGAGGCAGTTGGTGAAAGGAGAGGCAGCCACGTAGGTAGCCCTGGAGGCGCCACATGGTCCAATGAGAAAGAAAAAAAAGATAAAAAAAATAAAGATAAATACAAATAAAATATATACAAATCTCAAATGAAAAAAATGTTCAACATAAAAGTTGTAGATCTTTTTGAGATCTACATCTTTCATGTAGAACTCAAAATGAAAATAGAGCATATATACAAGATACAGTTTTGAATATATGGAAAGCTTGATTGGAGTTCTGTTGAATTTTCGATCACTGAAGGTCTTGCTCCTACTTGTAGTGGTCAACAAATACCCGAAGCATCCTAGAATCTATTTGGATGTGTAAGGGGGCTGAGGCGGAGGCTCTGTGTCGGTGGAGAAGACATGGAGCCTAATGGTTACTACCCTTTGCAAGGGGAGTGATGGACCGAGGTGGGCACAGTAATGGAGAAGCAGGGGGAGGAAGATGATAATGGTGCGAAGATCGTTAGAGAACGATGAAGGTCGAGGTGTACTTAGATGGTGAGGAGAGTGTACGTGTGTGCTACGAAAAAAAGGAGAAAGGCGGAGAAAAGAAAGAAGAACAATACCTGGAGAAGAAAGTGGCTGATGGAGGAAGCACTAGAAGGAGGAACACGTGCCTGGAGGGGAGGAATCTCTTCCTCAATCGTCGCTTGACGGTTCTTAGGCTAAAGATCCGAAGCTTGAGCAGCAAGGAAGCTGTTACATGTCCAGGAAAACATGTATCGCGCCGGCGAAGAATGCTCGATTATAGCTCTCTCTCTCTCTCACTCTTTCTGTCACAAAGAGAAGGTGAAGGCTTGGAGCTCTCGCACGTAGGGCAGATAACGCACATGGGCGACAGAGATGGGGTATTTGAAGAGAACTAAGGGGTGGTTCCAAGTGATGTACATGGGACTTTAACCACCCCCGATGACCGGCAATTGGAGGAGATGATGGCCTAGGTGTCAGACGAACAAGTGGGTAGTTATGTCTAACCCTAGGATCGGTTGGTTGGCGAAGAGATTGCCGGTGACGTGTGGAAAATGGCGAGACGGGGCGGTGCTAGCGAGGTGGAACATGCGGAGCTGGAGAGCGGGAGGTTGAGGATGTGTATCATTCGTTGGATTTGGGGATCCAACTGTGGGGAGATATGCGTTGGGCGACGACTGTGATCTCATCCATCAGGCATTGATGGACGGCCCAAAAATGAGGCGTGTGGCCAAAGGAGAGGTGGGCCATGTGGGTAGCCCTAGATGCGCCACACGGTCCAATGAGAAAGAAAAAAGATAAAAAAATAAAGATAAATACAAAAAATAAACATATCTCAAATGAAAAAAAAATCAACATGAAAGTTGTAGAACTTTTTGAGATCTACAACTTTCATGTAGAACTCAAAATGAAAATTGACCATATATATAAGATACAATTTTTGCAAGTATTTTTAAGTAATTAAAATTACTTAATTTTATTTCTTTTATGATTTTTTGGTATTTTGATTTATAAATAAATACAAAACAAATAGGGTTTTTATCAATTGTGCCCCTTCGAGATATTCCAATATCAGTTATACCCCTCCCTTCTTGGGAATATCAGTTGTGCCCCCGACTTCTTGTCGTTCTATCACTTGTGCCCCTTCATTAATTTAACCGTCAATAAGTTGAACTTAATCATAGTTTTTTTAAGCCATGGTACAGTTAAGAGGGGCATAATTATCCAAGACTTCGTCATCAGCTTCCTCCATTTTTTCTTCTTCCTTTCACTGGGAGGAGGGGGAGTTGCAGAGCGGCGGGAGGAGCTGTGGGTAGAAGAAGGTGCTGGGGGAGGTGTGGCCATCGAGCCTGAATGGGAGTCCACCGAGACCGAAGCACACGTGCAGGTGGAGCCCTGGCCCGTGGAAGTCGGTGTCGAGGGACGAGGGTACGGACGCCACGAAGGGATCGCGGTACTCCACGATCTTCATCTCCTCGAGGTTGATGATGGCCATGATGCCCTCGATGGGGCGCGAGTACTTGGAGGCGGTGCCACCCGCGAAGCACACGAACTCCACCCTCCTCCTCCCCTTCCCTCCCTCCCCGAACCACATGACACGTCCTCGTGTCCAGCCCCCTCCTCACCGACTCATGGGACAGCTCGTACTGCAACAGTAAGTCCACCATCGCAATCAGCTCCCCCACGTCGTCATGGGATACCCGTTCCCCTCGTGGAGTCGGTACCCCTCCACCGTCTTCCCCTGCATGTCCACCATCACCTCGAAGAAGGTGGTGGCACCTGAACGGACGATGGTCGTGGTGTAGCGGGGCGGGGGAGGATGGGGAGGAGACTCAGGAGAGGACCGTGGGCTTGTCTGGGTTGTTCAAGGAGACCTAGTGGAACACGAGCGGGGAAGTCGTGAGAGGCATGTAGCTGCCAACGAGGCGGTGGACAGTCTTGAGCTCCGAGGGGGTCAACAGTTCTAGGGGGTGGTTGGATCCCTTGCTGCCCTCAGCGGTGATCGGGAGGATGATGGTGAGCAACATCAGTGGTCCTCTCATGGCGATCGAAGTCGTGATGATTGACCATTCAAAATTAGGGTTCTTATCTCTGCTTTGTAACGATTAATTATTACCCATAAGATTTGTTAAATGATGTAGGACTTTTGGTATTGTGATCGTCAACTTGGTATTGGGCAGAAGGTCACTTTTGTTTGTGTTTTTAATGAGAAAAGGATTCGGTGGCAACAATCTAAGGGGGCGGAGGGGAGGTGCGGAGGGAGGAGCTCGAGGCGGAGGGGAGGAGGCGTTGGAGGATGTGCAGGATGCTGGGGATGAGGAAGAGAAGGGGAGGAAGAGGAAGAGGATGGAGGAGGAGGAAGAAGGGGATGGACTTTTCAGCCTACTTTCTTAAATTTAATTCCCAACGTGTCCCCGAAGTTAACATTCGTTTGTGTTGAGGATCGATGGCAACTAACCTGAGGGGCACAAGCGATAGAACGGCAAGAAGTCGAGGCCACAACTGACATTCCTGAAAAGGGAGGGGCATAACTGATATTGGAATATCTCGGAGGGGTACAACTGATAAAAATCCAAATAAATATGTATAATACTAAGCTAAATTTTATGGTATTTTTAATAACAATAAAATATAATAAATAAAAAAATTAAAATAATGTTATTTATGTACACATAATTAGGGTTAATTATTTACAAGGTATCAAGTGTTAATGTTAGTGAATTAATTATAAATATTATTGAATAGTTTAAGTAGGAGGGATAAAAATCAAACAATAAGATGATAAATCATGGATTTATCAACCACCTACACACTTGTGTGACTATTATCCACCACATTCCATTAGATCCCTCCACTGGCCACCACTTTTCTCGAGTATCCATTGATGTCGGCTTCGATAGGTAACTCTCTCGATCTTCTTGTTCCTCTATCTCAAACGTTTAATTGTATTGGGAGCGACTAGTCGAGAACAAGTATTTACTACACGTGTTAGAAAATAAGATGGAAAACTTGGATTACGTGGAACCATACTTCCGAAAGAGTGGGATGAAACCACAAGAGAAAGCCATATAAGAATGGTTCTTCTATTGAGTTTCTCAATGAGTACAGGAGGTGTAGGTTCTATTTATAGCCTTATCAACTCAACCGAGTCCCACCACTTAGCAATGTGAGACTAAACAACTCTCAACACATAAAGACCCAAATTACACAAATATCTCAGTAAGTCCCAAGTTGAATAAGCAACCTTATAGGAAACAATCGAATAGAGATGAAAATATCAAAATAGTAGAGAAAAACTTCTTCAAAAGTATCAAAGGACCGCCAATAGAAAGACAAGTAGCCTTCCAACTCATAAACTTTTACTCTTCTCCGCTAAACACAACCACTCTGTCTATGACTCTATTGAAGTCTCCCAGGGAACAAAAGAAGCCCCAGTAAAGTAAGTGGTAGACTTGCAATAAAAGCACTGAGTTACCACCCCTTCGACGACCACCTTCCGTTAAAATCCGAAAGGAATGAACGTAAATTTCCCATGGTTAACAACGAACCGAATAGCCCCCCAAAATCTTCTAAAGCATGGAGATTCCCTTCATCTCAAGCATACTTCCCACAATAAAGAAAATAGCATCGTCAACGTAATGGAGCACCAATACTGAATATCTTTATGAACAAACCATAGACAACACCCCATATGCACCCTGTGTCCAACCATGATCGTCAAAGCATCTATTACAATAATGAAAATAAATGTCCCAAAGGATAGCCCTACCAAACATCTCTCTAAGGTCGGAAGAAACTCCCTTCTTGCCGGGCATTTATCACTATCAAATACGATGTCATAACAGTGCATCTTTTCATCAATTCTGTCTAGACCTCCAAGGACTCGTGCCTGACTGAGGAGGCCCATAAAAATCTCCCATCTGCATAATCATATGCTTTAGAGAAGTTTGGTTTCTACAATATTCCTTTGACATGTCGGCATTGTAGAGATATATGTTATGTTATTTTGTACCGTTTCATATTTTTCTTTTCTTCAGGACTCTTGATGTAATTTACCCATAGGCTACTCGCCTATATAAGAGAGCCTAGGGCATATGGAATAAACAAGTCTCTTATTTTCCCCAACATGGTATCAGAGCGACGGTCCTAGACCGGAGTTCTCGATCCAAGACCCTAACCCTAGACCCCTCCCACCTCTAAGCCCCATACATCGCCGTCGTGCCCTCCGTGCGGTCTCCGTGCGCCGCCGCCTAGGCACCAACCCCCTGCGCCTGCGCCTGGGTCCTGTCCTCCGCACGCGCCTCTCGCGCGTCGCCTCCCAGGCACCGCGCAGTCCCATAGCGCGTTGTCATCACGCAACCCTATCGCACGTGCCTCTCGCACGTCGCCTTTCCAGGCACCGTGCGCCGCCCTTCAAGGCTCCTTCAGCGCCACAGCCTCTTGGCGCCCCTCCGCGTGCATCTAGATCCCCTGAGGCTGTGACTCGGCCTCGTGTTTCCAGCCTAGAGAATCGCGCCTAGGCTGTGACCGTGTGTGCATTTTGCCTAGTGCACGCCACCGCTCTAGGGTTCGGCCAACCCTAGGGCATCTTCGTCAGCAAGGAGACCTTCGACCGTGTCTCCACGTCAATGGGTTTGGTTATTTGAGTCTACACATGCAACCGAACCCGTGAATGTCAGTGTAGACGATCTTATCTTCAGTCTACAACCCTAGTCTTCTATTCTCATCATGTCAGAAAGCAAGGCAGATATCCCATCTACAGGCGCCTTCAGAGGTCCTGCGCCTATTGTGAAGATGGACGGGTCGAACTACGAACTGTGGGCCATGCAGTTCATGAGTATGATGAAGTCGACTGATAAGAAGCACATTATTACTGAGGAAGAGCCTGCTGAGAAGACAGGGTCAACGCCTCATGGGAGGCAGATGATGCATATGCCAAGGTTTGGCTATCCGGAACATTAGCAATTGAAATTACCAACGATATTCTCTATCAGCCCACTGCCAAAGCAATGTAGGATATTCTGGCTGCCACCTATTCACAGGCAAAGAATGAGATGAAGACTCTGCAACTCCAGCATGACATCTTTACAATCAAGCAGAATGGACGGCCTCTAGACTCATTGTACACGTCTTTACATGGAATGTTTGAGAAGCTTTACAGCTTCATGCCTCTCACAGCCACTCCTGAGCAACAGAAGACCTATCGGAATGCCACTATGGTGGGTGTATTTCTGGCTGCCCTTGATCTAGAGTACGAGGCAGCACGTTCCCAGATTTTGGCAGATTCCACTATTCCTCCGATGGAGGAAGCTTTTCACAGACTGAGTCGTATTACTGTTCCTTCGTCTACTGCCAATCAGACCGCCTCAGCCATGGCAACAAATCGAGGTCGTGGGGGTCATCATCACTTCTGTGGCCGTGGACCTCGAGGCAGAGGAGGTCGTGTTCGGCCATCATGCACCTTTTGCCACCGTTCTGGGCATACCGAAGATACATATTATTCCAAACATGGATTTCCTGCTTCTGCACGAGTAGCTGAACAGATTGAACCTTTATATGCTTCATCTATGGATCATCGCTTTGATGATCTTGTATCCCGTCTGAGGGGAATGATTCCTCCATCTGGTCCTGTTGCATCAACGCCTACTTCTGAGAGTTACTCCGACGTTGCTGCTTCTGCATCCACCAATACCTCAGATAGCACTTACGCATCCACTAGCAGTAGTGGATCAGATACTTTAGAGTGGATTATGGACTCTGGTGCCACACATCATCTATGTGACGATCAAGGTCTACTTACAACCTACCGACATGTTCCTCCAGGCCGTACTATGGTTATTGCTAATGGGACGCATTCCCCGATTACTGGTCAGGGGAAGATTAGCCTGACACTATCTATGCACCTCAAGAACGTGTTGCACACGCCTAATTTTTAAATGGATTTGTTGTCCGTTAGCCAACTTACAAAGGATTTACATTGTCGGGCAATTTTTAATCCATCTTCTCTTACTTTTCAGGACATCCTTACGGACAACGTGATTGGGCGTGTTATGAGCAGGGCGACCTATATCGTCTCAGTCGGACTTCCTATGCCGGAGCCTCCTCTCTTCCTGCTGGATCTGTTTCTCCTTTCCTGTGGCACTTGCGCTTTGGCTATCTACCGCTTCATAAGTTGTGTCGTGTGTTACCCCAGGTTTCACCTCACACGTCCATCCAATGTGAGGCTTGTTAGTTGGGAAAGCATCATTGGTCTACCTTTCCCAGTCGTCAGAGTCGGAGTAGTAGCTCCAAGTTTGAGTTGTTTCATGTTGATATCTGGGGTCCTAGTCGTGTTCCTGATCATCAGGGACATAGATTTTATATGGTTATTGTGGATGATTTCTCTCGTGTGTCTTGGGTATTTTTGTTGAAGAATAAATTTGAAGCTGGGAATATTATCATAAATTTCATCAATGAAGTTTGTAATGTCTTTTCTGCATCTGTAAAAATTGTGAGAAGCGATAATGCCTTGGAATTTTGCACTCATACTCTCTCTAATTATTTTTCAACACAAGGGATTATCCACCAAACAACATGTGCCTATACTTGCCAACAAAATGGAGTTGCAGAAAGGAAACATCGTCATTTACTTGATGTCACCAGGTCGCTTCTCATACAGAGTCATGCCCCTCATTCTTTCTGGGGCGATGCTATTCTAACGGCATGTTATCTCATTAATCGCATGCCGTCATCTGTCTTAGGTGAGAAAATTCCTTTCTCTCTTGTCTTTCCTGAAAGAGAATTATTCTCCCTCACTCGTGTGTTTGGCTCGGTGGCCTTTGTCCACCAATTGTCTCCAGGTATTGACAAGCTCTCTCCTAGGGCTGTCAAGTGTGTTTTCGTCGGGTACTCCAGAACACAAAAGGGGTACAAGGGTTATGATCCATTGCGCAAGAAATATTTTGTTAGTGCTGATGTTACCTTTTTCGAGTATGTTATGTACTTCTCTTCTACAGGTGATCAGTTGGTCTCTTCTAGCAATGATGAAGCCATATATATGCCACCTCCATCACCACCTCCACCACTATCTACACCTCCTATTACCGTTCTTGTTCCCCCATTGCCACTCCACTATACCCGTCGGCATGCTTCCGCTCATGGTCACCGCTCATCATCTAGCTCGCTTGAGGTATGTTCTGAGAATATAATCAATATTGATGGATCTAACGATTTACCTGAGCAGGATGTGTTACAGGGGATAGATGAGGATACAAATGACTTGGACCTTCCTATTGCACTTTGGAAACAGAAGCGCAGCTGCGCGTCATATCCTATAGCATCCACCGTTGCTTTTGATCGTTTATCTGGAGAATTCAAGAGCTTTGTCATTGCACTATCAGTGGTGGATATTCCACGGAATTACCAAGATGCATTAAGATGGTGTTTAGCCATGGAAGAAGAGATGGTTGCTCTTCAGTCGAGAGGTACCTGGAGCCTTGTCCCTGCACCCCCGGTGTGTCTACAGTGAGCTGCAAGTGGGTCTTTACAGTTAAGCAGAATGCAGATGGCAGCATTGACAGATACAAGGCACGCCTGGTTGCTCGTGGATTTACACAGACATATGGGGTGGATTATCTTGATATATTCTCACCGGTTGCTCACCATTCCACCCTACAGATCCTATTTTCTGTTGCGGTTACTCGTGACTGGCCATTGTTCCAATTAGATGTTAAGAATGCATTTTTATATGGTGACTTGCAGGAGGAAGTCTACATGCAACAGCCACCTGGTTTTGTTGTTGAGGGGGAGTGTTCTAAGGTATGTATACTTCATAAGGCTATCTATGGCCTTAAGTAGAGCCCCAGAGCTTGGTTCCAGAAGCTCTCAGACTTGTTTGAAAAACAGGGGTACAGACGTTCCAATGCATATCATTCCCTGTTCATACAGAAGACATCCAGAGGTACGATTGCAATTATGGTATATGTAGATGATATCTTGATTACATATGATGATGGACAAGGAATTCAGAGGGCGAAAGAAATGCTGGGTCGTGAATTTGTCACCAAGGATCTTGGAGTCCTTAGATCTTTTATGGGACTAGAGTTCGACAGAAATTCTCATGGACTGGTAATGACCCAGAGGAAATATGTCACTGATCTGTTGAGTGAAACATGAATGCTTGGATGCCGACGGACCACTACACCCATGGATCCTAGCATGAAATTATATGATGATGACACTGAGGAGGTGGATAGGAGAAGATACAGAGAACTGATGGGCAAACTTCTTTATGTTACTATTACCAGACCCGATATCTCTTTTGTTATTATTCGGGTGAGCTAGTTCATGGAGCAACAATGCCAGGTACATATGGATGCTATACATATGATACTCAGGTATCTTAAATCATCTCCAGGTGCAGGTCTGTTATTCAAGAAAGACAAGGAGATTACTATTTCAGCATATGCAGATGCAGATTACGTAGGATGCCCCAAGGATAGGAAGTCCACCACTGGATTTGCTGTGTATGTTGGAAATTCTCTCGTCTCATGGAGAAGTAAGAAGCAAACTGTTGTAGCAGATCCAGTGCTGAGTCTGAATATAGGGCTATGGCCCAGGTCAGTACAGAAATGATGTGGGTGAAAGCTGTTCTTACAGATCTATATATAGAAGTCCCACTTCCTATGGCTCTGGAATGTGACAATCAAGCTGACATATTTATTGCAAATAATCCAGCATTTCATGAACAAACGAAGCACATTGAGGTAGATTGTCACTTTATATGAGATATGATTCAGAAGGGATTTATTACCACATCTCATGTTAGCTCAGGGGACCAAACTGCAGATATCTTTACAAAGGTGTTACTTAGAGAGTCATTCCAGAAGTGCCCGTCCAAGCTGAGCATGATCGACATCTATGCTCCATCCTGAGGGGGAGTGTAGAGATATATGTTATGTTATTTTGTATTGTTTCATATTTTCTTTCTTCAGGACTCTTGATGTAATTTACCCATAGGCTACTCTCCTATATAAGAGAGCCTAGGGCATATGGAATAAACAAGTCTCTTATTTTCCCCAACATGCATCTTTAGTCATACACCATTACGGTAGCCATCGCTAAACTTACCATCATGTGTTTGCTAAAAACACAAAGGCAGTCTAAACTGGGAGATGATATTATTGAGAACCAAGGAAACACGATTTTTGAGTAACTTTACCATGTTGAAAAACCTAATGGGTTTGTAATCCTTGCTCTCTCCGCCACCTTTTCCTTTGACAAAATGAAAATGAGCTCTTTATTCAATCGACGAAATCCAAAGTTGCCCATCCTGAATTATTGATTCATTCATAATGTTTCAACTCACCATAACTCAGAGACCCTAAAAAAGAACACTTGGACCACATCCGAGCAAGGTGACCCATTAGCGTTCAGCTCATAAAGTGTTGTCCGGATCTCAACGACCCCAAACTCACATATAATCTTATCGACATATGCATGTGAAAGCATGCTCGCCCCAATACCAAGCTAGGTTGTCTACTAATGCACAAAAGGTCGAGGGTCAGTAATAGCAGTACTTTTTCCAGTCATGTGAATGGGTACACATGTGTCTATAATCCAATGTGGAGAGGTGGAGATTGAGTAAGAAGTAGTGATAAAACAATGGCTAGGTCATTTGTAGCAAAATATTTACTGGAGGATGAGTTATTTTACATGAGTCGCAATAGACATCCATAGTCTATTGTGGATAATTGCGCAAACTGAGTTGGTTTTGTAGGTTTGGGTTCGGCCTCATAAGCCATGTAACCACTAGAGTAGCCATCGGTACCAATGGATGCATGATTAATCATAGGAGGTTGGCCAAACTTATCCCGAGGGTAATCTGATAAATGATGTCTAGTGGTGATATATACAAGGTGGAAAAGTGTGTCTATAACATTGGTGTGGGTCATATCTTCTTCCTCTACCATGGTGATTAAAATGACATCAACCTCCGCACTATTGAAAATAGCAAGTGTCAAATTCTTCGTAGAAGGTGTAGGAGAATTTTTATCAAGCTCATGGAGACGTGCAAAGATAGCATGCACGTGTATAACATTATCATCGAATAGGATCTTTGTTTTTGCAATTTGATAGCGATAATTGTGGCCAAATAGGAAGTTGTAGGTGCCACAACACTAAGTTGACTCGGTTTGGAGTAGTATGTCGATGGAAAATAGCTAGTTACCCATATAC
Organism: Ottelia alismoides; assembly: GCA_037367405.1. Lineage (NCBI taxonomy): Eukaryota > Viridiplantae > Streptophyta > Magnoliopsida > Alismatales > Hydrocharitaceae > Ottelia > Ottelia alismoides. The sequence goes on along the minus strand of JAZKJV010007022.1, from coordinate 652,835 downwards.
ACTTGTCATATAGGTGTAATAATGAATGAGACTATATTCTCCTTAAGTTCTTGACTATATGCACATGTAGATATTAGCAAGTGTGGCTTTTGTTGTTTATTTATTAAGGATTTTATGCATGTATGATGATTTTGAGGCACATGAAATCCTTTCCAGAAGGGGATTGATATTTACAAAGGGGCCTAGTATTGAGCTTATAGCGTATCTACTAGATAGGTTGCCTACTACTAGCTTCTCTACATACTTGGCAGTCAATCTGATTACATAGAGAAGCAAAAAGCATGTTGTAATTCATGCTCCAGTGTAGAGAGTGAATACAGTAATGGCTCATGCAATAACAGAACTAGTATGGATTTGATATGTACTCAAATTTGCAAATAACTCCTACTAGAGTCATGGAGTTTGTGAACCCCCTCAGATCCGGGTACCCGTTTACGCCGTATTCACATTATTTCATTCACATGACATCGTACTAAGTGAAATTTTGGGGAAAATTTTTCGCGTTGAAGCTACATATGACATTCACAATCAAGTAACATTATATCACCACAGAACAACACACCAACAAGAGCCACCAACTTTTCTTTTCATTAATTTTCATATATAAATTTACAACATGTACATGAAGCTGATGGTACATTCACATATCCCAACATCAGACTGAAGAGGAAGGAAGCATATTACATCATAAGCTGAACCAAAAACTGAAATAAAGGAAAACGTACCGTCTGGTATAAACCCGCTCACCAGAAGTCATCAACAATTACTACAGTGTTGTAGGCTCCTTACCTGGCATTCGTGCAAGGAAGAAGAGGTGTCACAAATGTGAATACAACCCGCAATTTAACTAAGAGAAGGTAATTTATTATGTGCAAAAGAAAGCAAGTAGATAGGCATATATAATTGAAAATCTACCATTACCTGCGTAGAAAAAGTTTTTGAAATTATACAGCATGCATTTCCCCGTTAATACTCATTAACCAAAATTTTCCTATTTATAAAATTTTCCATAATAATATTTAGGCCAGAAAGTATAACTTGTTATCTTGTCATTAAGATCAAGTTATGTATCTTACTAAGAAATTAGTGAGGTGATAATTTATTTTATTTTTAATTTATTTATGATAGAAAGGATAATATATTAATCGGATTTCAATTTTATTTTTAAAGTCTAGTGGGTAGTCTGTGGTCTTGGTCTTTGTATAACCTCACACTATGACTCTATAAGGCATGAATAATGCCTTAGGGTTGCGGTACCTCTGTAGGCATGCGATATTGTATAATGCATCCAAACTAAGTTTCCAACACGTCCACTAGATTATAGGGATTTCGACTCCAATTTAATTATAGTCACTTCCCACCAACTCAACTTTGATTGTAACTCCTCCAAAACTCAACTACCACTGTCTCAGATGTCACCCTAGATGACCTAGATGTAGACATAGATGATTTGGATGTAGCATCGCTAAGTCTGCTGGCGAAAAGTAACAAAAAACTCAAGCGGTGAGGTAGCCTCCTAAGAGGCTCTTCTATCTCGCCGTCTAATTGGAAGTGTGGTCCAATAGAGGGAAAGGTCAACTCCAAAACTACGCTCCAGAGACGGGTGAGAGAGACTCTCCGAAAAAGTCACTCTGGAAACTGGCCTGACCGGTAACATGCAAACGAGCTCGTACAAAAACTAAAACCGAGGATCCCCCGCATGGGTATCCTAAAACAAAAGGTCAGCAGAACTGGTCAAAAGTCGGGATCCGAACGAGGCATAAAAACACTGCGAGCTCGCGTAAAAACCGAAAAGGGACTGGGATCCTAGACCCACGCACTTGGCGGCCGCTATCCTAACTGGGCTTCCTATCTCCCGCCCAGTTGAGGGTCACCGCGCCCTCGCACGGTCAGGTGTAAGGGTCACCATGAACGACACTCTAATTTTATAAGTCATTACCGATTCACGGTCATCAACACTTGCTTATCAACTCATCTCTTTCTCAATTCTTTCTGTGGTTGATTATACATATCTAGATATCTTGGTCAACTATCTTAATGATAGTGATCCATAGGTAACATAGTATACCTTAAAGGATGATTTTATAAAGATGATCTAACTTTGGGGTCACGGTTATCATTGATGATGTAATCATATGCAGATGTTTCTTGGATAATGGATCCATATACATTAACTACTTGTAGGCTTCTATTCAAAGACATTCGTACCAATGCATATAATTTATATATATTATTTTATTTTTAACAAAATTATAACCAATCTCATGATTTAACTTTGTTATCATGCTTTAAGTCTTAATTGGCTTGCTTACCACTTTATTAAGTGTGACTGGATTGTGTGATTCAATCTTGTATCCAATAAGAACATATATTAACATTGACTATCCTCCTAGTACTCTCCTACACTCGTCTATTATCCCATGACCCTATCTTCAAAATTTACATTAAACTTGCAACCTTATAGCATAAGTTGTGAGGGGGTCAGGTTGTGAAATTTAGACTCTAATCCAGTGCATAGGACATCCATGATGTGGATTTTGGTGAGGTCATCTTACTATGTTACCAATATTTTTGGCAGACACTAATTTGTTACAAATTATGAAGACAGTTAGTTAGATTTTTTTATTAAGTTGGCGTTGGCAAAGTAACATATAATACCAGAAATTTCAGTTGCTTATATCTTTCTTGACGATATATGTTGATTTTTAGCGATTGTTTCTTGTTACTATGTTACCAATAAGTGAGAAGGTATCCCAGCAAGCATACCTACACTTGTGCAATTTAAAGTTTTAATAAGGTGGACTATAATAACTCTAATTAAAAAGAGAAATGTATGACACTGTTCACCAGAGATATATAATTTAGTAACCAAATTACCAGAAAATTCAGATTTGTACCACGACCTTTACTAAAGCCAAACTTATTCAGATTTCTGCCTGTTAATTTATTAGTACAATACTATTCTAAATTTTATATTTCTAATATTTGATGATTTGTATAAATCAACCTACTGCCACCATCTATCTAATTCATGCATACAAGAGTAGTATTATAATAACATGACAATTTTAATGGTGCATGAAAAAAAACATGAGAGTGAGATGTTGAATTAAAATCTTACTGTCCAGTAAGAATTTAACTACTACCTAGCGATTTCCAAAGCATTCACCCAAATAATCAGATAAGGAAAGAAAAATGAAAAGATTTTTGATGCGAAATATTTTATGAAAGGCAACAATTAGTTTAGCTTGCAAAGGGGCATGCATGGCAGCAAGAAATAGGCTAGGGATTGTACCAATTAGATCTCTCAATTTGAAGGTAAATTGCTTGTAGAAGAGGCTGATTTCTGGACTCTAACACCTCCAACCTCCTTGAATTCAATCTCCAACAGTAGCAAAAAGGGGCTGGAATTAGGGCTATGCTCTCTTGATTGTATAGAAATGGAAGAGGGGAATGAAAAGGGATAGGAAAAGGGAGGAGAGAAGCCCCAACGTTGGATTTGAAAAGAAAGATATAGAGAATATAGAGGAAAAAGAAAGGAAGGGAAATCTTGGCTGGAGCTTCTTTTTTTTAGAATTTGGAAGATGAACTTTGGGGGAGATTGGAATATAAAGGAGAGAGAGAGGTTCTTACGGCTGTGGATTTGAGAAGAATGCTTGGGGCCTTTGGGGGAAATAAATAGGGTATTATGGGGCTCTATAATTTTACCAAATGGGAATAGAAACCAAGCCAAGTGTGAAGGAAACAAGGAGCCAAGTGGCAGACTCTGCTACTGTTGTGGATTTATTTTTTGATTCATTTATTTGAGATAGCTAAAAGTGTTTGTATCTGCGAATCGAATGTCGGATTTCAATGCGCCATATCTTGTTTTGACCGTCTCAAAATGACGATCAAGATGAGTATAATATTGATGTACTTTTTATCGGGTTTGGATGCCCGAGATTTTTGAGATACGGTTTTGGTTTGGGTTTAAATTTTGTGAATTAAAAAAATATCAAACGACCTCCGATTGACGACGGTCAATTTCGTTGGTCTTCTTTCGTCGAATCGAATTTAATGACGGTCTCGATTCATTTTACGGTTTCCGAATTCGCGTCGCGGCTTTTCCACGACACGCAATACGATGCGACCGATTTTTGGTCGATTTTGTCCGAACGACTTTTGATTCATGATCAATTAATCATTTTAGGTTGTTTAGCATTGACCAACAACTTTATTGGGTTAATCGGACCCTAATCGGGTTGGGTTCGAGTTTGATAGAAAACCGGATGTTACAGAGTTCAAACGTGACAAGGCAACTATGCATATAGTCAATAACCTTGTGTTTCAGTAACACACGAAGTATATGGAAGTTGATTTACATTACATGAGGGATATGATACAAAGAGGGCTATCGTAAACATCTAGTGTAGCTTCAGAGAATCGGATTGCTAATATATTCACTATACCTCTCGCTCGTGTTGCATTTCTTAGATGTTAGAATAAGTTGAGTATTATATATATATATGCTTCGTCTTAAAGGGGGGATCTTGAGTAATATAAGTTGTAACCGCTCTAGGACATGCTTGTCTTTCTCCTTTTATGATGTCTCCACAACGTAACCTTAACCCTAGACTCATCCTGCATATGGAGGCATATGATACCGAAAACATCAAGATCATGAAGCCCATCAAAACTGGAAACATCAATGCGTACATCACGATTCCAACCATGATCTTTCCTATGGGATGAATTTTCGTCGTCATCCGAAGACAAGCCAACAGATGTTTGGTTCCAAGTTAGAAACCAACGTATTAAATTAGAAAAAATGAAGAAGAGTGGTAACATCGACAATGTAGATGAAATTGACTACTAGAGGATTACTAGAATCATCTAAGATGGTCTCTACCAATCCTATGTATGCAGGAGAACAACCTCGCAAGTCATTAGTGGTGTCCTCCATCCTATCTACGTGGCTAGGTTGATATTTCCTTTTTTTCAAAAATATATAAATGAATATAAGAAAAAAATAAATTGCAAATGCTTTTAAATAATAGAATGCCAAATTAAAATAACAAATATGATGAAAGTGAGAAAAAGGCACACATAAACACATTGCACAGGCAAAAACATGGTGTGGCTCTAATATCACTTCTTTCTTTCGAAAGATGGTTTGTGGCTTTAATACCACTTAACACATGCTGATAATGGAACTGACATTTATTAAAACCACGAAAGAAAAAATGCAATATAATTTTTAAAACACCAGTACAACCAACTTAGACAGTATTCAAAAAAACCTGTGAAGACAGCAGAGTCGATCTTTATACTGAAATACAAATCAATTTCATGAGGTGAAAAACAACCAAAATAGCCCAAATAGCTTTGTGTTAGGTTTCTTTTAGAGGTTTTTTACAGTTATGCTGCTCTCAACTTCTGCAATATCAGTTATGCCCGTTCATTTTTTGCAATATCAGTTGTGACCATGGTTTTTTGCAATTTATCACTTGTGCCTCTCGGGTTAGTTGTCGTACATCCACCTCCCAAACGGACGTTAACTTTTGGATACAAGGGTAATTAGAAAGAAAACATAGGCTATAAATGTACCATGATCCCCATCCTCCTCCAAGACCCACCCATCGACCTCCCTCCCCCATTGCTAGCATTGCCCTGATTCTCCTCCACTACTCAAACATGTCGCTTGACCTCTGTCCCCCACCGCTAGCACCGCCCCAATCCTCCTTCGCCCAAACCTACCCATGACCTCCCTTATCTACCGCTAGCGCCACCCTCGATCCCCCTCCTCCGCCTAAACTCGCCTACCTCAGAGCTTCGACCTTCTATCGGTGATAGTGTGGTAGAATGCTTTGACGATGATGAAAACCCAACCTCCACTGCAGTGTGACATAATGGATGCCCCATCCTCTGTTGTAATCATTCATTGTAGATGTTCAACTATCGCCATCCTCGTCGAGCATCTGAGTTTGAAGACCCAATCGGAGCTTGAGCTCCAGGTACTCCTCTAGAAGAAGTTTACAACTAAACTACCCTGGTCTTTTTCCTCTTCTCTCTCTTCTCCTTCCTTTTCTTTATTTTCTTCCATTCTTCCTCGAATTACCCATCTACCTTTACTTCTTGTTCTAATTTAAACCCAATCATCGACCAACTAGTGCATCATCCCATCACCCTTTCTAGTTCTTCTACATTACATCGCAACCTAAACCTCGGGAAGCTCCTTCCCATCCATCTTTGGAGCTCCCCCATTCACCTCTCTATGTGAGTGATCTCCAAGACCGAGCTCCTTGAGGCTTAAACACATCGTTTCATTCGTAGGCCCTCAGTTTGTACAACCTAGTCGGCAATGCCTCTCCACCACAGAGCGTAGGACCAACACCATCTAAGCTTCCTTTTGAACCCCCTTCCTAGTGGAGCAGTAAGCGAAACACCATCAGAATACGATAGCATTGGGAATGGCATTAGTCGAAAAAAGCAAGGTGGTTACAATAGGAGGTGCAGTGGAGAGGTTGGGACCTGTGGAAGAATGTAGCAGTGATGTCAGGTCTAGGTGATGAGATTGTTATAAGGTTCGTGGGGCACATGCGCATTGCAGGCAGAGGAGGTGGCGGCGATGGTAGATGGAGGGGTGGAAGGGACATCGAGGGGAGGAGTGGCATCATCTAAGCTGGAGTAGACTGGTAGAGGTACGAAAAGGGAGGAAGAGGATCGTAAAAGGTGCACATGGTGGTGGAGGTGGATTCGTTGGTAGTGGAGGTTACATATACAAGGGAAGATGGAAGGGAGTTGAGTAAGGACGAAGGGGGAAAGGAGGGGAATCTTTGATGAGAGGGAAATTCATTGGGGAAAATATTGAGAAATGGAGTGAGAGAGAAGGATGAATGAGATGTGAGAGATGTTTAGGAGGGAAAGGGGTCAGGAGGTTCACTTGGGAATTAAATTCAAGGTAAAGGGGAGAGAACATTAGATTGAGAGACTGAGTGGAGAATAATATAGGACTTTCCTAAAAAAAAGGGAATTTGTGACTATATAATTCAATATCATTCAATGTATTTGCATGGAGTGGTTCTCCCTTTATATAATGAGTAAATAAACAATCCAAAACATCCCTTAGCTCAAGCTAACTCTTATCAAGGAATCCCTTAGTTTACATGCATATCTTGACTAAAAAATGGCGAAGCCTTCTCCCACTTTAAGTAGGGTCAGCTACATAGATTCTTGCTCAAATTCATGTTGAAAGATTTGACTATTTTTTATGTTGGTTGTCGGCTACCTAAGGAAACCCCCCACAAGGGGGATTTGAACCCTAGTCTTTTGGGTGGTAAACACACCACAATACCACCAGACCAATGGAGTGGATTGTTACATGCATCTCTTGACTAAAAATAAAAAAAAACTATCAAGGCAACTCTTGGTTTGCATGTTTTAAAAATAAATATGTAGCATTTACACGCATGTTGTCATGTGTTTGGCAATTATTGGTATTGCATCAACATCCTAGGATTTACGGCGTTCGCCCTTAACAGGAACTACCCCTCGTGATGGTGGATCTTTTTCTTATATTATGGTAGAGCTATAGTATAGAGAATGAAGAAATACCAAATCCTAAGGGGGTTTATATAATATCCTTGTACAAATGGATCCCCTTAAAAAGACAAATCCATAGATTCCAATATAGACAAGATTCAAAAATATTGGGAAAAATAAGAGAGATGTTTATTCCTCGGAACCCTAAACTCTCTTATATAAGGAGAGGCATATGGGTAAATTACATAAGATAGACATAAAGAAATAAAATAATAGAAAAGGTACATAGGAACATAGAAATATCTCTACACTCCACCTCAAGATGAAGCATAGATATCGATCATGCTTAGCTTGGACGAACACTTATGAAATGCCCCCCTGAGTAATGCCTTGGTAAAGATATCAGTTGTTTGCTCTCCTGAATTGACATGAGAGGTAGAAATCAAATGTTTCTGAATCATATCTCTAGTATAATGGCAGTCTACCTCAATATGCTTAGTTCATTCATGGAATGCAGGATTATTCGCAATAAATAAAGCAGTCTGATTATCACATTGTAGCTGCATGGGTAGAGGTACATTTACATGCAAATATGCTAATACTGCTCGAACCCACATCATTTCTATGCTTGCTTGGACCATAACCCTATACTCACATTCGACACTTGATCTAGCCACCACCATTTGTTTTTTGCTTTTCCAAGAAATAAGAGAATTGCAAACTGTTAGAAAAATAGGAAGCGGAAGCGAAAACATGGAAAAGATAAAGAAAATAAGAACGGCGGGATTTACGTGGAACCCTACTTCGTGAGGAGCGGGATGAAACCACGGGAGAAGCCCTCAACGGGGCATATGCTTCATTGCTTTTTCTCATCTGTTATAGGAGGCCTGGGGCTCCTTATATAGCCTCTCCAGAGCCTCCAAGTCCCACCACTGGACGATGTGGGACAAAACTCTTGGATGGGGTAAATGGATCCTGGAGGGATCCATTTACCCTCCTACAACACAATAGACACACATAACAAATACTCCAACACTCCCCCTCAAGCTGGAGCATGCAATGCTCAGCTTGGACAAATAGAAAGAGACTCAACTCAACGCTACAGGACACTACGGACAATATCAACCCAACGCACACATTGTTGTAGTCGAGGACGTTGCTTCTCATGCCGTGCAGGTGAGGAGGACGAACGGGCTGGAGTGTGAGTCTTCTGAAGACTCGGAATCTGACCATCGAGTCTGAAACTGCGCCTGAAGTCTCCTCATCGGAGAACTGGGTCTCTCCCATCTGGCTCAGAGAATGGTGCTCTACTCTGGAGTACCTATGATACCACATGAAAACCCTTGCCCTCAATGGCATAGGGAATGGTCCTCTGCTCTGGAGTCCCTGTGGCTCACATGAAAACTCTGGCCGAAACAACCACAAGAATGATGGGGACCTCGAACAAATGATGGCAACATATGCTCATCTGAAAATGACCGCAAACTCGTACGTGTCTAAAATTGGACTCGGAATCAATCGTCGAGTCTGAACAACTGTAGAGTCTGGAATCTGAATGGTCTCTGTATGTGAATCTGGAACATCTGAATATGGCTGGAAGAAGACTTGTGACTCTACATATACTCCCCCTTTCTCCCATTCTTGTCGGAAAATATGGACGTCGACCAAGTTGGGAGAAGACAAGATAGTGTGGAAAAACATGAATAATTCTCGAAAAAATCCTTGCGGCTTTTCATCAATTTTTTTAAAGCCGTCATTTTAAAAAAAAATCAATCACCTTTTTTTTCTTTTTTTAAGCCATTTCAATATTATTATTATTTTTTTACGGCTCTCTTCCTTCTTTTTTTTATGCGTACGGCTTGTCAAATGTGCGCGCCTCTCTTTTCTTTTCTTCTTCTTCTTCTTCTTCTTTTTTTACAAAGAAAACCAATCGGCCCACTTAGGGCTAAAAAAAACATCAACAGCCTAACATGACTCCTCTTTTCGTTTCTCCTTTTTTTTAAAAAAAGGACTAGGGTTCCCACGTGGGTTCCCTCTCACGCATACGCCCCCGATAAGAAGGCCGCCGCCCCCAGCACATAGGGTTCCCTGCACGGGAACCTCCTTCAATCGTCGCCGCCCCCTTTGGGGACTTGCCGCTGGTCATGACGGCTGGAGCCGCCGCAGGAGACGCGCGCGCCTGAAGCGTCACCGCTGGGAGGGATACGGAGGAGGGCGCCACTGGCTGAAAGGAAGATGCGGCTGCCAGAGACATGAGAGCCCCAGACCAGAGCCGGTGCCACCTGGTGTGCTTCGGGCTTCCGCCTAGAGGCGCAGCCCCAGAGAGGCGGCGATATGGAGGGAAGCGTGCGCACATGTTGGAGCTGCGATCTGGACGAGCGGCGGGGGCTAAACGGGGGGCCACTGGAGCGCCGCCTTGACGCGACGATAGGGGAGCTGCGACCGGGAAAGAAGAATGGGATGCCTTGCGCCTGGGTTGCCGCCTTCACGCACAGGAGCCCCTGTGATAAGGGCACCGCCGACAGCCGATGTTGTTGTCGATCTGGAGTTCGTGAGGGATAAGGGCACCGCCGACAGGAGTGAGGGATAAGGGCACGCCTGGAGAGAACATCGCCAGGAGGGCTTGGTTGGCAGGAGGTCGGCCAAGGGATGTTGCTAGGGCTCGCGGGATCATCGAGCAGAAGTGCACATGCCACCCACGAGCCTGGTGCCACGGTTGCCTGGGGCTGCAGCTGCCTGAAGTTTCTTCATCTCGTGCGCGCCTAATGCATCTGATTTGTCGAGTTATGGTTTCGAAATGAAACCCTAGAACCAATGATATGCACGCTTGAATCATAAAAAGAACTCTTCGATATGATCTTCAAAATAGTATTCTCGAACATAATTAGGGTTTATTGAAACCCTAGAATCTCGAATCTCGAATAAAGAATGAACATAAAAAATCCTCGAGAATCGAACCCGCTCTGATACCATGTTAGAAAAATAGAATGCGGAAGCGAAAACATGGAAAAGATAAAGAAAATAAGAACAACGGGATTTACGTGGAACCCTACTTCGTGAGGAGCGGGATGAAACCACGGGAGAAGTCCTCAACGGGGCATATGCTTCATTGCTTTTTCTCATCTGTTACAAGAGGCCTGGAGCTCCTTATATAGCCTCTCCAGAGCCTCCAAGTCCCACCACTGGACGATGTGGGACAAAACTCTTGGATTGGGTAAATGGATCCGGGAGGGATCCATTTACCCTCCTACAACACAATAAACGCACATAACAAATATTCCAACACAAACAAACACAACAAAGCATGAAGTAGACTTCCTATCCTTAGGACATCCTGCATAGTCTGCATCAACATATGCAGACACAGAAAGAGTTGCTCCTTTTCTGAATAGTAATCCTGCACCTGGAGAAAATTTTAAATATCTCAAAATCATGCAAATAACATCCATGTGAACATGTCGGGGCTGCTCCATGAACTGACTCACCCGACTCACTGCAAAGAAGATATCGAGTTTAGTAATAGTAATATAGAGAAGTTTTCCCACCATCTCTGAAGGATATGGTTTGATCCTCAAGCGCATCACGGAAGCGTGTGCGTCGTATCGAATTCGACAAGGAGCGACTAGTCGGACTAGTTGCTCGATGCAGCGGAATTTAAAAAAATTTATACGACGAAACCACATGATCCAAGAACACTTCTCGAATCGTTTCGTCTAAACCACAAACAAGTAATAGGATTACCTCTTGAAGCGTGGTTGCGATCGAGTCTCTAAACGAAGAGACCTCCTGTCTGAAGTCCGATCCGACGGAAGAGACGCTTGCGAGCGCGGGGATGAACCGCGTGCTTCTCGCAATCCATGTTGATGATCCAAGCGGCGGATCTCCTGATCTCGACACACGAGATCCGTCGTCTTCTTCACGAGCGAGGCGCATCGAAGGAGACGGAGATCCACGAGCAGACGATGGGGCAGCATAACGACGATTCTGCGGCGACGGAGAACCTCTCCATGGTATCCATGGTGGACGGCCATGAGAGGGATAGAGAGGGCTGACGTCTACAGAGAAAGAGAGAGAGAGAGAGATGCTTCTCAAGCATTTTGTGTGTAAAGAGAGAGCATGGGTATGCCTCTCTATTTGTAGGGTTTTGGGATCCATGGATCTCAATCCATGGGCCAACACAAATCCAATGGCTCTCATTGATTGTGTTTCTTTTAATGGCTAAGATTTGTGTTGGTAAAACCAACAACAATTAATTTAATTGAAATTAAATATATGTTGATAAATCAACACAATTTAATCACAAAATTAAATCATCAATACATGGAGATAATGAAAGGAGAGAAAGCCTCCTTCCATGTGGAGAGGGGGGACGGCCTCCCTTTCCTAATGGGAGTGGTGGCCGTCCACCCTCCTCCATTAGGAAGGTGGCTTTTCATCTTTTATGTAATCTCCATTATTTGCAACAACTTATGTTGCAAATTATTCTACAAAAATAATTCACAATTATTTTGTAGACATTGCAATCTTGGCATTGAAAAATTTGTGAATCATATTCACAACCCAAAACAAAATGTAAATTACATTTTCAATTCAATGTCCAATGTGAATCCAATTCACATTAACATTTAATTAACAAATATAAATTACAAATAGCTCTCTCTTATATATTATAAATCACATTTATAATATATATGACTAATATGGATATTGCTATCCACATTATTCATATCCATGATAATTAAATCACATTTAATCATCTTAGATCTCTATTCTCTTGTTCTCAAATAACATGAATCATATTCACATTATTTACATCTTTGATAATCAAATCATATTTATTTATCTAAGACAACTCTCTTTATAATATGAATCGAATTCATATTAATCATGATAATTAAATCACATTTAATTATCAATTTCCTCAATGCTCGGATACATAAATCAACAATAGAATTATCCATGAACTCCTTCAAGGATAATGCGCTTTCTCCACAGATACTTGGAGATAAGGACAGGGCGATTGTATTGTTCCACGTATAGTGACATGGATATTGAGATCATATCTCAAATCCAGATCGCGGGCCTCCCATAGATGCTTGATTAAATCAAGACCGCAAATCTAAAATTCTCATTGCATCTGAATCATATCCAGATCAATGTCCAATAATTGGACTAAGATAAGATTACTTCTCTACTGAGAGGAGTCACTAAAATCCAGACCCGTTTCATCACTCCCTATGAATGGAAGCGTCATGGTTATACAATCGTTTATGATCACATCACCCTCAGGTATTCCTAATACATGTACATCCTGCATACTGGAAGACTCAGACTAAACCCGAAGTATTAGATCAACTTTATACTGTCTACTTCATGGTTTTATCAGTAAGTTTCTCATTCGATCATTAGGAGTCGGTATTGATCATATACTTTCCAAAAGCATATATCATACCTAGTTCTTGATCATATACTTTCCAAAAGTATATATCAAACCAACAAATTCAGTCAAGCTTCCAAAGCGAGACGACCGTGCGCACGGAATTTGATTCTTCCCAATATCTCATGAGTGAGCTCATGTCTTCCGGTTCAGTAGTGAACCTGTATGATCCCTTTGAGAGATCGTATTACTCACATGCCCTTATATGCACACCAGCGCGCCGGTGTATAGACCTTGATTAGGTCATCAACCTATTGGTCTGCCAAATGTACATATTCAGACATATAGTAACACATCTGTCTCCGGTCAGAGGATGTGTGCCTATATCATGACAGCATATGATATAGGACTTTGGTTATCTCGATCTCGTTAAGTCAACTCTTTGACCTAACTAATCTGATACCTCCGAATCTCTATTCCTATGCAGAGGACCTGCATCAAGAAGTCGGTCAGATATCATCCCAACTGAGAAAGGATCGCCATCTCCTACTCAGGCTGGAGATCATCTCTTAATAATTATTTGACGGTGCTTGATGAGTCCTCAATCTAACTCATTAGATATTCATCTAAGCACCAGCCTCTATGATTAAATAATTGAATCAACAGTTGTATAATCATTAAGATGGCCATGGTACATATCCCTAATTTCACTAAGGGACCTATTATGCAAACTATGTACTCTTTATTTCAGATCAAGGAGTGAATTGCAATAACATTTATTGCATAATGGCTCGCCGTGGGCTCGCATGTCCAACAATATCCCACTAGCCCAAAGAGCCATTAATGGGCTAATCATTTAAACCCACACTCATGTGACAATCATAGGCTATTTAGAAAATAGCTAGGTAAGCTGATCAGTCACTCCGTTCCCAAGAGACTACGCCAAGTCCTTTTACGGCACTTGCATATCTCCTAGTAACAGTGCTCGCATTCTATGCGAATGTTGCATCTCATGCAACCGATACTCAATTTTGTTGGTTATAGTGTCCTTGACACTACATCTTATTAATTATCATAACCAGTATTCCCATAATCCTTATTAGAATACCTTCATTCCTGGAGATCTCTATCTCCTAAGGTATCTACAGTTAAGACCCTTATAGATCACTATCTACAAGGTCTTAAACTTTTGAAGATAAGACTTTGAGATCACTATCTCTAAGTTTCATCATCTTTGAAGATATTATTATTACTGCAATCAAGTGTTTTATCTCCAGAGTAGGATTAGTAGCAGTTTACTATTCCCACTGTATGGCAGACATATGGCTGTTGTACACATCTAGCATACACTTCAGCTTCGCGTAACTGATGCACAAGTGCAAGCAGTTCTGGCTTTTACTTCCTCAACTCTTTGAGGTGCTATCCCTTTAGACAGGTCACTACCACATCTTAAGGGAAGGAAGCCTTTTTGGAATTTTCCAGAAAATGGAATAAGTCCAAGGTGTATTACTAATGTGACGGTCCCAATATCCTCTTCTCTTTGCTTCTGAGCTACTTCAGAACTAAGATCTAAGAGGTATCCTCGAGATCGTATCTCAAGGTATGGAACAACCAAATTTTCAAACACTTATTATTTATTCTTATATCATTCTAAATGATTAGAATAATATCTACATTAAGCATGATGAACACAATGGCACTCCCACTAAGCTTCACATGGTTCATCAAGATTTTATCTGAAATCACAACATTTATAATTTCATCAAATCTTATGTTCCAACTACAAGAAACTTATTGGAGTCCAAAGATGGAGTTCTTCAGCTAACACACCTTGCTTTCCTCAACCATGAAGCCCTGGGACTACTTCATATGAATATCCTCAAAGAGGTATTCATAGAGGAATGCAATCTTGACTCACACCATGAAGATGTCATAGACAAGTTGTGTAGCTATAGTTAGCAATATTCTGATGGGTTAAAGCAAGGTCACTGGAGAGCAAGTCTTATATCAAGCGATGCCTTCTCTTCGGTGTGTAGCTCATGGCAGCGAACCGTGCTTTGAAGGTCTATACCTTCTCATCAGGTTCCCTCTTTCTCTTGAAGATCCATTTACACCTTAATGGGTCTGACCCATATAGGTGGATCCTCGAGGGTCCATATACAACACTTGTATATGAAGTCTACATTAGACTTTTATTGCTAACATCCATCTTTCCATGTCATGATCTTCAGGAGCTTCATCACATGAAGTCCGATCATTTTCAGATGTAACTGACACATGGAATCCATCCTCAAACTTATTTGAAGAGGTATTAATGTTTCATCTTTAATTATCTATTTTAGTTTCCGATTTCAGGAGCCTCATTATCTTTTCAAGATTAAATGAGTTCCTTTACTTCATTTTTATCTTGATTCTCAAGAGAGTCATCCTATAAGAATCATATTCTCAAAGATGAGATTTTTTAAGAATCTCAAGGTCATAAAGTAGGTATCTAATACCATCCTTTATTTTCCTAATGAAGTAGCACTCTCTGGTGCTAGATTCCAGCTTACCAGCTTGGGACCTTATTATGTGTATAATGTAGTCTCTACTACATATACCTGGAAACTAAGAGATAATTATGCTAAGATTAATCATTGATCAAATCATGTCACACATGATCAATTGCATCTCCCTACAACTCTATTGAGTTAAGGCTCATTAGGAGGGGTGAGATAGAAATGATATTCACATCTCCATAAGGTATTCCTTGAATTCATCTAATAGGTACAAGCTACCTTGATTAGATCAAATTCATTTCATCTTCCTTCAAACTTAGGTTCTAAACCAAAATTGTGAAATCTTTGAACATTTCAAAGTTTTCTAAGTGAAGAGAAGAAATTTCATATCACAAATAATCATTAATAGATATCACATATCCATAATGTTTATTCTGATATAGATGATTCACATACATCAATATGTATGAGATCTTGAATACCTTAACATCTTACATCATTCCAAAAGAAGGGTGTATTGGACATTTTACTTTGAATACAATATTCATAAGTATGCAAGTTTTGAAATTTTAGACATTCTAAAGTTTCATCTCTTACTTGTCCATTGATCTCATCACAGACATATGTCCAAAACATTATTTCAGATCATTGTCAAATGATCTTTATCCTCCTATTTATCTTTAAAGATTTAATTTTCAGTATTAGAAATCTTAATGAAACATTCATTAATTTTCTAATTTAGTGGAGTCCACTAGATGTAAGATTACTATCTGAAATATCTTCATCATAACTCTTTATGATAGGTCTATTCCAGATTTCATGTTTATTCCCAACATTTAGAAATAAACAATGAGTGTATTCTAGTATCTAGGTCATAGAGACATTCTCTAAGACTAGAGGCTCTCACTAGAAATATGAAGTCTATTCATCCGGTGGAAATTATTGCAACAATTGCATCAATTCCAACATGGATGACTATTAAACCTTAAGATCAAATTTCTAATATTCTAATACAGATGCAACCAATTGCAAGTGTCATTAGAAGATTGAGATACAATTATTAGACTTTATCTTATCAAATAAGTAAGTCAATTTCAATGATTATATGTAGTTTTTTCTGATGTACTATCCGATTCCTTTTCTAAGGATTCTAGATAGATTTGATAGTCATACTATCACCACATTAATTTATTGCAGTATTGGCATTCATCCAACTCTTTGGATGTCATATGGAAGTCACAGAAGTACAATCAACTCTTTGACTATACATCTTACTTGGGTCCAACTCATGCTTCCACAGCGCTCCCTTTGTCTATAAGCAACCATTGCTCAAGATCAAGGATCTCTTATGTTAAAATCAAAATTTCAATATAAGAGCATTTCAACATTTATACAAGCTTCACCCAATTCATACAATATGAATATTATGAAGCTTCATGAATGACTAGAGTATAGATAGTAGAATGATGACACTCATCATCTACATCCATCTGAACTCTTAAAGCATAGGTTCAGGTAGGTACTCAAACAATTTGAATACATTATCTCTAATAGAGCTACCATTCTACATGATGCAGAGAACCATGTCATTCATGATTAAATGTCAAGAGCGCATATGTATGCCAGAATATCTTTATTGATTTTATAAGGATTATTTGACAATTACGATCATTATCGACATGTCACTTCAAAAGTACATTCGATGAGATCAAGACTTATAGAGACATACAAACCTTAGGGTTTTAGTCCTATTGTCTTATTTAATTATCACTTCCCATTATTATGAGGAAACTTGTACATTGCAACCACATACATTATGTGTCCAATCGCAAGTACAATATCTGGATCAAGGGTCCAATCCATGATATTCCACTGGTTATTATTGAGTATAACGTTGAGTGGGATTAATGAAGGATTATCTGAAATAAGAAATTTTTGCATAAACTTATATAAATATATAATTTACTTTGATTTAGGAATTTTTATATCAAAGTTGTCTTGCCATGTCAACAATGAAAGTTCATTCCCTTAATCACTTTCAATGTAAAAGATATACTTACCATTATATCTCAAGCAAGATCAAAGGTCTCCTTCCTTATCTTTGTTGCATCCCAATAATATGAGAACCTACAACTCGAATAAAAGAAAGCGGGAACACATTCCGCCTTGCAAGTCCAACTTGCATCTCTTCGGTCTTTAATACCCGGGCCCACCACCCCTAAGGTGATGTTGACCCATCATTAATTGAACCAACCGTCAACAGGAATACAACTCGCTATGCGCAATCCAATATCGCCCCAATAATATGAGGACCCGATATTGGGGTCACTACGCATACGTCCTTACTCTTTCGAGAAGCGACGAGCCTGATCCAAATGGATCATATGCAGGAGCTGTCACTTCGGACAGGCGTCTCCCACATATAATATCTGGCGACGGAACCCTTCGCCTTGACGGGAGACCATGGATGTCACTTATGTGATCCTCCATCTCTTATTCAAATTTAATTAATTACTATGAATCACATTCATACAATTAATTCTTCCAAGGGAATTATTAACTCCAATCATATTAGAGTATTTTTAATTGGACATAATTAACTTAATCATATTAAATTAATTATCAATCCAATTCAATCAATCAAACTTGATTATCTTACTTGAATATATATGGTATTATTCTCAAAGTATGTATTAATTCGTATTTTAATAATTATAAAAATACATCTTAATCCCTCGGACATTATCCCGGCCCTACTCGCTGTCATGGCCAGTACCGGCGGGAGTGGGACGGACCGCATACGTTGCAACCCGCTACCCCAGCGATCCCCGACTAGACACCATATCCGCCTCGGGAAAGGATAATGCCAAATTGATTAATTTGTACTTGAGATGATCATCGGTTCTTCAACCGAAATTATACCATATAGTAATCAAAACAATTTTGATTATAAGGAAATTTGCTAGACAAATTCCCAATCCTATTCAAGCAAGGAGTTTGATGATTGTGTTTCCAATTATGATCTAGATCAAATCTAATCAATCAATTGGTTGAGGCCAAGTCAATTAAGGAAATAATCATATTCTAATATTTCTCAAATATTTTCCATAATTATTTCTTGAAATTAACAATTAATTTCATTAATTGACAATCACATGGTTCTTGATTAGGAAAGTAATTTCAGCAGTGACCCCTACTTACTAAAATTAGCATATCTCAATCAATTTAAATCCAAATTAAGCAAAGTAAGTTTCCATAGTTTGTTAACTTGATTTACAACAGAACCTATGTGATTTGCACGCATTTCGAGGCGTCTCTAAGCAGTGATTAACTCCTTAATTACGTTAAGATTCGCAGTTCCCGTAACAGTGAATACATGTTCATTAAAACAACCATATCTAGAGCAAACGAAATCCGATTTACGCAAACTCAGATCCTATGGTTTCCTTATTTAATGGAGAACAAAATCCAAGTATTAAATTCGTGTTTAAACAATTTAAACAGTGCCGAATTTATTTACTAAACAGATCTGCGAAATCAAATGCGACAAAAACTTTCGCGACCATAACGAACCCAAGTCGTCCTCGGTTAGCGAATCATATTCGAAACCGTCGACCTAAGGCTCTGATACCACTTGAAGGATATGGTTTGATCCTAAAGCGCATCATGGAAGCGTGTGCGTCGTATTGAATATGACAAGGAGCGACTAGTCGGACTAGTTGCTCGATGCAGCGGAATTTAAAAAATTTTATACGACGAAACCACATGATCCAAGAACACTTCTCGAATCGTTTCGTATAAACAACAAACAAGTAATAGGATTACCTCTTGAAGCGTGGTTGCGATCGAGTCTCTAAACGAAGAGACCTCCTGTCTCAAGTCCGATCCGACGGAAGAGACGCTTGCGAGCGCGGGGATGAACCGCGTGCTTCTCGCAATCCATGTTGATGATCCAAGCGGCGGATCTCCTGATCTCGACACACGAGATCCGTCGTCTTCTTCACGAGCGAGGCGCACCGAAGGAGACGGAGATCCACGAGCAGACGATGGGGCAGCATAAGACGATGCTGCGGCGACGAAGAACCTCTCCATGGTATCCATGGTGGACGGCCATGAGAGGGATAGAGAGGGCTGACGTCTACAGAGAAAGAGAGAGAGAGAGAGATGCTTCTCAAGCATTTTGTGTGTAAAGAGAGAGCATGGGTATGCCTCTCTATTTATAGGGTTTTGGGATCCATGGATCTCAATCCATGGGCCAACACAAATCCAATGGCTCTCATTGATTGTGTTTCTTTTAATGGCTAAGATTTGTGTTGGTAAAACCAACAACAATTAATTTAATTGAAATTAAATATATGTTGATAAATCAACACAATTTAATCACAAAATTAAATCATCAATACATGGAGATAATGAAAGGAGAGAAAGCCTCCTTCCATGTGGAGAGGGGGGACGGCCTCCCTTTCCTAATGAGAGTGGTGGCCGTCCACCCTCCTCCATTAGGAAGGTGGCTTTTCATCTTTTATGTAATCTCCATTATTTGCAACAACTTATGTTGCAAATTATTCTACAAAAATAATTCACAATTATTTTGTAGACATTGCAATCTTGGCATTGAAAAATTTGTGAATCATATTCACAACCCAAAACAAAATGTAAATTACATTTTCAATTCAATGTCCAATGTGAATCCAATTCACATTAACATTTAATTAACAAATGTAAATTACAAATAGCTCTCTCTTATATATTATAAATCACATTTATAATATATACGACTAATATGGATATTGCTATCCACATTATTCATATCCATGATAATTAAATCACATTTAATCATCTTGGATCTCTATTCTCTTGTTCTCAAATAACATGAATCATATTCACATTATTTACATCT
The DNA here is from genome assembly GCA_037367405.1 of Ottelia alismoides. Taxonomy (NCBI): domain Eukaryota; kingdom Viridiplantae; phylum Streptophyta; class Magnoliopsida; order Alismatales; family Hydrocharitaceae; genus Ottelia; species Ottelia alismoides. Next base: position 632,539 of record JAZKJV010007022.1, on the reverse strand, counting down.
TTGATAATCAAATCATATTTAATTATCTAATACAACTCTCATTATAATATGAATCGAATTCATATTAATCATGATAATTAAATCACATTTAATTATCCATTTCCTCAATGCTCGGATACATAAATCAACAATAGAATTATCCATAAACTCCTTCAAGGATAATGCGCTTTCTCCGCAGATACTTGGAGATAAGGACAGGGCGATTGTATTGTTCCACATATAGTGACATGGATATTGAGATCATATCTCAAATCCAGATCGCGGGCCTCCCATAGATGCTTGATTAAATCAAGACCGCATATCTAATCTTCTCATTGCATCTGAATCATATTCAGATCAATGTCCAATAATTGGACTAAGATAAGATTACTTCTCTACTGAGAGGAGTCACTAAAATCTAGACCCATTTCATCACTCCCTAGGAATGGAAGCGTCATGGTTATACAATCGTTTATGATCACATCACCCTCAGGTATTCCTAATATCTGTACATCCTGCATACTGGAAGACTCAGATTTAACCCGAAGTATTGGATCAACTTTATACTGTCTACTTCATGGTTTTATCAGTAAGTTTCTCATTCGATCATTGGGAGTCGGTATTGATCATATACTTTCCAAAAGCATATATCATACCTAGGTCTTGATCATATACTTTCCAAAAGTATATATCAAACCAACAAATTCAGTCAAGCTTCCAAAGCGAGACGACCGTGCGCACGGAATTTGATTCTTCCCAATATCTCATGAGTGAGCTCATGTATTCCGGTTCAGTAGTGAACCTGTATGATCCCTTTGAGAGATCGTATTACTCATATGCCCTTATATGCACACCAGCATGCCGGTGTATAGACCTTGATTAGGTCAGCAACCTATTGGTCTGCCAAATGTACATACTCAGACATATAGTAACACATCTGTCTTCGGTCAGAGGATGTGTGCCTATATCATGACAGCATATGATATAGGACTTTGGTTATCTCGATCTCGTTAAGTCAACTCTTTGACCTAACTAATCTGACACCTCCGAATCTCTATTCCTATGCAAAGGACCTGCATCAAGAAGTCGGTCAGATATCAACCCAACTGAGAAAGGATTGCCATCTCCTACTCAGGCTGGAGATCATCTCTTAATAATCATTTGACGGTGCTTGATGAGTCCTCAATCTAACTCATTAGATATTCATCTAAGCACCAGCCTCTATGATTCAATAATTGAATCAACAGCTGTATAATCATTAAGATGGCCATGGTACATAACCCTAATTGCACTAAGGGACCTATTATGCAAACTATGTACTCTTTATTTCAGATCAAGGAGTGAATTGCAATAACATTTATTGCATAATGGCTCGCCGTGGGCTCGCATGTCCAACAATCTCTATATATCACCTTCTGTCGACCTCATATGTATCATCATCATATAACTTCATGCTAGGGTCCATAGAAGTAGTAGATGGTCGACACCCAATCATGCATGTCTCAACAAGCATGACTGTAACATATTTCTTTTGGGTCATCACAAGACCCTACATATTTCTAGCAAATTCCAACCCTAAGAAATACCTCAGGGTACCAAGGTCTTCGGTAACAAACTGATGACCTAAAATTCTTTTGCCATCTTGACCCACTGCACATCATCTCATGTAACAAGTATATCATCCACATAGACCATAATGACAACAGTACCTCTAGATGTTCTCTGCATAAAGAGTGAATGGTCTGGATTTGACCTCTTGAACCCATGCCTTTCAATCAGACCCGAGAGCTTCTGAAACCACGCCCTTAGACTTTGCTTAAGGCCATATATTGCCTTATGGAGTCTACACACTTGCTGACACTTCCCCTCAACAGCAAACCGCAGAGGTTGCAACATGTAAACTTCTTCTTGTAGATCTCTGGAGACAGATTCTTTAGCTAATTTGGTTGGAGTTAATTAATCAAGTGTCGTTATCCCAAATCAACCAAGACTATCAATGAGAAAATTATGTAACCACTAAACAGATCAAGCAAATCAAGCACGTAGTATAGCTATTTTATTAACATGGTATAGCAATCATGGTCGAACTCAAGGAGCACAATTATAAACTAAGTAGGCGATTTAGAAAATCAAAGGATTTTTGTTTTAATTATTTATTGGTTTTTAATTTTGCAAATTTTAAGTTTTGAAAGTAAGGCAAATAAGAGCAAAGGTCAAAAGCAAACCAATACTCCTTTTTGGATTTTTCAAATATGATAAAAATGCAAAGAAAATTCAAGTAAAAATATTTTGGGTTTTATAGGTTTTATACTATTTATAAGGATTTTTTGAGAATTTTTTAATTTTTTTGTATTTTCTAAAAATCAAAAACTAAGAAAAGAAGTAAATAATGCACAGTCAGGAGAATTTTGTAATTTAAAAATATTAAAAGTGCTCAAAACTCCCAGGAACTATTTTATTAAAAGCTATAAAGAAATATCTCCAATCAGGAACTTAAAATGCAATTTTTGGATTTTTGGTTGATTTTATATGATCTTTATAAATTTTTTAGTGTTTTGCAATACAGTAGCTAAAATAGGATAAAATACACCTATAATAATTTTTTTGTAATTTTTAAATATTTTTTGGATTTTTACAAATTTTCTAAGGCAAACAAGGATTTTTTAGTTGGTTTTTGAATTTTTAATAATAGAAAACAAAAGGAATTTGGCATATAAAAATTACCACCTAAATTAGACACTAGCAGGAGCTGGTACTATTTTTGGGGGGATCTTTAGGGTCAAACTGATATTTATTGCAATTAATAAAACGCAGTTAAGCAAGGACCTTTCTGCAGATATTTCAAGTTCTGGGACATAATGGTAACACGCAATAAAAATGCATGGGCCTTAATGCAAATTATCCCGCAGAAAGCATGCGTTACACGTGATTCAGACTCGTAGGGGTATAAATGCAAATTCAGAAAAAATTCTACTATTTCATTAACCAGTTAAAAGCTCAGGGTAAAATATGCAAATACACCATAAGACACACGAGGACACACTTGAGTAAGACTCGACTGAACTAATGCAAATATGAAAAGTATAGGGTCCAAACTGTAAATATTTTAACTAATTATTACAATTATTAGAAAAGCAAAATAACATAAAAAGCGAGAGTGAAAGAGAAATATACGCTTCAGCAGAACACGTGGCAGGCGTAGGAGGAGTGGCTGGTGTACGGCTCTGATCTGTCTGAAAAGCCGATCTAACGGTCAGGGGATGTCGGTGATATGGGGTCAGATCTGAAGCGCCAGGACTGATCTAATGGTCTGAAAGGTCAGCGCAGGCGTGTGGCGTGGATGGGGCCCAAACTTGATCTGATGGTCAGCTTTTGGGTGTGATCGTACGACTCACATCACATCTGGGGGAGTGGTTTATTCATCCGACAGTAGAAAAGGGCTCAGGAAGAACACGAAAAAGGATCGGTTGGGCGACCTACTATCGTGAAAATCTAGAGATCCTCGGTGGTGATATGCTCTCTGAAAGGCTCAGCACCTTGATGAAGGTGCTCCGCGTCGACTGAAGTGCTCTGATGGAGCAGGGAACGACTGGATGACGATCTAGGGCTCGAGTTCCTGGAGCAGCTCTGCCTGGACAGTCGAGGCTCGATTCGAGCCTCCTAAGCCTGTGCCTGGACCTGCAGGGGGTATCGTGGCTCGAAGACAATGCCTCGGCTAGAAGTTATTGCAGCTAGAAATGAAAGAAGCGAAGGGGGAGGTGGAAATGATCTCTGATGAACGCGAGGGGAGGAGATCGATCCTAATCTCACTCTGATGAGAGAGATTGAGGGGGAATAGGTTGCGTAAGAAGGTGGATGGCGGTGTCAGGCATCGATCTGTACGGGTGGAAGGGATCATGGAGCTTCGACACCGATGGTCGGAGCCAGGCGAGTGAACAGTGGCGATAAATGAAATCGAGTAATTAAGGCAAAATGAAAAGGGGGCGAAGGTACCTGAATGCTCTACAGTGATCAACGAAGGAAAGCGGAGTATCTGGTGAGGTCGTGGCCTCAACCCCGGTGCGGAAGACGTAGGAGGCTAGACGTGACGGAGCTACTCCGGCCACGTACGAGCATCGTGCAATCGGCCGCCACACGAGCTCCGAAAGATGCCAAAGAACCTTGTCACGATTCTAGAGACGAAAATGGAGGAGAGGAGGCATGAGGGACGAGCTTCCGAGCTGTGGAGGCGGAGGAGATTATTTATAGGCATTCCCAGGGTCTAGAAGGATCGAGCAGTAGCACGAAACCCTAGGGAAATCCAGACCTGCCTAGGGATCCGCGAGGATCACGGATCTTAGGCGAGGAGAAAGGTCTGCAATCCGAGGAAGGTGGTCGGATCCGGGCACGATAAATGGGAGAAATGAGGTCCGGTGAAAGTCGCACGAATCAGACTCTAGAGAAGGGGGGGTTAACCGTGGTCAACAATCCTAGGTGGCCCAATCAGAATGCAAGAATATATAAAATACTGAATTAAAAAAATAAATGGTTTTAAAATAAAAAACTATAAACATGAAAAATGTTAGTTATTTTATAAACTTTTTTCTATGATTTTTAATTGGTTTTAGTAGTTAAGGAATACGGTAAATACAGTATATAGTATAATGTACAGGCATAATATACATTATACTATATAGTATATGTATTATATACATGTATTTATATTTGATTATTTTTAGAAAAATACATTTTGTTTTATATTTTATTTATTTACAAAATAATTTAAGGGATATAAAAGTATTTTTATTTGATTTTTACAAAATAATTATAGGTATTAGATAACTAGTTGTTATGTACAGTATATACATGTACGATACTTTGTACAATGAGAAGATGATTTTATTTTTAATTTATTTTGTGTCTTATGAATTTTATTTTAATTTTATTTACTTACTAGGAGTATGTACAAGTGTCATAAATGCAAAATATAAAATTTATGTACAAAATAAATAGATAAATAGATATGTACAAGTATAAGTGTTGTACAATTGTACACCTATTTATTTTTATTATTATTTTCACTTTTATTTACGAATTTTATTAAGGAAATTGAATTTATTCATTTTGAGATTATTTTATTTAGGGATAAAATAGGTATAATATACATATATACATGAAGAATAGTGATAAATATGTACAAGATGAGGACCTTATCTCTCCCTACTTTATTCCTTGTCGACCAGGCCAATATTTGGCCTTCTCTCGGGGTTCAGGTCAGTCTGCATTTATTGCATAAATAAATCCTTATTTTATTCTTTTCTTTTCTTCTTTATTCTTTTATTTTGGTCAAAAAGATTGTTAATTATACAATAGTAACAAATGCATGCATGATGCTAAGTTATTGTATTTGATACATATTTACAGGTATTTTGCATAGGGATTTTTCTAAAATAAAAGAATAAAGGAAGTGAGTCAGGGATTCATTATTCTCCATACAAAAAAAATCATTTTTAACATCCAACCGAAACAAAGGCCAATCACGTACCACTGCAACTGAAAGTAGGACACTGAGAGAAGAGTGACGAGCCACTGGAGAAAACGTGTCCAAGTAGTCCACGTTGTAGGTCTGAGTAAATCCCTGTGCTACTAATCTTGCCTTGTAGCGATCAAAGCTCCCATCTGCGTGATGTTTAACAGTAAACACCCATTTGCAACTGACAACAGATGCCCCACGAGGAGCAGATACCAAACTCCATGTACAATGTGATTGCAACGCAACCATATCTTCCTCCATAACCAAGCGCCAGTGACTTTCTTTCAAGGCCTCCTGATAATTCCGTAGAATGTCCACGGTAGATAGAGCCACTGCAAATCTCTGAAATTCCCTTTCAGGCAATGATAGGAGACCTGAGAGGTAAGAGGGTATGAAGCACAAGACTGCTTTTGCTTCCGAACTGCCATGGGTATATCTAGGTCATTGGGATCCTCCTCCATCTGTGGGCTATTCTCTTGCATTGATTCCTGCACAGATATATATCTAAATCCATCATCAGAAACCATGCTATCAAAACAAACCTGGGGCACATTGGGTGATGGGCGATGACCATGAGCAGAAGCAGTTCGACGGGCATAGAATTTAGGTAATTGTGGAATAATGGGCACATGCGACTAGGCAGTGATAGGAGGATGTGGAGGAGGTGGTGGTGGAGGAGGAGGAGGAGGTGGTGTGATGGTGGTGGTGATGGAACCACAAACACTGGAGGAGGCGATTGACTCGTAGGAGAGGTGGCATATAAACCTCATCATCTGAATCTGATGAAGCAACCTGTCACCTGTAGGAGAGAAATGCATCACAGACTCAAAAAAATGTGGCATCGTCACCGATATAGTATTTCCTGTGCAATGGGTCATAACATCAATGTCCCTTCTGGGTACTTGAGTACCCAACAAACACACATTTGACAGCTCTAGGAGAGAGCATGTCAAGACCTGGAATCAACTGGTGAACAAAAGCAACAGAGACAAACACACAAGGAATAAGTGAGAACAACTCCTTCTCAGGGAAAGCAATAGAGAAAGGAATTTTCTCACCCAAGACAGACGATGGCATGCGATTCACCAAGTAGCATGCTGTAAGAACTGCATCACCCCAAAACGACTCTAAATGAGAAGGGTTCGAGTGACATCAAGTAAATGACGATGCTTTCTCTTTGCAACACCATTCTGTTGAGAAGTGTAAACACAAGATGTTTGATGAATAATTCCACGAGATGAAAGAAAATGGGATAAAGCATGAGTACAGAATTCCAAAGCATTATCAGTCCGCACAAATTTCACAGAGGTAGAGAAAACATTCTGCACTTCATTGATAAAAGATCTGATCACATCCCCTGCTTCAAATTTATTTTTCAAAAGAAACACCCATGACAAACGAGAAAAAACGTAAAAAATCCACAACAACAAGATAAAATCGGTGTCCCCGGTGATCAGGACCACGACTCGGACCCCAAATGTCAACATGAAATAACTCAAAAAGGGAGCTACTGCTCCAACTCTGACGACTAGAAAAAGCAGAGCGATGATGCCTTCCCAATTGACATGCCTCGCACTGGAAAGAAGATCCTAGTGAAATCTGCAGCAACATATGACACATCTTCTAGAGAGGGAGATGACCAAATCGTAGGTGTCAGGTATAAGGAGAAACTAATTTCTGTTGCATAAGAGGATACGTCGGCATAGGGAGTTCGGACCAAGCGATAAAGCCCACCCTGCTCACGACCACACCCAATCACTCTGTCAGTAAGAATATCCTAAAAAACAAGAAATGATGGGTAAAAGATAGCTCTACTGCGCAAATCCTTTGTAATCTGACTAATGGATAACATTCATAGAGAAATCAGGAGCATATAACATATTCTGCAGACGCATCGACGGCGTCAAACAAATCTCCCCCTGTCCAGTGATCGGGAATGTGTCCTATTTACAATCACAACAGTTCTCCCTGGTGGGACCTATTTATATGATGTAAGTTGATCTTTGTACCTGCATAAATGTTGCGTTGCTCCAGAATCCATAATCCAGTCAGTAATCTCAGATCCGTGATAGGATGTAAAGGCAAAAGTACTACATGAAGCATTAGCCATAGCAGAAGTACTGGCAGATGCAGAGGTTGCTATGTCTGAATGACCTCCAGGAGATGATGAAGAAGTTGGAGGCATGATATCCCGCATTCTAACTACGAAGTCATCAAACCTCTGATGAGAAGTAGGAGCAGTTGGAGACTCAACCTACTCTACGACACGGGCTGAAGCTGGAAAGCCATGCTTGGAATAACATGTATCCTCGGTATGTCCTGGATGGTGACAGTATGTGCATGGCTGACGAATGCGACATCCTCTACCACGAGGTCTGCGTCGACGGAACGAATAAGAGCCTCCTCTTCCTCAAGAGACTGCCATAGCCGAAGTAGTCTGGCTAGTAGCTGTATATGGAATAGTATTCCTGCTGAGCCTGCGGAACGCTTCCTCCATGGGAGGAATAGTGGCATCCGCTAGAATCTGAGAGCGAGCAGCATCATATTCACGGTCAAGGGCTACTAGGAATACACCAATTATGCTAGCATTCCTATATGTCTTCTGCTGCTCTAGAGTCGCCGCTAGAGGCATGAAGCTGTAGAGCTTTTCAAACATCCCACGCAAGGATGTATACAGTGAATGAAGAGGGCGTCTGTTCGGCTTAATAGTGAAAATGTCATGCTGCAATTGGAGGATCTTCGTCTCGTTCCTCGCTTGGGAATATGTTGCTTTAAGAATATCCTACAACGTCTTAGCAGTAGGCTGATGTAATACATCATTGGCGATCTTAATCGTCAATGTACCAGAAAGCCAAACTTTGGCATATGCGTCGTCTGCCTCCCACGAGGCGTTTATCCCTGTTTTCTCCACCGACTCCTCGGTAACAATGTGCTCCTTACCATTCGACTTCATAAGGCTCATGAAATGCATAGCCCAGAGCTCGTAGTTTATTCCGTCCATTTTGACAATAGGTACTGGACCTCTAAAAGCGTCTGTGACGGGTACATCGACCTTGTTCTCAGATATATTGCCGGATGTAGAAGACTAGAGTTTTGTAGACTAAAGAGTGAATGTCTACCCAAACATACATGGATTTGAATGCATATGTAGACTTATGCACTCAAATCCATCATATAAACGGAGAAACTGACGCTGGCGGAAAGGCGGATGGCTAGAAGACGAGCCGCGTGCGGAGGTGTTGCACGCGGAGGTGCGGGGTTGAGCGCTTGCGGGGTTATTGTGCACGCGAGACGGTGCGCAGGGCAGCGCGGGGAGGTGTAGCCGGCTGCGCGCGGGGCAGCTGCGAGCGAAGGTGGCGGTAGTGCGTAGAGTTCGGGGCGGAGGGTGGGGCTATGATTAGGGTTTTGCGTACGAGAGCTATGATCTAGGACTGCCACTCTGATACCATGTTGGGAAAAATAAGAGAAATGTTTATTCCTTGACACCATAGGCTCTCTTATATAGAAGAGAAACACATGGGTAAATTACAGATAATAGACATAAAGAAATAAAATAACAGAAGAGGTACATAGGAACATAGAAATATCTCTACAAAAACGCTAAATGATTTTTCAAGGGCATTGCCCCTAAGCTCCCACTAAAGTAGGGACATGACCGAACAAGGTGCCACGACGGGCTTTGTCCACCAATGATGCAAGAAGGCCACACAACGAGCATCGTATTCTATCGGATTAACAAATGACTTAGGATTCCAGGCATCTGAACATGGTCTTTATATGAAGAGTGCCATTACAATATGAAGAGCAAACTACCTGTTGAGAAGACATGTTGTGCCCAAGCTCTTGAGACTACTCAATTGCTCAATGGATCATCATTCTAGACTTCATCACTCCACTTCATCCCACCCACTCACCAGCATGACTTAAGATACATTGTTACAATCATCAACAAGAAGTGAAGTATGTGTTTGAGTCAAGGTATTCTATGTCATCATTCAACGTGTATGCTTATTGCAAGCCTAAATTATGCAATATCGCTGGTATGTGTCCATGTGTTAAATCCCACTATCGCCTTTTCATAGAGTTACGTGAGTTAATTGAGAGGGAGAGAGGAAGACATCAAAGGTTTGAGTTAATTGAGAAGATCCATCTAATGATTGTGTGGTGTGTGGTTCATGTGTTAAATCCCATATCGCTGGTATGTGGTCCATGTGTTTAAATCCCACTATCGCCTTTTCATAGAGTTACGTGAGTGGAGCATAATATAAAATTGTTATTACAGGTTTCAATGAGGAGAACTACAGAAGAATCAGACCCCTGAGGGTCCTCTCATGGAGTAGAGTGTTATCCTGAATGTGTTTATCTACGTAATCTTGGGGTCCTATTCTATGTTGTAGCAGTGATTTTTTTATTTTTTTCAACAATTGTTAATACACCGGAATTTTATTCCGAGGGGATTCGTGTTGACTTGTTTATGAAAGCACTTTCACAAGACTCTATTTCACATATTTTCAAGTTGAGAATAAGTGACACCTATCATCCTACTTAAGGGAGTGTTGAAAGAATGTTTACTTGTACCATTCTTGCTTTTATTCCTTTTGGAGTTGTTTGAGGGTCAATGTACAATACCCAACCTTCTCTATGTAGAGAGGATTAGGAGATATCTATAAGAGAGGACAACCCCTATTACCTAACTTTAACACATTACTTTGTTTACATAGATTAGATCACATTTATTAGCAGCCAGTATTTCGGAGCGCCGTTCTTCATCTTTCCACAAATACATGAAACTTGTAACTTTTTTTGAACCTGCAGAAATCCGAACATCAGGGATCCGCATGAACCCTTTGAAACATCAAAATGTTCAGGCACTTTAACCTGGAGGATCAAAGTAGGTTCCAATTGTGTCGTTGCAATAAACACATCATAGAGTGATCAAAAAGTAATACTCATAATGAACAACAAATAAATAGAAGTTGAGAGCAATGGATCTTAAATGGCAAGTTCCAAAGCAATATTATAGTACTGATGTAGATTGTAGTAAAGTCAAGTGGAAATAGAGCATAATATAACGAATAATGCCGACAAAAACTATGACTTGATGATTACTTATCTGCTAGGCTAGCACGAGGAAAATTATGCACATACCTCGCCTTCAGATATTGCTCCAGAAGGAATTGGACGATAAGGTTCATTAATAGCATCGATCTCTCGATCATACCAATCATTGATGGTCTAAGAGGGATGAGAAAGAAAGAACGAAAATATTAAGTAGAAATTTTATTTTGACCAATGTCAAACTTTAATTAGACAAGAATATTAACTTTATACCCATACTTGGGTATAACCAGTAAGGCATGGCCCAGACATGAGCATACAACAACGGATTTAGCTACATCCTCAACAGTCCATTCGAAATTCCTGATCAATCCACCCAAAACATTAGAACATTAGAGTTTATTACAAGCTGGAGCTATAGTTTGTGTTGAGAGCGATAGAAGAATGAAAAGAGTGTACTTTATTCTAGAGGTTTAGGGGTCCTTATATAGGACAAAACCCTAGAGAGCTCAAAAGAGAAAAATACGTAAGTGTCCCTAGTAGGGTTACAATGATAAAATAAGAACCGTATGTTTATATTACTAACACTCCCCCTCAAGTTGGAGCATAGTTATCGATCATGTCCAACTTGAAAATTATCCACAGAAGGCGCTTCTTGGGTAGTGCCTTAGTGAATACATCTGCAAGCTGAAGATTAGTGGTAATGTGAGGAGTAGAAATCTTCCCAATTCTGACAGCATCCCGAACAAAATGGCAGTCAATTTCTATATGCTTGGTTCGTTCATGGAACACAGGATTCGTGGCAATGTAAGTAGCGGATTTGTTGCCACAATATAGTGGAATAGGAGTGGTGAATGCAATGCCAAGTTCTTACAGAAAAGTTAATAGCCACATGATCTCACAAGTCGCTTGAGCCATTGCCCTGTATTCTGCTTTGCACTACATCTGGATACAACAGTATGTTTCTTGCTTCTCCAAGTGACAAGATTTCCTCCAACCATCATAGCATATCTTGTGGTAGAGCGTCGATCCTCTAACGAACTAGCATAATCAGCATCAGCATATGCAATAACGTCAGTGTATCCGTTTGACCATGAAAGAGGACACACCCTGGAGATTCCTTCAAGTATCGTAGTATCTGAAGAATATCCTACCAGTGACTGTAACAAGGTTACTCCATGTGTTTGCTAGCTTTGCTTATTGCATAAGAGATATCAGGTTTGGTAACAGTGAGGTAGAGAAGTTTGCCAACCAGGCTCCTATTTCGAGTAACATCTTCAAAGATGGGATCGGAGGATGCGGAGTGTTTCTTTGGGTCTGCCCAGAATACCCGAAGACTTGCATCCAAGTAATCTGTCTTCAGTAAGGATGTCCAGGGAATATTTTCTCTGAGAGAGATGAAGACCTTCTGTAGTGCGTAGTACTTTTATGCCCAAGAAATATTGTAATGGACCAAGGTCCTTAGTAACAAACATTTTCTGGAGAAAGGCCTTGGTTTCTAGATCCCTTTATCATCATCACCTGTGACAACCATATCATCTACATAGACAGCCAGTATAACGGTACCGTTTATTCACCTTCTGACAAACACAAAATAGTCAAAGGTTGTTCTCTGAAAGCTAAGAGTGATGATTTCTGCAGTGAGTCTGTCAAACCATGCCCTTGGGCTTTGTTTCAGGCCATATATTGCCTTGCGAAGTCGACATACATACTCCCCCTCGACTTCATACCACGGAGGTTGCATCATGTAGACCTCTTCATCAAGATCTCCATATAGAAAAGCATTTTTCACATCTAACTGGAAGATAGGTCATGCTTTGTTAGTGGCTACAGAAAGGATAGTTTTGATAGAGCCAATTCGTGCAACTGGTGAGAATGTCTCAAAGTAATCTACGTCATATGTCTGCGTAAAGCCTTTAGCCACAAGGCGAGCTTTCAATCTTTCAATTGACCTGTCTGGTGTTTGTTTGGTCATGAAGACCTATCTGCATGCCACAGGTCTAGTCCCTTTATGGCATTGCACTAGATCCCATGTTCCTCTAGGAGTAAAAGCCTCCATCTCTTCATTCATGTTCTGGCGCCAACCTGAATCCTGCAAAGCACTGTGATGGTCTCTCAGAATAGAAATAGTCATGAGAGCATCTGCATATCTTCTGTCAGGTGTTGATAAACTAGTAGTAGAAGTGAAATGAAACATAGGATGAAGTGTACACTGCCTCTTAGTTTTGCGTAGAGCAATGGGAAGCTCCTCAGGATCATCTGGGACAACAGTGGAGGGGACACTTGAAGTAGGCATATCATCCTTCAATAAAGGCATAGGTAAGGGAACATCCGGTCGTTTGAATTTTTGTTTTCGCGTATAGACAACGGGTGGAGATGGGAGATCAAGAGGAATATCGGTAACAGTTTATGTGAAGAAACTTGTCTGCTTAAAAAAGGTTATATCTACAGATACATAGTAGCAATGTCCGGTTGGATCATAGCACCTATAACCTTTTTTGCGTAAGAGAATAACCAAGAAAAACACATTTAATTGCACGAGGAGATAGTTTGTTAGTAGGATGAGAGTTATAAACAAATGCAACAAATTCAAAGACTCATAAGGGTAGTGGAAAAGGCAACTCAGTTGGGTAGAGCAGTGAGAATGGGGTGGATCCATTTAGGGATAAAGATGGAACCTTGTTGATAAGATGGACAGCGGTTAACACAACAAACCCCCAATAGGTTTTGGGAACTTTCATTTGGGTGAGGAGGGATCAAGCAATATTTAGCAGGTGCGAGTTTTCTTTCTGCGACCCCATTTTGTTGTGAAGTGTAAGGGAATGGTGTTTGGTGAATGGTGCCTTGAGATGCAAAGAAAGTGGTTAGATTATGTTGAGTAATTCCAAAGCGTTATCTGAGTGAATGATTTGAATACCGGAGGAAAAAATATTTTTGACACAACGGAAGAAATTCTTAACAATATTGTTAATCTCAGATCGTTCTTTTAACAGATAGACCCAAGATGATCGACTATAGTCATAAACAAAAATAACAAAGTATTATGTCAACTCATAGTACGGACCGGACAGGGTTCCCAAATATCACAGTGGACTAATGAAAAAGAAACTTTGCGGCGAGGTTCTGAACGAGCAGGGAAGGACGCTCGATGATGTTTTCCGAACTGACACGCCTCGCACTCAAAGGGCTTGAGCGTAGAGAGTTCGGGGAATATTAAAGAGAGCTTTGACAGATGGATGACTGAGGCGAAGATGCCAAAGAACAAGATCAGTAGATATAGATGCAACGCCAGCAAAGTAGAATCAGAGAGGATATCAAGATAATATAGGTCGTTCTTCTCATGCCCTGCACCAAAAATCTGTCTCGTTCAGATGTCCTGAAAATAACAATTGAACTCATCAAATATCACACGGCAGTTAAGTTCCTGGCATAACTAGTGAACAGATAAGAGACTAAGCGGAAAATCAGGAGCACAGTGCACATCAGGAAGGCAGAGATTGGAGGAAAACTCCATAGTCCCCACAGTAGTGATAGGGGAATGTGCTCCATTGGCAACCAGAACAGTCCTCACAATGGGGGAAGGATGCGCAGAGGTGAGAAGACTACCTTCTCCCGTCAGATGAGTAGAGGCACCAGGATTAATGATCCGTGCAGGGCTGGATGCAGAGGCAACATTAGCAAATGTACCTGAAGTAGTGGCCAAACTCACAGTCGGAGCAGAGGTACTAGTATCACTGGCAGAATTCTTTAGCAGCTGACATAGACAAGCATATTCAGATGCAGTGAAGGATGTCTGACTATCACCAGACGACTGATCTAGCAAGGTGTCTGCAATATTATATGAACCTTCGTATGAGGTAGCCTCCTAAGCATTGTTGGCATTAGTAGGCATGCTAAACTTTGCCCAGCATCGTTCAGATGGATGAATCCAGCGTTCGCAGTGAGTACATGTCGGATAGCGGGCGGTGGCAGGATCCCGTCCGCGTCCATGTCCGCGTCCGAAGTCATGCCCTCATCCAGCCTCACGGCCATGACCACGACCAAAGTCACGATCGCATCCTCCCTGGTAGTTGGGTCATCCTCTAGCAATATGTACAGTAGTCTCTGTAGATAACTGAGAGGGAGAATCAAGTTCATGCAGTCGACCATATATGATCTCAAGAAGGGGTAGTGCAGCAGCAGTCAGAAACTGGTCTTTCACAGACTTGTAAAGCGATATACTTGTCATTCTGCTCGTTCTCAATCTGTTTATCACAACAAGCAGGCTGAAAAATAAGGAGCTCCTCAAACAGGCCGGTGAGGAGTCTGATAGTCCTCACTAAGGATGTATCACCCTGATTTGCTACCAGATCCTTATGTAGATGTCTGAGAGCATGGACTTTGTTGTCTTTTGGGAGTAGGTCTTCTCTAGACTCTCCCACATTGCCTTTGCAGTCTCCTTGTAAAGAAGGTGGAGGTTATATTTGGATCGACGTTGTTGGTCTTCCAAGTAATCACCTGTCAGTTGTCTACATACCGGGTATCGTAGTCCTTTCCGTCTCCTTAGGCGGATCTTTAGTAACATAGTTCTTTTGCTGACCACTATTAACACCTCGAAGGATCTAGACATAAAACATAGTTCTCGGAACCATTGAGTTTGATAGAAGTGCCATGTACCATCATAGAAGAAGTCGAGTACAAGGCTTGTGTTCTGCAGATACCATGGTGGTCACAAAGTCAAGAAAAAGTGATATAGATGTCCTTGTAGTCTCAAGTGTCATGTAGGCCTAGCAAGACATCGAATCAACAGACTGGCTGAAGCAGAAAGGGCGCACGACTGATACGGTGTGGTGGGGCTGAAGACAATCGGCGAGAATACTGGACCGCAGGCGGCTGATACGGTGTGTTGGATTGCGTGATTACTGGATCAACGGACCAACAGAAGACTTCTGGGGCGATGCAGGTGCAATGAGATGGGTGCTAGAAGTGGCGCAGAGCGCCAAGAGGCTGTTAGGGGCGCAACACGCGACGAGAGCGATGCACACGTGGAGAGAGCGGTGCAGCAACGGCAAGAGGCCGCTAGGGCAGTGCGCAGGAGCGGTGGAGAACTGCTAGGGCGGCGCGCAGGAGTGGCGGAAGGCGTAGGGTGGACGTGCAGAAGCGGCGTGAGGTCGCTAGGGTGGGAGGCACGTGGTAGGCAGTCGTGGAGCAACGCATCCTACTAGGGCGGTGCAACACAGAGGAGGAGGCCACGCGTGCGGTCACTGGCTGAGCAGCGTGGCTGCGCGAGAGGAGGCAGCACGGGGCCGCTAGCAAGTGGCGCAGGGCTTGGCAAACGGTACGGGTGTTGGACGGCGTGGGGCTAGCTGGTGGGGGGTAGGGAACAATTATGTCAGAACACCGGTCTAGGACCGCTACTCTGATACCATCCCACACCAGATCGTCGAGTTGAAACCACTCCCGAACTCGCTCAAGTATGTTTTCTTAGGTCCAAACAAGACCTTATCCGTCATAATCTCCTCTAGAGACTCACATTTGACCGGTCAGTTGATCGATGTTTGTAAGAACATCAAGGTGCTATAGGTTGGACCATGGCAGCCCTAAAGGGCATCGTCCTTCGAATTCTTTTGTTATAGTAGCAATTATATCCACATGGAGGCTTTTATACGTCCGCACCCTTTCGCTTTGACGCTCTGACTTAGCTAACTCACTTGCTGAGACCGATAGAAGAATGAAAGAGCGTACTTTATGTTAAAGGTCTAGGGGTCCTTATATAGGACAAAACCCTAGAGAGCTCAAAATGAAAAAATATATAAGTGCCCCTAGTGGGGTTACAATGATAAAATAAGAACCGTACGTTTATATTACTAACGTTTGAAATGATCTACTTTGTATAGCATTTTATGATTATAATAAGTTGAATATAATTTATCCGTTCATAGGGTTTTGAAGGATAGTGTGGTTGAGGTGTTAAGATTCGGAGATCGGATTATTTTGCTAAAATTTTTTCTCGAAGAAGAAATTCCGAAAATCATCTCAGTTTATGCGCCACAAATTGGTTTAGATGAAAGATTAAACAAGTTTTTTGTGAGGTTTTGATAAGATAATGCAAGGAATCCCACAAAGAAAGATGTTTTCCTAAGTGGAGATCTTAATAGATATGTGGGAAATGATGCTTCAGGGTATGCTAGTATTCATGGAGGCCATGTCTTCCGAGGGTAGAAATGAAGAGGGAAAACTCATTCTAGATTTTGTAACAGCTTATGATCTTTTCATAGCACACACTCTCTTCAGAAGAGGAAATGGCTTTAATTACTTATTAGAGTGGCCCAACTAAAACACGGATAGATTACTTTGCGTTGAGGAGAAGAGAACGTTGGTGTATAGAGTCTGCAAAGTAATCCCAAGAGAGAGTTTCACAACCCAACATCGCTTGTTAGGCATGAAGTGCAAATAAAAGGACTGGTAAAGAAAAGGAGGGTTTCCAAGATCACTAGAACTAGATGGTGGAGTTTTCCATTTAAAGCAATCAAGCTTCAGAGAGAAGGTTTTGGAAGACTTATTTTGGGGATTGTAATGGAAGTGCAAACGAAATGTGGAGTGATAGCATCTTGTATCCGAAGGGTAGCCAAAGAGATGCTAGGCGACTCAAAGGGAGGAGTTCCAGGCTAAAAGGATGCTTGGTGGTGGAATGGAGCGGTGCAAGAGAAGCTCAAAATTAAAAGAACATGCTTTAAAAGCTATGTCTAAGGATAGAACAGAGAAAAATGTCACAAACTACAAAAGAGGGAAGAAGGAAGCAAAGAAGGTTGTAAGCAAAGCTAGGTCAAAAGCTTATGGAGTTTTATATAAAAAGTTTGACTCTAAGGAGGGCCAGAAGAATGTATTCAGGTTGGTCAAAGCAAGAAAAAGAAAGACCAAAGATCTTTCTCAAGTAAGATGCACTAAGGATGAGGAAGGATCAAAGATCTTTCCATAAGCTTTTCATTGGGGAAGGAAATAGAGAGATCACTTGGGAGATCTAGCTAATATTGAAAGTTACTTGAATCATGCAAGCTATAGATGAATACAAAGGAAGAAAGTAGAGGAGGCTTTGAAGGTTATGAAATCTGGGAAAGATGTAAGACTTGATGACATTCCTACAAAAGTATGGTGAAAGAAGGTTGAGGTAAGTTTCCAAAGTAAAAGAAAACCAATTCGGATCCATGTCAGGTCGCTTACATATTGAAGTCATCCACATGTTGAGGAGATCAATGAAGATTTATATCGCTAAAAGGAAGAACCTTTGTGTGATTTTTATGATTTGGAGAAGGCTTATAACTGTCCCACAGGAGATATTGTGGAGAGTCCTGAAGAAGTGACAATATACTTGTCCTATACATTAACTTCATAAAGAATATGTATGATTGAGCTTCATCTTGTGTAAGGATCCAGTCTTGGAAGATGGACTATTTTGACATCAACATTAGCAATGTTGTAAAAGTCCCCCAACTAGCCCGACTAGTAGGTCTGACTAGTCTAGTCGGTGGGGTAGCTGACTAAGTATTAACTAATGCCAACTAGGCCGACTAGTCAATCGATTTTTGTTTGGAGATACCATATTTTTATTTTTTTTACTTCTAAAGCAAACTTATTCTAATACGCTTAATGTTCATTTAAATTCAATTGCTTCTTTTATTTCATTATGACATCTATGTAAATATATGAGAATATACATATAAAAATGATTATATCTTTAAAGTAATTAAAAAATTCAAAATCGATTAAAGTCCATCTAAATTCGATTAGTCGCCCGACTACTGATTAATCCTTAGTTAGTGACCCAACCGACCGAGTACCGACTACCAGTTTTTGCAACCTGATTGGTCTGCATCAAAGTTCAGCTTTGAGTCCATTCCTTTTTAGTTTGATTATGGACGTGTTGACTAGTCACTTTCAGGATGAGATACCTTGTGTATATTATTCATTGATGATATTGTATTGATTGATGAGACTAGAGATGGAGCAAATAAGAAGCTTGAGGTCTGGAGACATACATTAGAGACTAAAGGATTTCATATAACTAGGGTCGAGACTGAATATATGGAGTGCACTTTTGATGGAAGCAATGGTGAAGGAATCAATGTTAAGATTCGTGACGATAACATTTAGAAGAGAGGTTCTTTTAGATACTTGGGATCTATTTTGTAATATGATGGGAAATTAATGGAGATGTTACTTATAGAATAAATGCAGGTTGGTCAAAGTGGAGAGGAGCCTCTCTGTTCTATGTGATAAGAAAATTCTTTTGAAAATCAAAGGAAAGTTTTATAAAGCAGTCATGAGACCTGTTATGCTCTATGGATCTGAATGTTAGCCTGTGAACCATAAACATGTGCAGAGAATTGTAGTAGCATAAATGAACATGCTAAGGTGGATGTGTGGACATACACGTAAAGATTGTATTCGAAATGATGCAATCGGAAGGAAGTTGGTGCAGCTCCGATCGAGGATAAGATGCGAGAAAACCGCTTGAGGTGGTTTGGCCATTTGCAAAGGAGGTCAGTTGATGCACCGTTAGGAGATACGAGTTTGGGATGTTGAGCCGGCTAAGAGAGGGCGAGGAAGGCCTAAGATGTGTTGGAAATGAGACTATCCGATGGGATCTTAGTTTTTGGATCTAAACCTGAGAATGACCCAAGATAGATCTGAATGGGAGGCAAAGAATCCATGATGATCATATTAATGTGGAAAAAGGCTTTGTTATTATTGTACTTTGTGTTACATGTTATAAAATTAGACCATAAAATAGACATTGTATGCAAATAGTCTGATGCAGCAGAATGTGATTCAGATACGAATCATCTAATAGTGACTAAATTGTGAGACCACACTATTACAAGCTAAACAATAACTAGAAATGTGGTCTTTAACAAATGAACCCGCTTGAATAGTCTAGTGGTTGTGCAGTGTGCCTACCACACAAAAGACCAGGGTGCAAATCCCCCCCCCCTTGTGGAGGTTGCGTTAGGTAGTCGACAGCCAGCATAAAAAATAGTTGAATCTTTCAATATGGATTTGAGCAAGAATTTATGTAGCCGGCCCTACTTGTAGTGGGAGAAAGCTTTGTCAATTTTTAGTGGTTGTAATATGCAAAGTTATGGAAAAAATGGAAAGACAATGATGCCTTAGCAACAAAAATGTAGGATTAGGTTTTCTAACAACTGAGGTAAAAGTCTTGAAAAAAAAGAGTGTAACCTCATTTATTCTTAAATCAGAGCATAAAAATACAAAATTTGTTAATCGAAACAATTGTGCAAAGTAAAAAGGCCTATATGATATCTGAAACTTTTGTATGCTTTCATACTGGCTTAACTTCAACAATGTACGGGACATAATCATACCGAAATGACCAGCATCATGCTCTTTTTACTTTACTTAAATAATTTGTAGTTTAAATCCACGGTTAAATGAAAGTTGTTTTTCATACCAACCACTAACCACTTATAAAGTGAACTTTGTTTGTGCTAGGGACCATTTATGGAAGACAAAATGTTTTGAGTATGGCCTTTGATTTATTTAGGCCAAAAACCCTTGTTTTTCGATCTCCACTTAATGAGGGAAAACTTCTTCATCTTTGCCTATAGTTATTGTTTGTAAATAGCGAATGCGGAAGCGGAATGATAAACAGAGCATAAGAACAGATCAATAAACATGAAACTCAGAGATTTTAATGTGGAACCCTACTCTCTAAGGAGCGAGATGAAACCACGGGAGATCCCTCAAAGGGGCGGATATTGCATTCCTTTTTCTCATCTGACTACAGGGTTGTGGGGGTCTATATATAGCCCCCATTGAGTCTTCACATCTCCAAACTGGTAGATGTGAACTAAAAAACTGGATGGGATAAATGGATCATGGAGGTATCCATTTACCCATCTACAACATAAGAGGCACATAACCAACTACTCCAACACTCCCCCTCAAGCTAGAGCATGCAATGCTCAGCTTGGACAAACAGAAAGAAACTCAACTCACAATACATGATACTACAGACAATATCAACTCAACGCCACAACTGTCGGTTGTTGTTGAGGACGTTGCTTCTCATGACGTGCATGTGAGGAGGATGAATGGGCTGGAGTGTGAGTCCAACTGAGGACTCGGAATCTGACCATCGAGTTTGAAACTGCGCCTGGAGTCTCCTCATCGGAGAACTGGGTCTCTCTCATATGGCTCAGAGAATGGTACTCTACTCTGGAGTCCCTATGATACCACATGAAAACCCTTGCCCACATGGCATAAGGAATGGTCCTCTACTCTGGAGTCCTTATGGCTCACATGAAAACTCTGGCCGAAACAGTAAGAATGATGAGGACCATGAAACTGAAGATCGCACACTCGTGCGTCTTGAACTGAAGACTCGGAACCAACTGACGTCGCGTCTGAATAATCTGAACTGTAGAGTCTGGAAATATGACCGATCTGGAAAATATGATATTTGAAGAAGACATGTGACTCTACACAATACTCTCCTTTCTCCCATACTGATCGGAATGAAGACACTGACCAAGTTGGGAGAAGACAATAAAAATGGGAAAAAACATGAAACTCTTAGCCGATAAAAATATTAATTTTTTTACTCGGCTTTCTCAATCAATAATTCACTTTTTTATCATTTTTTTCTCGATTATTTCATTTTTTATTAGCCGCCAAAATTTTCTTTAAAATAAGCCGTTGACAAAAAAATCGGCTTTGCCCTCTCACAATTTTTTTTGGAAATAAATGTACAGCTTTTCTTTGTACGTGCCTCTTTTCAAAAACACATTTTTTCTCTTTTTTTTAATCTCGGCCCACTTGGGCCCAATCTTCTCTCTCTTTTTTTTATACTGCTCAGCCCATTTGGCTTACATAATTGCCTCCTCCAAAAAAAAATTTAAATAATGCAGTAGCCCTCGGGACTTTATTTAGGGGTTCCCAACTAGGGAACCCTATTTCTCTTTGATCCCCACCGCCCCGATGGGTCTCTGCTCCGCGCCGCCATCGATGGGAGCTTCGCCCTTCGTCTTTGCACGCCTCCCCCGATGGGTCATCCTGCTGCTAGAGGGGCTCCGCCTGGTTCGATTGGGGGGGAGGGGGGGTTGCTTGTGTGCGCCACCCTAATTCTTCCTGTCGAGCGCCTCATCCTCCTCCGCACGAGTCGCGCGTGTCGCCACTCTCCTTTGACGTGGCCCCAGGCAGCGACTTCCTTCCCTCGCGGCAATGCCGCATCTTCATACAAGGTGGCGTGAGCCTCCAGCGATATCCCCTGCTCAGCGGCGAAGCCCCACCACCCCTCCTGTCGCGAGTAGCGTACGCCGTCACTCTCCTTCGACGCAGCCCCAGGCAACGACTTCCTTCCCTCGCGGCGATGCCGCATCTTCATACCGCCTAGAAGGGTCGCGCAGGGGTCCAACTCTGCTGAAAGGCTTTTGCTGGAAGAGCCACGGCCACTGCTGGACATGGTGGCTAGAGCAGGATTGTTGCAACCTGGAGTCGGATCTGGGGAGCGGCCTGGAGTGTTTCAGCGCGACTCCCTGGAGCGCACGAGAAGTTTGTAGCCTAAAGGCTTGAGGCTACACAGAGGCCTGGTGTAGGAGACACCACGGAGGGGATATCAACTGCACGAAGAGGATGGTGACCGCATGTGTTTGAGAGCCGATGCTTATGGGGTTGGACATGCCTTGTGAACTAGGATTCCAGTAAACCCTAGACCTGAGCCTGGAAATGCGCGCCTGTATGAGCGCTTGGAGAAGATCCGAATGATGAACAAGCAAAACAAGGCTTCCAGAGAACCATGAACTTTGATAATCTCGAACAAGAACATAAAATAAATACTTAAGAACAAATCCTCGAGAATCGAACCCATACTGATACCATGTTAGTAAATAGCGAATGCGGAAGCGGAATGATAAACAGAGCATAAGAACATAATAATAAACATGGAACTTAGAGATTTAACGTGGAACCCTACTCCCTAAGGAGCGGGATGAAACCACGAGAGAAGCCCTCAAAGGGGAAGATATTGCATTCCTTTTTCTCATCTGACTACAAGGGTATGGGGTTCTATATATAGCCCCTACTAAGTCTCCACATCTCTAAACTGGTAGATGTGGGACTAAACAACTGGATGGGGTAAATGGATCCTGGAGGTATCCATTTACCAATCTACAACATAAGAGGCGCACAACCAACTACTCCAACAGTTACCAATCCAAATGATTCAACTTTTTAGTCCTATATTCCAACTTTTTGTATTCCCATAAGTTCATGCCTTCAACATTACATTGAACAGAAATTGTAAAGGACATAATGCTAGGCTTGAGTAGAATTATTTTTTTCTTGGAGCAATAGTAACATCTCAACTCAGCCATGGTCGATCCCAAGCCTGGGTAAATTGAGGAGGGTTGCGCGTTAGGTAGCCGACAGCCAGCGCAAGAGAGACAAATTCCTAAATAGTATTCTTTTTAGGAATTTGTCTTAAAACAGTTCGGATCCTTTCAACATGGATTTAAATTGTTGAAATCTAAGAAACGGAAGCGAATCGATAAACAAATCATAAACATAAAGAAAGATAAACATTGAAATACAAGATTTACGTGGAACCCTACTCCCTAAGGAGAGGGTTAAAATCACAGGAGAATGCCTCAAAGGACTAGATGTTCTATTGAATCTCTCAATGAGTACAGGGTGTGTGGGGCTCCTTATATAGTTCCACAGACAGAGCGGAGTCCCACAGTTAGTAGATGTGGAACTAAACATGAGTGGGTCGTAATTGGATCCTGGAGAGACCCAATTACCACTCTACATCACAAGAGGAATATGTCTTTGTTGTTGGTAGAAGATCTCGCTCAAGGACATCACAATTAGAATATGTCTTCACACGATACATCACAAGAAGAATATGTCTTTGTTGTTGGTAGAAGACCCCGCTCGAGGAGGATCTGCAACTTTCAGGTCACCGGAAGATATCTCTACCATGCATGTAGAGTCGTTGCGATACCAGTTCACCGGAGCGAATCTCTATCGTGTATGGAGAAGAGTCGCAATAGGAGAAGTCCAACGCAAAATACTAGTCAGGTCGTAAAAGAAGAAGTATACGCTTGACGAAGAAGTCCATACTCGATGAAGATGGATGACTTGTAGAAATATGGAGTGTCGGTCTATCAGTCGTGGACGTGCAGAAGTCTTGAAGAATATAGCTCTGACTCCCCCTTTCTCCCATACATGATAGAATAAAGAGCATAAAGCATCAAGTTGGGAGAAACAAAACATAAATATGCAATTTTTCTTTTGTGCTTCTCTCTTTTCTTTTTTTACACTACTCAAATTTTTTTCTCGTAAGTCTTCCCTTTTTTTGTACATAGTCCTTTTCTTCCAAGCCGTTCAACATTTTTTTGGCTTTTCACCACTTCTCTTTTTTTAATAGAAAGCAGCAGGAGGGCAGTCGGGCCTCAAAGAAAATCCCAACTTTTTTCGAATCAAGCTCCTTTTTTTAATGTTGGGCCCATCTCTTTCTTCTTTTCTTCTTGGGGCCCCTTTTTCTAACTTTGGCCTAATGCCTCTCTCTTTTTTTGAAACTTGGTCCACCTAAGGCTAAAACTGCAGCAGTCGTAGCCCCTCTTAGGCTTTAATAAACTCCGCTCTTTTTTTATTAACAGTTGAAGCCCCACTTGGGGCTCTATTTAGGGTTTCCACTTAGAACCCTCTTTGAAGATTCATGCCGCCCCCAATGGGCTCTTCTTGTCGCCGCCATATGTGACTGGAGGTCGAAGGGGCAAGGGCCCGCTGCTTGGGCCACCGAGCTTCATGATGCGGCGAGGGAGGTGCACTGCGAGGATGCTGCCATCTTGGAGTTGGCACAAGGAGGAGCTATAGCCTTTGTCGCCGCCTGGATCGAGGTGCTCGCGGTCAAGGTTGTAAAAGTCACCTGACTGGCCCGAATAATAGGTCCGACTAGTCTAGTCAGTGGGGTGGCCGATCGAGTACCGACTAATTCCGACTAGGTACACTAGTCGACCAATTTTTACTTGGAGATACCATATTCTTATATGTTTTGTTTTTTTATAAGAAAACTTATTATAATATGCTCAGTTTTTTACTTAAATTCAATTACTTTTTTATTTTATTATGATAATATAAAAATGTACAAAATGTATGTAAATATATGTATAAAAATGAGTTATATATTTAAAATAATCATAAAATTCAAATACGATTAAAGTCCGACTAAATCCGATTAGTTGTCCGACTATCGATTAATCCTTAGTGACCCAATCGACCGAGTACTAACTACCGACTTTTGCAACCTTGCTCACGGTAGTGTCTAGAGAGGAGGGAGGCGTTCGAGAGGAGGAGCTCCACCACCTGTTATGGCTAGGGTTGTCGCCTGTGTGGCTAGGAGGAAATGTCACATGTGTGCCTGCGTGGAGAGTGAGGGTCGCCGTAAGAACTAGGGAGTAGGGTTCCCATCGTGGGAACCCTTTCGGGTGATCTATGTCGAGCTGCCTCCATCTGCAAGATCGATGCCACCCTTCCGAGAGGAGGTTGTAGGCGGCGATGGAGGGCTCCGCCTGGAGTAGGAGGTCGAGTGGCAGTTGCTTGTTGTGCATCTGTTGTGCCGAATCCGTGAGAAGGAGCTCAGCTTGGAACTGCAGGTGATGTTGATGCTTGGAACTCGACATCTCCTGGAGAAGGTGGCCCACACATGAAGCACTTACAGGGAGAGGCACCGTTGTTGCTGCTTGGAGGAGGGCGCCATTGCTGCTTGTTTTAGGCTGCTAGGAGGCGGAGGGAGGCATTGGAGTGACGCCGAAGTCGTGGAGGGGAGGAGCGTCGCATGGAGCATCAAGATCAAAAGGGGGCTTGGCATCAAGATCGGAAGCGTCGCGATCAGGGCGACTTTTTTTTTAATTCTTACGCAGATCTGATTTTTATGTTGCAAGGGTCTTGGATTTTAATCATGGACACCTGTAGGGGATCTTCTTCTCCAGAATTTTGCACGTGCTTGCTTGGAGATAGCAAGAGGCTACTTACGCGTTATATATGCCCTTGTGCAAGGGCTGTTGGGAATTAGGGTTACAGAAAACCCTAACTTTCACGTGGAGATTGCATCCGATTAGATCATTGTCGATGACGGCGGAGAATATTTCATAACTTTGATGACTATCCGAACAGATCTAGGGTTTTAGAAAACCCTAGAACAAGATATTTGAAAGAACTCCATTCTCAAACAGATCTCAAAGATCACAAAACATGAATAGAATAATAAATTACATAAAAATCTTCAAAATAATCCCAAGAATCGACTGCTCTGATATCATGTTGAAATCTAAGAAGCGGAAGTGAATCGATAAACTGATCATAAACATAAAGAAAGATAAACATTAAAATACGGGATTTACGTGGAACCCTACTCCTTAAGAAGTGGGATGAAACCCCGGGAGAAGGCCTCAAAGGGCCAGATATGCTATTGAATCTCTCAATGAGTACAGGGGGTGTGGGGCTCCTTATATAACCCCATAGACAGATTGGAGTCCCACAGTTAGTAGATGTGAGACTAAACATGAGTGGGTGGTAAATGGATCCTGGAGAGACCCAATTACCACTCTATTACATTCTCCAACATAAGCAAACATTTAGATTTCGTTGGGGTGTTCCCTACTAGCGTTGTGTTGCATCGCCCGAATGCAATGAATAGTTGGCAAGGACCGCTACATCGCTATCCGAATGTAGTTCAAAATTTGCAAGGGTTCTCGCATGAGAAACACATGCGAGTAAATAAGCTATTTCTGTTGCGTCGTCGTCGGATGCGATCTAAAATTTGCAAGGGTTCTCGCACGATGGGCGAATGCGAGTAAAGAAGTTAGTCCAAAAGAGGTTGCAAAGGAAGTATATACATAGTTGAAATTTTGGCACTTTGACAGGCAAATCGATGGAGATATTAGATATGATGGAAAGAAAGAAGATTCAGATACTATGTCTATGTTGAGATATTAGTTATCTTTCATGTCTTTTATGTATTATTTATTTCTGCCTTCTTATGTAATTTGTCCAACAGGTTATTCTCCTATACAAGATAAGCCCAGGGCTTCATGAATAAACAATTCATTCTTTTCCTTTCACATGGTATCGGAGCGACGATCCTAGATCAGACTTCGAGTACCCCAATGGTACCCTCTCAAGAGGGAAACTTACAGGGTCAGAAGATAGTATATGATTTTGATGTGCTTATTGTTCTATGAAAGTAGAGACATGCTTGTGCTTCATATCCGCTTGCAGCCCAAGTTTCTTTGAGAAGACTTTTAGAGGATTTTAGGAAATTTATCGTGGCACTATCAGCTATGGAAATACCACGGACGTATCATGAGGCCATCCAGGACAGTCAGTGGCGTCTTACCATGGAGGAAATGGTCGCGCTACAGTCACGTGGCACTTGAAGCCTTGTTTCAGCTCTAATTGGCACATTTGTTGTTGGTGCAAGTAGGTGTTCACGGTGAAGCATCAAACAGAAGGCAGTGTAGATCGATACAAGGCGAGACTTGTGGTACATGGGTTTACCCAAACATATGAGGTGGACTATCATGGTACATTCTCTCTAGTGGCCAGACATTCTACTCTACGTATACTTCTTTCAACTGTAGTGACACGAGGTTGGCCCCTCTATCAGCCTGATGCGAAGAATGCATTTCTCTATTGTGACCTACAGGAGGAGGTTTGCATGCAACAACCACCTGGGTTCGCTGCTGAGGAGTATTAGAAGGTTTATAGGTTTCACCAGGTCATCTATGGTCTTAAGCAGAGTCAGGAGCATGGTTCCAGAAGCTCTCGGATTTAATAGAGTAACAGGAGTTTGTGAGATCAATCGCCGACCATTCTTTGTTTGTTTAGAGGACTCATAGAGATACTGTTGCCATACTTATTTATGTTGATGATATCATTGGGGATGACAAGCAAGGCATTTAGGTTGCTAAGGATTGCTTAAATCAGCAGTTTGTGACAAAGGGCCTTGGCAGCCTACGTTACTTCCTTGAACTAGAGTTTGCCAGGAACCAGCGATGTCTTATGATGACCCAAAGAAAGTACGTTACAGATCTCTCTGAGACATGCATGGCATATTGCAAGCCTGCAACTACTCCTATGGACCCGAGCATGAAGCTCTATGATGATGACATTGATGAGGTCGATAAGAGGAGGTACAGGGAGCTTGTTAGGAAGCTTCTTTATGTGACTATCACTAAGCCAGATACATCCTTTGTTGTGAGCAAAGTGAGTAAGTTTATTGAGCATCCTAGACATGTAAATATGGATGAAGTCCATATGATTCTGAGGTATCTGAAGGCCTCACCTAGCACTTGTCTTCTATTTAGTAGAGGTACACCCTTGCAATTACAGCATGTGCATATGCAGATTATGTGGGTTGTCCTAAGGATAGAAAGTCTACTGCTGGCTTTGCAGTGTTCATAGGAAGTTCCTTGGTATCATGAAAGAGCAATAAGCAGATTGTGGTTGCAAGATCTAGCGCAGATTTAGAATACAGGGCCATGACACAAGCTAGTACAGAGATGATGTGGGTCAGATCTGTTCTTACTGATGTGACTATTGAGGTGCCCCTTCTGTTGCACCTCCAAGTGACTACCGGTCTGCTCTCTTCATTGCAAACAACTCAGCTTTCCATGAGAGGATCAAACACATCGAGGTGGAATATCACTACACTCGAAGGTGGAATATCACTACACTCGTGACATGATACATAAGGGTTTCACCCCTACTACTCATGTCAGCTCTGGAGACCAGATAGCAGATGTACTTACCAAGGCTCTAGCCAGAGGGCCTTACCAGAGATGCTGCTCCAAGATGAACCTGATAGATTTTTACGCTCCGGTTTGAGGGGGAGTGTTGAGATATTAGTTATCTTTCATGTCTTTTATGTTTTATTTATTTTCTTTGTCTTATTTATGTAATTTGTCCAACATGCTACTCTCCTATGTAAGAGAACCCTAGGATTTCATGAATAAATAATTTATTATTTTCTTTTCACAGTCTCCAAGAGACAAAATAGGTTGGAGAGAAAGCAAGGGAGATCGAGAAGACGGGATTTAAACTTTGGTACTCAGGTAAAGATAGGGATAGAAATGGTGGTTGAGCAGTTGTTCATATAGGATTTAAAGGATTGTGTGGTTGTGGTGTAAAGATTCAAGGATCGGATTACTTTGCTAAAAGTGGTGCTCGAAGAAGAAATTCTGAATATCATGTCAGTTTATGCATCGCAAATTCGTTTAGATAAAATGATTAAACAAGCTTTTTGGGAGGATTTAGATAAGATGCTGCAAGGAATCCCACAAAAAAAGATTATTTGCTTAGGTGGAGATTTTAATGGACATGTGGGAAAGGATGCTTCGGGGTATGGTAGTGTTCATGGAGGACATGGCTTCGAGGATAGAAATGAAGAGGGAAAGTCATTATGGATTTTGTAATTGCTTATGATCTTTTCATATCAAACACTCTCTTCAAGAAGAGGGAGGATCATTTAATTACTTATAAGAGTGTCCCGACTAGATTACATATAGATTATTTTACGTTGAGGAAAAGAGATCAATTGTGTTGCAAAGACTGCAAAGTAATCCCATGAAAGAGTTTAACCATCCAACATCACATGTTAGTCATGTATGTGCAAATAAACGGACTGGTAAAGAAAATAAGGGTTTTCAAGATCACTAGAACTAGATGATGGATTCTCCATTTGAAGCAATCAAGCTTCAGAGAGAAGGTTTTAGAATACTTATCTTGGGATTGTAACGGAAATACAAACGAGATGTGGGAGGTAATAGCATCTTGTATATGAAGGGTAGCCAAAGAGATGCGAGGCGAGTCAAAGGGAGGAGTTCTAGGCTAAAAGGATGCTTGGTGGTGGAGTGGAGGGGTACAAGAAAAACGCAAAATTAAAAGAACATGCTTTAAAGCTATGTCAAAGGATAGAACAGAGGAAACTGTCACAAACTATAAAATAGCAAAGAAGGAAGTAAAGAAGGCTGTAAGCGAAGCTACGTCAAAAGTTTATGAAGTTTTGTACAAAAATCTCGACTGTAAGGAGGGCCAGAAGGATATATTCAAGTTGGTCAAAGCAAGAAAAGAAAGACCAAAGACCTTTCTCAAGTGAGATGCATTAAGGATGAGGAAGGTCACCTGTTTGTTACTCAGAAGGATATAGAGGCTACATTGAAGCAGTACTTCCATAAGCTTTTCATTGGAGAAGGAAATAGAGAGATCACTTTGGGAGATCTAGCTAATAGTGAAAGTTACTTGAATCGTGCAAGCTATAGACGAATACATAGGAAGGAAGTAGAGGAGGCATTGAAGGTTATGAGACATGGGAAAGGTGCAGGACTTGGTGATATTCCCATAAAGTTTGGAGAGTTTTAGGTGAGTGTGGTTTGACTCGGCTTACAAATTTATTCAATGTTATTTGGCGAAGCAAGAAAATACATGAATATTGGAGGAGAAGCATCGTAGTGCCTCTTTATAAGAATAAAAGAGACATTCAAAATTGTTCAAATTACATAGGTATCTAGATGATAAGTCACACTATGAAAATTTGGGAACGTGTGATCGAAAGAAGGTTGAGGCAAATTTCCAAAGTAAAAGAAAATCAATTCAGATTCATGTCAGGTCACTCAACTATTAAAGTCATCCACTTACTGCGGAGAACAATGGAGATTTATAGAGCTAAAAGGAAGAATCTCCATATGATTTTTATTGATTTGGAGAAGGCTTAGGATTATGTCACACGCGAGATATTGTAGAGAGTTTTGAAGAAGAGACAAGTACATGTCATATACATTAACCTCATAAAAAATATGTATATTAGGGATTCATTTTGTGTAAGGATACAGTCTGGGAAGACTAACTATTTTGACATCAACATTGGTCTACATCAAGGTTCATCTCTAAGTCCATTCCTTTTTACTTTGATTATGGACGAGTTGACAAGTCACATCCAGGATGAGATATCCTGGTGTATGTTATTTGTTGATGATATTGTATTGATTGATGAGACTAGAGATGGAGTAAATGAGAAGCATGAGGTCTAGAGACATGCATTGGAGGCTAAAGGATTTCGTATAAGTAGAGCTAAGACTAAATATATGAAGTGCACTATTAATGGAAGGAATGGTGAAGGAATCGACGTCAAGATTAGTGACACTAACATTCAGAAGAGAGATTCTTTTAGATACTTGGGATCTATTTTGCAGCATGATGGGGAAATTGATGGAGATATTACTAATAGAATAAATGCAAATTATTTAAAGTGGAAGGAGCCCCTACTGTTCTATATGATAAGAAAATTCCTTTGAAAATCAAAGGAAAGTTTTACAAAGCAATTGTGAGACCATCTATGCTCTATGGATTTGAATGTTGTCCTGTGAACCATAAACATGTGCAGATAATGGTAGTAGCATAAATGGAAATGCTAAGGTAGATGTGTGGATACACACGTAAGGTGTGTTTGGATAGTGGGTTTAGGTGGGTTAAACTGGTTGCAGGTAACCCATTTTTGGATTTTGGTGTTTGGATAAAGGGTTAAACTGGGGGTGGGTTAGAAGTGGGTTTATTGTGATATGATTGTATTGAAGTTTGAAAAAGTGAGTAGTTATTGTGATGTGATTGTATTGGAGTTTGAAAAAGTGAGTAGAAGTGGAGTAGTTTATAATTTTTAGATGATATGATGGTATAATATATTATTTTTTATTGGAATAAATGGAATAAAATTAATTTATTTAATATATTAAAAAAGGGAAAATATGGGACCCAATTGGAAAGAGAAAGAATGGGGTAACGGGGGTAAAGGGGGGTTTACCCCCTCCCGGAACGGCATCGTAAAGATCTGATTCGGAATGATGCAATCAGAAGGAAAGTTAGTGTAGCTTCGATCGAGGATAAGATGAGAGAAAATCGCTTAGGCCATGTTCAGTTAGGAATTGACCTGGGAATAAGGGGTCAATTCCCCTCCGGCATAGTTCCTAGAGGTACGACTATTCCTTGTCCTTGGAGCTTTGGAAACCTCGACTCGAGTGATCGCCTTCTCCCATATTCTCCCCTTTGCCTCCCCTCTTGCGCTCTCCTCCCACCAACGATTCTATTTCCCTCCCCTCACGTGCACTCCTCCTGCCATCTGTCATTCTCCTCTCTTGTGATACTCTCTCAAAATGGGGCCTCTCCTGTCGTGTGTTGTCGGCTTTGTTTCAAGCTTTGTAGGTCGTCCTTACTCCATGTGATCCACGAATCTTGTTACAAGGCTCTTTAATCACCTTCAATAGTGGTGGGTGGTGGTCTTTCTTGCTATATAGCCCATACCAGAGCCCTTGGAGATAGGGTGTGGTGTCATTGGCTCTGTGTATTCTTCTCATTCATGTCCTCAGATATGGAATCTAGGGTTTCTAGTATACCCGTCTATAAGATGGCATGGAAAAAAGGGCTCCTTACGACCATCTCAATCCATTGTTGAGTTGTTCTTATTGTGTGTGTATGTGTGTGTGTTTGCATATACCTTCGACATTGTGGGGTATTTGGATTCTAATGTATTTTCTCTCTCTCTGTGCTCCTGGTTATTGAATTATGCATCTGTTGTTTCATTTTTTCCAATGTTAATATTAGGGATGGATATCATTACTTTGTGATTTAAGCCTTTGTTGCATGTATTGCGCATAATTTCCATATGAGCATGCCATTTATGGCTATTGTGACTGTGAATCCTCCTTAAGCATGCTTATTGCTGTCAAGTTAGAGGATTTTATGTGTTTTTGAACCACGGCTCTGTAGTTCCTCAATTTTCTAGCACTTGGATTTTTATCTGATTCCAAGACTTGGGATCTTGTTATGTTTGTTGTTATGTGTTGGTTCTCCTCTTTGATATTGTTGGCTGAGAAATATTTCGCACCCTTCCTTATATGCATACATGCTGTTGTAAAAAATTTAATTTCGTATAAGAGGTTGAATGTTGTGATTAGCGATGGATTTTTGTCAATTGTGTTTTCATGGTGTTTAACACATTCTTATTACTCAAATGTTGCATATATTGTGCATGATTTCTCTCTGAGGACGCCCCTTGTGGTTGTTGTGATTGTGAATCCTCATTGAGTTTGCTTGGTGTTGTAAAGTTAAAGGAATTTTTTGGCTTTTGAACCCTGGTTATGGTGGTTTCTTAATTGTTTGGCACTTAGATTTTGATCTGCTTCCAAGCTTTAATTGTTGGATCCCTGGTTCTGGTGGTTTCTCAATTGTTAGGTATTGGATTTGGATCTGACTTCAAGCTTTGGGATCTTGTTTTATGTGTTGTTATGTGTTGGGATTTTAACATGCGCTTATTTCTCAATTGTTGCATAGATTGCGCATAATTTCCATCTAAGCATGCCCCTTGTGGCTACAGTGATTGCGAATCATCATTAAGCTTGCTTGCTTCTGTCAAGTTAGAGGATTTTTTAACTTGTTGGATCCCTGGTTCTGGTGGTTTCTCAATTGTTTGGCATTTGATTTTGAACTGACTACAAGCTTCGAGATCTTGTTGTGTTGCTCTGTGTTGGGATTTAACATGCGTTTATTTCTCAATTGATGCAAGTATTGCTCATGAATTTCATCTAAGCATGTGCCTTATGGTGCCTTATGGCTGTTATGATTGTGAATCCTGCTTGAGCAAGCTTGTTGCTGTCAAGTTAGAGGATTTTTTCTGTTGTTGGATCCCTGTTTTCGCCGATTTCTCAATGGTTTGGCACTTGGATTTTGATCCGATTCCAAGCTATGGGATCTTGTTATGTGTGGTGCTATGTGTTGGGATTTTAGCATGCACTTATTTCTCAATTGATGTATGTATTACGCATAATTTCTATCTGAGCATGCCCCTTTGTGGTTGTTGTGATTGCGAGTCCTCATTGAGCTTATTTGGTTCTATCAAGTTAGAGGATTTTTTCAGTTGTTGAATACCTGGTTATGGTGATTTTTCATTTGTTTGGCATTGGATTCTGATTTGATTCCAAGCTTTGGGATCTTGTTATGTGTGATGCTATGTGTTGTGATTTTAACATGCGCTTATTTCTCAATTGTTGTGTGTATTGCTCATGATTCCATCCGAGCATGGCCCTAGTGGTTGTTGTGATTGCGAATCCTCATTAAGCTTGCTTGCTTTTGTCATGTTAGAGGATTTTTTTATGTTGTTGGATTCCTGTTTCTGCTGGTTTCTCAATTGTTTGGCATTGGATTTTGATCTAATTACAAGCTTTGGGATCTTAACATGCTATGTATTGGGATTTTAACATGCCCTTATTTCTCAAATGCTGCATGTATTGCTATGATGTTGTTCGCGGATATTATTTTGCATCCTTTCGCATATGCACACCTGCTGCGTTTCAAAAAAAATAAGTTTCTACAAGAGTGGATGATGTGATTGGGGATTGATTTCAGTCATTTGTGTATTCTCGGGTGTTTAACACATGTGTATTTCTCAAATGCTGCATGATTGGGGATGGACTTGGTTATATCTGCTGCTACTTATTGGCTCTCTACTCGGATGTCATATAAGATGCTTATATAGTAATTGTTGGAGAAAAATAAGAGCTTGTTTATTCCAGGGAACCCTAGGCACTCTTATATAGAGGATGCCTATGGGTAAATTACATAAGGTAGAACAAGAAATAAATATAACGTACGAGTACACAAATACTAGAAATATCTCTACACTCCCCCTTAAGATGGAGCATAGATGTCAATCATGCTCAGCTTGGAAGAGCATTTCTGAAACGGCCCTCTGAGCAACGGCTTAGTAAAGATATATGCAGTCTGCTCTCCTGAACTGACATGGGAAGTAGAAATCAAATCCTTCTGAATCATATCCCTGGTGTAGTGGCAGTCTACCTCGATATGCTTCGTCCTTTCATAAAATGCAGGATTATTTGCAATAAATAATGATGTTTGATTGTCACATTGTAATTGCATGGGTAGAGGTACATCTATATGCAGATCTTCTAATACGGCTCGCACCCACATCATCTCCGTACTCGCATGTGCCATGGCCCTATACTCAGATTCATCACTAGATCTCACCACCACTGTCTGTTTCTTGCTTTTTCAAGAAACTAAGAAACTGCCAACAAACACTGCAAAACTTGAGGTAGATTTTCGGTCTCTAGGACATTCTGCATAATCCGCATCAGTACATGCCGAGATAGAGAGATTTGTTTCTTTCCTGAACAACAATCCTGCACCTGGAGATGACTTTAGATACCTTAGTATCATATATACAACATCCATGTGCACCTGTCTGGGCTGTTCCATGAACTGGCTTACCCGACTAACCGCAAATGCAATATCAGGTCTAGTGATGGTAATATAGAGAAGCTTTCCCACCATTTCTCTATATCTTCTTTTGTCAACTTCATCCGTATCATCTCCATATAACTTCATACTAGGATCCATGGGAGTAGTGGAGGGTCGACACCCAATCATAGATGTCTCAACAAGCATATCTGTAATATATTTCCTTTGAGTCATCACAAGACTCTGCGATTCCTTGAAAATTCCAATGAGCGTAGGTAAGATATATCTGTAATATAGGTATTGGGACTGATCAAATTCCATGCATGGGCGTCATGCTTTGGAAGTATGACATGAATTTGAAGGTAAGATATATGCTTTGTGAAAGCATATGATCTATACCAAATCCCAATGACCAAGAATGAGAAACTTGGTGATCAAGCCCTAAAGATGACAGTGTAAAAGTGATCTATATCTTCAGGATGATCATAGGTCTTCTAGTATGCAGGATGTGCAGGTATTGGGAATATCTGAGGGTGATTTGATCATAAACGATTGTATAACCATGACGCTTCCATTCAGAGGGAGTGATGAAACAGGTCTGGATTTTAGTGACTCCTCTCAGTAGAGAAGTGACCTAATCTTAGTCCATATACTGGACATTGATCTGAATGAGATTCAGATGCAATGAGAAGATTAAGTTTACGGCCTTGATTTAATCAAGCATCTATGGGAGATCCATGGGATCTGGATTTGAGATGTGATCTCAATATCCAAGTGACTATACGTAGAACAATACAATCGCCTTGTCCTTATCTCCAAGTATCTGCGAAGAAATCGCATTATTCTTGAAAGGGTTCAAGAATAATTCCATAAGATCTAAGCATTAAGAAATTGATAATTAAATGTGATTTAATTATCTTGATGTGTGTAAAAATTATCCAATGTAATTAAATGTGATTTAATTATTGTTGAGATGATTGCTATTTTTAGTATAGACCTTTTTGTAATTTTCATTTTTCCCTTTCATATTCTTGTAATTTACCCAAGGGTTCTTCTCCTATATAAGGGAACCCTTGGGCCTCTCATAGGACATCCCAGTATATTTCTTAACATAGTATCAGAGCCACGGTCTTTTAGACCGGAGTTCTTGTATCATCCCTAACCCTAACTCCTCCCAAACCCTGACACCTGTCCCTAACCCTAATCCTATCCCATGCGAATCCCGTAACCCCCGAAGCCTCTTCTCGCGCCGCCCCCGTCGCCCTTCGCCCTTGTCCTCCATCGCCATCGCCACCAGCGCCCGTCGCACCCTGGCCCCCATCGCACCTGGGCCCCCATCGCCCAGTCCCCGTGCCCCGATCACCCCTATTCCCGTGCCCCCATCGCCCAGTTACCCATCGCCCCCGTCGCCCCTGTTACCCATCGCCCCTACTAGCCATCGCACCCATCGCCCCTGTTCCCATCGCCCAGTTACCCATCGCCCCAGTTCCCCTCCCCCCCCCTCAGCGTCTCGTCGCGCGTGCTCCCAGGCGCTCGGCGACCAGACCCCTCTCGCACGCGCCCCCAGGTGCTCGGCCATCAGCCCCGCCCTTGTGCACGCCTCCTCCGCGACGTGCGCACCCCTGTGCCACGAGCGCCCTGCGCCTCTGCCCTTTGCGGCTGCGCCGGCCTGTGGAGACGACTCCTCACGCAACGCCGACTAGGAGACCGAGGAGCCACTGCCCTTCGGGTGTTTTAAGGTATTCTTGGAGTCAGATTTTCATTCTCCTGCGCCCCTGCCTTTCACGGCTGTGCCCGACTGGTTCTTTACTCACGTTTGTCGCAACCGGCAAGGATTAACAACTATGGTTGTATAAGTCTTATTCTAGAGATTTGCTTATATTGATTTACTCCTCGATAGAATTCCGTTATTTGGCTATCTTGTCATCATGTCGGACAACAAGGGTGACATCTTCTCAACCGGAGCCTTCAAGGGCCCGGCTCCTATCGTTAAGATGGATGGGACCAATTATGAATTATGGTCCATGCAGTTTCTCACCCTCATGCAGTGCAACAATAAGGAGCACATCCTGACAGAACCAAAGCCAGAGGACAAGATTGGGACCAATGCTTCTTGGAAGCAAGATGATGCATACGCACGTGTTTGGCTCTGTGGGACTCTTTCTACAGAGATAGCCAATGATATTCTTACTCAGCCCACTGCCAAGGCAATGTGGGACACATTAGCCTCCACCTATGCACAGGCAAAGAATGAGGCCAAAATCCTTCAACTGCAGTTTGATATCTACAATACCAAACAGAATGGTCGTCCCTTGCATGTTTACTACTCTTCGTTGCGTGGCATGTTTGAAAAGCTTCATAGCTACATGCCCATTACGACGTCTACTGAGCAACAAAAGATATATAGGAACTCTACGATGGTTGGAGTCTTCATAGCTGGACTTGACAAAGAATATGATAGTGCACGTACTCATCTTCTTACAGAAGCAACCATTCCCCCTATAGAGGAGGCCTATAGCCGTCTCAGCCGGCTCGCGATCCCGTCGACATCTACGTCTTCGCACTCCTCAGCAATGGCCGCTTCTCGTGGTCGAGGTGGGGCGATCCAGTCCAGAGGACGTACACCCAGAGGAAGAGGCAGTGGACGACATCATGGCCCCTGTACCTACTGCCGCAAGCCTGGACATGCAGAGGATACATGCTATCAGAAGCATGGATATCCTGTTTCTGGTCGAACAGCAGAGCAGATATACTTACAAAGGCTCTAGCAAGAGGACCTTATCAGAGATGTTGTTCCAAGCTGAGTCTTATTGACATCTACGCTCCAGCTTGAGGGGGAGTGTTGAGATGATTGCTATTTTTAGTATAGACCTTTTTGTAATTTTCATTTTTCCCTTTCATATTCTTGTAATTTACCCAAGGGTTCTTCTCCTATATAAGGGAACCCTTGGGCCTCTCATAGGACATCCCAGTATATTTCTTAACAATTATTGTGGATAAGAATAATGTGGATAGCAATATCCAATTATTCATAAAATATATTATAAATGTTATTTATAATGTATTAGAGAGAGTTAATTATAATTTATATTTGTTGATAATTATTAATGTGTATTAGATACACATCGTGTAGTTAATTGAAAATGTAAATTCTATTTTGTTATGGATTGTGAATGTGATTCACAAATTTCCAATAGCAAGATTACAATATTTTCAAAATTAATTATGAATTATTTTTGAAGAATAAATCACAACAAAAGTTGTTGGGATTAAATAAAGGAGAATTCCATGGAGATATGCAACCTCATGAAATCTCATGAGATTGCCTCCACATGGTAGCATGTGGACGGCTACCAAGTCCTATATGGAGTTGGTGGTCGTCCACCATGTTGATATGGGAGATGTAATCTCCATGTCAATTGTCTCCTTATTTGATTGTTTAATTATAGGATTGATGTATATTTGATTTGTCAAATATATTTGATCTAAATTAAATCACAAGTTGTTGGCTTTTACCAACAACAATCTTGACCATTGGATTAGACATAAATCAATCTCATCCATTGATTTTATATGTCCCATGGATTGAGATCCATGGATCCCAAAACCCTATAAATAGAGAGGCATACCATGCTCTCTAAGGCTATGCTTTTGAAGCACATCTCTCTCTCTTTCTCTCCCACATGTCAACTCTCTCTCCCTCTCTCCTTGGTGGCCGTCCACCAAACCCTAGAGGAGAAGGTTGTCAACGCTCTCGCCACCGCGCCGCCGCTTCGACGTTCTTCGGTTCTCCGTCTTCTTGAAAAGCTACGCTCGCAACGAAGACGTTCGATCTCGTACTACGAGATCAGGAGTTCCTCATGCTTGGATCAACATGTTGGATTGCGAGGACCACGCGACTCATCCCTGCGCTTGCAAGCTTCTTCTCCGACGATTGGACTTGAGACAGGAGGTCTCTTCTCGTAGAGACTCGATCAACCACGCTTCAAGAGGTATTCCTTTATACTTGTTGTGCTTATAGATGAAACGATCCGAAAATCGTTCTTGGATCATGTGGTTTCATCTCATGAAAATTTTTTAAAATTCCGCTGCATAGAACAACTAGTACGACTATTCGTTCTTCGTCGTATTCGATACGACGCTCACACTTCCGTGATGCGCTTGAGGATTATTCCATATCCTTCAAGTGGTATCAGAGCCTTAGGTTGAAGGTTTTGGATACGATCCGCAAACCTAAGATGACTTGGATTCGTTAAGGTCGCGAAAGTTTTTTTCGCATTTGATTTTCGCACTTCTGTTTAGTGAATAAATTCGTCCCTTTTTAAATTGTTTAAACATGGATTAATCACTTGGATTTTGTTCCCCATTAGATAAGGAAACCATAGGATCTGAGTTTACGTAATTTGGATTCCGTTTGCTCGAGATATGATTATTTTAATGAACATGTATTCACTGTTGCAGGAACTGTAAATCTTAACATGATTAATGAGTTAATTACTGCTTTGATCTGCCTTGAAATACGTGAAATATTACTTAGGTTCTGTCCAAAATCAAATTAGCAATCTTTGAAAATTGATTTTGTCTAATTTGGATTTAAATTGATTGAGATATGTTAATTTTAGTAAGTAGGGGTTACTGCTGAAATTACAGTCCTAATCAAGAACCATGTGATTGTTAATTAGTGAAATTAATTGTTAATTTTATGAAATAATTATGAAAAATATTTGACAAATATTTAATGATGATTATTTCCTTAATTGACTTGGCCTCAACCAATAAATTGATTAGATTTGATCTAGATCATAATTGGAAACACAATCATCAAACTCCTTGCTTGAATAGGTTGGGAATTTGTCTAGCAAATTTCCTTATAATCAAAAATGTTTTGATTATTACTATATGGTATAATTTCGGTTGAAGAACCGATGATCATCTCAAGTACAAAGTGATTGGCTCGGCATTATTTTTTCCCAAGGCGGATATGGTGTCTAGTCGGGGATCGCTGGGATAGCGGGTTGCACCGGATGCGGTCCGTCCCACTCCCGTCGGTACTGGTCATGACAGCGGGTAGGGAACGAATGATGCCTGAGAGATCATGATGTATTTTTTCTGATTATTAAAATTCGAATTAATACGTATTTTGAGATAATACCATATATTCAAGTAAAAATCAAGTTTGTTGATTGAATTGGATTGAAGATTAATTTAATATGATTAAGTTAATTATATTCAATTAAAAATACTCTATTATAAATAGATGTGTATTTCCCTTGGAAGAATTAATTATGTGAATATGATTCATGATAATTAAATAAAATTTGAATATGAGATGGAGGATCACATAAGTGACATCCATGGTCTCCCGTCAAGGTGAAGGGTTCCGTCGTCAAATATTGTATGTGGAAGACGCCTGTCTGAAGTGACAGCTCCTGCATACGATCCATTTGGATCGGGCTCGTCGCTTTTCGAAAGAGTAAGGACGTTTGCGTAGTGACCCCAATATCGGGTCCTCATATTATTGGAGCGATATTGGATTGCGCATAGTGAGTTGTATTCATGTTGATGGTTGGTTCAATTAATGACGGGTCAACATCACCTTAGGGATGGTGGGCTCGGGTATTAAAGACCGAATTGGGAAATGCAAGTTGGACTTGCAAAGCAGAATGTGTTCCCGCTTCTCTTTATTTGAGTCATATTTTCTCATATTATTGGGATATGACAAAAATAAAGAGGAGATCCCAGTTCTTGCTTGAGATATAGCGGTAAGTATATCTCTTACTTTGAAAAGTGATTAAGGGAATAAACTTTCAAAGTTGACAGAGCAAGAATAATTTGATTTAAAATGCCTTAATCAAATATGATAAATTGAATATATGATTATATGTTCTAATAAAGTGCATTCTTAATTTCAGAAAATGAAGTCCATGAACCCATTAAGCAAGCTTCTGGAGGTCAACCAGTTGACCGGACCGAATTACTCGGATTGGATCCGTAATTTGGAGCTTGTTCTCTCGGCCGAGCGCATAAGTTATGTGCTCTCAGAAGACAAGCATGAAAGCCCTAAAACGAATGAAGAAAAGGCATACAATGACAAGTATGATGAAGATCATGTCTTAGCTAGATGCTATATCCTGTGTTCTCTCTCCAATGTTCTTCAGAAGCAACATGTGGAGATGAGCACATGCCAGGAAATTATGCAGAATCTAAAAGATATGTTTGGTGACATTAACCGCACCCAGCGATACAACGTTATGAAAGAACTCGTTCGCTGCAAGATGCAGGAAGGAACTTCGGTCCGTGAACATGTACTCAAAATGTTTGGGTACTTGTCAGAGCTGGAGACTCTTGGGGCAACCATGGATGCAGACATGCAATCTGATTTCATTCTGCAGTTTTTGCCCAAGTCTTTCAATAACTTTGTGGTTTCATTCCACGTGAACAAACTGGAATTGACAAACGTTGGACTTCTTGCTGCATTAAAGTCTGTTGAAGATGTAATAAAGAAAGATGGTCCCGCTGGCAGTGCAATGGTTGCACATGTCAGAGGGAAGTGCAGTCGGAAGCAAGGTTCTCGGAAGGGCCCGGTCCAGAAGAGAAAGAAGAAGAGACAAGGTGTTGGCTCATCTTCCAATGCATCCACACTCGTAGCGTCGAAGAAAACTGATGTCTGTCACCACTGTAAGAAGCCGGGGCACTGAAGGCGTAACTGCCCGAATTACCTGAAGTCGGTCGACAAAGGTAAAGCCCCAGCAGGTATGAAATCTACTTTTATCATTGAAACCAGTTTTCTCATTGGACGAGAAGGAAGTTGGGTTGTTGATTCTGGTGCTTCTGTTCATGTATGTAATTTGTTGCATTTATTTCAGGAAACTAGAAATATGGAAGAAGGGGAGATAGTCATCCAGATGGGATCTAATGCAAGTTTTGCAGCAGTCGCCGTCGGGACCTGTCGACTATCATTATCTAGTGGTAGAGTCTTAGTACTTAAAGAGTGTCTTTATGTACCTGAAGTTAGAAGGAATTTGATATCTGTATCTAAGCTAGTTAGAAGTGGATATTCATTCCTTTTCTGTAATAAATTAGTCATAAATCATTATGATAAATTATTGCGGATGGTATTTTGACTTCTGGTGGAGTCTATGAATTGTGCATTAATGAGCATGTCATGAGTGTTACAACCACTAATAAAAACCCTAAAAGATTCAGGGAGAATAAAAATCATTCAAATGTGATTTGGCATCAAAGACTTGGTCATTTATCTGTTGATATGATCAATAGATTTATAAAGGATGGACCTTTGGATTTTCTACAGGTTCAATCTTTACCTACCTGTGAACATTGTATTCGAGGTAAAATGACTAGGATGCCTTTCCGTAACAAGGTTACAAGATGCGAAGGTATTATTGACCTAATACATACCGATTTATGTGGTCCCTTCAGTACCGCGACTCAAAATGGATATCGATATTATTTGACGTTTATTGATGAGCATTTGCGATACGGGTTTATCTTCCTATTACGTCATAAATTTGAAACTTTTGAAAAGTTCAAAGAGTTCAAGGCTTTGGTTGAGAACCAAACCGATAGGAAGATTAAATGGATTTGATCTGATCGAGGTGGCGAGTACCTCTCAGATGAATTCAAGGAATATCTTAAAGAGAATGGAATTGTCTCCAATCTCACTCCTCTTGGAATTCCCTAACTTAACGGTGTTGCTGAAAGACGCAACAGGAGCATCATGGATATAGTCCGTTCAATGATGAGCAAAGTACATTTACCACTTAGTTTCTGGGGATATGCTGTAGAGACTGCAATATATATCCTGAATAAGATTCCTAGCAAATCTATACCTAAGACTCCTCATGAGCTCTAGTATGGAACCAAACCTAGTGTTAATCACTTGAGGGTTTGGGGTTGCTTGGTTCATGCGAAGAACGTGGACGCAAGTAAGATAGAATCTCGTACTCATGAGTGTTACTTCATTAGGTATGTTAAAGATGGTATTGGATACCAGCTCTATGACCCTGAGACCCAAAAGGTTTTTGTCTTTAGAGATGTGAAATTTCTGGAGGAGGATTTCCTTAAAGGTCAAGACAAAAATGAAGTAGAGGAACCCATTGAATCTCCTGAAGATTCTGAGCTTCCTAGACCAGAAACTGAAGAGGTAAATAAAGATGAAACACCTATACCTCTTCGAAGGAGTTCGAGGGTGCTTGCACCACCTGAAAGGTATGGATTCCATGTGTCAAGTGAAACTGACAATAATCCTACTTCATTTGATGAAGCACTCGCGGATTATGACAAGGATAGATGGATGCTAGCAATGAAGTCAGAAATTGACTCCATGCATAAGAATGGTGTATGGACCTTAGAGGATCTACCTAAAGGGGTAAAACCCATTGGGTGTAAATGGATCTTCAAAAGAAAGAGGGAACCTAATGGGAAAGTAGAGACTTTCAAGGCACAGCTTATATCCAAGGGCTACACACAGAGAGAAGGCATCGACTACGATGAGACATTCTCTCCTGTGACTATACTTAAATCCATCAGGACACTGCTAGCTATACCTGCATATCTTGACTACGACATCTGGCAGATGGACATCAAGACGGCTTTCCTCAATGGATACCTCGAGGAGGATATCTATATGGAGCAGCCCCAGGGCTTCATAACTGAGGATGGCAAAGTATGCATGCTAAAGAAATCCATCTACGGGCTCAAGCAAGCTTCTCGTAGCTGCAACATCAGATTTGATGAAACCATAAAGAGTTATGATTTTGTGCAGAATCCTGATGAATCTTGTGTGTGCAAGAAGCTTAGTGGGAGCGCCATTGTGTTCATCGTGCTTTACGTAGATGACATCCTTATCATTGGGAATGATACAGGGATGATGACCAGTGTGAAGATTTGGTTGTCCCATACCTTTGAGATAAAAGATCTTGGAGAAGCATCTTACATCTTAGGCCTGAAGTTGTTCAGAAACCGAGAAAAGATGATTTTGGGATTGTCACAACATGGATACATTAAGAAGATTCTTGAACGATTCCGTATGGATAGTTCCAAGAAAGGATTCTTACCCTTAAGACATGGTATCCACCTGTCTAAAGGAATGACTCCTCAAACTGTTGAGGAAAAGAAAGCCATGGTTGGATGCCCGTGTGCATCAATTGTAGGAAGCTTAATGTATGCTATGATGTGTACAAGGCCAGATATCTGCCATGCAGTGGGAGTGGTAAGTCGTTACCAATCCTGCTATGGAGAACAACACTGGAATGCAGTAAAGAACATATTCAAATATCTAAGATGGATGCAAGATTACATCTTGGTCTATGGAGATGGTGATCTCCAAGTCTTGGGATATACAGATTCTGACTTCCAATCAGATATTGATGATCGAAAGTCGACATCGGGGTTTATATTCCTGTTGAATGGTGGTGTTGTGAGCTGGAGAAGCAAGAAGCAGGACACTATAGCAGATTCAACAACAAAAGCCGAATACATTGCCGCATCGGATGCTACAAAGGAGGCGGTGTGGTTGCGTACGTTCATCCTGGAGCTTGGCGTAGTTTCCTCTGATACTCCCATCCCGCTACTCTGCGATAACACGGGAGCCATTGCCCAGGTGAAGGAACCCAGATGGCATCAGAAGAGCAAGCACGTGAAAAGGAAATACCACATCATTTGGGAGATTCAAAAGCGTGGTGATATCATCATCACCAAGGTGGCCTCTGCCGACAACGTTGTTGATTCTCTTACCAAAACTCTGACACAGAAGGTTTTCGACCAGCATGTAATGAGTATGGGTTTAAGGATTGTTCATGAATGGTTCTAAGGGCTAGTGGGAGATTGTTAGCAATGTGAGCCCGAGGCGAACCATTCCTGCAATAAATGTTATTGTAATAAATGATTTATCAATAAAAGTTATTGATTATGTTTCACTCCCTTTCTGAGATTGATTGAATGAATGCACTATAAGGTCCCTCTGTACAATAAGGGTTATGTACCATGGCCAACTTGATAATCCTCAGTTGTTGATTCATTGAATCATAGAGGCTGATGCTTGATGAATATCTAAGGAGTTAGATAGAGGACTCATCAAGCATCATTAAATGATTGTCAAGT
Organism: Ottelia alismoides; assembly: GCA_037367405.1. Classification (NCBI taxonomy): domain Eukaryota; kingdom Viridiplantae; phylum Streptophyta; class Magnoliopsida; order Alismatales; family Hydrocharitaceae; genus Ottelia; species Ottelia alismoides. The sequence continues at coordinate 587,565 of JAZKJV010007022.1, read as the reverse complement.
GATGATCTCTAGCCTGAGTAGGAGATGACAATCCTTTCTCATTAGGCTGATATCTGATCGACCTCTTTATGCAGGTCCTCTGCATGGGAATAGTGATTCAGAGGTATCATAGTTGAGTCAATAGGTTGACTTAACGAGATCGAGATAACCAAAGACCTATGTTGAATACTGTCACAGCATAGGCACACATCCTCTGACCAGAGACAGATGTGTTGCTATATGTCTGAGTGTGTAAATTTGGCACACCAATAGGTTGATGACCTAACCAAGGTCCATACACCGGCGAGCTGGTGTGCATGTAAGGACATATGAGTAATACGATCTCTCAAAGAGATCATACAGGTTCACATGTGAACCGAGAGACATAAGCTCACTCATGAGGTATTGGGACTGATCAAATTCCATACATGGTCGTCATGCTTTGGAAGCATGACATGAATTTGAAGGTAAGATATATGCTTTGTGAAAGCATATGATCTATACCAAATCCCAATGACCAAGAATGAGAAACTTAGTGATCAAGCCATGAAGATGACGGTGTAAAAGTGATCTATATCTTCAGGATGATCATAGGTCTTCTAGTATGCAGGATGTACTGGTATTGGGAATACCTGAGGGTGATTTGATCATAAACGACTGTATAACCATGACGCTTCCATTCCGAGGGAGTGATGAAACCGGTTTGGATTTTAGTGACTCCTCTCAGTAGAGAAGTGACATAATCTTAGTCCATGTATTGGACATTAATCTGAATGAGATTCAGATGCAATGACAAGATTAGGTTTACGGCCTTGATTTAATCAAGTATCTATGGGAGGTCCATGGGATCTGGATTTGAGATGTGATCTCAATATCCAAGTCACTATACGTGGAACAATACAATTGTCTTGTCCTTATCTCCAAGTATCTGCGGAGAAATCGCATTATTCTTGAAAGGATTCAAGAATAAATCCATAAGATCTAAGCATTAAGAAACTGATAATTAAATGTGATTTAATTATCTTGATGTGTGTGGAAATTATCCATTGTAATTAAATGTAATTTAATTATTGTGGATAAGAATAATGTGAATAGCAATATCCAATTATTCATAAAATATATTATAAATGTGATTTATAATGTATTAGAGAGAGCTAGTTATAATTTATATTTGTTGATTAATTATTAATGTGTATTGGATACACATTGTGTAATTAATTGAAAATGTAAATTATATTTTGTTTTGGGTTGTGAATGTGATTCACAAATTTCCAATGGCAAGATTGCAATATTCTCAAAATTAATTATGAATTATTTTTGAAGAATAAATCACAACAAAAGTTGTTGGGATTAAATAAAGGAGAATTCCATGGAGATATGCAATCTCATGAAATCTCATGAGATTGCCTCCACATGGTAACATGTGGACCGCTACCAAGTCCTATATGGAATTGGTAGTCGTCCGCCATGTTGACATGGGAGATGTAATCTCCATGTCAATTGTCTCCTTATTTGATTGGTTTAATTTTAGGATTGATGTATATTTGATTTTTCAAATATATTTGATCTAAATTAAATCACAAGTTGTTGGATTTTACCAACAACAATCTTGACCATTGGATTAGACATAAATCAATCTCATTCATTGATTTTATATGTCCCATGGATTGAGATTCATGGATCCCAAAACCCTATAAATAGAGAGGCATATCATGCTCTCTGGGGCTATGCTTTTGAAGCACATCTCTCTTTCTCTTTCTCTCCCACACGTCAACTCTCTCTCCCTCTCTCCTTGGTGGTCGTCCACCAAACCCTTGAGGAGAAGGCCGTCGATGCTCTCGCCACCGCATCACCGCTTCGACGTTCTTCGGTTCCCCGTCTTCTTGGAGTGCTACGCTCGCAACGAAGACGTTCGATCTCGTACGACGAGATCAGGAGTTCCCCGTGCTTGGATCAACACGTTGGATTGCGATGATCACACGACTCATCCCTGCGCTCGCAAGCTTCTTCTCCGACGATCGGACTTGAGATAGAAGATCTCTTTTCGTAGAGACTCGATCAACCACGCTTCAAGAGGTATTCCTTTATATTTGTTGTGGTTATAGATGAAACGATCTGAGAATCGTTCTTGGATCATGTGGTTTCATCGCATGAAAATTTTTTAAAATTCCGGTGCATAGAACAACTAGTATGACTAGTCGTTCTTCGTCGTATTCGATACGACGCTCACGCTTTCGTGATGCGCTTGAGGATTATTCCATATCCTTCAGAACTGCATCGCCCAGAGCTTGTATTTTGTCTTGTCCATTTTGACTATTGGCGCTGGACCTTTGAAAGCGCCGATGGAGGGCATGTCGACTTTGTTATCTGACATTGTTGCCGGAGACGAAGAACTAGGGTTTGTAGACCGATGAAGAATTGTCTACATAAACATTTATGGAGTTGAGTGCATATGTAGACTTATGCACTCAAATCCATGAAGACCGAGGAGGAGAGGAGAACGGCGCCGAGTTGAGGGGAGAAGGGGGGAGGTGCGCCGACGGGCTGGGAGGGGCTGAAGAGGCGGAGGTGGTGCGCCGGCGGGCTGGGAGGGGCTGGAGGGGCGGCAGGCTGGAGGGGCGGCATGTGTGGTGGGGAGGGGAGACGGGCAGTGGCTAGGGTTTAGGGTTAGGGTGGAGGCTCTAATACCATGTTGGAGAAAAATAAGAACTTGTTTATTCCAAGGAACCCTAGGCACTCTTATATAAAGGAGGCTTATGGGTAAATTACATAAGGTGGAACAAGAAAGATAAATATAACGGACAAGTACAAAAATACTGGAAATATCTCTACAGTAATGATTGCACAGTTGATGAACACGTAGGATGCAATGTGCTACACTTTATAGTAGTTTGATTTCTGATAAAAAGATTGTTTTTTGGGTGTTTGAGGAATTTTAGGGAACTTCCAGCAACTATAGAGTCCCATAGTTAAAAAAGTGATGTGATGCACTTTATCACTGTTCCAAGTTTTGAATATTAACATGTATTTTAGATCTAACTATCTCACAATTAGTAATATGCCGGAAAGTGATTACACCCATTGACCACGGTAAAGCCATGAACTTTGCATCTCTCGGATCCTATATCATAAGATCCGACTCGTTAAGAGAAAACCAACGGAATTTGTTTCGTGTGAATCGGACTTCGTTTCGATTTGTTATTATTTTCGGAAAAAAGAGAAGTAAGGAGGGTTAAGAAGTCATTAACCCATAATGACTGTTATTAAAACTAATTAAGTGTGATTAAAAAAACTAATGATGGATTGAAAACCGCTAATGATCATTAGAAAACACTAATCAATAGTTAGCAAAAGATAATCGTAAGCCGTGAAAGTTAAATGGCGATTAGTGAAAGTTAATCGCGATTAGTGTTAATTAAGCGTCATTAGCAAATCTAGAATACTCTAAAATTTTCGAACTTAAGGTCCAAGATTGGGATAAGTTTTGGCCAAAACCATGGGCCGTTAAACCATGGTTAAGGTATAAACCATGATTTTCTAACCATGGTTAGAGGTTTTCTGGAGCCTATAAATAGACCCCCCTACCCATTCATTATCTATGATTTCCACTACCACCACCACCCCAAGAGCTAGGGTCGAGAGGTCGGGAGGAGGAGTGGGAGGCGAGGGAGGAGCGCTAGCAAAGCGTTATCAGGAGAACGAGGAGGAGAAAGGTATGATCATCTCTTAGTTTGTTTCGTAAGATAGGATTTCAATTCATCCTCTTTTCTTTTAAGCTTTGTTCTTGATTCATATTTCTTTCCGATTCGTTTTTTGTTGTGGTTCGAGAAGAAATCTGTGTAACACCCTACTTAGGTGCGGGCGACTATACACGTCAGTGAACCTTGTGATTTGTCACACATTCACTCATCTAAGACGCGTGATGTCTACCGATTCTCCATCGCTTGTGTTTCTATTCTTTCAATTATGCTTTTACAGTTATTTTGACGGAGAAATCTGTGTAATACCCTACTTAGGTGCGGGCGGCTATGCATGTCAGTGAACCCTGTGATTCATCACATATTCACTCACCTAAGATGCGTGGTGTCTGCCGATTCTTCATCTCTTGTTGTTTGAGTATATTCTTTCAGTTTTACTGTTGTTTTCCTCACGATTGATATAGAGAAAACTCTTTTTGTTTTTATTTTGAAATATGTCCCAATATAAGGGGAAACTCTGCCGAAATTTTCCGAGAAATTTGTCACTATATAAGGGAAAACTCTATCGAAATTTTCTAAGAAATATGTCCCGATATAAGGGGAAACTCTGCCGAAATTTTCCTAGAAATATCACCCCATATAAGGGGAACCTCTGCTGAAATTTCAAGAGAAAATATGCTCTTGGCGTTCTTCGTGTTCTTTGCGTTCTTCGTGTTCTTCATTCGTTCTTCACGTTCTTAGCGTTTTTGATACGAAAATGAAATTCAATCTTTTTAGGAGCCTTAAAACATCCTTTCTAAAAACGAAACACGATAAAGCCTTTCATACACGAGAGAGAGCTCGATTAAGTAACGAAATCTTTCCTTTTGTTGTTGGATTTTCAAACGAGATTATTGAAATTCTTGATTTTATGTTCTGTGCTATGAAGAACCCTAGTTTTGGCTATTTTGAAAAAGTCTGAACAGTTGCTTTGTGATTCCCACTAAAATAAGGTTTAAGCATCGAATCGATGCGGTTGCTTTGAAAGTTAGGGTTTGGGAGTTAAAATAGACATAAATACAAGTATATATGCATATGAATAATATATATGTGAGTCTATAGTAAGTGTTGCTGATTATGCAAATCAAAGACTTAACGAAAGAATTACATCATGGGAATTGATGTGATTTGAGTTGGATCCTGAAAAGGATCGTGTGTCACGTTAAGGATGACTGGGAGTAGAACTACAGGTCGGGCATGCAACATATATGTTTGTCGGAAGGACCCGTATTGGCGTTTTCCTACCTAGGTGGTATACGGTTGCCCTGTTATGATAACTGCGCACGAAATGAATGTTTTTGCAACGTGTGGTACCGGGTGTCAATATCTTCGGGTTGAACGACGGAAGATGTGGTCGTGCCATGTGAAGGCACGGGTAGTTCAATAGCGGCTGAGTCACGATAATATGTATTTAAAGCCGCTAGGTTATATGATTAAATATTAGCCTGAGGTTTTAAGCAACTGAGTCTTCGAGGAGGTGTGCTCATTTGTGTTCCAGGCTGAGGGTTTGAGACTCTGTTTAATAAAAGAAAAGAAAGTTGTCAGGGTAGTATTGGAAGATTGGTTGAGGCGACATGCGGCATAAGCTTACCAAGATCAACACAACCTCCAATCCCGAAGTATCCACAGCTTCGGAGTCCAAGAATAGTGAGGTTCCCCTGGACTAATCCCTGATGTGGAATAGAAAGGAATATGACTTAAATTAATGAGAAGGAATATAACTTTTAATGTTAACAAGTTTTGCAAAATTACACAATTTGTTTGATTTTCTCTTCTTCGTTACTTAGCATTCGCTAATATTTATTTTATGATTTATGGAAAACCCAACATGTGTCGGTGAGCCATCGCTAGGACCTTAGTAGACATCCAGCCCACTACAGTAGCTCTTCTCTGTAAGGTAGTTAGTAATCTTTTGTGTATTTTGCTTTCAAGCTGATGTACATGTAAATGGTTATAGTGGGATAATGTATAATCTAAACTTTATTTTGTAAATGAAAAAGTGTTGAAATACTTTCTTCTGAATATACTTTATTTGTAGTATGTTTCTTAATGTTAGTTATGATTGCTGAATAAATTATTGTTGAGTAACCAGATCCGGTTATGGGAGGATCCGACAGCTCTAGAATTGGGGTCTTGGCATATTAGTATCAGAGCTTGGTTACTCCATTAATTTATTTAGTAATTAACAACTATAAGCGGTATTAAGAAAACTAAGATTGTATTAAGATCCTTTGATATTAATAACTGACTGCAGTATCATCTATAAGTCATTGTCCCTTATGTACATTATGATAAGATATATAGGATCTGACATTTGACCTTGACTCATCCCAGGATCATGGCAGACCAAGACGTGTCTAGACAATTAGCGGCTATGATGGCAATGCTCCAAGACATGGGGCAAAGGCAGCAAGCATGGGAGGAGAGGCTCAATGCACAAGCTGAGAGACCCGAGGCATCTAAGCCTACGGATGCTAAGATTGAAGGTTTTGTCCATCTTTTAAGGAAGAAACTAGTTACCATCCTTCAATTGAGTCTGCTCCTACCCCGACTGAAGGAGCAATGGAGAAAGCCCTTCTTAGACACCAAACATTACTAGATAATTACCGAAAGGGAAAAATTCCTCGATTCAAAGGTGTAAAGACACCTGCCGAGGCTGAGTTATGGCTCGATGACTTTACTAGGATGTTGAGGATAATCCATGCACCAGTTGACATCTGGATGCACTTTGCTGATTACTCCCTAGCAGATTACGCACGACGATGGTGGAGAGCAAATTCCAAGAAATTAGCAGATCCTGTTCCATGCGATATCTTTGAAGAGAGGTTCTGAGCTCACTTCTGTCCCTCTCATTGGGAAGAATTAAAGAGGAGAGAGTTTGCTTCTCTGAATCAGGGTTCTAAGATCGTACGAGATTATCATATCTACTTTACTGAGCTACTACGTTACTCACCATCTCTAGAAACTTCACCACAAGAGTGTCTTACCAAATTTGTTAGCGGTCTTCAGGGAGATCTACGAGAAAAACTTGCTGGTTTTAGAGCTACAACCGTAGATGAAGCAATGGACATCGCCTCTCGTATTGAGATGGAGAGGGATGAAAACTGCCAAAGAAGAAGTTTCCACTTTAATGGTGGACCATCCAAACGCAAGGTACATTATAACTGTAGAGATCGTCGCTATCATCCAGCCAGTTCCAATATAAGCTCATCACAGACCTTGGGTCAGGAATTATCAGGAAGAGGGGGTTTCTCTAGACCTCCACTATACCCCCGTAACTCAGCATCAGGAACTAGTACCTCTGTGGTTGGGTCTTCAGCTCAGACAAGAATACGCGTATGTTATCACTGTCATCAAGAATGTCACATTAGGAAAGACTGTCCGCGGTTGAGAGTTTCAGGATTTAAAACAACTCCGATTAACAATATAACATCCACCCCGAGCAATGGAGCAACACACGGAGAAAGACATGGTAGAGTTCGTGGCTCACAAGGAGCATCTCCTACACAGCAACCACCACAAAGCGTTGCAGGTTTTAGCTTGCCCATTCCTAATGGCCAGCTTAATGCAATTACTGAAGAACAAGCTTACAATTCAGGCACGGTCGTACGAGGTACTGTTACTATTCATGGCTTTTCAGTACATGCCTTATTTGATTCTGGTGCTTCATATTCATTTATTGCTCGACGGTTAGTACCCACTTTGGGTAAGGTACCAGTAGAAGCACAAAAATCCTATCTGATCAAGGGACCAGGAGGACAAGTTTTTATAATCCGAGAAATCCTAAATGATTGTATAGTACTGATAGCGGGACATCAGTTACCTGTTTCCCTATTACTTATTGAAATGGATGACTTTGATCTCATTCTTGGGATGGATTGGTTAGAAAGGTATCACGCATGCCTTGATTATTTCCGGAAGATAGTAACTTTTCACATTCCTAACTCGATAGAGTTCAAATTTATTGGAAAGACATCCAGTGATGATGTCAAATACATATATACTTTAAAGGTTCAGCAACTGTTAGAACAAGGGTGCCAAGGCTATTTAGCTTATATATCCACTACATCAGGGTCAGAAAGAATGATAGAAGATGTACCTATAGTGTACGAATTTCCTGATGTACTTCCAGAGGAACTACCTAGATGGAGCGAGAGATTGAATTTGAAATCTCTCTTATACCTAATACTCAACCTATCTCTATCCCTCCATATAGGATGGCACCAGCTGAGTTACGAGAGTTAAAAGCACATTTGCAAGAACTATTAGATAAAGGATTCGTTCGTCCCAGTACTTCACCATGGGGAGCACCTATCTTATTTGTCAGGAAAAAGGATGGGTCAATACGGTTGTGCATTGACTATAGACAGTTAAACAAGAGGACAATAAAGAATAAGTATCCTCTACTAAGGATAGATGATCTCTTTGACCAGTTACAAGGTTCAACTGTGTATTTCAAGATTGACTTAAGATCTGGATACCATCAGTTGAAGATAAAAGATGTGGATATCCCCAAGATAGCCTTTCGAACTAGATATGGACATTATGAATTCTTAATTATGCCTTTTGGACTGACAAATACCCCAGCAGCTTTCATGGATCTCATGAATAGAGTATTCAAGGAGTTCTTAGATTACTTTGTAGTAGTCTTTATTGATGATGTTCTTATTTACTCCAAGGATAAGTATCTGCATGAACATCATCTCAGGCAGGCACTTGAAACTCTAAGGAAGAACAAAGTGTATGCTAAATATAACAAATGTGACTTCTGGCTATCTGAAATATCTTTCTTAGGCCATATTATTTCTGAGGAAGGTATATCAGTTGATCCTACAAAGGTTAGTACAGTGATGAGTTGGGAACGCCGGAAGACTGTCACAGAAATACGATCTTTTCTGGGTTTAGCTGGATATTATAGAAGATTCGTGAAGGACTTTTCACGAATAGCATTGCCAATGACTAGACTAACTCAGAAGGAAGTCCAATTCTTATGGTCTGATACATGTGAAACTAGTTTTCAGACACTGAAAGAATGCCTAACATCTTCACCCATCCTTATTCTACCCTCTGGGAGTGAAGGGCTTACAGTGTACATTGATGCGCCTAAAGAAGGACTTGAGGCAGTTCTTATGCAACATGGTAAGGTAGTTGCGTATGCATCACGACAGCTCAGGACACATGAAAAGAACTACCCAACACATGACCTTGAATTAGCTGCTGTAGTTTTTGCTTTAAAGATATGGAGACATTACCTCTATGGTATTACTTTTTAAATCTTCATTGATCATAAAAGCTTGAAATATCTATATGATCAGAAAGAACTCAATATGAGACAGAGACGGTGGCTAGAGTTGTTGAAAGACTATGATTGCACTATCTCCTACCACCTTGGTAAGGGGAACGTCATAGCAGATGCCATTAGCAGAAGAACATATTCACCTGGGTTGGTGAGTGCTATCCACTTCTGGGGTTTACTATCAACATTAAGTGAATGGAAACCATTTGATAGTAGTGCTGATACTATAACTATTCCTCACCAATAAAAACCAGAGATCTGAGATAGAAAAAGAAAGGACAGGAGGATGATCCAGTCCTTAAAGACTTGAGACAACAACTTGAGAAGAATAAGATAGAGGGATTCCAGAAACAAGATGGGTTACTATATAACCATCACAGAGTTTGACATACCTGAACTGAGGAAAGACATCTTACGTGAAGCTCATTGTTCTAGATTATCTTTTCATCCAGGAATTATGAAGATGTATAAGGATCTTAATTCATACTTTTGGTGGCCAGGAATGAAGAAAGATGTTGCTGAATTTGTGAATTCATGTTTTACTTGCCAGCAGGTAAAGGCTTCACACCAAAAGCCATCAGGATTATTGCAACCCCTCCCTATACCTGAATGGAAATGGGAAAGCATCTCCATGGACTTCGTTACTGGCTTACCTCAGATGACTGGTAGTGAAGATAGTATATGGGTTATAATAGATCTTCTGACAAAGGTAGCACACTTTTATTCCGATAAGCTTATCTTCCACTCCAGACCAGCTTGCTGAGTTATATATTACACATGTGATTCGCATCCACGGTATCCCAAAGGAAGTAGTTTTTGATCGAGATTCACGATTCACCTCACACTATTGGGCGAACTTCATGAAAGCTTTAGATACACAACTATGCTTGAGTACATCATATCATCCACAAACAAATGGTCAGTCAGAACGTACGATTCAGACACTAGAGGATATGCTACGAGCGTATGCCTTAGAATGGAAGGGATCATGGATTAAACATTTACCTCTTGCAGAATTCACATACAACAACAGTTACCATACAAGTATTAGCATGGCACCATTTGAAGGACTTTATGGACGTAGGTGTACTACTCCTTTGTGTTGGCAAGAGGTCGGGATAAAGAACCTTTATGATTCAGATACATTGCAAGAGACACGGGAAGCTGTAGAGCTTGCTCGAAAAAGACTATTGACTGCTCAAAGTCGTTAGAAAAGCTATAGTGATACTAGGCGAAGAGACCTTGAGTTTCAGGTAGGTGACTTTGTATTTCTCAAAGTATCACCTATGAAGGGAATTCAAAGGTTTGATGTGCATGGGAAGTTAGCACCCAGGTTCGTAGGTCCCTTTGAAATTATTCAGCGCATTGGAAAAGTGGCATATAGACCTGCACTTCCTCCACATCTTTCGGCAGTACATGATGTTTTTTATGTATCAAATCTGAGAAAGTACGTTAAGGATCCATAGCATAAGATAAGATATGATTATGTACATGTTGAGCAAGACTTGACATACCAAGAGTTACCTGTGCAAATACTTGACAGGGATATCAAGAAGTTGAGAAACAAAGAGGTGCCTCTAGTTAAAGTATTATGGCAGAACCAAGAGTTTGAAGAAGTCATATGGGAACATGAGGCGGAAATGAGAGAAAAATACCCCTACTTGTTTGAGTAATAATACTATGTATTGTATATCTTCTTTATAAATGAAATGACATTCATTCTCTTTAAAGTTGTTATGCTTTCAATCCTCTTTAAGGTTGTTATGCCTGCATTTCTAGTCTCGAGGATGAGACTTCCTTTAAAGTTGTTATAATTGTAAAGATATGAACTTGGCATCTCTCGGATCCTATATCATAAGATCCGACTCGTTAAGAGGAAACCAACGGAATTTGTTTCGTGTGAATCAGACTTCGTTTCGATTTGTTATGATTTTCGGAAGAAAGAGAACGCGATTAGTGAAAGTTAATCGCGATTAGTGTTAATTAAACGTCATTAGCGAATCTAGAATTCTCTAGAATATTCTAACTTAAGCCTCAAGTTTGGGATAAGTTTTGGCCAAAATCATGGGCCAAAACCATGGGCCGCTAAATCATGGTTAAGGTATAAACCATGGTTTTCTAACCATGGTTAGTGGTTTTCTGGAACCTATAAATAGACTCCCCTACGCATTCATTCTCCACGATTTCCACTACCACCACCACCTCAAGGGCTAGGGTCGAGAGGTCGGGAGGAAGAGTGGGAGGTGAGGGAGGAGCTCTAACGAAGCGTTGCCGGGAGAACGAGGAGGAGAAAGGTATGATCATCTCTTAGTTTGTTTCGTAAACTAGGATTTCAATTCATCCTCTTTTCTTCCAAGCTTTGTTCTTGATTCATATTTCTTTCCGATTCGTTTTCTTTTGTGGTTCGAGGAAAAATCTATGTAACACCCTTTTAGGTGCGAACGGCTATGCACGTCAGTGAACCCTGTGATTCGTCACACATTCACTTATCTAAGATGTGTGGTGTCTACTGATTCTCCATCGCTATGTGTGCCACTTGGTAATGCATATAATGAAAACCAAGTTGTAGTTTCGCAATATAGAAGAAAAAGAAGGATGTTCTTCATCTTATGAAACAAATTGTGCTTCAGTAATCTTGTGGTAATGCACAGTCATATCTCACCAGCAGAATACCAAACAGAAGTGCACTTAAAGGGACAAATTCTAGCTCAGGTTATGCTCATGCAGTTATACTTAAGGCTACTGTTAAGCTTGTATTTTTTGTTTTGTTCTGTCTTTTGGCCTTAATTGTAAAAGAAACAGGAATACTTGGATGATTATCCCTTCAAACTTAGCGTAATATTCCGCATGTAGGCGGGAGTAACCACCACTTATAAAACAGAGCTCAAAAGTCATCGCCCAATATACATTCCACCAAAACATCCACATTCAAAAACCCAGAAAAATTCCAATCAACAACAAACAAAACGGGAAGCAAGCTCACCAGAAGCAGCGGCACCGCACACCACGCCCCACACCAGGGGGGGCCACGTCACAGGCTTCGTCAGCTGGAGCCTGATCTTCCACTTATCCTGTTCCAAACACTCAGGAAAAAGCATCAGAACATCCCGCCAGCTCGTCCAATCACCAACACCACGAAGATCGCAATGTGGGGCTGTACCGATTCCTTGGACGCGCCCTTTATCCCCAGCAGCTGGTTGATGCTGGAACCAGCGGGCGCCTTATCAGGTGCGGCAGGCTTCACTGCAAGCACGAAGAGACACGAATAATGCGTCGAGTTACAGAAGCATGCAGATAGTCCAGACGCGAAACTGAGTTTGGAAATTATCATGCAGACCTTTGTCGGTGTCAGTCTCGGCGGCTCTGACGATGAGGTTCCTCCTGGAGATGGGGGCTCTGAGGAGCGAAGTGGAGGGCTTCGGGGAGAGGCGGAGATGGAGGTGGAGGGAGGGAGAAACGGAGATGGGGGAGCTGCAGACGAGGGACGGCATCAGAATGAGCTGTGGTTGGAGATTTGGGGAGAAATGGAAGGAATAGTGGAGTGAAGTACTGCTGATGGGATGGGATAACAGAGTGCAGTTAGCAATGTTATGTCCTTCAAACAAATGGGTTATTTGTAAAACGTTTCTGTTTCATTTATTGTTTCGTGCATCTGGTGCCTACAAGAAATTTTATGAATGGATCGATCTCATATGTTATGTTCTTTGACCCATATGTCAAATGGATATGCCATGAACATGTGCCATTAAGATCAATCTGGATTGGTCTAGCTTGCAAAAATAAAAATATATATTAGGACTTTAAATTAAAATGTATTCAGTATAATATATCTCAATATTTTCTTTTACGTTATTACGTGTACATTTTATTTAGTAGTTTACATTTAGGTAAGAAATATAATTGCTTAAATGGTGAAAGTGTTGACAATGCTCATTTATTTTCAAAATAATATATAAAATTGAGAAAAAAATAATTTAGAGTTGACTCATGAGCCGAGCTTGTGTCTTGAATTATGACTCATGGACCGGCCTAATCCGGACCCTAGAAAAAGATTTTTTTAAGAACCTTAGTCGATTCGGCACAGCCCACGACCCGATCCAGTCCATAGTTTGTCTAGGTATGAGGGTTGTGTTTTTTCGTGCAAATGGAAGGAGTTATGATTTTTCCCCATTGGGGGCATTGGGTGATAAACTAATGCCTACGCAATGTACAACCAAGAAATAATGCTCACACTAAGCATGTGTAAGCAAATGATTCGATGAGTGGTGACTTGGCACTGCACTTGGTAAACCATTCGTCGAGTGGATTACATGGAGATGCCAATCAATGAGGGTTGGTGAATGGCTTTTGCCAAGGGTGCGGATCGTCTGCCGTAAGTTATTTGCAGGAGATTCACTGCAATGCGTGGATGGGTGGCACGTAGCGATGCAAAATCCAATGGCCACCAACATTTGGGAAAAGTTTTGAAACTCACCCTAGCTTCCTCCCTCCACCGACATTCCCCTCCTCTCCCGTCGATCGGCTCCCATCCGCCCGCACCTTCACCTCGCCCCCATCACCTTCAAGTCAGAGGATGGGAGTAGCTTGGGCATGACTTCTCCTTCTCCCATCTCAAGAGCCATGCACGATGGAAGATGTGCAGAACGGAGTGTTGTTGCTCAAACCTTTGAGGTCGAATTTCACCTTATATTATGAGAAACTTAGAATTAAAGGTAGCATCAAACGTACTTGCATAATCCGTATTACATACTACCCTATTCAGATAATTGAAGTAAAGGTGCCAAATTTGAAGAAGAAAGGGAAAAGAAAAACTGAGGACATGGAATTTTGAAGGTGTCGGTGTCGACCTAGGTGCATGAGCATCCCCCCTTCTGTTGTGCCAATTGATCGTGTGATGGACGGCCTGGATACTCTATGTAATTGTTCTTCGATGAATCGGAGCCGGACTATATACTGAACATTTTTTCTCAAAGATGGATGGTAAACTGAGCTCCTCCATCAAACATTATCCTCCATATATTCAAACATGGCTACATTGATATTTTTCTAGTTAATTACTTCAGATATCTTTAATTCCATAGTTATATCTTTTGTACTGGTGCAATTAAAGATGGTGGTATGGTTCTTTTGGAGCAGAATGGAAGGTGGAGAGGGACCAACAGGAAAGGGACGACTCCCTCCAAGCAGTTGTTATCACATGAGAAGCAACAATCCATATGAAATAATATTCAGAATCTAAGATGGGACGTACAAAAGCTCTCTCAGATATACAACATTGAGTGAAATCCTACTAGAACACACTCTATTATACAAAAATCACCGTATTCCTACAAAAAAACTACATGTGCATATACAAAAGATGGAACATACAAAAGTTTTATCAAATATGCAACATAGAACGGAATCCTACAAAAACTCACTTTATTATAAAAAATTTATCGTATTCCTAAAGAAGCTACTTGTTTCGCATACATAAGATGGAACATACAAAAGTTTTCTTAAATATACAATGGAGAATGAAATCCTACAAGAAATCACTCTATTATACAAAAATCCTCGCATTCATATAAAAAGTTACTCGTGTGCATACATAAGATGGAAAATACAAAAGTTCTCTCAAATATGCAGTAGAGAACGACATCCTACGAAAATCATTCTATTACAAAAATCCTCACATTTCAAAAAGAAAGTTACTCGTGCGCATATATAAGATAAATCATACAAAAATTATTTCAGATATGCAACAGTGAACGAAACCCTACAAAAACTGACTCTATTATACAAAAATCCATGTATTCCTATAAAAAGTTATTCATGCATATATATAAGATGGAATATACAAAAGTTCTCTCAAATATGCAACAGAGAACAAAATCGTACAAAAACTCACTCTATTGTACAAAAATCCTCGTATTCTTACAAAAAGATGCTCGTTTGCATACATAAGATAGAACATACAAAAATACTCTGATATGAAAAATAGAATGAAATCCTACAAGCAATCACTCTATTATACAAAAACCCTCGCAACCCTATAAAAAGCTACTCATTTGCATGTAAGATGGAACATACAAATGTTCTCTCAAATATGCAATAGGTAACGACGTCCTACAAAAATCAATTCATTATACAAAAATTCTCACATTCCAACAAAAACCTACTCATACGTATACATAAAATAAAACATACAAATATTGTCTCAGATATGCAATGAGTGAAATCCTACAAAAACTCACTCTATTATGCAAAAATCTACGTATTCCTATAAAAAGCTACTCATGCACATACATAAGATGGAATATACAAAAGTTATCTCAAATATACAACAGAGAACAGAATCCTACAAACAATCATTCTATTATACAAAACTCCTCGCATTCTTACAAAAAAGAACTCGCGTGCATACATAAGATAAAACATACAAAAGTTTTCTCAGATATGCAATAGTGAGTGAAATCATAATAGAACACACTCTATTATACAAAAAAATCATTTTCTTACAAACTAGTACTTGTGTGCATGCATAAGAAGGAATATACAAAAGTTCTCTCAGATATGCAACAGTGAGCAAAATCATACTAGAACGCTTCCCATTATACAAAAACTTTCGTTTTCCTATAAAACATCCCTTGTGTTCACCACATAAAAAAGTAGATTCAAAACTTCTCTCAAATATGAAACAGAGAACGAATTATCCCACCAGAACTCATATTTTTATATGGAAAGTTTAGTATCCTACAAAAAGGTACTTGTACGCATTCATAAGAACATAAAAAAAGCATATAAGAAAGTTTTCTGTATATGCAACAGGGAAGGCATTCATAACAGAACTCACTATTATAGAGAAGGCATTCATAACACTCATTATGAGCAATTCATATATAGATGAAATAAACACTTAATCTCATTAAAAGAACAATCACTATTGATCATAGTCGATAGGAAATACATGTGTTAAAGTATTTGTTAGAGTTATTACATATGTTTATAACCCTTCGGGTTCTGTAACCCTTCATGACCCTTCGGGTTCCGTAACCCCCTGTGACCCTTCAGGTTCCATAACCCTTGTACCCTCTAGGGTTTTCTCTATATATAAGAGGCCCTAACTTTATAGAATAAAAATCTCATTTGTTCCTCTTCTCAACATGGTATCAGAGCCACGGTCCTAGACCGAAGCCTAATACCCTAGTTTTACCGCCACTACCAGTCCTCTCTCTGCTGACAAGGAGAGAGGGATGGACCTCTTGCATCGCACATGGATTCGATGTTTTAGCACAAGGCAGTTTGAGTCTCCAACAACACCAGCTACTACCGCCAGCAGCACCGAAAGCACCGCCTGACACTTCAGGATGTCTGCTGCGCTACCACGACTGATAGAATGACACTCCAAACTACTACTCAAATCATCTGTCTTCACAGAGCATCGACTTCTTCGTCAGGATGTATACTTTTTCTTTTACAACCTGACTACAACTATGCGCTGGACTTCTTCTACAATGATTCTTCTCCATGCACGACAGAGATATGTTCCGATGACCTGCAGGCACGATAGAGATATATTCCGGTGACATGATATCACAGCGACTCTACATGCATGGAAGAGATACGTTCCGGTGTCATGTAAGTCGCAGACCCGTCCTCGAGCTAGGTCTTCTACCACTAGCGGATATATGTTCTTATGATGCATCATGTGAAGATGTGGTGTATACATTTTTTTTGTTACAAGTTGTAGCTTGCTCAGCTCTAGCTTGAGGGGGAGTGTTAGAGTTATTACATATGTTTATAACCCTTCGGGTTCCGTAACCGTCCATGACCCTTCGGGTTCCGTAACCCTCTGTGACCCTTCGAGTTCTGTAACCCCCTGTGACCCTTTAGGTTCCATAACCCTTGTACTCTCTAGGATTTTCTTTATATATAAAAGACCCTAACTCTATAGAATAAACATCTCATTTGTTCCTCTTCACAACAGTATTAAAATAACATTCAACATTATCCAAAGTTATGAAAATAAGACTCTACTGAGATGATGCAAGTGACATTCACTTTACAACTTGAGAGCCAAACTCAACAAGAAACAAGTAAAAATCATATTATCCTTTCATATTGTCAAAAGGCATCATTTGAGTTCCTTCCATGCATTGTTACATCGCTATCACCATACATATCATAACATGAATAACAACTTACTATGTGATAAAAATACTAAAATATTTATACTACTAGATGATTGATCAGAGTGACGCGGCGAATCTCTCGAGTAGTACTCCTCATCTCCATGTTATTCCAAGGCTCGATGGTTTTGTTGATCAACGAATGAATCGATCCCTAGATGGTGTTGGACTCTGATGGTGTTGATCAATCACCCCTGCAACAATTGGATGGTCGTTGTGTTGGCTTTGATCTCGGTGGGAAATTATCTCTGCAATTTCTTTATACGATCACATATACTCTGATCAAATCTATATAAGAGTTGTTTGTTCTCATATGACCGTTGATGGAAAACAATCTCACATGGGCATGATCTCTAAGTGTTAATCAACGAAGCTTCAATAGGTAATATTGATCTCCATGTGCACAGTTGAAGTCGGCTTACATCTCAGACATTCGGATGATGATTCATGTGTTGGTGCTATGATGATCTGGGGCTTGAATGTGTAATCTCCTGGACAATGACATTCAGATGCACAATTTTATCCATGGCGATGTTTTTATGTCTACAAGCATTGGCATTGAGTGGCCTCCAGATGGTTTTATCAGGATCTGTTCATATTCTCTAGAGTATTGGTTGCATGTGGAAAATGACAATGCTTGCAATTTCTTGATATAAACATTCATCCAATGTATATGCTCGATACAAACTTCGATACAAATATTCTCTAGATTATCGGTTCCATCTTATGTATGCACACGAGTAGCTTTTTGTAGGAATGCGAGGATTTTTGTATAAGAGTGATTTCTTGTAGGATTCCGTTCTCTATTGCATATTTAAGAAAACTTTTGTATGTTCCATCTTATGTATGCAGAACAAGTAGCTTTTTTAGGAATACGATATTTTTTTATAATAAAGTGAATTTTTGTAGGATTTCGTTCTATGTTGCATATTTGATAGAACTTTTGTATGTTCTATTTTATGTATATGCACATGTAGTTTTTTGTAGGAATACATGGATTTTTGTATAGAGTGTGTTCTAATAGGATTTCACTCAATGTTGCATATCTGAGAGAGATTTCGTATGTTCATCTTAGATTCTGTATATTATTCCATATGGATTGTTGTTTCTCATATGAGAACAACTGCTTGGAGGGAGTCGTCCCTTTCCTATTGGTCTCTCTCCGCCTTCCATTCTGCTCCACAAGATCTCTACCACCATCTTTAATTGCACCAGTCCAAAAGGTATAAGTGTGGAAGTAAAGATATCGGAACTAATTAACTAGAAAAATATCAATGTAGCCATATTTAATATATGAAAGATAATTTTTGGTGCATGAACTCAGTTGCAAATAGTTTTCCATCCACCTTCGAGAAAAAATGTTCAGTATACAGTCCGGCTCTGATTCATCGAAGAACAATTACAGAGAGTATTCCGATCGTCCATCACACGATCAATTGGCACAACGGAAGGGGGGATGTCCATGCACCTAGGTCGACACCAACACCTCCAAAATCCCATTGACCTCGATTTTTTTCCTTTTTTTTTCAAATTTGGCACCTTTACTTCAATTATCTGAATAAGATAGTATGTTATACGGATTATGCAAGTATGTTTGATGCTAACTTTAATTCTAAGTTTCTCATAGTACTATCATCTTCCAACCTGTGGAGACATACATCGGGTGAAGCCCGACCTCGAAGGTTGAGCAGCAACACTCCGTTCTGCCCATCTTCCATCGTGCATGGCTCTTGAGATAGGAGAAGGAGAAGTCATGCCTGAGCTACTCCCATCCTCCGACTTGAAGACGATGGGGGCGAGGTAAAGGTGCGGGCGGATGGGAGCTGATCGACGGGAGAGGAGGGGAATGCCGGTGGATGGAGGGAGTGGGTTTCAGAACTTTTTGCAAATGTTGCTGGCCATTGGATTTTGCACCGCTACGTGTTGCCCATCCCCGCATTGTAGCAGAATCTACTTCAATTAACTTACGGAAACGATCCACACCCTTTTGCCAAATTTAGTGACAATGATTGGTTTAGAAAACCATTTGTTGGTTATTGACCATTTCCCTCCAAACCCATCTTCATCTCTATATTATGTTCCAAGATCCTTATAATATTGTTCAATTATATGACTTTTAATATGTTTACGATCTAATGCTTTAAATTTTAATATGATTAAGTTAGATGTCATTGTACATGAAAAATATTCAACCAAACATATTTATACAATCAATTAGTACATGAAAAGTAAGTATAACATTGAATTAGTTCAATCACAAGGAATGAACTATATGCATTTGTTAATTTCAAATCATTGTATTAATTTATTGATTACATAAAATCTTTGTCAAATTATGATATTTATAACAAGGGTAAATGTGCAAATATGTATTAAATTGGATGTAGATGTAGATGCAACACACGCACATATATTCTTGAACTATGATGCCAAAATATTTTTTGATGATGTCGGTTGTGTCCAAGATCTAACTTTTTAGATCTATAACCATGCATCAACCGCTATGGTTTAACTTTTAATATCAATAGTTGTATGATATCAAGATGGATATTATGCATTACCTTAATTGTACTAATGGACCTTTATTGAATGCAAATATAAACATGCAATTTAGATAATAAAATAAAACATATTTTCTTGCATTAATGGGTCTTCAAGGGCTTATAAGTCCAACAATCTCCTACTATCTCTCAGATCCATTCATGTACAACTCTCAAACTCACACTCATGTGTTAATCATTTGACTATTTAGTCAAATAGTCAGGATAGCCAATTAGTAACTTTGTCACTGTAGGCTATGTCAAGTTTTGTTACAAACTTGCATAACTTGGGGAAGCAGTAGCTACATCTTATGCAATCGCCGCAACTTATGCAATCAATACTCGTCTTTGTCGCATCAACATAATTGTCTTGCTTCTTGTTATACTTAACTCACAACACTAATGTCCAACGAGACTATGAACCCTATGTTTGATTTCTTATCATCAATATCATACTAGAAGTTTGAATCAGTGTACCCTAAGAGATAGATATCATTATCTCCATAAATCATGAGTAGTCTTGAGTTCTTCTTAGGTACTTGAAGATGATTTTCACCGCACTCATATATTTTTTTCTCATTGTAGGATTGGTAACGGCTTATCACTCACACATCATGACATAAATAAGGTAGTACCATGCCTTAAAGGAAGGTACCTTTCTTGGAATTATCCATGTCGAGCCTTTCCGAGATCTTCTTGATGTATCCTTGTAGTGATAGTCATAATATCCTCTTTTCTCTGTTTCTGAACAGTTCCAGACAAGATATAAGCTTCCATGAGAACACTCATCTCAGAGATATGGGAAAATCAGATCTTAACATTGGTCATCTTCCTAATATCATTCCCAATGATCATGATGCCATCTACATAAAGCACGATAAACACAATGGTGCTTCCATTAAGCTTATATTTATACAAGGTTCATTAGGATTACAAACGAATTCATAACTCTTTATGGTTTCATTGAAGATATTCCAACTATGAGAAGCTTATTTAACCCTTAAATGAGTTTCTTTAGTTTCACACTTTTCCTTCCCCAACTACAAAGCCCTAATGCTGCTCCTATATATATCCACGTTGAGGCATCCATTGAGGAATGCAGTCTTTATGTCCATCTGCCAAATATCGTAGTCAAGATATGTAGCTATAACTAACAGTATCCTAATGAATTTATGTTGGACACATTAGAGAATGTCTTATCGTAATAAATGCCTTCTCTTTATTTATAGCCCTTGGCTACAATTTGTGCCTTGAAGGTATCTACTTTCCCATCGTGTAATCTCTTTCTCTTGAGGATATATTTATATCCAATGGGTTTAAACCCTTTAGGTAGCTCCTCGAGGGTCCATACACAATTCTTGTGATTGGAGTCTACTTCAGTCTTCTTCGCTAGCATCCATCTATCCATGTCATATGAAGCCAAACCATCATTAGACTCTTCCAATACACGAAATCCATACTTCTCTGGTGGTCTTACCATCCTTGAACTCTTTCAAAGGGGTATAGGTATGTCGTCTTCCATTATCTCTTCAGTTTCTGGTATGGGAGCTTCATTAGTCTCCTATACTAAATGAGTTTTTTTTAATTCATTGTTATCTTGACTCTTAAGGAACTCATCCTCTAGAAATTTGACATCTCTATATACAAAAAGTTTTTGAGTCTCAGAATCATAAAGTAGGTATCCAATTTCATTCTTCACATATCCAATGAAGTAGCACTTTATTAGTGCAAGATTCCAACGTGTTTGCATCCACCTTTTTAGCAAGGACCCAATAATCCCAAATCATTAGGTGATGTACACTTGGCTTAGTACCATACCAAAGATCACAAGGGATTTTGCGTACAAATTTACTTGAGATCTTGTTAAGTACATAAGCCAATATCTTTACTACATGTCGTCAAATACTAAAGGGTAATTTTGCTTTTTTCATCATTGATCTTACCATGTCCAACATGGTTCTGTTGTCTCTCTGCAACTCCGTTGAGTTGAGGAATACATGGAGGAGTGAGATTGGAAATTATTTCTCTCTCTTTAAGGTGTCCTTTGAATTCATATGAGAGATATTTGCTACCTCGGTCAGATCGAATTCATTTGGTCTTCCATCTGATTTGGTCTCAATCAAAGCCATGACTTCTCTTAACTTTTCAAAGGTTTTAGATTTGTGACGTAATAGGAAGATACAATCTTGTCCTAAATGACCATCAATGAATGCCACATAATATTAATGTCTATTACGAGCCGCATAACTAAATAAACTACATACATTAGTATGTGTTAAGTCAACTATACCTTCACATCTTACACCTTTCTTGGAGAAGGATGCCATGGACATTTTACCTTAAATACAATGCTCACAAGTTGGTAATTGAACTTTTAGAAAATCTAAAGGTCTATCTTTTACCAGTCCATTGATCCTGTCAATGGACACATGACCAAGTCTTTGATGACATATCATTGTCAAATGATATCATCCTTGCCTGATGTTATATGAGTTTTATCATTATTAGTGGTATCAACATTCAAGGGTGATTCATTCATGACCAATTCGTAAAGTCCACTAAGAGTTAGTAAACCATATGATATAGAATTACGATAACGATTTTTGATAATTTTATAAAAGAATAAGAAATTATATCCATGTTTAACTATCTTAGATATAGATAATAAGCTCTTCTAACATCTGAAACATAGAGCCATTCTTTAATAAGTATGACTCTTCCTCTAGATAACTATAGTCTGCATGGCCATCACTACAACATTTGGTTAGATCCCATCTGGATGACTATCTCTCCTTCATCAAGTTTTCTGGTTGCTTGAAACATATGCTACATATTGCATACATGAGCAGAAGCACCAGAATCAACTATTTAACTTCCTTCTCATCCTACGAGTAAATTGATTTCAATGATGAAAATATATGTAATTATCTGTTGGAGCAATACCTTTGTCCTTTTCAAGGTCTTCATATACTCGGAATAGTTGTGCTTTCAATATCTCTATTTATTGTAGTGGTGGCAGAAATACATCTTCTTGGTAACAAATGAACATCTTGGCATTTATTCTTCTTCTTTTGGACTGAACCTTTCTAAAATCTATGTTTCATGTCGCGCTTCCATTTAACATGTGCAACATTACATTGATAGATGGATATTATTTACTCATAATGTCCTCAGAGGACTTTAATGTAGAAAGTATGTGGTTCATATCTCCAAACATCTCCTTCAGATTCAGCAAGATGTCATGAGCATATGCCATGTTTATGTGTTACTTCTAAAGCACACCAAGTAAGGATCTATGATGTAGCAGTCGGCCAGTGAATGATCCTCGCACCACTTCTTGTTGAAGTCTTAGGCATTCTTTGTCTGAGGATTACCATACTTCAAGAATGAGAGTACATATGCTATGCACTTTGTCGCAAGTACAAGATCCAATTTACAGATCCAATCCGAATAATTTGATACTGTCAGTTGATTGACTTCGAGCATCTTGTTGAGTGGGTTAAGGAATTTCATCTAAAATTAAAGGCTTGTACTTTTAGATACTCTTGATTAAGGTGAATTATTTTAAATCATGAATTTCTCACATTTTCTTACTTTGGAAGTATTTCCTTTTATAACTTATAAAGCATGAGGTATGCTTAGCCAAATACCTCAACTAATCTGGGTCTCCTTTCTACATTAATTGCTCCCCAATAATATGAGAAAGTACAACTACAGTAAAAGAAGAAGGAACTCTTTCCACCTTGAAAACTTGCTTTCCAGGTCCGGTCTTTGACACCCATGCCCACCACATAGGTGATGAATCCATGATTCATTAACTTTTCTGTTGCATTTTGTCTTAAAACCGTTAACAAATGCATGTAAATAATCATTAATTCCCATCTTTTAACAAATCCTTATTCATGAATAAATATTCATTTTTAAGCATAAAACTCATGTAAATAAATAAAGAACAAAGAAAAAGAAAAGAAGGCAGATTGGATATATGTAAATATGTACAATATGACTTATAAATATAAATATAACTGCAAGGTATATTTATAGCCTAACCCCTGAGACCAAGTCAGCATGGATTGGTCGACAAACGAATAAGTAGGGGGAGATAAGGAAAGAAAACCCTGAAAAAATAAATTAAGATACACCTCATGTACCTCTCACTATTTATTAAATAAATACAAAACTTTAATGGTTATTAATGAATTCATATGTAAATATTTTTCACCAAACTCTTTTCCTAATTATTTCTAAAAATGTATATAAAAATATAAAAATAAGTTAAAAATATTACCCTATATATATACCAAGAAATCCTACTTATAAATTGTCAAAATCTCAAATTCCGAACATCATAACTTCTTCATACGAACTCCAATTTCACTCTACTCACCTTTAAAGTTCATAAAATAATATTCTCTAATTAATAAAGGTGGTTTCATCAAATTCGGAATCCGCTTGCAAAAAGTCGGTTTTTGGACCAAATGACAACGGGGTTTCTGGGCTATTTATTTTATATAGAACACCTTATTTATATTTTAATTAATTTTATAATTTCTAATTATTTTCATGATATTATAGTTTAACCCTAATTTATTTCAGAATTTTTGAAGCTTATTTATTATTTTAATAAAATCAAAAACCCAAATTATAGGTAAAAATGAATTGGCTAGATAATACCTGTATTTATTAATATATGCAAATTAATTTATTAAAATCCATAAAAATTCACACAATCCTTATTTATTGTTTTAATATTTAAGAAAATATAAAATTAATATTTAATTATTTATTTATTAGATTAAAAATCCAAAACCTATTTATTTATACATATTTATTAATATAATATTTATATTTCAAATAATATTTATTATTTATAAAAGTAATTATTTCATAATTAAGATTATTTAAATATTTAAATTTCTTGTATTTATACCTATTTAAAATAACCTTATTTATTATTTATTATTGAATTTACAAACATTTTACCCATCTGGCCAACTAGGTGCTGACACTTGTCAGCTCCTGGATCATCTTCTTCAAAGAAGCCGTACAGCCTTTATGTTCTGACCGGCCTCCTTCTACCATTTATCCCGCGTACATTCTAACTCCCTCCGATGATCCAAACCAATAGATCTCTTCTCCTAAAAACCAAGATGATCGCCTACCACTCGATTTGACTTGGAGCCCACGAAATCCATCTGTAAAACCCCTAAAGTCCGCCATTCCTAACTAACTCTCCTGTAACTAACTGAAGCCCCAGCTCTAGTGACCGATCCCATACCTTCTCCACCTCACTCCGCCGCGCTCCAATGGTGACAAAACTCAAAGGCGACCCCGCATGGAAGAAGATTCATCGGAGGAGAAGTTCCAAGGCGCTTGGCTGCCTTGCATCGCCGCCACCACGCGTTCAGCTCCGGCGAATGTCGACTGTCGTGCAGCTACCATAGGTAAATACACCTCTTCTTCATAGACCTATTCCTCCACCTTTCTCCAATTTTATCTCGCATTTCGCGTCACGATTAGTGTGGCTAATCACATCATTAGATCGTTTAACCATTTAGCTTAGACGCTTCTCCCAAATTCCACTCGCAAATCGTTTCAAATCGATTTAATTCGCATCTCATTTGATCGCCATTTCGCACGCTAGTTTCTTCAATATCTGGAAACGTTACTTTTCGATCTTGCAAAACCTTAATCCATCGGCCGATTCTACGAATCGAGCACATGCATCTGTCAATTGCAGGTTCGTCTTCAATCAGGAGCGAAAGCAAAGCATCGGGAGTATTTGATTTTCATTGAAATCACAATCCAAAAGAAGCTGCAACAACCATTCCTCAGAACAGAGCAGAGGGAACCTCCATCTTCATCGAGTTTCTTACGCCGATCGGAGCCATCTCAGCCAGTCATCTACCGCGGGCGAGCTCGAGGGTTAGAGGAGCTAACCCTCTAGCCCTGCCGGAGGTCCAAGCTCGCCGCCGATCGCCTGAGAAAAATCGGAGAAGAAGAGTCTCTCATCAGCCATCCAACAGCCCAAGAACACCGAAAGAACAGCCGCAGCACAGTATTGCGACACGTGTCTCAAGCGGACGACCAAGATTCGATCGTACGTTCTAATCTCAGCCCTTCATTCTAAACCGGTGGAAAATTTGCAGCATAAATCCTGAAGACTTCCAGAAATTAATCCCCGCTCCAGAAAGTTTCCAGATTAGGTCCCTCCGCAGGGACCTAAATGTAAAAACTTTTATTTTCTTTACAGAACATCCCCTGTCAAGGACCTGATTGCAACATTTTTAATTACTTTTCTTGTGCTTATATTCCTGGGCTGTAGGGGATTTTTGGACCTATTTTTGACCTCATTTTTCGTAGATTTTCTTGGGGTAGTTACACAACTACGTCTGCGAGTTTTCATTAATTTTTCATGTAATTTTCTTTTTTTTATCGTATTTTGATTTGTCGAAAATCATTCTCATCTTGCTTTGATTTCGTGTGCTTGTTCAAGCCCGTTGCTCGGCTTTTCACCTACTGTATAGTATCATCTACCTATATTCCACCTATTATATAATAAATAAATCTTGTGAAAAATACCCCTTTGAAAAATAAATAAAAATAGGAAAAGATTAAAATCAAATAAAAAATTAAAAATAAAAACTCAATAAAAATCATAGCTTTTCTTTGATCGCTTTAAGAAGAGGAAAAATAAAGTACAAAAATATTTTCTTAAAAAAATCAACATACCCTATTCTGCCTCCTTGAGTTCGACCCAAGCACACTTACCTGGATAAATAATTAGTGTAGGTTTTTCTTTTAACAACCGAATTTGTTTGATCGACTGGGATCCTTTTGCGGCTTTTCTACACTGACAATTTTATAACATTAAAAGCCGTAAACCGATTTTAGCCTCGTATCAAATTGCCGGGGAAGCGTTAGAGTATTTTGAATTTTTTTCGTATTTTTGTGATTTTATTTTTTCTCTTCTTTTTGTTTTGTTTTTCGTAGTTTCTCTTCGATTTTTCGTATGGTTTTTCTTGACTTATTTCTCGATCGTTTTCTTTAGCCGCTAATCAAGTGTTGTAGGGCCTGCAGGATCATCCGGTTTCTTAGGAAGCTGAATCAGTTGAAAGAGAAGAGGCCGGTTCCTTCTCTACGAATCGGTTGCAGAGGGTAGTATTGATTAGTGTACTTTTGTAAAAGAGAGATAAAGGGAAAGAAATTGTATTGAACTATAGTAGAAGGGGTCCACTAAGGACATCCTGATGTGTATCTTCCCCCCATTTTTTCGGGGCCTGATTCGTCGGATACCGTGTATTCGGGGGATCAGGGCACCCACCACGGTTTTCTCACCTTATCGGTTTTTCTGCGGCTTTTTCCGATAGATCTGCTACTACCATTCCTATTAAACTTCAAGCTAACCCTAATAACTTGAACAAATCTCAATCTTCCCAACAAAATGTCCAGGTATACTACTCAGACTTTCCCAAATCTGAACAAGAGATCCTTTTGTTTGACAATATCAATGCTATGTCACTTAAGAGCGGAAGGACCATGGACGTGCCTGATCAGGCAAGGGGAATGGATCAAGAAGACTTGGGAGATCAATCAGAGGATATTCCGAAAGTTAAGAAGAAGAAAATCTGAATTCAGTACTAGTGAAGATTCCAGCTCATGAGAAAGGAAAAGCATCTATAGAGTCTACAGAGGACCTTGCACCTCCAGTTGCTATGAATATACCTTTGCCATCTTTTCAGCAACATAATTTTGATTATTATAAGCAGAAAAATAAAAATGTTTGTAATAAGAACTCCATTTCTAATAAAGATGCTCTTATTTATGATTCGGGTTCTTTATCTTCTGTCTCGATTACTTCCATTCCTTCCCCCGTGCTCTTATTGGAGGAAAATGCAAACCAAAGAAAAACATTCTAGAAGACCCAGAAATGGCACGATTCTGCCAAGAAAACATTACAGTCAAATTACCATTTGATCAATATGTGCTAACAATCTGATGTTTTAAAAATACTTGAAAATGAAATGCACTCCCACCAGGACTCGCAGGAAGAAACCAAGTCAATTTGTGGAGACTCATATCTTGATAGTGGCGCCCTACCAAATGTGTCAGAAATCAGCATCTACCAAGAAAAAAGAGGGACCTAGGTGCTCACTATGTGGAGAGTCACATCGGCGGCATTGCATTTGCATGCATACTGGTAGATAACGGTTCTTCAGTCAATCTTCTACCCTTAGCCTTATACTACAAATTGGAGTTAGGACCTCTCAGAAAATCATTATCTCAACTTCAATTTGCTAATAAATCTACTAAAAGGCCTAAGGGAGAAGTGAAGAATGTTGTTATCTTGGTTGAGGGGATAGAATACAAAGTGGACTTCACTGTCCTTGATATGGAAACCACAAATCATTGGAGAGAATCTCAAATCATTCTTGGAGGACAATTTTTGTTGACCGCAGGAGTAGTATTTGATTATGGTACATGAATGATGAAATTCCGCTCTCCAAGCAGAGAGGTGGACTTGGAGATGAAACAAACAAAGTGGAAAAGACCCGACTCTGAATCTACCACCGCTTACTCAGAATCTTCAGAATGCAAGTTCATTAGCACAAATGGGCCTTGGCATCAACTTCCAGAAGTTTAGAGCGAGATTCCCTCATCAGAAGAAGAAACAGTACACATTGTAGTTTGCCAGATGTTGCCTGAATTATTTAGAGACATAGGTACCTATACCCTTGATGACATATAAATCCATCTGGATTTGTCGGTCCCATCTTCTTCAGGACAGTCAAGGAATATAGATGTCGAGTCGGACGCGGCTTTGGCTGAATTACCGCACTATTTTTGCGATCTGACTTACCTTTCATCAGACTTGGTAGCCAGCACATCACATATTGATCCACCTTTATCCAACACAGAGCCATACTCAAATGCCATTTAGCCAGACCTAATTGATGATTCAGATTTGCCTCAGCTGAAACCACTTCTTCCTACACTCAAATATGAATTTCTTGCGGGACCCAAGGAGAAATTTACTGTGACCATTAGCTCGTCATTAATTGAAGACTAGGAGTCTAGATTGCTTAAAGTTCTTGAGCAGAACCGCAAGGCCATTGGTTGGACTATGTCGGATCTCGTAGGAATCAACCTCGCTCCCTGCTCGCGCCATATATATGTTGAGGATAACACAAGACCTTCCCGTGAATTTCAGAGAAGATTAAACCCTAATCTCTAGGAAGTAGTTAAGAAAGAGATTGAAAAATGGTCCAAAGCAAGGTTTATATACCCTATTTCAGACTTCAAGTTGGTGGCCCCATCTATGTTTTCCCGAAGAAATCAAGAATACAGATGGTCACAAACGAGGAGGGGGTAGAGATCACGATACGAGTTCCCACACGTCGTAGTGTGTACAAGCGCTTGAATGCTGTGACCAAGAAAGATTACTTTTCACTGCCATTTATTGATCAAATTTTGGAGAGACTTGTAGGGAAAGCATTCTTCTATTTTCTTGATGGGTACTGGGATATAATCAAGTAGCCATCTCTCCCGAGGATCAGGAAAAGACCACATTTACATGTCCTTTCGGATGTTACGCATTTAAGTGCATGCCATTCGGGCTTTGTAATGCCTCGGGCACATTTCAGTGGTGCATAATCACCTTATTTGCTGAAATGGTGGGCCACTTCCTGGAAGTCTTCATGGATGACTTCTCGGTCCATGGTGATTCATTTGATACATGTTTAGCACACTTGGACTAAGGACTTAAGAGATGTAGGGAGGTTAGTTTGGTACTCTCATGGGAGAAAAGTCACTTTATGGTGATATAGGGTATCGTGTTGGGGCACGTCATCTCCAAAAAGGGAATGGAGGTTGACCCTACTAAGGTGGATGTGATCAAGAAACTTGAGCCACCAACCAACGTAAAGGTAATGTCATTCTTCGAGCATGTTGGATTTTATCGAAGATTTATCCTTGATTTTTCAAAGATCACCGGCCCACTGACTGAGATCTTAGGAAAAGACACTGAGTTCATTGTAAATCACAAGTCCCTATAGGCCTTCGAGCTCTTGAAAAGAAAAATCTGTGACTTGTCGATAATACAAGCTCCAGACTGGTCTCATCCTTTTGAGATCATGATTGATGCATCGGATTTTGCTGTTGGGGTTGTGCTTGGTCAAAGACGGGATGGGATACCTTATGTGATTCACTACACGAGCAAAGTTTTGGATCCTGCACAAAGAAATTATACATTGACTGAAAAGGAAATGCTCACGATAGTTTAGGCCATAGAAAAATTCAGATCATATATATTGGGCTCCAAGGTGACAATTTTTATTAATCACATAGCAATTAGAAATCTAATAGAAAAGAAGGATGCAAAGGCGCGTCTTTTGAGATGGATCTTATTAATATAGGAATTTAATTTGGAGATCAAGGATAAACCTGGAATAAAGAATGTTGTCGATGATCACCTTTTCGGAATTGAGCAAAATGATAATTCTGATATTGGACCAGTGAAAGAGACTATTCCAGACGAGTCAGTTTGCGTTACTGACTCAGTCTCATGGTACTCCGACATAGTGAACTATTTTATCTACAAGAAAGTTCCCCTAGGTTGGACCAAGAGCAGAATTAACCGACTGAAGTCAGATTCGAGAAAATACCATTGCAACGATCCGTTCCTTTTCTATGAATGATCGGATTGCATTTGTAGAAGATGTATTCCTCAAGAGGAATACTGAAGTGTCCTCACACACTGTCATTCACTTGAGAGTGGAGGACACCATTCGGGAAAGAGAACCGCACACAAAATACTGCAATGTGGATTTCACTGGCCAACCTTATTTAGAGATGTCAATGACTTTGTACGATCATGCCAGATTTGTCAAAGAATGGGAGGGACTATTTGATATAAAGATGAAATGGCCATGCAACCAATGATTTTCTACGATGTTTTCGATGCATGGGGAATTGATTTTGTGGGTCCTTTTCCACGTAGCCATAGATTTGAGTACATCTTGTTGGCGGTTATTATTTGTCAAGATGGGTGGAGGTTATCCCATCTCAAACCGCAGATAGCAAAATCGTCTGTAAGTTTATCAAGGATCATATCATTGCGAGGTTCGGGGTCCCAAAGGTTCTGATTTCAGATGGGGGTAGCCACTTTGTGAATAGATAAATGAGATCATTGGCTAAGGAATATAAATTTGAGCATAGAATAGCCAATCCATATCATCCAAAATCTAATGGCATGGCAGAGGTTTCTAATAGAGAGGTGAAGGGTATTCTTCAGAAGTTGGTTCGTCCCGATAGGAAGAACTAGTCTCAACTTTTGGACTTGGTTCTATGGGCCTATAGGATATCCTACAAGACTCCACTCGGTACTTCACCTTTTAGGATGATCTATGGCAAACCATGCCATTTACCCGTAGAGCTAATTCACAAATCAGAATGGGCGATAAAGAAACTTAATTGGAGTTGTCACCTTGGAAAATTATGTCGTGACTTAAATATGAATGAGCTAATTGAAATCTAAAACCAGGCATATGATAATAGTGTGATCTATAAGGACAAGGTCAAGAGATGGCATGATAGATACATTAGGCATAAAACCTTTGTCCCTGGGAAGAAAGTGTGGTTGTTCAATGCTCGATTGAAAAATTTTCAAGGGAAACTCAAATCAAAATGGACGGGTCCCTACATTGTCATTGATGTGCATACCAATGGAAGTGTGGATATTTCCAAACTCAAAGATGGTGCACAACCTTTCTCAGTGAATGGGAAATTGTTGAAGCTATATGTATAATCATCTAAAGAGTAGAGAACCCAAGTTGAGGTCATCTGCATCATGCAGAGTGAGCACATTGAAGACTCATCAGATCACCCTACATGAAGAAAAGCAGTCAGACACAAGTTGTACAGATCATCTTTATTCTACCCTCCCTCCCTCCCGACCCCATAGGTCCCCTTGTACATCTTCTTCCTCTACTTAGGCCAAGGGCTAAGTATAGGGGGGGACCGATGCCATATGTACATACCATTCTCCCATCTCACGATCACCTTATTTTCACCCTTCTTCCGTACCTAGGCTGACTAGAGCCTAAGTATAGGGGAAACCAATGCCCATCTGTATATACTCTCCTCATTCACATCTCCCGACCGCCTCATTTTCGCTCTTCTGCTATGCTTAGACTGTTCACAGTCTAAGTATAGGGGGCATGCTGACTTCTATTCTTTTTCTTTTTCAGTCTCATACGCTTATCCCGAGCTATGTCTTCTTTACGCTTCTTATGCTCTGAGGAAATAACACTAGCTAAGTATAAGGGGTGTATATATAATGTATATATATTTTACCCATAGCTCGTACTTTCACATAAGTCTATATGTATTTACGGGGTGGGTAACTAACTTGAAAAAAAACAACAAAAAAAGAAAAAAATATAAAAACAATAAAAAAGGGAAGTTTTGCTACTAACACTGACTGTGTCCAACCAAAAAATTTGAAAAAACAGCTTCTTATTCATTTTTTGCATTAAAAAAATCCTGGTATTAATATCTCTCAAATCAAAAAAAATTCAAAAAAAATGTGTCTACATTTCACACACTTGCACTTCATCCAACCTTACATGCATTTACATTTATGAAAAGCCCTTGGGTTCTGAACCGAGTTATGAGCAAAAATTGAGAGTGGTCTGTACTTGACCTCAATCCACCTAATTTTCAGAGGAACTTCACCGAGAAAAAAGATTTTAGAAGCTTCATGTCTATGACATAATTCTTCGAGTTCCACATGACAATGTGCAGCATTTGACTCTTAGTGTCTAACCTGGTCTCTTCATTCTGGGTACGACTCTGAAATAAGGAATTAATTTGTACTCTCACACTATGCACTTAGCTCAACTCATACAGGGTGTTGGAAGACTGTGTGAGTTTCTTTTCTGGTAGCGTGGACATCTAGAAACCAAAGTACGGGTTGAAATAAAGCTTCGGAAAAGGATGGACGACTGGGCACAATTTTTTCTAAGACCTCAAAACATGTATGGGAAAAAAGATTCCATATCCGTAGGGTCACAATAAGATCCAGGCAGAGCTTTACATAAAAAAAAAGATCCAAGCAGAGCTACCGAAAATCCAAACACAAAGAAGCCTACTACAAAATAAATATTTGACAAAAAAGGTCCAAGCTTCAAGAAAACCTGCAGATCTTAGTGGAGACTTGTCTAAAGTGGTCGGCTTCACAAGGAGAGGTGATTACACTGGTCACCCTCCAATTCTTTTCCATTTCTTCTAATTTCTCCCTCCATTCGATTGTGAACACAACACGACAAACCTTAGAAGGAAATACCTGACTCCCTGAGGACAATTTACTGGAGAGGAGGTTTGCATGGTAGTCCGACATTCTGGATGGGAAGAGCTAAAATCCTTTGGGAAGGAAATTAATCTAAGATGACTTCTAAGCCAAAACTGATGATGTGTAGAACTTGGAGGCTTTTGATTTTGAAACCCTAAGTCTCATAGAAGTTCCGCCAAACAATACTTCAAAGGTCGGGTCTAGTTCCATGTTCATATTCAGGTCATGGTCTTGGTATGGAACCTAATCTCATTTCACCTCATTGCATTTTCTTTTGATGCTCAGGGACGAGCATGGTTTAAGTATAGGGGGATGATGAATCTCAAATTCATCAACCTAAAAATGATTAATTAAGCTAAAATCCATCAAATTCATTGGCATTTTATCATTTATTCTGCATAATTAGCATTCATGCATGAAATAATAAGAATTGCATTTTATCACTCATTATTGCACAAAATAAGAAGCCAAAAATCTCAACCAAATTGACCTATAAAATAGCCTAACTTCTATGATTTTTAATAAATTCATGCTAACTCCAAATGACCTGAAACTGCCTCCATTGTGTACATATTACTAATAAGAATAAATAAAAAATATTAAAAAAATCACTAACCTAAATAAGTGGACAAAAAATCCAAACCATAATTACAGGATTCTCAGACTAAAACCTCGATATCTTCCTCATCCATTATTCGATTTGATCCTAATCACTTTGTACCTAATGTACATTAAAATACCTTCAAAACAGGACCAAGTTGAAGTGAATCGGAGCTCGTATGTGAAAGTTGGGTTTTGGGCCTCTTTTATGCATTTTATATTTTAAAAGTGTTTGACCCATTCTTTTATGTACATAATTAACTCATTTCATTTTATTTCTCTTTCATTTATTTTCTTTGACGAAAGTTTTATTAAGATGCGTAAAAATCCAAATCCAAAATAAGCTTGAAATCAAAGAAACTAACCGAGTCCGAGTCTTCACTAATTGTCTGTATAAAAAACTATCATTTTCACTTTTTATTTTATTTCTTCTTTTTATTAATTAATAAAAATCCAAAAAATAGATTAATGTGTAAATATTTATCTTTGATTTTATCATATTTTTTCCGGATTTTTATATGGTTTACAAGTAATAAAATAAATTATAAAACCCAAAAATCAAGGTATTCTATGTACATAGAGTACCCCAAAATTATTACTTTATGCAAATGACCGATTTTGGTTTTGATCTCTTTATGAATGTTGTAGATCTCACCTAGATGAATAACTTTTGTGAAGAAAATTTTTCGATCCGAGGTTGTTTGCTATTTCTTTTTTAATTATATTTGTATTTCATTTTCGATTTTTTTTGGACTGACACGTGGCAGCTCCTGGAGC
This sequence comes from Ottelia alismoides, assembly GCA_037367405.1. Taxonomy (NCBI): domain Eukaryota; kingdom Viridiplantae; phylum Streptophyta; class Magnoliopsida; order Alismatales; family Hydrocharitaceae; genus Ottelia; species Ottelia alismoides. Next base: position 553,114 of record JAZKJV010007022.1, on the reverse strand, counting down.
TGCCATGTGTCACCCAATTTTGGATTTATATATACTTGTTTTTATAAAAAAAATAAAAAAAATAATTTAAAAAAATAATAAATATATAAGGCAGGCCACATGGCTGCATTAGGGTCATCTGATCTTGATCGATCGGACGGCACCTGTGCGCCATCTCCTTCCTCCGCCCCTTTCCTCTTTTGGATACACCACCGCCCGTCTTACGACCGTGAATCTCGCCATATCCTGACGACTGTCGCCATCTACGCTCCTTCATCGACCTAACAAATCCAATCAGATCTACCCCTCGTATCCCATCTCCGAACTCTCCACTCAATCTCACGCCAATCTTCTGCATTTGGCCGACCACCCCTTGGCGTGATCCGAGGATTCCTCCTCGTAGCATCTCGCTCCTCAGCGACTGCCTAGCCCCAGCCAATCCATTGTTATCGAGCATTCTTTATCAGGTACTTATCCTTTCACTCATTCATCTTCTTCTTCCATCCTCTATTGCTCCGCCTCATCGGACATCAATCCATCTCTCCCCTCGCCCCTCATCGACTTCACCGGAGGTGTGCCTCCCTCGTCTCCTCCACGTAGTTCCATCAACTTGCCCTTAATGTCAATCGTCTAGTCATGCGCTCCACTTCATGTTGCGCAATCCACTGGAGACCCGCCATCACATCAGGACCCCTTCCTTCATCACCTCCTCCTGGCCAGAGCTAGGAGACATCGCCATCGGTACCTTGCTACTCGCCTCCTCCAGCGAGCTCCGATGACCACTCCCTCAATCGCTGCCTCGCCCTCCGACGCCAGGACTCCCTCCTCCGCGCCTTTACTTCATCGACGACCCAAAGGACTCCAAATCCTTAGCGTTTCACCGGACCGCAGCTACCGCCACCAAGCTTCCCATAAAGCTTCACGCCCTCGAGGACCAACGGTCGTGTGTCGGCCATGCAATTCTTCACCGCATGGGCTGGTCATCGGACCACAGCCCCCACGTTCGCCAGATGATCTCCCTGCTACTCTGCCATAGCAGCCACCTCCAGTCCCGCCCTGCCACCATCCGCCATGTCTCCTACCGCCGTAGGAGCACGGCCACCGTCGACCGACTGCGACGACCTCCGACCGAGCTCTGCCTCCCCTCCGCCGGGCAGCCCTCTCGAAGGCCATGTCCCCTCACATGCGATGCACGAGTAAGGGGAAGGGAAATTGCATTTGTGTCCTCTGAGTCCACCTAATTCCAAGGAAGCCCCTAGTCACGTGATCTGCACATGGTAAAGAAAATATTTCGCCCAAGCCCTTGGAGGTCTGTCAATTCGCATAAAAGTTCCCGACTCCCAAGAAGCACGTGCGCAACACGTGCTTCATTAGAAATTTTGCAGAATAAGAAATTCGGAATTACGGTAGTTACTAATGATCAAGGAGAGGAGATCTCGAGCCGAGTGCCTACATCATGGCACATCTATGTTGATTACAGGCACTTGAACTCAGCTCTACCAAGAAGGATCACTTTTCTTTGACTTTTATTGATCAAGTGCTTGAAAGGTTGGCAGGGAAAGAGTTCTTTTACTTCTTGGATGGGTACTCTGGGTACAACCAAGTGGCTATCACTGTTGAGGATCGAGATAAGACAACTTTCACTTGTCCGTTTTGGCACCTATGCCTTCAAGCGGATACCCTTTGGATTGTGCAACACAACCGCTACATTCCAAAGGTGTATGTTGGTCATTTTTGCTGGTATGGTGGAGTTCTCTTGAGGTTTTTATGGATGATTTTTCAGTCTTTGGTGATAGCTTTGATGCTTGTCTTGTGCATCTAGACCGAGTAGTACAGCGATGCTGTGAAGAGACTTTGGTTCTATCATGGAAGAAGAGTCGCTTCATGGTAACCGAAGGAATTGTGATGGGCCATGTCATCTCCAAACTATGTATGGAGGTAGACTTGGTAAAGATGGATGTGATTGCCAAACTTGAGACACCAAGACCAGTGAAAAATGTGAGGTATTTCCTTCGGCATGTTGGTTTCTACGGAAGATTTATTCAGGACTTCATCAAGATTTCTTGACCTCTCGCAAAACTTCTAGGCAAGGAGACCAATTTTGTTGTTGATATGAAAGTCCTCCAGACCTTTAATCAGTATAAAGATTTAGTCACTCAGGCACCTGTCCTGCATCCACCTGATTGGTCTCTCCCATTCAAGAACATTACGGATGCATCAGATTTCACAATTGGGCATGTGCTAGGACAATGTCGGGATGGATTTCCCTATGTCATTCACTATGCCAACATAACAATAGATGATGCATAGAAGAATTATACAGTTATAAAGAAAGAGATGTTGCATGTGGTTTTCGCCCTCGAGAAGTTCCGCTCGCATCTTCTCAGTTCTAAAGTGCTTAATTATATCGAACATTCTATTATCCGGTATTTACATAAGAAGAAGTATGCCAAGCCATGTCTGCCCAGTTGGACCCTTCTCCTTTAGGAATTTGATTTGGAAATAAGAGATAAATATAGAGTCAAGAATGTGGTAACAGATCATTTATCTTGAATAGAATTTATAGAGACTCTATTAAGTAGCGTGCCGATTACAGAAACCTTTCCCGATGAATCTATTTTTAGTGTTGCTTTACTTCCCTGGTATGCCCATATTGTGAACTATCTTGTCTCTGAAAATTTTCCATAAGATTAGTTGTGAATAAAGAAGCATAAGTGTTTGTCTGATATTCATTTTTACTAGTGGGAAGATCCAGACCTTTTCAGGGAAGGTGTGGATTGCATTTGGCATCGATGCATTCCTAGAGAGGAGTACACCAATGTCCTCGAGCATTGTCATAAGCTCTAAGTAGGAGGACAACTTTCTCGAAGCACAAAGATAACGAAATTATTGCACAGTGGTCTCCGGTGGCCTACACTATTCAAGGATGCTGCAACATATATGAAAGGCTACATCGAATGTCAAAAACTTTTAGGAACCATCAGCTCCAAATATTCAATGCCATTCAAGTTCATCCAAATCTCAGATGTATTTGATTATTGGGGCATTGACTTTATGAGCTCGTTTCCTAGTAGTCAAGGATTTCTCAAGGACCACATTATCTCGCGGTTCGAAATTCCTAAGATTCTCATTTCAAATGGGGGTGGTCATTATAGAGAAGTAAAGAAACTTATGAAGGAGTACGTCAGTGATCATCATGTCACATATCCTTACCACTCACAATCGAATGGCTTGGCGGGGTTATCAAATAGAGAGATTAAGACAATTCTACAAAAACTTGTATGACATGATATGAAGAATTAGTCTGAACTTCTTGATTCCATTCTATGGGACTATTAAACATGCTACAAGACTCCTTTAGGTATGTCTTCCTATCATCTCATGTATGGAAAGCCTTGCCATCTACCAGTTGAACTCATTCACAAATCTCTTTAGGCAGTGAATATTTACAATTTATACTCACAAGAAAGTGGTCAAAATTAAAGATCGATTTGAACAAACTCTTGGAATTTAGAGACTGTGTATATGATAATAGCCTGATGTACAAGGAGAAAGTCAAACGTTGGCATGACAAGCATATCAAAAGAAAGACTTTCGAGCCTAGTCAGAAGGTATGGTTATTTGATGCAAAGCTGAAGATATTCTTAGGTAAACTAAAGAACAAATGGATTGGTCCATTTTTGTGATGTGTGTGACAATGGTAGCATTTTTATATCTAACTTGTCATCTGACACACAACCGTTTATAGTCAACGGACAATTGCTGAAGCTGTATTTAGAGCATGATACATTCCTGACTATTGTTGATTCGATAAATGTGATATATTGAAGATGATCGCACATCAGCATCAGAAGATTCAGACAACAACCTAACCAAAAATATTTTTCTTGATTAATTTTTTTCATTGTCTTTTTCATTCTTTCATTCTTTCATTCTTTCATTTATCCATTCATCCCTTTCATCGGCATTATGCTTAGGATATGTTTAATCCTAAGTATAGGGGGACGAGTGCATTTGAGTTATTCTTTATTATTCCCCTACTTGTCTTCTAACTTGTTGGTATTCTTTTCTATACTTAGGGATATTTCACCTTGAGTATAGGGAGAGATAAGTTGTTCCATTGATTTTTGTGAATTCTAATCCCTCATCTCCTCGCTTTGTGTACAGTCTGCTATACTTTGGATTAATTGATCATGCATATAGGGGGGAAATTGACTTCTTATTCTTTTATCTAGTCATTATATTTCATACTTTTCTATACTTAGCATGAGTTATGTCTTCTGTTGTTACTCTTTGGTCACTATGAGGACATAGTTCGAGCTAAGTATTGGGGTCGTATATATGTTATATATATGTTAGCCATAACTCATACTTTATTGTATTTTAAATAATATGACTACTATACTGGGTAAGGGTATAGAAATAAATAAAAAGAAAACTCTTGTAAATATGTATGAAAATTTTTTGAAAAAAAATTGGTTTGAAACAATTTTGCAAATGATTTTGAAAAATAGTTGTTAAATGTTTTGAAAAATCCTTTGAAAACCTTTGAAAAATCTTTGTAAAATATTTCCATACCTTTTGAAATGTCTCTTTGTAAATGGTTGTAAAAATTGTTTGGAAAAATGTTTGGGAAAATCTTTGTAAAATTATTTACAAAATAAGTTTTTCAAAATGTTCGTAAAATATTTACAAAAATGCTTTCAAATGTTTTGAACATGTTGTACATAGTTATATGCAAAAATTATCCAAATAAAAATCTTCTAAATAAACTTTTATATAACAACTTGTCTATACTTGTATAAAATACTATGTCAATATGTATATAGCACCGATGAATACATTCAATTCACTAACTGTTTTAAAATTACCTAAAAATTTAAAAATGTTCAAAACTCATAAAAATTTACAAAAGTTTTTGAAAAACAACATACAAGTTCAAAACTAGAAAATTTGCTTCATAAAAATATCTTTACATTGCATTCGCATTTATCTGAATGATTTTGACAATTGAACAAGTCTGGAATAAAATCTGAAGATTGGAGCTTGGTTTAGACCTTAATCCACTTAACATCACAGGAACCTTATAGGAACTGGAGTTAAGGTTTTTCAAGTCAATAAAACTTAATTCTTTGAGTCACAAGACTATGTTCACATGTCATCTTGATTAACATAAGCAGAGTATTTCGAAACACATGCATGACTTTTGAGGACAATGACCTAACTTGGACAAGAACTCTGCACTTAGCTCAACTCAGATGAGGTGGTGAGGGTAGAATTCTTTATCTTGATAAGCATGCTTGCAGAAAAATACATCACCCCAATAGGAGGCCAATGTACCCCAGCCTGATCTAGTGGCATGGACATCTAAAGAAAGGCTGTTTTGGGTTGCAATAAAGCTTAAAAAGATGGTTAGTCTACTAGCTCAAGAAGAAGAAAAACTTTATGTAAATGCTATTGTATGTAGTATAAAAATATATATGAAATAAAGACTCCTAAAAATAGACGGGCGAAAAGTCAATGAAAAATCAATCCCATCAGAGTTATGTATCAATAAGCAAGGCTTATACTTCAAAATCAAAGATTTCAAGGTTTCTTGCAACTAAGGACTTGGCTACACTAGCCAAGCTCCACATGATATGTGACTACACTGGTCACAATCCATTCTTCTTCTCTACCCCCTCTTCATGAGACGATTGTACTTGAACCTAGAAGGAAATACCCTGATCCTCAAGGAAATAGTAGCTAGATTTGGGAATTAGGGTTACCTACTAAGGAAGACTATTTCTTGTTATTTCTGATGATAAGAGCTACATTTCACATACACTGTACAAGTGAGACTCATAGTCGTATGGGTTTACGTATGAAAAGACTTATTCTGACCTGGCTATTGATGCAAACTGAACAGAGGAGTGTGGAACTTGAGGGTTGTTAAGTTTAAATCATATTCTCAATAAGGTTCTAACAAGCTAATATTCCAAAGGTCTTACTAAGCATCAAACTTTGATTTTATAAAGATAAATTTGAAAATCATAATCATTCTATGATCGTTATTTTCCTTTTCTTTATTTTCTCTTTTGCAGCACTTATTCTATTAATAAGTGTTTGTTAGGGACTATCAAAGGTAAGTATAAGGGGTGATGAATTGTTTTGGCTTTAAATCCATAGCAAAACACTTGTAAATACCACTAATTTGCATAAATTAACAACATTAATCTGTAATTAATGTGTAGATACATGTGATTAAAATCCAAAAAAAGAATAAAATAAATAAAATAAATAAAGTATCAAAGATACCGAATGACTCTAAACCTCGAGACTAAGTCAAATATTAACGAGGTCGATCAGGAATAAAGTAGGGAGAGATAAGGGCCAAATACTTTTCAAATTCCTAATTCTCTATACTATATAGACCCATTTTTACACTATTTTATTCGTACTTATAAACACATCAAGCAATAGCGTTTTCAACATGAAACTTGTACGTAATAATATATAGAAAATTACAAAAATATTTGCCAATAAAAATCATGCACAGTGTACATGGTACACACCAATGAAAAAGCCGTAAACTGAACTTTATTGATCAATATCTACTCCATATTAACTCAAACTCACTTCAATTATATTTTAGAATAAATTATCTATCAAATGAAGGTATTCATTAAAAATGGAGCTAAGATACAAAAGTTGGCTTCTTGGGTACTATTGTACTGGGACATTTATACAAATAGCTGATTATTTTATTCTTTATATTTTTACTCACTTTATATTTTTAAATAGTATATATATTATATAAAATACATTAAAAATGTAAACATAAATAAACATTTAAAAACACCTAAAATAAATAATATATTTAATTATATAAGTATAGTATACATATAATGTATATACAAATAATTATTTATACATGTAAATAAAATATTAAAAATACAAAAAATCAAATACATATTAAATTATGTTATAAATATATAAAATATGAAAATTATAATATTATGTATATAAAATACAAAAAATACAATATGTAAAAGACATGTATATATACATGTATATGTAGTTGTAAATATTAACCTACCATAAATAGGTTATATAAATAAATAAAAATAATAATAAAATAGTTTATAAAATAATAAACATTACTCATGTTTTAAATTTTATTTAATAAATAATCTACTATTTTATTTCTTATTTTCTTTTTATTTTTATTTCATGTTTTGTATATTGTGCCTAAGTGAACCAATGAGGTTGCAGGGACTGTTGACCCCTCGGTCATCAGCTTCCCCTGTACAGACCCCATAGCCCCTTTTGTAAGAAGCTTGATGTCTTCACCAAACTTTTCGATCAAACCACCCTCTACCTCACCATACTTCTAGCTCCCACCAACTCCCTCTACTCTTCACGCAATCTCTGATAGAAGGCACCCACTCCACCATGTCTATAAATAAAACCCATCCTCTTCCTTCACTTTTTTGATCCCTCATTAACCCCCATAACCTCAATCCTTTAATTGAACAAGATTCATGGTGACACCAGGAAGACTCTCCAGGTGTTGGCAAGGAGAAGGGTGGCTGGAGTGAGGTCTGCCATCGTCGAGCTTTGTCTTTGGTGAGGTCCTCTGCTCCTTGGCTCTGGCCAAGTCTGAGTTGCTAGGTTAGCGTAATTTAGTTTCATTTTATTTCCATAGCGTAGACTTACCATTTATTTCATGTCATTTCATTTCATTTAGCGTAAAATATTATATTCGTAGTTCACCAGAGCTCTAGCTCCTAACACAGTTTCCCATCGTGATGCCCCATGTTCCAACCTTAAAACCATACCACTATCTTCACCATCATTTCTACAGCATTTGCCCACTTCCAGATCAACCTGATTTTTTCAAAAATCAGCGAATCAGATCCTCTCCTCCTCCGCTCGTCGGAGATCTTCCATCCCCCTCACATTTTGTGCCTTCAGCTTCAATCTTAGGTCGAGAGCATAGATCTTGAGCCCCTCTATCTTTTTGTGCATGAGCTAGCACACGAGGTGCCACTTGGAACTAGGTTTGATCGAAGAACATGACCTCCATGTCCTTGAGAAGGATTAGTCCCCATGCCTCCTCCGATGAGCCATTTGAAGGACCCTTGTAGGCGTGGAACCATCCCAAGAAGGAGTAGAGCCCATCAGGGTTGCTGGAGGTGCTAGGAGGATGAAGAGATCGGTAATCAAAGCTCAGGGAAGAACTTATTCTTCTTTATTCTTTGTGAGTCCTTCATAGCCATCGGATCAGAGGAGTGGCCCCGATCTAATCTGGACCATCTATTTAAGTTGAACTGGTATGCACCCTCAGCTATAGGATTTAAGCGGGAGTGACGTGGCACACCCAACACTGTTCATCAGTTCCTTACACGCCATGCATGCTCGACCCTATGTATATTGAGATTAAACCCCTCTCCTTTTTGTTTTATTATTGCATCATGTAAATAAAGTATTTATTACTTTTATGTTTAATTACTAATGGACCCTTGAACTTTGTTGTAATTACAAATAGGTCCTTCTACCTCATGTGTAGACCCAAGTGATGTGTTGTATATTTTGCAATATTCCCCCTAAACTCTTTCTGTCTGTACTAAAATAAAGTTTTATTTTATTGAAATTACATTTTGTCCCCTGTGAGTTGCATATTTTATTTTTGTGAATATCATTTTTGTTAAATATTTTTATTGCACTAAAAAAATATAAAAAAAATAGGATAGATACCTAGAACCATGCTCGTTTATGCCAACTTTTTATTTGGCATTTTATTCCATTTTCTTATTTTCTAAAATACAAAAACGTGCTTTTATTCCCTGTTTAGACATAAAAATCCATAAAAATGATAAAACCTTTTCCAAAAATTATAAAATTATAGTAGTTATATTATACTATATTCTACCACATATCCAAAAATTACTAAAAAAATACAAAATATAAAACATAAAAATCACAAAACATGATAAACAATTTATAAAATTCCAAAAGTATATCTTTCTAGTTCTGATTTTTCTACTATTGATAATATATATTAAAAATAATTTTGTGTTAAGCTTATATTTATAAATATTTATTAAACCCTAAACAATATTGGATATTTATTATATCCATTGTTTTGATATGTTTTCATCTTTAAAAATCCATAAAATAAAAAATAAATAAAAAGTATCATAAATATAGTAAAATATAAAAAAGACAAAACATTTTATTTTATGTATTTTGATTACATTTTGACTTAAATAAAAATATAAAAGTTATATCATCTATATATAATATATTACTTATAATATATATTATTATATAATCTATTTTAAAAATCAAAAAGAAATTTAAAAATATAAAATAGAAAAGAAAAATATAAGATTAAAAATTTATAATACAAAAATATTTAAAAAATTAAAATCCATAAAAATCAAATATAATTAAAACTCGCAAAAACATGAAAAATAAGAAAAAGGATAGAAAAATAATCATTATTAATCAGCAGTATCTAATAGTGATTACTACCCTCTCTTACGTTCCTAGTGTTCAACACTCTACCTACATACACTTATACACATGTATATAGAGTATAATAAAATTTGATGCACACATATTTATCTCTTAATCTAATTGTGGGTTGATTTTTGTTTGAATTTGGATCGGTTGATGTTGCGATTGGTACGCTAGCTTGTTAGTGCACTGTGATCAATCCAGTTCAACAGAATTATACTAAAAAAACATCTGATCACAAGCTTTTCAACTCGATAAAGAACATATGGTCCGAGTCCATATGAGAGAGTTTTGGGTAATTTAGTGAAGTGGGATTGGTGAATTTTATGGAAATTGGGGCATACATATATTAAATGTTGTATATAGAGGTGGAGATATTTTAGGTGTCTTTTGTTGGACTTGTAAGACTTTGATGACCCACTAATACAATAAAATATGTTTTATTTCATCATCTAATTTGAATGTTTGTGTTTGCACTTAATAAACTTCCCTTTATACAATTAGGGTAATGTACCATAGTTGTCTTGATGTCATACAATTGTTGATCTCAAAAGTTAGATCATAGAGGTTGATGCATAGTTGTAGATCCAAAGAGTTTGATCGAGGACACAATGAGCATCGTCAATTGATATTTAAGAATGATCTCTAGTCGAAGAAAGATACGACAATCTTTCTTTAAAGGGATGCTTCTGACTTAGCTCTTGATGTAGGCCCTCTACGTATAAATAGAGATTCAAAGGTATCCGATTAGTCAAGTTAAAATGTTGTCCAAAGTTTGCATGTTGACCAAAAAGTCAAATCTCGAGCAAAAGTCAAATGCTGGCCAAAACCAACTATTATCTTTTGGCCAATATGTTGAACTAACAAGATCGATATACTAAAGGCTTGTATAGTATGTTGTCATGGACAGGCACACATCTTTGATAGGAGATAGATGTACATCTATGTATCCAAGTATGTACATTTGGCATACATTATGTTGGTGACTTGTATAAGATCTATATATCGGCACGCTGGAGTACATATAAGTAGATATGATGTATGATCTCTTTGAGGAATCATATAAGTTCATACTTTCTGAACCAAGAGACATGTCTCATTCATGTGCCATTAAGACACTTCGAATTTCATGCATGATCATTTTGTTTATGAAAGAAGATAAGAATTCAGAAATATAAATATTATACGCTTTTGGAAAGATATGATTGGTCTTCTCGTCCAATAACTAATTAAGAAATCTAGTGATAAATTTTTGAAGAAGACAATCAAACACAGTTTTGAATTTCCGATTTATTCAAAGTCAACATGTATCAAGGATGATTGAGTACTAGAAATATTCTAAGTTGAAGTGATCGTAATAGATTATATACAACGACACTTCCATGTGGATTTTAGTGACTCCATTTTATGGTTAAATAATTGAGAACTAATTGGATTAAATGTCAAAATATTAGGACACACTTTTGGTACCATTTCTAGTATTCACTTCTAGATCTAAATGTTGGAGGAAATTGAATTGGAGATGAAACCAAATGGAAATGGATCTGAAATGGTTCAAAGAAATGGATCCAAATGGTTATTCCCAAATATGATTTAAACCTTGATATTGGATTTCAGGTCACTATAAATGGATAAATATAATCTCCCTCACATTATCTCCAAGTATCCATGAATATTGTGCATGAGTTCTAATTATATCAGGACCAGCACATGAACATATCAATATCAAGATAATAACTGTTATTATCATGGATATAAGAATATGTGAATGTGATTCATATTATTCTCTATTTTTAATTGAATACAGATTCATAATAATTAATTTTTTATGAAAATGACTTGTATGTATATTCAAGACATGTGTGAATATAATTCACATGATTAAATATGAATTGGCTTTACATTTAATTTTGGACTAACTAATTAGATTCATTTGTTTGGAATACATTTTATAAATCTTTCAATATCGATATTTATAATTCAATCTCAGTTGATATTGATCAAGAGACAATTGAGTTAAATATCATGCCATATTTGAAATTGAAATAAGAGAGAGAAAGCCATGTGGACGTCCACCATGCTTGCTAGGTAGACGTCCTCCATGTTTGCCATTAACCATCCTATATGGAGTAGAACTCTTTACGTGGAGATTTAGTTAGTGATAAAGTTGGCAAATTAGTCGACATCTTCATGAAGGATTTGAACTCCATCATAGCCATCCAAAATAAAGTTTAAGGCCTTATCTTGGTCATTCACATGGAGAGTAGGACTCTCCTTGCGAACATCCACCTTTTGTATTTATAGAAGGGCTTGGCCCTCTTTACAATACATGAGAATTCAAATAAAGTTTGAGGCCTTATCTTGGTCGTTCACATGGAGAGTAGGACTCTCCTTGCGAACATCCACCTTTTGTATTTAAAGAAGGGCTTGGCTCCTCTTTACAATACCTGAGAATTCAATTCTTAATAGTCTCTTTCAAGTCTAGAGAAGTAAGAGAAGTTACAATACATGAGAATTCAATTCTTAATAGTCTCTTTCAAGTCTAGCGAATTAAGAAAAGTTAGAAGAGAAGACTCATCTTTTCTCCTAATCGTCCCCATCTCTATAAACCTTATTTGCCCACCATATTAGCCTCCTCATCCAATACATTGGCTTGTCCATCCATGAGAGAAGTCACCTTCTTCTTTGTGCTATGTGTATGAGTTGAAGGACTCAATTGTCTACGACAAATGTAAGAAGGTAGAGATCATCCAGATCTCTATTTGTGTGGATTATTTGGTGGAGAAATTCTCTCTCAAGTACGTAGGAAAAACCAAGTCTCATCCTTTATAGACACACATTTCAAAAATTATTCCAAAATACTCTTATGATTTTATGTGAAATTATTTGCAAAGTATTTCCTATGCCATGTGGTTTTGCATTAGCAATTATTTTGTTATACAGTTACATCGATGTTCATACGATGAACATACTCCTTTACAAATTCGATTCATTTATTCCACATTTTAGTTATGTGAGTGATCAATTATCCCTTCAAACGGTATCAGAGATATGCTTAGAGAATTTAGATTGCATCCGAGTCCAATGAACAATAGGTCATATGTTCCCGCTTGGGTATATTGTTTTTGTGATCAATTTCATATTTTGGATGATACAATGGTATAAAATGTTGATATTATTCACACCTACTTATAATAGTAATTTTGGGATATTTATGATATCTAAAAAGTCTATATTCATACCCAAAAAATCTATGGCATTCGGGTGAAGATTCGTATGTCGAAACTACCTATATTTGGATTTCAATCAAAGGTCAAAGAAAATAATTGTGGAATTTTTTACTATTTGTTTCTAAGTCAGATAATACTTTAAAAGACTAACTAATATTTCTCTAATAAAGTCTCCAATTAGTACTAAAAAGTTTCACATGATTCTGATAGTGTGGTCTCGAGAAATTGAATTTCTCTAGGTGGAGTTAGAAAAGGACTCGATAAAATATGATGAATTATTTTTCCTATTTCCACTCAAAATTCATGACAATATATTTGATACAATCACATCAAGAATTGCACATAATAATTTGAAAATATTTGGGGTGCAACGAATTTTAAGTCTAGATTATATGATGGATTTCAATTTGAAGTGTGATGACCATGACTCACATATTTTAACCTCAAAATTAACATTTATTTGTTTGATCGTAAGCAATAATTATAATTTTTATTTATTTCATACTTCCTTTTTATATACATGCTTGATTGTGAATCAATAGCACTAGAACAATGGCGTACCTGCTCAATTACACTTTAATATATTCATATTAAGTTCAATCGAGATTGATTTGGTGTTTAGGCTTAGTTTGTTGTGGTTGTTGCTTAATTAAGGAAGAAGGGTTGCAAGCCGACTTGATCTTTCTAAGCGACCTGCAGGCTAGACTAAGGAACCCAACTTTCCTATATACTTTATTGGAATCCGTTTTTATGCTATTAGCAATTCTGTTGATTCTTCTCCAAACAAGAATCATCGATTTACAAATCTTATTAACCATAAAATTTAGGGAGTGGTGGCAAATCTTTCTATGGATTGCTTTTTCCCCTCTTTAACCGTCAAAGTTCCTATTATTCAAGTACATATTTGGTTGCCCAAAGCTCATGTGGAGGCACCTACGGATAGATCTGTCATGTTGGTAGGAATTCTTTTAAAGATGGGAACCTACGGGTTTCGTCGTCGATTCCTGCTTATGAGATCTAGTTGGATGGATGGGAAGAAAGGGAGGGTGTCAGGGGCCAGAGGTTAGACATCTCACGATCCCTTTATATTATATAAATATGTTATCAAATATCTTTATCACATAGTACGCAAGAGCACTATAACTATTCTATGAGGCGGGAATGAGAATCACGACTTCCAACTTTATATGACGGAGGTGCTTTCGTTTTTGTCACACCCCACGGTTGAGTCCCATATATCTAGTGAAAAAAACTGACTTTCAAAGGTGCAACTTTTCGACACTTTTCTCTATACAAAGACCCACTTAATAAGCTGGTCCTTTTCTTGAAAGCAAGCACCAGGCTCTATATAAACTAATAAGTTGAGAAATGTTAAGGAAATACTCCCACTCAACATTCCACATGATCTGGTGAAGGACTTACTCTCTACCACTCTTCATTAACAATATTTAATGTCATTTATACTAGGTGATAGAGAGAAAGTCAATAAAAATGATCATACAATAAATAATATAAAAATTAATCCAATGTGGTCAATTTGTTTATTTTACTCGGGCAAATCCCAAGGTCATACTCAAGGAGGTAATGTGAGGGTCTAAAATTAATTTTTAAAAGAATTTAGGAGTTTTAGGCTTTCAAAGAGATGATTTTTTATGGTTCTTTTTAATTTTTACAAATTCTTAAAGTTTTTTAAATAAAAGATGCAATTAGTTAAGGCAAATATGATGCATGAATTTCTGTAAATATTTTATGCAAGAAAATATTGCAATGCAATGTGTGAGAGAATAAAAAATGCATTTTTTTAGAGTTTTTAAATGATGATGGATGCAGGTAGACAAGGAATGCAAGGGTGATGACATAAGCAAGCAATCAATCAATTTAATCCACAAACCCCCCTTATTTAGTTTAAAAATATTCAATCAATTAATCTCAAGTTAAATCCTAAATTAATTTCCCCAATTTTTTGTAATTTTATGAGCGGTAAAATCAATTTCAAATAATATATGTACTGAAATTGAATAAATAACTTCTTCCAATTTATTTACATCAAATATGTCTCAAAATGGTTAAATATCACGGATGATAGGAGATTAAATAAGCTTCAAAATGACATCAAAATAAAAATAATCGGATAAAGAATGCTATCAATGAAACAAGTATGGGGGCATAGTTGCAATAAAAATAAATAAATGCTCTAAATTTGGGCCTTTCTATGGATTGATTCGCAATAGAGGGCATATCTCTGCAGTTTTCCCCACGGCTGGGGTACGTGTTATTTCCAAAGCATGGGAGGGTGCGCCTAAAATTTCTCCCATACATGGTTTGGAGCACATGAGGGGAGGATCGTTGTGTCGTTCCTGGAAACACGAAGGGCTTGTTCGAAAAAAGACCAAGATCATACGTGCAATGTACGTGCATGTACTTTGTTAGGCTCGAAGTAAAGATGCGGCTTGGGTGGCGAGCATCCAAATGGTTGCCTGTGCTGCTATGGATTCCTCCCGAAGCTCGAGGCTCGGGTCCTAGGGTTGGGGCTTCTCGCAATTGTTCGATCAACAGAGGAGGAGGGTTATCGACAGTGCATGTAGCACCGAGAGGTCTTGGTTGGCCCTCTCCCTCAATGTGGTGGTGCCTGGAGATGTCATCTTCCTTCAATGGCCGACACATAGCCAAGGGACATTGGCGAACTATCAACTCTAGCTCCGGATGCACACCTATAAAAGGAAAGTTGATATGGCTGGAAGAGTTTGGGCCTCGGCGTTGTCATTATGCAAGAAGATGAGGTGCGATGAGTGGATCTCCTGTAAAGGGTGACGGAGAGGAACGAATGGCGAGAGGTTGCATGAAGGAAGAAGGTGAACATGGGGAAGTCACAAAAGTGGTGTGTTTTGTCGATGCTTCATCGGAGAGGGTTTGATGCAGATGAAGGAGATGATAGAGGAACGTGAAAGATGTGGAAGAATAAAAGGAAAAGAGGATAGATAAAGAAGAAGGAGATAAGGGAGAGGGGTTTACATGGAGGATATTGAATCGCGCCTGATGGTGGGAGGAACAGGAGATCAACTACTGTGAATGTTCGAGAGGCTCAACGAGAATAGCCACAAGCTATGTCTATTCCATGTCTACGGAGAGCGATAACAAAGTTACCAGGAGGGGGATCTTTGGATCGCGTGAGAGGGTGTCTTTATTGTAGATGTTACATCGTTGTCATCGACCGTAACTCTTTAACTCTCTCTCCTTCTCTCATATTAGGATGACTGGCAGATGATCTAGTCTGAGGGAATTGGGAAGCTTAAATAAGGAGGACGAGATGTGAGGAGATGGTGATGGTTGGTTAAGGTCGATGAAGGGATAATGGAGGATGGTGTAATGAGGAAGAGATGAAGGGATTTATGTCGTTGGGTATGATGGCTGGAGATAGGATCGTGCATTGTAGAGTATTGGGTGGGAGGCGTAAGTGCCTGTAAGTGGGAGATGAGATAGAATCAGTTGGTGGGTTTCGATCGATTAGAGGAGATAGAGGGATTATGATAGAGAGAGGAGGAGACGTAGGGAATACGGGTATTTGTCCATGGAAGTTGGGTTCGCTGATCAGGGCTGTAGATGGGATAAAATTGGTTTGCGAAGACGATTTGTCGATCAGAGAGGATAGAGGATTAGGGGGTTTCAATCAAAGGTTAGAGGTGGTTTGGATTAGGATTTGATTCCAGGTGATCAAAAGGTGGTCGTCGGAAGTCTATGAGGTGTTGGTTGCAAAGGAGATGGGGCTTCGGTCGTTGGGAGGGTGTTGAATGTAGGCAGTATGCTGGACATAGGAGACAAAGAGGGGACTGTTTGATCATCCTTGATCCAATGGCGAGGACGTGTCACATGAAGATCATGTGACGAGGGTTGAGAGGAAGCAGGTTGGATCACAGTCGTTGGATTAAATTCGATGCAACGGTCAGGGTAAGTGGCACTGGCAGAAAAAATGGGTTGACCTGGGGTGAGAGGCGTTGACCAGTAGGTGAAGTAATGGGTGAGTTGTGAAGGATATGGGAAGATCTTTAAGCGTATCACGGAAGCGTAAGAATTACATTGTATGCAATCGGGAGCGACTAGTCGTATTAGTTGCTCGAGGCAGCAGAATTTAAAAAAATTTAATCTGATGGAACCACATGATCTAAGAACACATCTCGGATCGTTTCATCCAAACCACAAATAAGTATTAGGTATACCTCTTGAAGCGTGGTTGTGATTGAGTCTCTAAACGAAGAAATCTCTTGTCTCAAGTCCGATCCAATAGAGGAGACACTTGCGAGCGCATTGATGAGACGTGTGCTCCTCACGATCCATGTTGATGATCCAAGTGGCGAGTCTCTTGATATCATCACACGAGATCTGATGTCTTCTTCACGAGTGAAGCGCATCAAAAGAGACGTAGATCCACGAGCAAATAATCAGGCAACATAACAACGATGTTGTGGTGACGACTACTCTCTCTAGGGTTGCATGGTGGACGGCCACAATGAGAGAGAGAGAGAGAGACATGGCGCGTAAAGAGAGAGAGATGGAGAGAGGTTAATTCCTTTTGGAATATATGTGCAGTCTAAAAGGAAAGGGCTACCCTTCCTTTTATACTAGTTGGATGTATATGGATCTCAATCCATGTGCCCTCTTAATACAATGGTTTAGATTAAGAGGTCATTAATTAATGGCCATAATTTGTTGGTACAAATTTGTAACAACAAATTTAATTAAAATAAATTAATTATATCCATTTATCAAGATACAAATTAATTCATTTTAATTTCAATTATAATAACTAGATAATAAGGGAGGCAACCACCACCCTAAAAAGAGGGTGCTCGTCCCCCCCTGACTTGGTTAAGGTGGATGCCCATCTTGTTGGTGGATTTGCTTTCCTCAATATATATTTATTATATAGGATAAAATGCAACAACTATTATTGCATTTATCTTCACAAAAATAATTCCAAATTAAATTTGTGAAAACATCAATCATGCCATTGATAAATATGAATCATATTCATATATCCAACATAATATGTAAATTAGATTTACAATTAATTGTTTATTGTGAATCCAATTCACAACAACATATAATTTGTAATTCTATTTACAGTTAAATCTCTCCATCATATTATAACTCATATTTATAATATCCATTATTATCGTGGATAGTGATATCCACATTAATCATATCATTTATAATTAAATCATATTTAATCATCTTGGGTCTCTATTCTCATATGCCCAAAAAACATGAATCACATTCACATTATTCACATCTTTGATAATTAAATCACATTTAATTTTCTTATATAACTCTCCTTACAATATGAATCAAATTCATATTATTCATGATAATTAAATCACATTTAATTATCAATTTTCTCAATGCTCAGATGCATATATCAACAATGAAATTATCCATGAACTCTTTCAAGGATAATGTGCTTTCTCCGCGGATACTTGGAGACATGGACATGGCGATTGTATTGTTCTACATATAGTGACTTGGATATTGAGATCAAATATCAAATCCAAATATTGCGGACCTCCCATAGATGTTTGAATAAATCAAAGTTGTAGATCTAATCTTCTCATTGTTTCTGAATCACATTCAGATCAAGGTCCAACATTTGGACTAAGATCAGATCACTTCTCTATGAGAGGAGTCACTAAAATATAGACATGTTTCATCACTCGCTCGGAATGGAAGCATCATGGTTATACAATCATTTATGATCACATCACCCTCAGGTATTCCTAATACATGTACATCCTGCATACTGAAGTTTTAGATCTCTTTTAGACTGTCTCCTTCAGGGTTTTATCTTTAAGTTTCTCATTCGATCATTGGGATATGGTATCGATCATATATTTTGTAAAAGCATATATCATACCTAGGTGTTGATCATATACTTTCCAAAAGCATATATCAGACGTTACAAATTCAATCAAGCTTCGAAAGCGAGATGACCGTACATGGAATTTGATCTTCTCAATATCTCATAAGTGAGCTCATGTCTTCAGTTCAGTAAATGAACCTGTATGATCCCTTTGAGATGTCGTATTACTCTATGCCCTTGTATGCATACCAACATATCAGTGTATAGACCTTGATTAGGTCATCAAATTATTGGTCTACCAAATGCACATACTCAGACATATAGTAACACATTTGTCCCCGTTCAGAGGATGCATGCCTATATCATGACAGCATAAGACATAGGTCTTCGGTTATATCGATCTCATTAAGTCAACTCTTTGACCTAACTTATCTAACACCTCTGAATCTCTATTCCGATGCAGAGGACCTACATCAAGAGGCCGGTTATATATCAGCCTTTAGAGAAAGGATTGTCATCTCCTTCTCAGGATGGAGATTCTCTCTTGATAATCATTTGACGATGCTTAATGAATCCTCAATCTAACTCTTTAGATATTCATCCAAGCACCAACCTCTATGATTCAACAATTGAATCAATAGTTGTATGATCATTAAGATGGCCATGGTACATAACTCAAATTGTACTAAGGGACCTATTCTGCAAATTAATTATTCTTCATTTCAGATCAGGGAATGATATTTGTAATAACATTTATTGCATAATGTCTTGTCGTGGTTTAGAATGTCCAACAATCTCCCACTAGCCCAAAGAGCCATTAATGGGCTAATATTTAAACCCACACGCATGTGACAATCATAGGTTATTTAGAAAAATATCTTGGTAAGCTGATTAGTCACTCTGTTCCTGAGAGACTACACCAAGTCATTTTACGGTACTTTTATATCTAGAAGTAACAGTACTCGCATCCAATGCCAATGTTGCATCTTTTACAACCAATACTTAATATTGTTAATTATAATGTCTTTAACACTAATTCAATAATCATTATAACCAGTATGTAATTTCTATTATCCTTATCAGAATGCCCTTATTCCCAGAGATCTCTATCTCCTAAGGTATCTGTAGTTAAGACCTTTTAAATCACTATCTATAAAGTCTTAAGTTCTTGAAGATAAGGCTTTGAGATCACTATCTCAAAAAATATTGTCATCTTTGAAGATATTGTTAATACTGCAATCAAGTGTTTTATTTCCATAGTAGGATTAGTAACAGTTTATTACTCC
The DNA here is from genome assembly GCA_037367405.1 of Ottelia alismoides. Taxonomy (NCBI): domain Eukaryota; kingdom Viridiplantae; phylum Streptophyta; class Magnoliopsida; order Alismatales; family Hydrocharitaceae; genus Ottelia; species Ottelia alismoides. The sequence continues at coordinate 533,264 of JAZKJV010007022.1, read as the reverse complement.
CACTACATGGCAGACATCTGGCTTTTGCAGATATCTATCATACACCCGGCTTCTCATAACTGATGCACAAGGGCAAGCAGTTTTAGCTTTCACTTCCACAACTCCTTGAGGTGATATCCCTTTAGGTAGGTTGTATCTTAAGGTAAAGAAGTCTTTCTTGGAATTTTCCAGAAAATAGAACATGTCCAAGGTGTACCACTAATGTGACGGTCCCAATATCCTCTTCTCTTTACTTCTGAACAACTTCAGAACTAAGTTCTAAGAGGTATCCTTGAGATCATATCTCAAGGTATGGAATAGCCAGGCTATAAAACACTTATTATTATCCTTATATCATTCCAAATGATTAGGATGTCATCTACATTTAGCACAATGAATACAATGACACTCCCACTAAGCTTCACACGGTTCATCAAGATTCTATCTGAAATCTTAACATTTATAATTTCATCAAATCCAATATTCCAACTACAAGAATCTTATTTGAGTCCATAGATGGAGTTCTTCAGCTTGCACCCTTTGCTTTCCTCAACTATGAAGCCCTAGGGCTACTTCATATGAATATCCTCGGAGAGGTATTCATAGAAGAATACAATCTTGACTTCCATCTTGAAGATGTCATAGTCAAGTTGTGTAACTATAGTTACCAATATTATGATGGGTTTAAGCATGGTCATTAAAGAGCAAGTCTCATCACAAGCGATGTATTCTCTTCGTTGTGTAGCTCATGGCTACGAGTTGTGCTTTGAAGGTCTCTATCTTCTCATCAGGTTCCCTCTTTCTCTTAATGATACATTTACACCTAATGGGTCCTACCCTTATAGGTGGATCCTCGAGGGTATATATACAACATTTGTATATGAAGTCTACTTTAGACTTTATTGCTAACATCCATCTTTCCATGTCATGATCTTCAGAAGCTTCATCACATGAAGTCAGATCATTGTCAGACTTAACTGACACATGGAATCCATCCTCAAACTTCATTTGAAGAGGTATTAGTGTTTCATCTTTAATTATCCTTTTAGTTTCTGATTATAGGAGTCTCGTTATCTTCTCAAGATGAAATGAGTCCCTTCACTTCGTTTTCATCTTGATTCTCAAGAGAGACATCCTCTAAGAATCATATCCTTAGAGAAGAAATCTTTTAAGAATCTCAAGGTCATAAAGTAGGTATCTAATACCATCCTTTATATTCCTAATGAAGTAGCATTTTTGTAGTGCTAGATTCCATCTTACTTGCGTGGAACCTTATTAAGGATATAAATTGTAGTCTCTACTACATATATACCTGGAAACTAAGAGGTAATTATGCTAAGATTCATCATTGATCAAATCATGTCATACATGATCCAATTGTATCTCCTTACAACTTTATTGAGTTTAGGTGTATTAGGAGGAGTGAGATAGGAATGTTATTCTTGTCTCCATAAGGTATTCCTTGAATTCATCTAATAGGTACTTACTACCTAAGTTAGATCAAATTCGTTTCATCTTACTTCAAACTTTGGTTCTAAACCAAAATTGTGAAATCTTTAAACATTTCAAAGGTTTCTAAGGTGAAGAGAAGAAGTCCCATATCACAAATAATCATCCATAGATATCACATATCCATATGATATAGATGATTCACATACATCAATATGTATGAGATCCTGAATACCTTGACATCTGACACCATTCTCAGAGAAGGGTGTATTGGATATTTTACTTTGAATACAATATTCACAAGTATGTAAGATTTGAAATCTCAGACAATCTAAAGTTTCATCTCTTACTAGTCTATTGATCTCGTCAATAGACAAATGTCCAAGGCTTGATGTCAGATCATCTTCAAATGATCTTCATCCTCCTATTGATCTTTAAAGGTTTAATTTCCAATATTAGAAATGTTAATGAACCATTCATTATATTTTCAATTTTAGCAGATTCTTCTAGATGTCAGATTACTATATGAAATATATCCATCATAACTCTTTATGATAAATCTATTCCAGAATTCATGTATATTTTCCATCATTTCAAAATAAACAATGAATGTATTCTAATATCTAGGTCATAGAGGCATTCTCTAAGACTAAGGGATCTCCCACTGAAACTATGAAGTCTACCTATCCAATAGAGATTGTTGCAATAATTGTATCAACATCCATGTGGATAGCTGCTAAACCTTAAGATCAAGTTTTGTAGTCTTCTAAAACATATGCAACAATTTCAAGTGTTATTAGAAGAATGAGATACAATTATTAGACTTTGATCTTATATAATAAGTAAGTCAATTTCAATGATTATATGTAGATATAGATTATTTCGATGCATTATCCGAGTCCTTCTCTAAGGATCCAAGATAGTCTAGATAATCATACTATAAGAACATCGGATTATTGTAGTATTGGCATTCATCCAACTCTTTCGATGTCATATGGAAATTACAGAAGCTCAGTCATCTCCTTGACTTTCCTTCTTGCTTGGGTCACACCCATGCTTCCACTGCGCTCCCTTCATCTATAAACAACCATTGCTTAAGACAAAGGATCTCTTATGTTGAATTCAAAAAATTTCAATATAAGAGTATTTCAACATTTATACATACTTCATTTAATTCATACAATATGAATATTACGAAGTTTCATGAATGACTTAAGGATAAACAACAGAATGATGACACTCATCGTATCTACATCCATCTAAACTCTAAAAGAGTTTTGTTCAGGTAGGTACTCAAACACTTTGAGTACATCATCTCTTATCGAGCCACCATTCTGCATAATGCAGTGAACCATGTCATTCATAATTAATTGTTGAGAGCACATATGTATGTCAAAAACATCTTCTTCGATTTTATCAGGATTATTTGACAATTACGATTATCACTGACATGCCACTTCCAAAGTACATTCGATGTGAGATCAAGACTATAGAGACATATAAATCCTAGGGTTGTAATCCTATTGTCTATTTAATTGTCATTCCTCATTATTGTGAGGAAACTTGCACATTTCAATCACATACATTATGTGTCCAACTGCAAGTACAATATCTTGATCATGGACCCAATCCATGATATTTTACTGGTTGTTATTGAGTATAGTATTGAGTGGGTTTAATGAAGATTATCTAAAATAAGATAATTTGCATACATGTATATAAATATATAAATATATATATGCATATTTTACTTTGATTTAGGAATTTGTTTATAAAAGTTTTCTTGCCTTGTCAACACTGAAAGTTCATTTCCTTAATCACTTTCGATGTAAGAGATATGCTTACCATTATATCTCAAGCAAGATCGGGGATCTCCTTTCTTATCTTTGTTACATCCCAGTAATATCAGAACCTATAACTCAGATAAAAAGAACTGGGAACACATTGCGCTTTGTAAGTCCAACTTGTAATCCCAATTCGGTCTTTAACACCTGAACCCACCACCCTTAAGGTGATGTTAACCATCGTTAATTTAACCAACCATCAACAAGAATAGAACTCGCTATGTGTAATCCAATATTGCCCCAATAATATGAGGACCTGATATTGGGGTCAATGCATACGGTCTTACTCCTTTGAGAAGCAAAGATCCCGATTCAGATGTGCTTGTATGCAGGAGCTGTCACTCCGAACAGGCGTCTCCTACATACAATCCCAGGCGATGGCACCATTCGTCTTGATGGGAGACCATGGATGTCACTTATGTGATCCTCCATATCATGTTTAAATTCTAATTAATCATTATGAATCATATTCATTATGATTAATTATTCCAAAGGAAATACAACTCTATTCATAATAAAGTGTTCTAATTTTAATTGGATCCCAATTAATCTAATCACATTAAATCAATAATCCAATTAATATCCAACAAACATTCGTTGTTGTTACTTGAAATATGGTATTATCTCAAATATGTATTATTCGAATTTTAATAATTAGAAAAATGCATCAAGATCCCTTCAAACATTATCCCTTCCTCACCCATTGTTATGGCCAGTTCTGACGAGAGTGGGACAGACTGCTCACAGAGCAACCTGCTACCTCAATGCTCCCTGACTAGACACCATATCTGTCTCAGGTCAGGATAATGCCAATTGATCACTTGTACTTGAGATGATAAATATTTTTTCAACCTAAGTTATACCATATAATAATAATCAAAACATTTTTTATTAATATTATAAGGAGAATTGCTAAATAAGTCCCAAATCCTATTCAAGCAACTTTGTTTGTTGGAAGGTTCATGTAACCAATTATGATCTAGATCATATCTAATCAAGTTTTGGTTATGGTCAATATCATTCAAGGAAATAATCATCATCTTTAAATATTTCAAAAGTATTCATCACTAGTTATTTCAGGAATTTAACCATTAATTTCCATTAATTTAATTGAATGACGATCACAAGGTTCATGATCAAGTATGTAATTTCCCGCAGTGTCCCCTACTAAAATTAACATATCTCAATCAATTTGAATCCAAATCAAGTAAAGTAAGTTTATATAGTTTGATAATTTGATTTAAAACAGAACCCAAGTGATTTGCATGCTTTTCTAGGCATTCCAAAATCGTAATTAACTCTTTAATTACGTCAAGATTCGCCATCCCCGAAACAGTGTATACATGTTCATTTAAATGATCATAACTTGAGCAATCGGATTTCAAATCACGCAAACTCAAATCCCACAGCTTTCTTTTAATGAGGAACATAATCCAAGTGATAATTTCATGTTTAAATACTGTTAAACAAGGAGACAAAATCACACAAATAGGGCTGCATGAACAAAAATGTGATAAAACATCACACAACCAAAAATACCCAAGTCATCTTAGGTTTATGGATCACATCCAAAACCTTCAACCTGGCTCTGATACCACTTGAAGGATATGAGAAGATCCTTAAGCGTGTCACGAAAGTGTGAGAATCGCATCGTATGTGATCGGGAGCGACTAGTCGTATTAGTTGCTCGAGGCAGCAGAATTTAAAAAAATTAATCCGATGAAACCACATGATCCAAGAACACTTCTCAGATCATTTCATCCAAACCACAAACAAGTACTAGATTTACCTCTTAAAGCGTGGTTGCGATCGAGTCTCTAAATGAAGAGACCTCCTGTCTCAAGTCTGATCCAATGGAGGAGATGCTTGCGAGTGCGCTGATGAGATGTGTGCTCCTCACAATCCATGTTGATTATCCATGCAACGAATCTCTTGATTTCGTCACACGATATCCGACGACTTCTTCGCGAGCATGGTACACTGAAGGAGATCGAGATCCATGAGCAAATAATCCGGCAGCATAATGACGATGCTGCAGCAACAGTGACTCTCTTTAGGGCTCCATGGTGGACAGCTACAATGAGAGAGAGAGATGGCATGCAAAGAGAGGGAGAGATATGGAGAGAGTTTAATTCCTTTTGGAATTATATGTGAAGTCTAAAATGCAAGGTCTGCCCTTCTTTTTATACTAGTTGGATATATGTGGATCTCAATACATGTGCCCTCTTAATCTAACGATTTAGATTAAGAGGATATTAATCAATGACCATGATTTGTGGCTACAAATTTGCAACAACAAATTTAATTAAAATAAATTAAATATATCCCTTTATCAAGATACAAATTGATTAATTTTATTTTAAATAAAATAAATAGATAATAAGAGAGACAACCATCACCCTAAAAAAAGGGTGGCCATCCCCCCTTTGACTTGGTCAAGGTGGACGGCCACCTTGTTGGTATTTTTGCTTTCCTTAATATATATTTATTATATAGGATAAAATGTAACGACTATTATTGTATTTATCTTCACAAAAATAATTCCAAATAAGATTTGAAAAAACATCAATTATGTCATTGATAAATATAAAGCATATTCATATATCCAACATAATATGTAAATTAGATTTACAATTAATTGTTTATTGTGAATCCAATTCACAACAACATATAATTTGTAATTCTATTTACAATTAAATCTCTCCATCATATTACAAATCATATTTATAATATAAATGATTATCGTGGATAGTGATATCTACATTAATCATATCCTTGATAATTAAATCATATTTAATCGTCTTGGATCTCTATTCTCATGTGCAAAAATAACATGAATCACATTCATATTATTCACATCTTTGATAATTAAATCATAATTAATTATCTTAGATAACTCTCCTTACAATGTGAATCAAATTCATATTATTCATGATAATTAAATCACATTTAATTATCAATTTTCTCAATGCTCGAGTACATATATCAACAACGAAATTATCCATGAACTCTTTTAAGGATAATGTGCTTTCTCTACAAATACTTGGAGATAAGGACAGGGCGATTGTATTGTTCCACGTATAGTGATTTGGATATTGAGATCAAATCTCAAATACAAATCTTGTGGACCTCCCATAGATGTTTGATTAAGTCAAAGCCGTAGATCTAATCTTCTCATTGTATCTAAATCAAATTCAGATTAAGGTCCAACATTTGGACTAAGATCAGATCACTTCTCTATGAGAGGAGTCACTAAAATCCATACATGTTTCAGCACTCCCTCGGAATGGAAGCATCATGGTTATACAATCATTTATGATCACATCACCCTCAGGTATTCCTAATACCTGTACATCCCGCATACTAGAAGACCCAGAGTAAACCTGAAGTTTTAGGTCTCTTATAGATTGTCTCCTTCAATGTTTTATCATTAAGTTTCTCATTCGATCATTGAGAATTGGTATCGATCATATACTTTAGAGCATATATCATACCTAGGTGTTGATAATATACTTTCCAAAAGCATATATCAAACCTTACAAATTCAGTCAAGATTCCAAAGCGAGACAACCATGCGTGGAACTTGATCTTCCCAATATCTCACGAGTGAGCTCATATCATCCAGTTAAGTAAATGAAAATGTATGACCCTTTGAGAGATTGTATTACTCATATGTCCATGTATGAACACCAGCGCGTCGGTGTATAGACCTTGATTAGGTCATCAACCTATTCGTCTGCCAAATGTACATACTCAAACATATAGGAACACATATGTCTCCGATCAGAGGATGCGTGCCTATATCAGGACAGCATATGACATAGGTTTTTGGTTATCTCGATCTCGCTAAGTCAACCCTTTGACCTAACTTATCTAACACCTCCGAATCCCTATTTCTATGCAGAGGACCCGCATCAAGAGGTCGGTTAGATATCAAACTTTAGAGAAAGGATTTCCATCTCCTTCTTAGGCTAGATATTCTCTCTTAATAATCATTTGACGGTGATTGATGAGTACTCAATCTAAATCTTTAGATATTCATCCAAGCACCAACCTCTATGATTCAACAATTGAATCAACAGTTGTATGATCTTTAAGATGGCCATGGTACATAACTCTAATTACACTAAGGGGCATATTATGCAAATTAATTATTCTTCATTTTAGATCATGGAATGATATTTGCAATAACATTTATTGCATAATGGCTCACAGTGGGCTCGCATGTCCAACAAGTTGTTCCTATGGGTGAATACCACGTGTACTGTTTAACATTGACCAATGAAGAAATGCAAATAAAAATAAATAAAAATAACAAATGACCTCAAATGCAAAAATATATAAAATAAAGAATGTTGATCTAATTGCATTCTACACTATTCATGAAGGACTCAAATGCAAATGAACTCAACTGTGCAAGTTATATTTTTAGTGGTATTTTATGTATATAAAATGACATTTTTTAGTTTTTTATTTTTTATTTGGTTTTTGTGGATAATAAGTACAAGAAAAAAATCAAACAAGATGTAGAATAATGCAATGGACACAAATGCAGTTTTTTATATTTTTTACAATTTAAGAAAAATCAAAATAAATTAGTGAAGTGAATTATATATCGCTGAATTAGGTCAGTGAGCTCAAGTCAAATTTTGTATTTTTCTTTATCTTTCTTATTTTTTTGTATTTTTATTTTTATGTAATTAGTTAAAACATGAGATGAAATAAAGAAATTAGAAAGAATAAATCAAAAGGAGTTAAATATGTACATGAAATAATAAGTCAAAAATCAATGAGGTCCCAAAATCCAAGTTTCACCAATGAACTCTGATTCTTTTGAATTGATCTTGATTTGTATATAATTAAGTGTGCATTAATTCAAAAGTGAGTAGAATGAAATTGGACATTGTATGTGAGAGATATCAGCTTTTATGGCTTTCTGTCCTAAAATTAGGGTCTGTGTTTATTTAAAAAATATACAAGTTAGTATTTTTTAAGGATTTTTCATTGAATAATGTTAGTGATATATAAACAATGGAGTTAGTTTTATGTTAATTAGAGTTAGCATGAATTAATTAAAAATGAATGAATTTAGGTGAGTATTTTACAAATGTTCATGAATGCAGAATGAAATGCCAATTTATGCAAATTATTTACAAGTGCATGAATGCTAAGTATGAGTTATAAACACATAAATGCATCTAATTACTCGGGACGAAGCTCTATTTTCAGTTAATTAGTATGATGGATCACAGGTTCATCACTTAGCCAAAGATATCTTGAGAAAGATTAGATATGAGTGGGTCATATTGTATCATCTAAAAGGAATATATTGTGCTTGTTTGCATGTACTATTTTATTCTTATTTTGTGTATAGAGATACAAAAGTTGATTGCATTGATCTCTTTTATAGATTATTTGAATTATTGTTCAGTTAATTATATTAATTTAATAATGATTAATAATTTATAACTAAATTTCTTTGGATTGATTAATCATAAGAATACGATTCAAACTGATTAATTTTTAACTTTGACATGGTATGGAAAGTTACACGATGGCGCCCATGGTCTCATTCATTGCAAAGGGCACCGTAGCCATGGATTGTATTTTTGAAGACGTGCATCGTAGTCATTGACTCTGTAATAAAAGTTCACATGGATTAGACTCTTCTTTCTTGAAAGAGATGGACTATATCCATAGTATTCCTCATATTATTGAGGTAATATTGGATTGTGCATAGCGTATTATTTTTTGCACATTAATGGCTGATTTAATTAACAACATATTAACATCGCCTATTGATACGAGGTTAAAATCGGTTTACGGCTTTTAATGTTATGAAGTTGTCGGTGTAGAAAAGCCGCAAAAGGATCCCAGACGATCAAACAAATTCGGTTTTTAAAAGAAAAACCTACACTAATTATTTATCCAGGTAAGTGTGCATAGGTCGAACTCAAGGAGGCAGAATAGGGTATTTGATTTTTTTAAGAAAATATTTTTGCAATTTATTTTTCCTCTTCTTAAAGCGATCAAAGAAAAGCTACGATTTTTATTGAGTTGTTATTTTTAATTTTTTTATTTGATTTTAATCTTTTCTAATTTTTTTATTTTTCAAAGGGTATTTTTCACAAGATTTATTTATTATATAATAGTGGAATATAGGTAGATGATACTATATAGTAGGTGAACAACCGAGCAATGGGCTCGAACAAGCACACGAAATCAAAGCAAGATGAGAATGATTTTCGACGAATCAAAACACGATAAAAACACGAGAAACTTACACGAAAAATTAATGAAAACTCGCGGAGGTAGTTGTGTAACTACCCCAACAAAATCTACGAAAATGAGGTCAAAAATAGGTCCAAAATTCCCCTACAGCCTAGGGGTATAAGCACAAGAAAAGTAATTAAAAATGTTGCAATCATGTCCTTGACAGGGGTTGTTCTGTAAAGAAAATAAAAGTTCTTACATTTAGGTCCCTACAGAGGGACCTAAATGCAAATATGGAAACTTTCTGGAGCGGGGATTAATTTCTGGAAGTCTTCAGGATTTATGCTGCAAATTTTCCACCGGTTCAGAATGAAGGGCTGAGATTAGAATGTGCGATCGAATCTTGGCCGTTCGCTTGAGACATGTGTCGCAATACTGTGTTGCGGCTGTTCTTGAGGTGTTCTTGGGCGGTTGGATGGCTAACGAGAGACTCTTCTTCTCCGATTTTTCTCAGGCGATCAGCGGCGAGCTTGGACCTCCGGCGGGTCCAGAGGGTTAGTTCCTCTAACCGTCGAGCTCGCCCGCGGTAGATAACTGGCTGAGATGGCTCCGATCGGCGTAAGAAACTCGATGAAGATGGAGGTTCCCTCCGCTCTGTTCTGAGGAATGGTTGTTGCAGCTTCTTTTGGATCACGATTTCAATGAAAATCAAAGACTCCCGATGCTTTTCTTTTGCTCTTGATTGAAGACGAACCTGCAATTGACAGATGTATGTGCTCGATTCGTAGAATCGACCGATGGATTAAGGTTTTACAAGATCGAAAAGTAACGTTTTCAGATATTGAAGAAACTAGCGTATGAAATGGCGATCAAATGAGATGCGAATTAAATCGATTTGAAACGATTTGCGAGTGGAATTTAGGTGAAGCGTCTAAGCTAAATGGTTAAACGATCTAATGATGTGATTAGCCGTGCTAATCGTGACATGAAGTTCGAGACAAAATTGGATAAAGGTGGAGGAATAGGTCTATGAAGAAGAGGTGTATTTACCTCTGGTAGTTGCTCGACGGTCGACATTTGCCGGAGCTGATCGCGTGGCGGCGGCGATGCAAGGCAGCCAAGCACCTTGGAACTTCTCCTCCGATGAATCTTCTTCCACGCGGGGTCACCTTTGAGTGCTGTCACCACTGGAGCGTGGTGGAGTATGGTGGAGAACGTATTGGATCGGCCACTGGAGCTGGGGCTTCAGTTAGTTACGGGAGAGTTAGTTAGGAATGGCGGACTTTAGGGGTTTTTATAGATGGATTTCGTGGGCTCCAAGTCAAATCGAGTAGTAGGCGATGATCTTGGTTGTTAGGAGAAGAGATCTAATGGTTTGGATCATCGGAGGGAGTTAGAATGTGCGCGGGATAAATGGTAGAAGGAGGCCGGTCAGAACATAAAGGCTAAACGGCTTCTTTGAAGAAGATGATCCAGGTGCTGACAAGTGTCAGCACCTAGTTGGTCAGATGGGTAAAATGTTTGTAAATTCAATAATAAATAATAAATAAGGTTATTTTAAATAGGTATAAATACAAGAAATGTAAATAATTAAATAATCTTAATTATGAAATAATTACTTTTTATAAATAATAAATATTATTTGAAATATAAATATTATATTAATAAATATGTATAAATAAATAGGTTTTGAATTTTTAATTTAATAAATAAATAATTAAATATTAATTTTATATTTTTCTTAATTATTATAACAATAAATAAGGATTTTGTCAATTTTTATGGATTTTAATAAATTAATTTGCATATATTAATAAATACAGGTATTATCTAGCCAGTTCATTTTTACCTATAATTTAGGGTTATTGATTTTATTAAAATAATAAATAAGCTCCCAAAATTCTGAAATAAATTAGGGTTAAACTACAAGATCATGAAAATAAGTAGAAATTATAAAATTAATAAAAATATAAATAAGGTGTTCTATATACAATAAAAAGCCCAGAAACCCCGTTGTCATTTGGTCTCAAAACTGACTTTTTACAAACAGACTCTGAATTCGATGAAACCACCTTTATTAATTAGATAATATTATTTTATGAACTTTAAATGTGAGTATAGTGAAATTGGAGTTCATATGAAGAAGTTATGATGTTCAGAATTTGAGATTTTGACAATTTATAAGTAGGATTTCTTGGTATATGTACATGGTAATATTTTTAATTATTTTTATATTTTTATTTACATTTTTAGAAATAATTAGGAAAAGAGTTTGGCGAAAAATATGTACATATGAATTAATTAAAAATCATTGAAGTTTTGTATTTATTTAATAAATAGTGAGAGGTACATGAGGTGTGTCTGAATTTATTTTTTCAGGGTTTTCTTTCCTTATCTCCTCCCACTTATTGGTTTGTCGACCAATCCATGCTGACTTGATCTCGAAGGTTAGGATATAAATATACCTTGCAGTTATATTTATATTTATAAGTCATATTGTACATATTTACATATATCCAATCTGCCTTCTTTTCTTTTTCTTTGTTCTTTATTTATTTACATGAGTTTTATGCTTAAAAATGAATATTTATTCATGAATAAGGATTTGTTAAAAGATGGAAATTAATGATTATTTACATGCATTTGTTAAGGGTTTTAAGACAAAATACGACAAAAAATTTAATGAGTCATGGATTCATCAACCCCTATACTTAAACTTTGCTAGTCCCTTAGCAAACACTTATTTTGAAAAAGTAAGTGAAAAAGAAAGAAAGTTAGAATGAATTTGTTTTCCTAAACCAATTCATGAGAACAGACAAAGGACAGAGCTCGATCGGGCCAGAAACAAGCATTTTGTCGGAGCCTTAACTAGGATTAGGATTTTATCCTCAGCAGTCCTCAAGTTCCACAAATCCTTACTCAAGATCACTTCATCAGCTAGTTCAGACTCACTTAATCATATTGCAAACTCTATCATCCTTGAAGTCAACTAGTACAGTGTGTGAATTGATTTAGCTCTTCTTGCTTAGAGAAACGAAGAAACCGTCCATCCCGGCTATACACTTCTATGGCTTCCTCATCCCGCTACTCTTTCCTCGGGGAGGGAGGTATTCCCTTCTGAGGTCAGTTTTGCTATGTCCACAATCGAGTATAGAGAGAAAGTAGAAGAATGAGGAAAGAAGTGGAATGCGACCAGTGTAGGTGCATCTCCTTGTGAAGCTCAACCGAAGTAGCTAAGTCTTCACTAAGATGTGCATGCATTTTTGGTGGAAGCTTGGACCATTGTGGTCATATTTGGTGGCTTCTTCTTTGCTTTGACTTTGTAATTTGCTTGCACTGCATTCATCTTTTTGTGCCTCGACGGATATAGCATCTTTTATTCTGTCCCTTTTTTTGAGGTCTTAGAAAAATTGTGTTAGCAGATCCTTCCCTCATCCGAAGCAACTATCGCAACCCCAATCTCTCCCGTCTTTAGACGTCAATGCCGCAAAGATAAGGATAGAAACGCACTACTAAGATGTACTGCCCTTCGTAACTCCATGCGAGTCGAGCTAAGTGTAGAGTGCATGTGTTCAAGATTGGTTCACAGGTATAGAGTTGTACGGATGACACCAAATGGTCTACTTAAGCACATATGACTTGATTTCCTGAATATGGTCTTATGGAACCCAAAGATTTTAAGTCAAAGACATGAAAAGTCTAAATTCCAGATCCTAACTAAGCTCCTTACAACGAAAGTTAAAAGCCGTGATCAAGCTCCATCCTTTAGACTAAACTCAATCCTTAGTTCCAGAAATCAAAGTTATTCTGAAAAATGCGAATACAAATGCAACCACGTTTTTGTGAAGTATTTTTTCTGAATTTTACTCATTTTTATGGATTTTATGAATTTTATAAACAAGTTTTTGTATATGAATTTTACAAGATATATTTTATTTAAGTTACCTAATGTATTTTACATATTTTATCTACAAAGGATTTTACAATGATTAAATGATTTTTACACATATTTTAATAAATAGGAATTTAAATAAGTATTATACAAACTTTAAATACAAATTTTAAATACATATTTTAATTATAAGTTTTAAATACAAGTTTTAAACATATTTTACTTATTTACAAGGATTTTATAAATAATAAATAAATATAAGTGAATTTTAAATTAACCCTTACCCACTTTTTATGGATTTTATAGATATAGAAAATACATAAAAGTACAAGTTATGGACAAAAGTATATATACAATATATACGCACCCCCTATACTTAGCTCGTGCTATGTCCTCCTATCATCAAAAGAGAAAAAGGAGGATGTAACTCGTGCTAAGTAAAAGTGGGTGAAAACAAATAAAATGAACAAGTCAGTCAACCCCCCCATACTTACGATCAGGTCATCGTAAGTATAACGGAAGAGCAAAAACGAGGTGACTGAGTAAAAAGAATATACAACGAAGGATCAAAATGAAATAAAGAATACGAAATCATCGAAATCACTCGGTCCCCCCATACTTAGGATAAGGCATCCTAAGTATAGAAAAGAGTATAGCCAAAAATCGGCGACCAGTGATTTGTGAGAAAGAAAGGATATACAAAAGAATCAGAACAAAATATAAAACGTGAATCAACAAACAATCGGTCCCCCCTATACTTAGGATCTGGTATCCTAAGCATAGAATACGAGCAAAAACGGGGATGATTGTGGTCTACGAAGAATATACAAGTGTTGCGGATCTCCAGAATCGAATGGCTCAAAAGAATTTGTACAGGATAAGATGAAGTAAAAGGATGATCATGAATCCTGTACAAAATAGATCACTTCAGTATGGGCCAGATGATCAGTTGTTTCGACGAAGTGCTTCAGCATCTGCCCGTTAACCACGAACGGTTATGCACCAGGTGACACATCTGATATCGCTATACTTCCATTGTCGTGCACCGTTCTGACTACATAAGGTCCTTCCCACTTGCTTTTTAATTTGCCAAGAAAAATTCTCAATCTCGCATTGAACAACCAGACTTTCTGCCCAGGGACAAAGCTCTTGTGCCGAATATGTCTGTCATGCCATTTCTTTACTTCGTCCTTATAAATAAGTGTGTTCTCGTATGCTTGATTTTGAATCTCTACCAGCTCATTCAGATCTATCTTTCTCTTAACTCATGCCTTCTGCGTGTCCAGTAAAATTTCTCGAATAGCCCATTCGGATTTGTGCATGATTTTCACAGGAAAATGGCACGGCTTTCCATAAACCAATCTAAATGGTGAAGTACCTAAGGGAGTTTTGTATGCAGTATGATATGCCCAACAAACCTGATCTAGAAGCAGTGACCAGTTCTTCCTATACGGTCGTACTAATTTCTGGAGAATTGATTTCACCTCCCTATTTGAAACTTCAGCCATGTCGTTCGTCTGTGGGTGGTAAGGAGAAGCTACTCTGTGATCAATGTTGTATTGCTTCACTAGCTTTTTCACCTCCTTATTAATGAAATGGCTACCCCCATCAGAAATAAGAATACGTGGGATCCCGAATCGCGAAATAATATGTTCCCTTAGGAACTTGCAAACGGTCTTATTGTCTGCGGTTCGTGCGGGTATAGCCTCCACCCATCTACTAACATAGTCTACAGCGAGAAGAATGTATTCAAAGCCGCTGCTAGAAGGGAATGGTCCCATAAAATCTATGTCCCATGCGTCAAAAATCTCGCAAATAATAACAGGTCGCATCGGCATTGCATATCTAGCACTGACTGTCCCTACAGCTCTCTGACAATCTAGGCAACTCTTCACGAATGTGCAGGCATCTCTAGTAAGAGTCGGCCACCATAATTCGCTCTGAAGTACCTTCTGTGCTGTCCTCTTCCCTGAGTGATGTCCTCCTAACTCTAAAGAATGGCACAAAGTGAGGACACTATTATATTCCTCCTGAGGAATACAACGCCTATAAACACAATCCGGTCCTTCATGAAAAAGAATCGGATCCTCCCAATGGTAGTATCGTGCCTCAGAAACTAGTTTATCAACTCGGATCTTTGACCAACCCTGAGGACTTTTCTGTGTAACTAGAAAATTGACTATATTTGCATACCATGGAAGTTCGGTAACCGCAAAGATGCTCTCGTCAGGAAATCTCTCTGCAATCTCTAGCGTGTACTCATCTGAAGTATGATCTGTCTGTAATCAGGAGAGGTGATCAGCTACCACATTCTTTACCCCAGGTTTATCTTTAATGTCCAAATCAAATTCATGAAGTAATAGAATCCATCTAAGAAGGCGTGCCTTGGCATCTTTCTTTTCCATTAAAAACCTGATAGCTGAGTGATCTGTGTAAACTATGATTTTCGAGCCAAGAAGATAGGATCGGAACTTATCTAGAGCAAATACCACTGCCAACATCTCCTTTTCTGTCACTGTGTAATTTCTCTGAGCATCGTCTAAAGTTCTGCTGGCATAGTGGATGGCAATGGGAAGTCCATTCCTCCTCTGTCCTAATACAGCCCCGACCGCAAAATCTGAAGCATCTGTCATGATCTCGAAGGGTAGAGACCAATCAGGCGGCTGTAGGACAGGAGCACTGATAATTTTTTCTTTCAGAGTGAGGAAGGCATTAAGACATTTATCATTTAACAAGAACTCGATTTCTTTGCCTAATAATTCAGTTAACGGACGGGCAATCTTGGAAAAGTCTTGGATAAACCGTCGGTAAAAGCCGACATGCCCCAGAAATGACCGTAACTGTTTGATGTTGGATGGTGGTTTGAGTCGCTTGATGACATCCACCTTGGAAGGGTCAACCTCCATGCCTCGTTGGGAGATGACGTGCCCCAACACGTGAAGGATGTGGTTAGATCCTCAAGCGCATCACGGAAGCGTGAGCATCGTATCGAATACGACGAGGAGCGACTAGTCGCACTAGTTGCTCGATGCAGCGGAATTTAAAAAAAATTATTACGACGAAACCACATGATCCAAGAACACTTCTCGAATTGTTTCGTCTAAACCACAAACAAGTAATAGGATTACCTCTTGAAGCGTGGTTGCGATCAAGTCTCTAAACGAAGAGACCTCCTGTCTCAAGTCCGATCCGACGGAGGAGACGCTTGCGAGCGCGGGGATAAACCGCGTGCTTCTCGCAATCCATGTTGATGATCCAAGCGGCGGATCTCCTGATCTCGACATACGAGATCCGACGTCTTCTTCACGAGCGAGGCGCACCGAAGAAGACGGAGATCCACGAGCAGAAGAACGAGCAGCATAACGACGATGCTGCGGCGATGGAGAACCTCTCCATGGCATCCATGGTGGACGGCCATGAGAGGGAGAGAGAGGGCTGACCTCTAGAGAGAAAGAGAGAGAGAGAGATGCTTCTCAAGCATTGTATGTGTAAAGAGAGAGCATGGGTATGCCTCTCTATTTATAGGGTTTTGGGATCCATGGATCTCAATCCATATGACGTATAAAATCAATGGATGAGATTGATTTATGTCAATCCAATGGCTAAGATTGTTGTCGGTAAAACAAACAAATTTAGATCAAAATATTTTTGACAAAATCAAATACAAATTAATCCAAAATCAATCCAATAAATAAGGAGAGAATGTGCATGGAGATTTCATCTCCATGCACTTTCCATGTGGACGACCACACATTCCTTTTAGGAATGATGTGCTGCCCCCCCTCTTTCCATGGAGAGAGCAATCTCATGGAAATCTATGAGATTGCATTTCTCCTTGAAAATCTCCTTTATTTATTTCCAACAACTTTTGTTGGCTTTTTATTCTTCAAAAATAATTCACAATTATATTTGAGAATATTGCAATCTTGCCATAGAAAAATTGTGAATCAAATTCACAACCCAAAACAACATATAATTTACATTGTTAATTAATTACACAATGTGTATCCAATACATATAATAATTAATCAACACATATAAATTATAATTAGCTTTTTTTAATACATTATAAATCACATTTATAATATATTATGAATAATTTGGATATTACTATCCACATTATTCTTATCCATAACAATTAAATCATATTTAATTATATTGGATAACTTATTCTCATGTACTCAAATAATATGAATCTCATTCACATTATTTACATCTTTGATAATTAAATCACATTTAATTATCTTAGATAACTCTCTTTATAATATGAATCAAATTCATATTATTCATGATAATTAAATCACATTTAATTATCCATTTTCTCAATGCTCGGATACATATATCAACAATAGAATTATCCATGAACCCTTTCAAGGATAATGCGCTTTCTCCGCGAATACTTGGAGATAAGGACAGGGCGATTGTATTGTTCCACGTATAGTGACATGGATATTGAGATCATATCTCAAATCCAGATCGCGGGCCTCCCATAGATGCTTGATTAAATCAAGACCGCAAATCTAATCTTCTCATTGAATCTGAATCACATTCAGATTAATGTCCAACATTTGGACCAAGATCAGATTACTTCTCTACTGAGAGGAGTCACTAAAATCCAGACCCGTTTCATCACTCCCTAGGAATGGAAGCATCATGGTTATACAACCGTTTATGATCACATCACCCTCAAGCATTCCCAATACCTGTACATCCTGCATACTGGAAGACCTAGATTAAACCCGAAGTATTGGATCAAATTTATACTGTCTACTTCATGGTTTTATCAGTAAGTTTCTCATTCGATCATTGGGAGTCGGTATTGATCATATACTTTCCAAAAGCATATATCATACCTAGGTCTTGATCATATACTTTCCAAAAGTATATATCAAACCAACAAATTCAGTCAAGCTTCCAAAGCGAGACGACCGTGCGCACGGAATTTGATTCTTCCCAATATCTCATGAGTGAGCTCATGTCTTCCGGTTCAGTAATGAACCTGTATGATCCTTTTGAGAGATCGTATTACTCATATGCCCTTATATGCACACCAGCGCGCCGGTGTATAGACCTTGATTAGGCCATCAACCTATTGGTCTGCCAAATGTACATACTCAGGCATATAGTAACACATCTGTCTCCGGTCAGAGGATGTGTGCCTGTATCGTGACAGCATACGATATAGGACTTTGGTTATCTCGATCTCGTTAAGTCAACTCTTTGACCTAACTCATCCGACACCTCCGAATCTCTATTCCTATGCAGAGGACCTGCATCAAGAGGTCGATCAGATATCAACCTAAATGAGATAGGATTGCCATCTCCTACTCAGGCTGGAGATCATCTCTTAATAATCATTTGACGGTGCTTGATGAGTCCTCAATCTAACTCATTAGATATTAATCTAAGCACCAACCTCTATGGTTCAATAATTGAATCAACAGCTGTATGATTATTAAGATGGCCATGGTACATAACCCTAATTGTACTAAGGGACCTATTATGCAAATTATGTACTCTTTATTTCAGATTAAGGAGTGAATTGCAATAACATTTATTGCATAATGGCTCGCCGTGGGCTCGCATGTCCAACAACACGATCCCGTTAGTAACCATAACATGGCTCTTTTCCCAAGACAGAACGAGATCTACCTCACAACACTTTTGTAGAACCTGGTCTAGGTGCACTAAACAATCGTCAAAGGACTCACCATAGACTGAAAAATCATCCATAAAAACCTCTAGAAAATCACCGACCATGTCCGCAAAAATAGCAAGCATGCATATCTGGAAAGTAGCAGGAGCGTTGCACAATCCAAAGGGCATCCGTCTAAAGGCATACGTGCCGAATGGACATGTAAAGGTGGTTTTCTCCTGGTCTTCAGGAGCAATTGATACCTATTTGTATCCGGAGTAACCGTCAAGGAAACAGAAGTACTCCTTCCCTGCCAACCGTTCTATGACCTGGTCAATAAAAGGCAAAGGGAAGTGGTCCTTCTTCGTCGCGGTGTCAATTTTCTATAACCAACACATACCCGCCATGACGTGGTTACTCTCTTTGGAATCTCCTCTCCACTCTCATTCTTAACCATCTGAATTCCCAACTTCTTCGGGACAACATGCAATGGGCTAACCCATTCAGAGTTGGAGATGGGATAAATAAAGCCTGCGTCGCACCATTTCGTTATCTCTTTCTTGACAACTTCTCGTAAAATCGGATTCAGTCTACGCTGAAACTCTCTGGAGGGTTTGTTGTCATGATCGAGATAGATATGGTGAGAACACAAAGCAGGATTTATCCCGCGGAGATCAGATACAGTCCACCCAATAGCCTTGCGGTTTCTTTCTAGAATCTCCATCAGACGAGATTCTTGATCGTTGGTCAAAGATGAACTGATAATGACCAGAAAACGTTGATGTAGACCCGCAAGGAAAGCATATTTCATATTTGGTGGCAAAGTTTTTAACTCTGGTAAGGTAGATTCTGGCTCTGCTGAAACATCCTTCGTATGAGTAATGGGCTCTGTATCGGTAGTGGATTTGTCGGCATTCTGATTATCCACCATGTCGATGTGCTCTAAAGTTGGACTACAGAAGATGTTCAAAACATCATTCGACTCCTCAGAATGATCAGCGGAAAATAGGTCAGCTAAATGAAATTCTGTCTCTGGATCATCTGAGGCAGAGGAATCGTGAAAAGTCTCTGAATCTAAAATATTTGCATTAAACTTCTCAGAAGTTTGATCCCTTTGCTTCTCATCATCCAGACTAAAATATAAAGTACCGTCTAGTCTCGGACCCATCCTCTGCTAGGAAATCTTTGGTCTCTACTTGATAACTTTCGAGGCCATCAAGACGGACTTCATCCATGTAATCGCAGATGGTTAAAGAACTCAGAAAATCAGAAGATGCATCACTAGATGTGTTCGAATCTCTCGCCATCACTATATGTACCTTCTCGCCCTCGGTGCGAAAAGATACCTTCCCTGTATCATAATCGAAGAGAGCCTTTGCGGTCTCTAAAAAAGGCCTCCCAAGAATGATTGGGGTAAGGTGTAACTGTGTAGGGCAATCCATGTCCAGGACCGTAAAGTCCACTGGGAATTGCAGACCCTGCACGGTTACGATAACGTTCCTTAGTATACCCTTAGGTCTCTTTACGGATCTATCAGCAAACTGAAGGATTGCACGGGATTTGTAAAGAGGACCTAACTCGAGCTTATCGAGTAAGGAAGAGGGTATCAGATTGATCGAGGAACCGTTATCTAATAGAGTGCGGTCGAATTTGGCTTTTGCGATCTCGCATCTGACATAATGTGCACCTGAGTCTTTCTTCTTCTTCGATAACTTATTCTGAATAGCACAAGATGTAGCCTTAGTCAAAACATGTTTCTCTATATGGGATCTCTTTTTCCTACACATGGTGCATCGATTTTTCAATTGATTCTTAAGCGTAGGAAAATGATCTAAGGCATCATGAAGCGGGATCTTCAAAAAGATATGATCTTAAGTAAACGTTCGATCTCTGGAGTCACAACTTTCTTTTTGTTATTTTTCTTTCCTTTTCCAAATAGAGCATCGGGAAAAGGAACAAAGTTAGGAGTCAAAAAATCAGAATTTTTATTCATATTGGAATCAGCTTGTACATCGAGAGTTTCAGAATTATGTACAAAACTCTCTAAGACAGGGGAAGAAATGTTTTTTTCTCGGGATTATCTACATGATCTGGCGTGATGTCATCGTCTGATTCGCCAGTGTCCATGTCAACGATATCGGCATCGCTCCCTTCTCTTGAGTCTGCAGAGTGGTCCTCATCTTCGTGCTGGTTTTCCTCCTCGGCATCAGAATCTTTCGGCTCATGGATTTGCTCATGCTTACTAGTGCCCTCACCTCTACTCTAGCAGGTACTCGTGGTGATCTACCGCTCCTGAGACAAATGAAGTTAGATAAAAATTCAGGAAACGAGATCTTACCTGTAGTATCTACCTGATCTGGATGCCTCCTCTTGTTGTTCGGGTTCATCTGAGGCTGGGCTGGAAGAGTGGTATTCGGTGCGGTTAACTCATCCAGGCGGCGGTTAACCTGCCCCATCTCAGTTTTATGCGCAATCTGGAGCGTACTCAGCATATCCATGATCTGATTGAGTTCCTGGGCCTGTAAAGATATCTCTGGTTCGGTGTGGTGGCCCTGGCTTGCTCCTCTCTCCTGCCTTGGTGTGTATTGTTGAGAGGTGGAAGGCTGGGAGTATCTCTATGGTGTGGAGGAAGACTATTGCGGCTGCTGATAAGGATATGTCTGTGAATGCTGAGCAGGATACTGATATGATTGTGGTCTCTGATGATAGACATTCGGGTGAGACTGATGCTGCATGAAATTCTAGCGGTGCTAGAAGTACAGATGTCTATGCTGCGGATGACCGTATGGCTGCTGCTGATGATGCGGTATACTCGGTTGCTGAATCGGAGTATACCAGATCCCATTAATCTCGAGAGTGGATTGCGGCTCCACCTCCATCTCTACAGCGCCGGTGATCTGGTTGGGATAGGCATGAGACTGATCCTCATGCCAATCAATCTACGGAGTCTCTGGCTCGCTCTGTACGTAATGAACCTGACGGACAGGTGGAGCGGGTAAGATCCTCCATGCTGATTGTGCGGTCGAAGAAGACTGGCTCTGCTGGTACTGAAGTTGGAGCTCAGAGACCTTCTTCGAAAGATCACTCAGCTGCTGAGGTAGAGATGAGAGTTTCTCCAACTCTCGCAACAGTTGTAAGTCTTGGACTTGCTTCTGAATCATGTCCACCAACGTTAATTTTTCGCTAATGTATTCCATGTTGGTGTTTGATTCAGAGTCTGAAATGTTAGCCACCTTCTGATGCTCTCGGTGATGTGGTGGCTGCGGGGCTTTTTGAAATGCTCGAGTAGAGTCAATGACTCTCGAGTTCTCAGCCATCCCTTCGAAGATGGCCCAGACTGACTCGGCGTCCTTATTCAAATAGTTGTCGTCACATGCGGCACTCACGAGCCCCTGGATGTCCGGCTGGAGTCCTCCAAAGTAATTCTGCACTAGCACCTTCATCGGTATTTCATGATGCGGGCATCTCTCCGTAAGGTCCTTGAATCTATCCCATGCCTCATGGAAAGACTCATGCAGAAGCTGCGTGAAATTGGAGATCTGACTCCTCATCATGTTCGTCCTTCCTAAAGGAAAATATTTACGCATGAAAGTGGACTTCAGATCGTCCCATGTAGAGATTTCCCTTCCTAGATGGCTCAGCCAGTAAAGCGCCTTATCGGCTAAGGCGAAGGGAAAGGCCTTGAGGCGTACAACCTCCTTCGTAACTCCTGGATAGCAAGTCATACATCAAATCATCTCGAATTGTTGTAAAAAGGTAAACGGCTCCTCTGCGGCATTCCCATAGAACTTGGGAAGCAGTGAAATGAAGGACGGTCTCAGCTCGTATGGCCCTTGATTCGACGGTAGCCGAATCCAATGATGGAGCGTTCGTGCGCCCGGGTCATACTCATCCCGTAAAGTAGCGGGAACCACTGTAGGCGGTAACTGGTTCCCGGCCCCTGCTCGCAGCGCGGCTATTTCAGCCCACAACTCATTCTGAACTCTAAATTGTTCTCGAATCTGTAGGTTCATCTGTTGGAGCGTGTCGAGAATCCCTTTCGTGATATCTGCGGAGTCTGGTCTTCCTTCATGATGCTTCTCAGCTGGTGGCCTCTCGTCTGTTGTTGGTCCTTTGCCGCGAGCCATCTGATCGTCTGTGAAAGAAAAGCTCTCGTAAGAACTCAGTGAAAAATCGGCTGGAGATCTAGATGTATTGAGGCAAGGGTCTGCCTCAATATTCTGGCCAGGAGGCGAGGGAGTCTGGGTCTGACTCTCCTCGAGATCAGATGGGACCAGCTCGGGAAGAGGGTCATCCTGAGCTTGTGAAGATGTACGATCGACGGTGGATGGTCGAAAGCTCACAGAGTCTGAGCAGAAAAGCCGTCGAGACGTCATCTTTGACGTCAAGAGAATTAATCGGAAGAGCACGATTTATGATTCAAAGGAGAGGGAAAAATGCGGAAGCTGCGGTAACTCACTCCCCGTAAGCAAACACAAAGCAAATCCCGTTTTCACCAACACAACCCGGTGAAGATCGTAAGGGTTCAGCCTTTTATCTTTCCGGGTTTAGGGTTGTAATTAGCAAACAAATATTGGTTATCGCGGGCTGAGCGAGCTGATAGGTGCCCGATAGTTTCTCCGAAACACTGGCCCGAGTTCTTACAGAAAATCACTCACACTCAGCCAGTATGGGAGTAAGTACGGACCGTTTCCGGCTACCCATGTTACTTGAGTATGGAGCCTTGCGCAGTGTCCTCTAAACCTCCCACTCTGCTAAGTAAACCCGGACCGTTTCCAGCTACCCGAGCATACCCACTGAGGAACAGTGATCAAGTGTATAGACTAAGTAGTATTTCGTGGGAAATACGGGATTTTGGCTCTAACCTTATGGGTCGACTCTCGCCCGCGCACTCTGAGATGATGTGCGGGGATTACTCTCCCAAGTCAGATGAATCGTTACGGTTTTTAGGTCAGATATCTTTAGCAGTCCCGATTTTATTTTGTGGTTTTGTAATTTTTTTTGGATTTTTTTCAAACAAACGTCTACCGATTTTTTTTCTTTTTATAAAAATCCTACAATCATGCACCTAGGTTGCGAGTCCTGAAACTAGCTACGTAGGCACAATCAAATAGAAAGAAAAACCTAAGTCTGTTCATATCTCTAACGGGACAAGCAATTAACATCAATCTATAGATATTGTTGTTCATTTCGAAAATAGCGAATCTCCTTGAGCATCTGTTGCTAGATATCTACGGGTTCTGTTCGAGACTTGGATGGTTGAGATGGTTGCTTTGAGGGATGGCCTTGTAGTGCTTCGTATTGCCACCGGTATTGCGGGATGCCTGCTAGTATTGGTTCTGGCAGTTGTTCGGTTGCTGATGTTGTTTCTATGTTGGGATGGGGTAGTATTCTGAGGGTGTTGTGGGGCATGTGAAAATGCAACATTATAGAAAGTGGACTGTCCCCCGTATTGCCATGTCGGGCAGGGTCTTGAGTGTACCAGATGTCATCTACCTCGAACACTGGAGGTGGTGTTTCTTTGACGATCTCAGTTGGTGAGGATGACTACTGAAAATGTTGGGCATAGGATTGGTCCAGAACCCATTGTCGTTGTTGTCCTGATCCTGGCTGCTCCTGAACGTTATGCATGCGATAAATGGGAACCGTAGATTTAGCTGCAGCTGGTACCCCAATCTTGGATACCTTCTCAGTCAGCTCCTCCGTTTGCTTTGGAAATTGGGAGATCCTGTTGTCGATATTGTTCATCCTCTTGTGAATCTGATCCATAACCACTAACTTATCAGCAATTATGCTCATGTTTGGAATCAAATCCTCAGCTATTTCTGCAACAGTCTACTTTCCTCCTTTAGATTGAAGTGTGTTGAGGGAATCGGTATACGCCCTACTAGCAATCTGCGAGCGGCTTGTCTCAACCATTTCTTCAGTACTTTCTAGATGGTTTCAGCACCACGTGATGTATAGTTGCCTCTGCAGACAACGCTCACTAATCCCTGTGATTCGTAGCTGAGGCAAGAATAGAGTGACTAGACCAAGATGTTGTCATCTAGATCATGGCACAAACACTTTTTAGTAAATCATTAAATCTGTCCCATGCATCACAGAGTGGTTCATTAGGCATCTGAGAGAAACTGGTGATGCATGTCCTCATCTGATTGGTCTGACTCAAAGGGTAGAACTTTTTTAAGAATATGTTCTTAAACCGATCATATGTTGTTACTTTCACACCTAAATTCTTCACCCAGTAGTCCGCCTTTCCTTTCAAGGCGAAAGGAAGTGCAGTGAGACGAATGTAATCTTGGTTGACATGGGGATGTCTTAGATTCGAGCATACTAACTCCAAGTCCCATAAAAATTCACAGGGTTCTTCTACAGCATTACCATGAAATTGTGGCAATTGGTTCAAGAAATGAGGTTTCGATTCATAATTTATTTCTGGCTCCAATGGTTGCAAACAATTTCTCACTATGTACTAGCCAGGGTTGTATGCTGCTTCCATTGGCGGTTCTCCCCCAACATTTAACTGCTCTATTTGTTCTCTCTATAAAAGCTGTTGTTGCTCAGATGCAACCAATCTTGCCAAAATCATCTGCATCGGATCTTCGTTGGGTTCATCTTCATGATTGTTTTTCTTGGGAAGGTATCTTCTTCAAATTCTTTTCTTCTTCTTCACCTTCAGAATGTGAGAAATCAGAGTCAATAGAATGAAAAGAATCAGAATAAGAACCATCGAGATGAGAGTCTTCCTAGATGTGATTAGGAGATAAAGAGAGAGTATGGGTTTGACCTCCCTCCAGGAAGATGAAGGAATCATAGGAAGAGGATTCACGGGAAAGGTGTCCTCGAACCCAAGGTGGTCCGGAGTAAGAATGTCTCCAAACCTTTGAGATTGGTAAGTTTGTGGTGGTCATTGATTATGATTCATGATATAGTCACAAGTGTGCAGTATTCGATGATTATCCTGAATCTATGCACAAAACAAACACAATCCAGAATCTTATTTCACCAACTCACACAATGAAGGCCGTAAGAGTTCGACCAATTATCTTGTCAATTTTAATTGGTGATAATTCAAATCTTGAAATCGTTTAAGTGAGCCGTTAGGTACCGAATTTTTTTCTTAAAAACTGGCCTAAATTCTTATGACTAGTTGCATCCACTTTCAACCAATATGAGTGTAAGTACATACCGTAAAACGGCTACTCGTTTTACTTAAGGACAGAGCCTTACACAATGTCCTTTAAACCACGCCTGCTAAGGAAATCTGGACCACTACCGGCTACTCATATTCCTCACATAGAAGTAGATAATCATTTTTTAGAATCAGTAGTCAATAAGAAAATTCTGGCTTGGCTCTATCCTAGTGTTCGCATCTCTCCTTTCTACAAGATAAATGAATACAAGGTCTGGGTTACTCTCTCGCAAAAATTCTTAATTTTATGAGTTAATCTAGTCAGCTTTATTTTGCACTCCCAATTTTAATTAGGAGATCACTGAAAAACTAGATGAGCACAAATGCACGTCTACCACAGTCCCAATTTCCTTTAAAATGTGTGACAAAACATGATGGGGAAATTCGGAAAAAGCATATGCACATGAAACAATGATGTATGCTTAGATAGAAGACTTACAATGATTCCTCGTAATCTCCATGCAGGATGCAATACAAGATGATAAATATTATTCTAAATGAATGCAAGTCGACAAAACTGCACCTAGCAGAAAGTTCTATTAGCCATGAAGAATGGATTTGAGTTTGACTAAGCTGAACGATCTAATGTACGTCTCAATTAATGTGAAGTGTGGTCCTAGGTTTTACCAGCATAATCAAAAATTATAGAAGCTCTAATAGCCATATGTGAAGGTCTAACCTACGAGCCACTCAAGTCTGTCCCCACCCTCACCGGAGAGTGAAACATGCCACGACACACCACAGAAAAAGTTCAAGATCTTGTTGCACATGTGAGAGTCCAAACTGACACCTCTATAAATGAGTAATTAATTACAAAAATTAAAATTACAGAAAAATAAATCCTAGACTCTACGCTCTCTCATGACTCGACTCGATCTTAATTTTATTTGTGTTTTTTCAGGCGATGGTGAAGATGCATCGATTTTGTGAGAAACTGCCCCATGTACGTTAGGTACCGTGCAAGAAAAATAAGAGAGAGTGTAAGAGAGTGACATAAAATTAATCAAAGAATAAAACAAGAAAATAAAAATAGAAAAATAAAATAAGTAAATGAAGACAAGAAAAAATATGGAAAATATACAGTGAAGATTCGGGGGTCAGACTACCCGAATATGGAAACGTGGTACAAATATTTTTTAGACAAAATCTAATTCGTTTGCCCCCCCCGGCAATGGCACCATCTGACGAGTTGCAAAAACCCCAAGTTAATCAGAGTGAATTATGGTTTACATTTGTTGTTTCGTTGTAGGAGGGAATTCAGAATCAATCAAGAAATAACCACAATTATTTCTTCAATTTTTAATTAGCATGGTTTATGTTTATTTTACTTTATCAAGTCCCAAAGTCGAACTCAAGGAGAAAAAGGAACAAGCTAGAATAATGTCTATCAAAGTTCGTGTACGGTTTTCGAGACCGTATTTTTTTGTTATTTTTAATGCAACTTTGGGATGCAAATGTAAATGAGGCCAATTTTAGGGACTATAAAGCAATTTTCAAACAAACGATGTCCGAAAATTATGAAACTTGGCCGAGATATATCTTATGATGAAATGAATGCAGTGTAATTTTTTTTGGAATTTTTGGATGCAAGATAAATATTTTATGAATTTGTGAATGCAAATAAAGTGATTTTAAATAATTAATTATAATAAATACTAAACCTATTTATTTTCAAGAGATAAAATTGTTTAAGATTTATCACTAGGTAATTGATCTCAGAAAAATCCTGAACTTTAAAAATACGAGATTTAGTACCTACTAAAATTAAGAAACATGCAAAATGATTTTTATAGAGCAAACCATGCATGTAAATTCAATTCTTTTTGGACATGATGTTAAAAATAATTAATTCTCTATTTCATGAAATTTTAGCAATTTTCAGAGCTCTGGTTAATTACTTGTGAATTTTGTGGCACAAGATGGGCAAAAGACGTAAATTTCCATAAGAATAATAATTATTAAATAACCACAACCTATAAAAATAGCACAAGCATGCCATATAGTAGAGAATTAGTTGAGAAACATTAGGCAATTTTTTAAATAATAAAATGATGCAATAAAGTGGTTCAAAATAAAGGGGAATACAGGGGTCTCAAAGCAATTACAGAAAATAAAAAAATAGTGTAGGGACTAAAGATTACTTACTGAAACTATTGTGGGGAATTCTGCAAAATTTCTAATGAAGCACGTGCGCTGAGGCGGGGACATTTATGCGAATTGGTAGACCTTCAGGGGCTTGGGTGAATTATTTTCTTCACCACATGCGGATCACGTGATTAGGGGCTTTATTGGAATTACGTGGACTCCGAGGGCACATATGCAATTTCCCCTTCCCTCACTCGTGCATCACACGTGAGGAGACTGTACTTCGAGAGGGTCGCCTGGGTAGGGGAGGCGGAGCTCGATTGGAGGTCCTCACATTCGGTCAACGGTGGCCATGCTCATACAACGACAGGAGTGGCAGAGCAGACTGGATGTGGTTGTTGTTGCAGAGTAGCGGGGATGTCCTCTGGCGAGCGTGGGGGTTGTGGTCCGGTGACCAGCACAGGCGGTGAAGAATCATGTTGCAGACACATGACCGTTCGTCATCGGGGGCGCGAAGCTTCGCGGGGAGCTTGGTGGCGGTAGCTGCGGTCCAGTGAAGCACGAAGGATATGGAGTCCTTTGGGTCGTCGATGAAGTAAAGGGACGGAGGAGGGAGTCTTGGCGTTGGAGGTCGTGGCTGCGACTGAGGGAGTGGTCGTCGGAGCTCGCTGGAGGAGACGAGTAGCAAGGGGCCGATGGCGATGACTCCTAGATCTGGCCAGGAGGCGATGATGAAGGAAGGGGTCCCGACATGATGGTGGCTCTCTGGTGGATTATGCAGTGTGAAGTGGAGGGCACGACTAGGCGATTAGCATTGAGGGCGAGTTGATGGAATTGCGTGGAGGAGATAAGGGAGGCGCACCTCCGGTGAAGTCGATGAGGGGCGAGGGGAGAGATGGGTTGATGTCCTATGAGGCAGAGCAACAGAGGATGGAAGAAGATGATGAACGAGTGAAAGGGGAAGTACCAGACAAAGAATGCTCGACAGTGATGGATTGGCCAGAGTTAGGCAGTCATTGAGGAGCAAGGTGCTACGAGGAGGAATCCTCGGATCACTCCAAGCTCGAGGTGGCCGGAGATGTTGTCACCATCTCCCGTGGAGGTCACCCCTATTCTGATGTAAAGGCGGATGTTGAGCACAGGGGGCGGCGACATTCTTAAATAGGCAAGGGTGGTCGACCAAATGGAGAAGGTTGGCACAGGATGGAGGGGAGAGATCGGAGATGGGGTACGAGGGGTAGATCTGATTGGATTCATGAGGTTCATGAAGGAGTGGAGATGGAGGCAGTCATAGGGAGGCGGCGATATTCTCGGCCGGAAGACGGTGGTGGCGCAGCCCAAAGAGGAAAGGGGTAGGGGAAGGAGATGGGGCATAGGTGCCATTTGATCGGCCGAGATTGGATGGCCCTAGTGCAGCCACGTGGCCTGCCTTATATATTTATTATTTTTTTATAATTTTTTTATTTTTATAATTTTTTTATAAAAACAAGTATATATAAATCCCAAAAATGGGTGAAATGTGGCGGCTCCAAAGCAGCCATGTGTCAGCCCCAAAAAAATCGAAAAATAAATACAAAGATAATTCAAAAAGAAATAGCAAACAACCTCGGATAGAAAAATTTTCTTTACAAAAGTTGTTTGTCTCAATGAGATCTACAACTTTCATGAAGAGATCAAAACAAAAATCGATCATTTGCACAAAGGGGTTTTTTTAGGGTACTCCATGTACATAGAATACCTTGATTTTTGGGTTTTATAATTTTTTATTATTTTTTAAACCAGATACAAATCAGAAAAAATATGATGAAATCAAAGATAAATATTTACACATTAATATATTTTTTGAATTTTAATTAATTAAGAAAAAGAATAAATAAAATAAAATGTGAAAATGACAATTTTTATATATACAGATGGTGAAGACTCGGACTCAATTAGTTTCTTCGATTTCAAGCTCATTTGGATTTGGATTTTGGCGCATTTTAATAAAACTTTCGTTAAATAAAATAACTGAAAGATAAATAAAATAAAATGAGTTCATTATGTACATAAAATAATGGGTCAAAAACTGCTAAAATACAAAATGCATAAAAGAGGCCCAAAACCCAACTTTCACATATGAGTTGCGATTCACTTGAACTTTTTTCTTATTTTGAAGGTATTTGAATGTACATTAATTAAAAAGTGAGTAGGATCAAATCGGACACTAGATAAGGAAGATATCGAGGTTTTGGTCTGGGAATCCTGTAATTACGGTTTGGGTTTTTGGTCCACTTATTTAGGTTAGTGGATTTTTTTGTATTTTTTTTATTCTTGTTAGTAATATGTACACAATGGAGGTGATTTTAGGTCATTTGGAGTTAGCATGAATTAATTAAAAACCAAGGAAGTTAGGCTATTTTACAGGTCAATTTGGTTGAGATTTTTGGCTTCTTATTTTGTGCAATAATGACTGATAAAATGCAATTCGTATTATTACATGCATGAATGTTAATTATGTAGAATAAATGATGAGATGCCAATGAATTTAAGGGATTTGAGCTTAATTAATCATTTTTGGAGTGATGAATCTGAGATTCATTAACTATACATCTATTATAAAGTTATAACAAATTTGGACTCACTTCACTTTGATTGCTTTGATTATCTTGTGTGTTGATTGTTGTTCGACTCGCCTATTGTGTTCGGTCACCTAAGCGATTGCTAATTGTGTTTGATTCCCAAAACGACCAAGAGCGTGTCAAAAAATGGTGTCGTTGTCATGGATGAATGATTGAGTAGAGTAGAGTATCCTGCTTAGTTTTTATTGACATTTTAGGCTATGTGATTGCTTACACATTTCTCTTGTTATTCTATTTTTTATTTATTATGTTCTGACACATTTCTTGTTTGATTTTTTTATGAGGGCCCGCCTATTGAGGGAGAGCTTCTTAGGAGACTTAGTGGACCCCATAGACGTGGAGGTCGGTGGTTCTTCAGCTACCATCATGAGGGAGGGCAAAAGATGACATGAAATTTTTATAATATCATAGATTAAAGATAGATTATTTTTTATGTGAGAGAGATTAATTTGCATAATTTTTAATAGTACATGCACCCAAAAACACGAACTTTCACACTATCTGAGGTCCATTACCCGGGTCATTATTCGCTTGGGGGCCTCTTCGGCTTTTCTCAAGTTTTCTTCACCTTCTACTTTTATTCCTCCCTATTTTCCTCTTATTTTATTTGTTTTTTATGATTTTTGCTTTCAATCTTTCTTTTATTTGTATTCTGTGATTGAGCCCTTAGTTCTAGGATTGCTTGACTCGATAATTTAGGTCCAAGTCCCTATATCTGCATGTACCTATAGTATCTTTATTTGGACTAAGATCAAATTTTGGTTGATTGCCCGGATTTGATACCTCGTGCTATGAGAGATTCGATACAGAACTTGCAGGATCCGACTTGTCGGACACCGACGACTCTCCACGACCAGGCTCTTGATATTTGATCTGAGTAATTCAACAAATCTGTTCTTCACGCTAATATCAATTCTTACTTAGGATGATTTCACCTCTTTTGCATTTCCATATAGTTCAATTTAAATTCTATCTTGCATCCCGCATGGAGAGCACTGAGAAGCACTATGAGTCTTCTTATTGAGCATACATCATCATGAAACAAGGGTAAGATTTCCACTCTAGTGTCTTGCATTGCTTTTCATCCATCTCCCACTGCTTTTGCACACTTAGATTTAAATAAAATCCAAAAAAATCGTAAACTGCATTATTCTGAAAAATACTCAAAAAGGTGAAAACCAAAAAAAATAATACAAGGGGACTGGTTAATAAACTTTGAGCAGAAATAAAATTTGTAATGAACATTCATTGTATTGGGTTCACAAAGCCCTCATTGTTTTTAGGTACATTCCAGACTGAGTGAGGTGCGTACCTTAAGGTTTAGAGCCAAATGACCCATCTTGAGTACTGCCATGCTATTGACTGGATTCACGAAGTGATGGCGCATTATCATACGTGGGTGAGTAGGGCCTTATCGACGACGATGTTCTCTCCTTGTGTAGAACATCCGACTGACGAATCATGATTTTCACCCTCTTAATTATATAGAATTATCACTTTCGTTGCAGTCGGGTAAAATCGTATGCGTCAAAGACCGCTTGTTTTAAATTGTCAATCAAAGCAGAGCGGTCGATTTTTTTACTTGGGCAAGTCCAAGGTCTAACTCTGGGACATGAGCCTCTTAAGTATGAATTCAGATTCTTAATACCTATATTAAGCGATTAGTTGAAAATCCATAGTTCAATAATTGCAAACAAACATGAAGAGCAAACATATGCAGACACATGAAATTGACAAATGAAACTGACACTTTTTATTGGCTTTTTAATATGCAAGGAAATGCAATGTTACATTTATAAACAAATGCCATAGTTAGACAGAATACTTGAGCCATTTGAAGAATAGTCAATTTTGGGTTCAAACCATGAAGCAAGTCTCATTAATGAAGTGATACAAGGCATGGAATGTATTATAAGAGAGACACTTAGTTTGAATTGAAGCATCAAAATTCATAGTGTCAAAATAGAAATCTAAGCATTCCATTAAGAAGACAATGAAACAAGCTTCGAAACGCCACTAAAATCAACTGAAACGGAGCTCGTATGCTCAAGATATTCAAGAAATAAACTAGGGTAATAAACGAAAGAAAACATGAAAATAACTAGCAAACATGTCCCTGGGAGGGACTAAAATGCAAATAAAAATAAGCGCAAGGCCTTCCCTGTAAATTCACCACACACACGGGTGTATATTTGCAATTATTAAAACTCGAAAGGGGTCGAGTGCAAATTACGCCAGGTGCACGTGGACGGCACGTGATGGCAGGACCTATCTATAATTATTAAGAACTTTCGGGGTCTCCCTATAAATATCCCCAACCCGCACGTATTGGGGCACGTGAGGGGCGAGGCTCGGACTGATGTAGGCTTGGAGGAGGCTCGGAGTAGCTTCGGCTTTAGAGATGGCTTAGGAGAGGCTCGGACTGCTGGATCAGCTTCGGATGAGGCTCGGGAATACGAGCCTGGAGGTCTGGTGCCACCTCCCATTGCTGACACATGGATGACTAAGGACCGCCCGATCATCGACATCGGATGGTGGTTGTACGAAGTCAGGAATGGCGACGTGGCTCCTGATGTACCATCTAATCTCGCCAATGGGACGACATATGTGCTCTCTAGCGATCCTCCTCCTCTACGAAGCTGGCGGTAGACTTGGGACTTCGACGAGGGAACCCATGCTCCGCCATCTTCTACCGTGCTCGATGAAGACCCTCAGCTGCTCCTGAACATCTCAAAAGCATCGTTGAAGCTTGACAGAGCAGCTGGGCTATGTGGGAGACTCGGAAGATGCCTGGACATCGGAGACAAAGCTGCTTGAAAGAGCTCCGACGAAGGCTCCGACCAATGACCCATTAGGCACATGCATGGTTAGTAGCCGAAGCGTTGCATATAGATGAAAGTGAGTGAAATGAGGGGGCAAATGAGCGGAGAACGTGATAGGCCCTGGCTGTCTTCTCCGGCGAGTCGAAGAAGGAGGCGGAGCGGTCTGAGGTTATGGAGGAAGGGGAAGATGCATGGAGGGTAGCACATGAAGGGTGGATGAGTGGTGAAGCTCAGAAGATGTTTAATGGAAGGCGAAAGCAAGTGTGCAATCCTAATAAATCAAGTGAAAATCAAAGGAAAAGCAAAAGGAGATCGGAGGAAGCTTACTTGGGATTTGGCGGTCGTCGGGCTTCTGATTGAGCTCCTCGACGGAACGCAGGTCGTCGCTGAACCCCATCAGTCGGTTGGAGCAGCTCGAGCAGGGTTGAGCCACCTCGACGCAGCCGTGGCAGTTGTGGGTCTCACTAAAGGCAAAAGATCATCGTCGCGCCTGCTACCGAACCTCCCCCTGTCACGGGAAGGTGGAGTGGGGTTGCGCCTCGCCCCTCGTAAAGGTGGACGGGCTTGAAGGCGGCCAGAGACGGGGTATTTAAAAGATGGGAGTTGCAGTTTCGGTGAGGGCGAGCGTGACTTAAGTGGAGGATATGGAGTGAAGGAGAGGGATTATTGGCGACCTATGTGGCCTGCGAGGATAGTGGTTGAGTGGGCTCCATCATGGGTATGTTGGAGAGTGGTGAGGATGGCGGAGAAGATGGGTGAAATGGAAAGGGTGAAGGTCATTTGTGAGATGGACGACGTGGGTGAGGGGGCTCCGGAGGTGGAAGAAGATGTCTCGGCTGTTGGATCTCACGATCCAACGGCTGAGAAAGGGGCGCTTACGAGCGACATGGATTAAATCTAGGGCGACACGATTGGATGGTATTGGAGGCACCATGTGTCACCAAAGGGTTAAGGCGGGAGTGGACAGGGGAGATGAGATATGGGCATGGATCAGATGGTGGAGAATCCTAGCGGAAACTGATGGCGGGGATTGAGGGTCCTAGAGAAGATCGGGAGGTGCAGAAGGAGACACATGGCCGGAGGATGAAGAGGCTGGTGGGCGGCCTTGATGTGATCTAGCAGAAGGATCGGAGGGTGGAAAAATGAGGCAGAAACATGAGGCATGGATGTGAAGCTATACAAGGCAATGTAACGGCTAGAGGGCGAGCACGTGGCGCACGATGAATGGGTCACGTGGCAAACCGGAAAGCGCCACGTGGCCCAATCATATTATTCCTAAAAAGAAAGTGAATTATGAGGGAGAAGGCGGCCGAATTTGGAAAAACTCAAAACATGAAAGTTGTAGATCTCGATGAGATCTACAAGTTCCATGTTGACCAAAATGGAAACAAGGTCAAACAAAGTGAGAAATATTTTTGCGAGCATTTTTAAGGGTATAAAAACACAACACATTTAGTTTTGTTGTTTTTTTGTATTTTTAATTTATTCTAAGGGTCAGATATAAACAAGGTTTTGTCTGCTTTTTATTGGCATAAATTTAAGCAAGCGGTTAATAACCGCGAATTAATGACATAAACTGGGTTTTATCAACCCCTATACTTAAACTATGCTCGTCCTGAGCATCATAAAAATGAATGAGCTAGATTAACCCCTTTGTGCATGTACGCACATGAGCTGATCAGTTCAAAAACTCCCAAATTTTAAGATAAAAAATCTTAGAGTTCAACCCATCCTTAATCAAGAGGTATCCAATTTCTATTATTTTCCAGACTCTCTCTTTGATAAATATAAACTAAGGATATGAATTAAAGTGTTGACCGCAATCAAGAGAGTGGAGTCAAAACATCACCCAAGGTCCCGATCCAAGAAATTCTCCTAAGGACCCAATCTTCAACACTAGGGAATAAATCAAATCTTGCATCCAATCCACCGCCTTTTTAGTTGTCAGACTTGGAAGTGTAGGTGGCAGGCCAGTTGGTGGAGGGTTTCGGATTGTGTCATTTCTTCTCTCCCTCTCATTGGAACAAGGATATGCTCGAGTACCTTATTACTCAAAATAATTTTTTGGTGTTGATCAGTGCGCCTGTCAAGAGAAGTTGGAGCCGTCTACACTTGTTTTCCTCGGAATACACCGGGATATGCATTTTTTGAGTACCTATCGTACCTTCTACACCCAGACTTGTAGCATTTACGATGCAGAGCTGTTTTTTGGTGCAAGCCTGACTCCTGGTCTTAATAGCGGTGGTCCAAGTGGACACTTTGAAATGGTTGGGAGCGCTCGCCTTTTAGTGGAAGCTCTGTTGATATTTGACTTTGTGGAATGAGAGCTTTTCTTTCAACAATGATATTTCTTTGATTTATATTTTTGTTGGCTAGATCCACTGCTTTTACCAAGAGTTGGCGCACACTGATCAACAATTTTCTATTATTTCACACCCTGGCACTTAAGTTAATGTCAGAGATAAGTTCTCATACTGGCTAAAAAATGCTGACACTCAAGTTTCATGAAGACATCAATGATTTTATCCCATCCTCGAGCATCATTAGATCAAATCTAGACTTGAATCCCTCATCCCAGTCCCTCAAGTAAAATTTCAACCCATCTCATCATGATCGCAGTCATGTATGTGAAGTGCTTATCACATTCTTAACGTAGGAGACTAAGCATGCAATATAGTAGGCAAATCTAGCAAACTAGGGAAATATGGATAATTAAGTCTAAGACCCTAATGCTAAGGCTGGTTAACCTAAAATCTCAAGATCTCATAAACCGAGTGTTCTCGAACATTTCTGATCCTGTGTGGAGGTGAAAACGTAGGGGATTTAATCCAACTCCTTCATCCAAAATATAGTTAATTTTTTTAACTTTTTATGAAGACTTTAAAAGACATGATGACTGTCTAAACTCAAATGAGTAGATGCATCTGCTTTCAGCTAGTATAGGTGTAAGTACATGCCAGAACCCGTTGCTTGAGGATGGAGCGTTACGTGATGTCCTCTAAACCACCTACTCTGCTAGGGGAAACCCTCACTGAACGCGGCTACTTATTTGGGTTTAGTAGTCAATTTTGACTTTTAAAGGATTTTTGGGTTTTCTCATTTTTGTGGATTTTTGAACAAAGTTAGAACACGAGTTAGACTCACTTTCTTTGAAATCGAGAAAATAATTTTCCAAACCTTGTCACACATATATATAAATTTTTCAAACATTTTCAAAAGTTTTCAAAACAAGTGAAACCCATTTTTCAGATCATTTTAAAAATGTTTTTCTTAAAAATAGTGTAACATAGTATAGAAAAGCCTTGAAAACATTTTGTCCACTTAGTTCAAAAGATTATGCTTTAGCCCAAAAAAAATAAATTTTTCAAATTTTTTCAAATTATAGCTAAAGTACATATACTGTATATACAGTATACCCCCTATACTTAAACTTTGCTACGCCCTCATAACACTAAATGATGCAAAGCCAAAGCTCCATTTAAGTATTGATGAATATACAGGAGCTGATGTGGACTCCCCCTATACTTAGTTTAGAAATAACCTAAGTATTAAGGCGAGGAAAGATGAGTAAGAAAATTATTGGGACTCAGGTCCCCCCATACTTATGGTGAGAGTAGCCTGAGTATAAAGATTGATAATTGATGTTGGGGAGACCTGAGGTGAACAAAGAAGTTAAGATGGATGTACACATGAGCGGATGAATCTTCAGAGATGAATGGAGTACCTAGGGGCTAGGGGAGGGTGTCGAAGCAATCAAGGATCAAACAAGCATGCAATACCCTTTTAATTTCACCAACTCACATGTGAAACCAACAAGTGTTGGTTAATTATCTTGTCATTTTTTTGGTGATTAAAACATTCTAGTTTACACACAGATCAAAGAAAAATGTCGAATAAAACCATCCTGCATAAACACGGGTGTTGCTCTCCCAAAACAAGATTTTACTCCATTTTAGGTCAACTTGCAATTAACAGTCCCAATTATTTGCTTAAGGTTATCACTTATTAAAGGTGAGCACATAAATCAAACAATCATTGTCTACCGCTCATTCCCAATTTACATTAACCTAGGTGATCAAGCCAAGAAGGGAGGTTGAGAAAAATCCATGTAGTCGATAAAAATCATGACCTATGCTAAGAGAGAAAACTCGTTGTGCCTTGAGCAAAATTCGTGAAAACTCGGACTGAATTAAAAATCAAATCCAAATGTATGCAAGTTGATGAAAAGCCGTACCTAAAATGCTTCTATTAGCGGGGAAGAACATCTTTTAATTTGGCTAAGTGAAACGATGTTTACGTGCGTCTTGAATTAAAGTGTGTCCTACCTATGATCAAACACATAAGAAAGAAAATGTGAAAGAAACTCGGAGAGCCGCGTGCCTGATACTAGGTCGACATTCAAGTGGGGCGATCCCCATACAACCACAGAGAACTTCGTTCATTTACACGCACAAGTCTTCGATCGAAGACCGCTGTAAAGATGATTATCACATAAAATGCAAATGCAAGAAACATTTTTTCCTTCTTCGATTTATCTCCAAAGTTTGCTTCTGCGGCTCCTCACAGCGGAGAACGCCTGCTCCTCGCTTCCTTGAACACCAAGGGCGCTGCCACAAAAATAAGAGTTAGAATTCCATCAAAGAAATTATCAATTATAATGCATGACAAACACATGACCTATGAATTAAAAGTTAACACTTAATTAAATAAATAAAAATCCAAATCAAACAAAAGATGAGTCGTGTCCCTAGCAACGGCGCCATTTAACGAATCGTGATTTTCACCCCCTTAATTATGTAGAATTATCACTTTCGTTGCATTCGGGTAAAATCGGATGCGTCAAAGACCGCTTGTTTTAAATAATCAATCAAAGCAGAGCGGTTGATTTTTTTACTTGGGCAAGCCCAAGGTCGAACTCAGGGACACGAGCCTCTTAAGTATGAATTCAGATTCTTAATAGCTAAATTAAGTGATTAGTTGAAAATCCATAGGATAATATTTGCAAACAAACATGCAGAGCAAACATATGCAGACACATGAAACTGACACTTTATATTAGATTTTAATATACAAGGAAATGCAATGTTACAGTGATGCACAAATGCCCTAATTAGACAGAATACTTGAGCCATTTTAACATTAGTCAATTTTGGGTTCAAACCAAGAAGCAAGTCGCATTAATGAAGTGATACAAGGCATGGAAAGCATTATAAGAGAGACACTTCGTTTGAATTGAAGCCTCAAAATTCATAGTGTAAAAATAAAAATCTAAGCATACCATTAAGAAGACGATGAAACAAGCTTCGAAACGCCACTGAAATAAACTAAAACGGAGTTCGGATGCTCAAGATATTCAAGAAATAAACCAGGGGCATAAACATAAGAAAACATGAAAATAACTAGCAAACAGGTCCCTGGGAGGGGCTAAAATGCAAATAAAAATAAGCATGTTATATCACCACATGCGCGGGGGCATATTTGCAATTATTAAAACCCGAAGGGGGTCGGGTGCAAATTACCCCAGGCACGTGTGGACGACACGTGAAGGCAGGACCTATCTACAATTATTAAGAACTTCCGGGGTCTCCCTATAAATATCCCCAGTCCGCACGTGACAGGGCACTTGAAGGGCGAGGCTCGGACCATTGTAGGCTTGGAGGAGGCTCGGAGTAGCTTCGACTTCGGAGATGGCTCGGACTGCTGGATCAGCTTCGGATGAGGCTCGGGAAATCTGAGCCTGGAGGTGTGGTGCCACCTCCCATTGCTGACATGTGGCTGACTAAGGACCGCCCGATCTTCGAGATCGGACGGTGGTTGTACGAAGTCGGGAATGGTGACGTGGCTCCTAGTGAACCGTCCGATCTCGCCAATCAGACGGTAGCTATACTCTCTGGTGATCCTCCTCCTCCACGAAGCTGGCGGCAGACTTAGGACACCGGCGATGGCACCCATGCTCCTCCATCTTCTACCATGCTTGACAAAGACCCCTAGCCGCTCCTGAACATCTAGAGAGCATTGTTGAAGCTTGACAGAGCAGGTGGGCTATGTGGGGGACTCGGGAGATGCATGGACATCGGAGACAAAGCTGCTTGAAAGAGCTCCGACGAAGGCTCCGATCAATGACCCATTAGGTACATGCACGGTTAGTAGATGGCTGAAGCATCACATGTAGATGAAAGTGAGCGAAATGAGGGGCCAAACTAGCGGAGAATGTCATAGGCCCTGGTTATCTTCTCCGACGAGTCGAAGAAGAAGGAGGTAGAGTGGTCTGAGGTTATGGAGGAAGGGAAGATGCGTGGAGGGTAGCGCGTGAAGGGTCGATGAGTGGTGGAGCTCAAGAGATGTTTAATGGAAGGAGAAAGCAAGTGTACAATCCTAATAAATTAATAGCAAATCGAAGGAAAATCAAAAAGAGATCGGAGAATCTTACCTGGGATTTGGTGGTCGTCGGGCTTGTGATTGAGCTCCTCGATGGAGCTCGGGACGTCACTGAACCCCATCAGCCGGTTGGAGCAGCTCGAGCGGGGTTGAGCCATCACGACGCAGCCATGCCAGCTGCGGGTCTCATCGGAGGTAAAAGGTCATCATCGCGCCTGCTATCGAACCTCCCCCTATCACTGGTAGGTGGAGTAGGGTTGGGCCTCGCCCCTCGTAAAGGTCGACGGGTTTGAAGGCAGCCGGAGATAGGGTATTTAAAAGATGGGAGTTGCAGTTCCGGTGAGGGTGAACATGACTTAAGTGGAGGATATGGAGCGAAGGAGAGGGGTTAATGGCGACCTTAGTGGCCCACGAGGATCGTGGTTGAGTGGGCTCCATCTTGGGTATGTTGGAGAGTTGTGAGGATGGTGGAGAAGATGGGCGAAATGGAAAGGGTGAAGGTCGTGTGTGAGATGGGGGACTGGGTGAGGGGGCTCCGGAGGTTGAAGAAGATGTCTCGGTCGTTGGATCTCACGATCCAACAACTTAGAAAGGGGCTCTTATGAGCGTCATCGATTAAATCTAGGGCAGCACGATCAGATGGTATTGGAGGATGCCACGTGTCGCCAGAGGGTTAAGGCGGGAGTGGACGGGGGAGATGAGATATGGGCGTAGATTGGATGGTGGAGAATCCTAGTGGGAACTGATGGTGGGGATTGAGGGTCCTGGAGAAGATCGTGCGGTGCAGATGGAGACACGTCGCGGGAGGATGAAGAGGCTAGCGGACGGCCTTGATGTGATCCAGCAGAAGGATCAGAGGGTGGAAAAACGAGGCGGAAACGTGAGGCATGGATGCGAAGCTATACAAGGCAATCCAACGGTTGGAGAGCGAGGGTGCATGGCACGCGGTGAATGGGCCACGTGGTGCAACCAGAAAGCACCATGTGGCCTAATCAGATTATTCCTACAAAGAAAGTGAATTATGAGGGAGAAGGAGCTGAATCTGTAAAAACTCAAAACATGAACATTGTAGATCTCGATGAGATCTACACAGTTGACCAAAAACGGAAACGAGGTCAAACAAAGTGAGAAATATTTTTATGAGTGTTTTTAAGGGTATAAAAACACCATGATTTTAGTTTTGTTATTTTTAGTGTTTTTAATTTATTCTAAGGGTCAGATATAAACAAGGATTTGTGTTGTTTTTATTGACATAAATTTAAGCAAGGGGGTTAATAACTGCGAATTAAAGACATGAAACTGGGTTTCGTCACCGACATGGTCTGAAGTATTAATCATAGGGCACACCCTCACATGGGTGTCTGTCTCATTGTTCTATGTCTGAGTACCTCATTTTTAAGGGAAGTTGTGGTTTCTCATGTTAGCTTCCTCCTCTATTTTTTGGCCGAGTAGTGGATCCAGACCCAATAGCAAAGGACTCTCTAAAATAAGTACATGATGCAGGTTACAAGTGAATTAGAAAGTACATGATACTTTTCTGACAGTACTCACTCTCCTATGGCCTAGCCATCTAAGGACTTGTTGCAAGATTTGCATGTCTAGTTTTAAGTAAAAGATAAGTCGTGCGCACTTGCGCCACTTTTCATTTCCTCTGTTTGCATTTCTTTTTGCCTTTCTCATTTTGAGCCTCTTTCACTTCATATATGTATCCGCTTGTTTATCATTGTACTTCTCTATTCCTCATCTATTTCCCCTTCATTTCCAAGATATCGACTCATGGGTGGATTAGTCAGGACCTCGCCGACACCCACATTGATTCCATTGGGACAACATCTCCAATAATTCAGGGTGATTCCCGAGAGCTTGATTCAGACTTTGCGAACCACTCTCAAGACTCCCCACTTACTCAAATAAATCGGGAACTCTCTTTTCCCAAGTTCCCTCCTTTCTGGATGGAGATTGATTTTACTCCCTACACCTCTCCAACCTTAATAAAGTTCAGAATCGACCCTGATTCTGAACACTTATCCACATTTGGTGCTTATTTTAAGATGCAGTATTTTTACAACTACAGACATAGACCCTGATCTGGAGATCAGTTCAGACTCTGAACCTAAAAAGGAAACCAAGGTCAAATGGTAGCAAGTAAATCAGAATGAGGTTAACAACCAGCTGCTCGCTTCAATTCAAGCTTTTCAACAACAGTTAACCGACCAAGCTCTAGCTCGGGTTGCATTTTAGGATATGCTGAATGAGATGAGGAGAAATCAAGGAAACTGAGGGGGAGGAGCATATAATGAAGGAGAAGACAGATATGATGGAGAGAACCTTGGAGGAGAGGATGAAGTGAGAGAGCAACCTAAGCCAAGTCTCAAAGAGACTTACAACCCTGGAGCCAGGCAGATCACAGAGTGGATCCAAATACCCGCGATCCATAAGAATTTTGAACTCAAGCTGCAATTGCTTTCACTTCTTCCCACCTTCCATGGGAATACAAATGAAGAACCCTACATTCACCTCCAATAATTCAACCGAATTTGCGGTACCATGCACTACCCCAACATTCCGTTGAAGGTAGTTAAGATGGCTGCTTTCCCGTTCAGTCTGCAAGATAAGGCACTTTAATGGATAAATCACCTAGTGAAAGTGTTGACTACCTGGGAGGCTCTCAAATCCGCCTTCCTGCATAATTATTATCCTCTAGGTTGTCTAAATCACATGCGGCCACTCATCTCCAATTTCTCACATGTATCCCATGAGCCTATCCATGAGGCATGGGAAAGGTTCAGGGACCTATAGGAGAAGTGATGCCACCATGATATTCTGAAGACCAGTTTGGTGCAAAACTTCTTTGGTGGGTTAAATCAAGAATCTCAAAAGCTGGTTGATGCAGCCTATGGAGGATTTAACTTTAACAAAGATGAAGATGTGGTGTGGAAAATTTTCGAGGAGATGGCTGAGGGATCAGCCTCCTTGTCTTCATCTCGAGAATTCCATAAGCACCCGTAAATTCCTCCCAAACATGTTCATATGGCAGCATCATATGAAGGAGATAAAGATAAAAGCTCCAATCTCAACATCATTGGGAGCCATCACTCCAAGTTGATATCATTAAGAAATGGTCACAATATCTTAAAAAATTGAATGTGATCGAACAGAGGACTAAGCATTTGGATAAGCTGGACAAGATCGTGAAGTAACTAGAGCTTCTAGTGAGTACCATCAACTCCTACAACTCTGTTGTAGCGTAAGCCAAGACTTTTGCTGAGCCAAAGAACCAGACCCACATGAATCCGTGCAACTGAGTCAAGGGAAAACCCAATCAGTCTAGCCTGTGTACTACATGCAAGCACCGGACTGAGGATCACAACATCTCCACAGCAGATCCAGATGGTGGTATATCACCCAGAGGCCCCGATATATGTCAAACCCTTCTTTCCACCTCCACCGCACATCCAGGAAGTGAATATCGCTTGGGCCAACGATCAGAACCTGACCCATCTTGGTGGACAAAATTAGGGTCAGAATTTGGTGATTCGGCCATACCACCATCAGCTGGCAGGACGGAGCTTCCAGCCAAGTCAGAACCAACATTCACCACAGCACTCCCAACAATGTAGACAAAATTTCCAGAGCCAACACAACCATACTGATAACAATACCATCAACAGTCAGGCAGTTATTATCAGAACCAGTATCAACCACCCCTCAACACAATTAACAACAATTCCCCCCTCTTCCGTATCAGAGTCATCGGCCTCAGTCTCAACATCCAAAGTAGTACCATCCTCAATGATCTCATCATGCAGAGAATTCTGAGGTAGGTCCCGTGAATCCTGCACTCGACTGCCTAGAGTAGTTGGTGAGGATTTTAAATGAGATGAGCCAGAAGTTGGATGACATCACCACAGCAAAAACAATCATCCCAACTCAAGTTGAGGCAAATCCAAACAACTTTCAACTTAAGGAGCAGGTAGTTTGCAATGTCAAACCCTGACGAACTCATGTATGAACGATCCAGTTATGTTATCTAACTCTTTGACTCTCAAGAGTCGTAGGATACTGCGGCCATCTATGACTACGAAGGGCAAAATTAAAGCTTCATAGGGCGAGTCTTAATCAATTGTGCATGCATCAAGATCGGGAGGAGGAGGAGAAGAAGAAGAAAAGCATGCACCAGATTCAAAAATTCCAAAAAAATAAAGAAAACCAATAATCCACTTCAAGCAATAAAAGCCAAGGCGACACCGATGCAGCCAACAAGATGCCAACACTAGCAGTGGATCCAATGCGAGCCAATGATGCTAATGTTCCTTTTGTTAGATTTTCCAGTAGAGCAAGTGATTGTACCCCTTTTGATCATTGATGAATATCCATTTCATGACCTTTATTCTATCATTTTGGCCTTAAAAACGCTAGCTAATGCATGTAAATATCCCTAAATTGCACAAATTAACATTCACTCTTTATTGTATAAATATTGTACAAAATGCTATTTTTTAATGCCAAAATTATAGAATAAAGAAAAAAAGGAATAAAATGCCAAAGATATTTTATGACCCTAAACCCCGAGACCTGTGAATCTAGATGACTAGGTCGACAAGGAATAAAGTACGTGGATAATTTTAAGGGCCCAAAAACACAGTAAAAATTCCATTTATTTATTCATTATTTATGTATTTTTGGGAACTATTTTATTTTCTATTTTTATGCCTAAAATAAAGAAACCTTGTACATGAAAGTTCTAGATAATAATATATAGAAAAATACAAAATTGATTTCATACAAAAACAATATACAGTGTAAA
The DNA here is from genome assembly GCA_037367405.1 of Ottelia alismoides. Taxonomy (NCBI): domain Eukaryota; kingdom Viridiplantae; phylum Streptophyta; class Magnoliopsida; order Alismatales; family Hydrocharitaceae; genus Ottelia; species Ottelia alismoides. The sequence goes on along the minus strand of JAZKJV010007022.1, from coordinate 488,347 downwards.
AGTTATACTCTGAATCAGATTCCAAATCCCAACTTCCTAGACCCATATCTCTCAAATAAAAACTCAAAATGCATCAAAATCACCTTTAATTATATATAACTTTTAATAAACTATTTAATGAAGGTGGTTTTATATTTTTTAGACTTAATGTGTGAAAGTTAGGTTTTGGACCCATATTGTATAATTGATCTGAATAAAATAATTATTTTATTTATTCTTTATTTTTTTAAAATTTTATTTTTTGTAATTTTGTAAATCTTATATATATTATATATATATAATAAAACTAAAATAAAATAATAAATAAAACATTAAAATAAAACAATATACAAAAATACATAGACGAATATACAATAACTATACCTATATAATAAGTGTACCTATTTATATATATTATATCAGAAAAATATAATAAAAATATTATAATTTTATAAAATATCAGAATAAATTAATAAAATTAAAATAAAAAGTAAAAATAAAATATACAAAACATAGATAAATATACCTATAAATAAAACCATGAAACTAAACTTGTAAATAAATACCTCAAAAAAATAAATAAAAATCATAATAAAATTCTATAAAAAATAAGAAGCAACTTTTATTTTATAACTTTTTTTAAATAAAATCGTTTATTAATTATTATCGATTTTTCAAATAGTTTCTGGATGGATTTTTCTAGTTGGTCCACGTGGACCAACCAGGGCATGTCAAGGGTTGACCAAGGTCAACTCCTCTAACATCCAGTTGCGCCTGCCAGAGCCTATGTGTGACTGGATCATCTCCCTTTTTTTCCAAGTGGATCCAAGCGTCGACTTGGCTTGATCTCTTCTGCACTTTTGAACCTCGATCTTCGCTTATTCACGCGGACATGATTCCTCGTGGGAAGCATCGATGAATCGTTGCCACTGCCTCGTTCTTTGACCCTTCGCCACCATCTATATAAAACCGCACCTCCGTCCAAAATTCAAGTTTCGATCCTTCTTCCACCCTTTAACCATGCTTATGAGCATTTATTCCTGTTCCTGGTGACAGCGGGAGTTGGATGCACTCTTTAGGCGTGAGCGAGGGTGTAGAATAGAAGAGATCCAGGCCTTCCGTCGAGCCTCGCCAGAGCTCAATCCTCCTGTTGTTCCTCAGTGGTAAGCTCTCTTTTTTCTTTTATAGATTTGGTTCTTTAGAGTAGCAGTAGTCTATATTTCGCCTTAGTATCATTTTAATTCATTTTTTTCTCACGTATATTCCAAATCCATTCGTGCGGCGGAGCCCCAGCTCCATCGCATGTTTTCGACTATCACCAACTTCCTCCGCCTCACGTACCACCTCCATCTTCTTCCTCTCCACCTTCTGACCATACGACGCACTCCCATCCACCTTGTTCTCGCACAGAACAAAGACTTCGCCTCCCTTCCTTAGTCGCTTGTCGGAGAGGATCATACCGCTCACCTTCGCTCATCCCGCCACTTGAAGCTCGCCCTAGCTTCACAGTGTTTTATTGGACTAGCCCTGCTGGAAAAACCAAGGAAGGAGATTCGTCAAGACTCATAAAGGCTGTAGGAAACCTTCCAGGTCTCACACCACCGCCATCCATCACCGAAGCAGCCCTCCTGGGCATTTTGACACTTCAATACAACACGGGAGGACCCTGGGAGGCTATTTGAACCATCAGCGGGAAAGATGAATCATTGATCAAGGAGATTTTGGAGCTCAAAGTTCATCCAAGCCGAGTTCTTCGGTTGTTCTTCCTCCACACTTCTTGGTTGTCCGATCATCTCCCGTTCATCCAGGCAACCAACAACCATCAGATCTTCTGAGCCCAGCACCGTTCGATATTTTTCTGAGATCTAATCTCACATGTGCGTTGCGAACCGGCATGTCGCACGAGGAGCCGCCGCGTGTTTAAGTGACAAAATCCAGCAATCAGCCCGCACACAGTGTTGGGTATTTACATACTAAACCTAGCACATTTTTGTATTTAATATTTCATGCATAAACTTTCATCTGTGTTTGCACTTTGGTCATCGCCAGCTCACCTCACCCTAAACCCTGATTATTTTTTACAATTTGCAGTTACACCCCTAAACTTTCCATGTTTGCACTTTGGTCCTTGCCAGCTCACCTCACATGGCCGCCCACGTGAAGTGGGCATTTTGTAGGCGAGCCGCTGCTAGTTCCTGTATTTCCCTTTAGTCCGTTAAATTTTTATGTGTGTTTTATATTTTTGGAAAAATTGCAAATATGCCCTTAGACTATAATTTATTTACAATTATGACCCTGCTAGTTTAACAATTTTGTGCATTTCCTCCTTTTATTAAAAATAGCTACTGTACTCTAAAAATCACCAAAAATTATGTGTAGGTTCTTGATTGCTTGTAGTTCCATGCCATATTTTTTGCAATTATGGACCTTTTTATTATATATTAAAAATCATTTAGAGCATAAAAAGCCCCTATCTACAGTATCAAATACCTATAAAATATAAAAATGTTTCGAAAAATTCTCAAAAAAATATGTTTTATTTATTTATCTATTTTTAACCTTCAGAAATCACTAAATATAGAAAAGCAATACTCTTAAAAATTGGAAAACCCCAAAATCCTTTAAAAAAATTTATAAAAATCCAAAAAACCCAAAAATAGTGTTTTCCATTTTATAATTTTCTTTATATTATTAATTATAAATTAAAATTAATTGGGAGAAATTTTGATATATTTGGTATTTTTCATCTCCATTTTAATTTAGCCCATTTATTTTATCCTTGTTTTAAGGTATTTTTTAACTTTAAAAATATATAAAAACTAGCAAAATACCCTAAAAATTCATGAAAATAGTAAAAAAATTATTTAAAACCTAAAATATTTAATTCTGTATTTTTTTTATTTTTAGTTATATTTGTATCTATATTATCTATTATTGTATATATACTCTTATATATGTCTTATATAATATATTTAAAAGAAAAAGGAAATACAAGATATAAAAATACAAAAAGAAAATATAAAAATATATAAAATTAAAAATAAAATATAGAAATATAAAAACAAAAAAATAAAATATAAAATTTATAAATTTCAAAACCCACATAAAATAGACAAAGAAGCTCACAATCACTTTTGTGCATTAAATTGCTCGATCTATCGTTTTCTGGGCCCTGTGTTCGACCTCTACACATACTTGCACCTATACATATCCATGTTGCAAAGTTATAATAAATTTTAACTCCATACTGCATTTTCATTGCTTGATTATTATTGTGTGTTAATTGTTGTCTAAAGTTGGGTTTTGTGAGCAGTCACTACATCGACTGGATCTCTCGCCTTGTGATATTTCTAGACCCTCGCAAAAATCCTCTTCAACAATCATTTGCATGCAAAAGCTAATTCACCAGAACACTTTTAGAATGATGTAAATATTCCATTCCGGGCGCCTTGAAAAACAACAAAAAAAATTAGAAAAATTCAAAAATGCTTTGTCTGATCCAAGTGTGATTGAAATTTTGCATAAAATTATCCTTGAAATACCACTATTAAAAGCCATGGAATACATGACGACTATGAAGGTCTAAAATAGGCATGTACTACGAAGCGTCAATCCTACAAAAACAAAAGCAATTGTTCTGTAAAACATGTCCTTACCATGGCTATTGTGAATGCAATCAGCAATCTTCCAGCTAAGATTAAGGACAAGGGAGCACCACTTGTCAGATGCATGGTTTTTAACCAAGAATTTGAACAGACATTTCTTGATAGCGAGTCATTAATCTAATGCCTACTTCACTGCTCAAGGAATTAGCGTTAGGACCGCTGGAGCCAACCAGGATGATTATGAAGTTTGCAGATACTTTAGTCAAGCAGCCAAGGGGTATGCTTGAGGATGCCATTGTCACCATCCAAAGGATGCAGTTCCCTATGGACTTCACTGTCCTAGATATGGACACCTCAGTCCCCTTGCTCCAAACCCCGATCATATTGGGATGGACGTTCCTTCGAACTTCTGAGGAAGTATTGTACTATGGCTCCAACACAACCACCTTTCGCTCAAGCAGTGACAAGGTTCAGGTGGAGATGATCCAAGTACCAAGGCCTGTAGAATCTGTGTCAGACTAGAGCGTGCCCAAGCCAAATTCAATAAATGACTTTTGTTATCTAGTAGAAATTCGAGACAATGCATTATTTCTGAATAATGATGAAACCCATGAATTCCTCTCCAAGTAGGAATCCCTGGAAAGCACAATCGAATTCCCTGAGATCGTTGATGATGAATTGCATGTTGATACACTACCTGAACTCCCTGAAGACTTCCATTCCCATCGGAGCTAGAAGAATTCATAAAAAATCTTTTTGATGTACTGAACTCAGAGTCGAATGTTACCATGGTGGACAATCTCCCGAAGAATGATCATACACCTGCCACAGTTGAAGAGGACACCACAGAGATGACTCCAACTCTTCCAGAGCTGAATCAATTAGCGTCAATGTTGAAGTATGCCTTCCTTGTCGGTGACCCTAACATGTTTATGGTCATCATAAATGCACAATTGACTTCGGACGAGGAATCTCATTTACTCGAGGTTCTTGAAAGAAACTGTAAGATGACATGCTCGAAAATATCGGATCTCCATGGGATTAACCCTTGGTTGTGCTCGCACCACGTCTACTTGGAAGAGAACAATAAACCCTCCTGTGAATTTCAGTGTCATCTAAACACTAACCTTCGTGAGGTTGTGATGAATGAGATTACCAAGTGGTGCAATGCATGTTTTATATATCCCATCTTAGATATCAAATGGGTGAATACGTTACACATGGTTCCTAAGAAATCGGGAACCACGATTGTGAAGAACGAAAAGGGAGAGGAGATTCCGACTTGAGTACCAACATCCTGGCACATCTGTATAGACTATAGAAGTTTGAATCTTGCAACCAAGAAGGATCATTTTACACTTCCTTTCATCGACCAAATAATCTAGAGGATGTCCGCAAAGGAGCATTTATGTTTCTTGGATGGCTACTCAAGATAAAATCAAGTTGCAATTGCACTTGAAGATCAAGAGAAGACCATGTTCATCTATCCATTTGGGTCGTACATATTCAGATGGATGCCGTTTGGGTTTTGTAACACCCTGGCTACATTTCAAAGATGTATAGTAGTACTATTTGTAGACATGGTCGGTAGTTTTCTTGAGGTGTTGATGGATGACTTTTCGATCTACGGAGATAGCTTCGATTAGTGCATTACATATCATGACCGAGTTCTTCAACATTGTTGTAGCTCTTATGGGAGAAGAATCACTTCATGGTACCGATGGAATAGTGTTGGTATACGTCATCTCCAAGCGAGGTATGGAGGTCGACCCAGCTAAGGTGGAGATTATTTCCAGGCTTGAGCCACTAACAAACCTGTAATTCAGCCCTTTAATAGTGTTAAATTAACACTTCTAATGTCATTGCAGCCGGACTGAATTAGATCGATCAAAGACCATTTAATTAACATAATTAATTAAATCAAATGGTTGATTTATTTTTTTTACTTGGCCAAGCCCAAGGTCGAACTCAGGGACACGAGCCTCTTCGTAATATTTAGACTCTAATCAATTGAACTAAGTGTTGGATTAATGAATGTTAGGTCAAAGAATAGGCCACCCTCGACATGCGAAGACCCTGAGCCTCTCCAAGAGGCTCAAGCCCAGGACCCCGCTCTGCCATTCACCAGGTAAGCTCCCTTCAATCTTCTTATTATTTTTGCTTTATTTCTCTTAATTATGTAGGACACTACTGGCATTTCCACCCCCAACTCACCCTCGCATTACCTTCACCACTAATCAATCCCCCACACGCACATCTCCGATCGCCTTTACCTTGTCTCGATCAACTGAACACCTCCTCCACCTTCATCTCTGTTCACCGGAGGTGAAGACTACTGGGGGTCCACCTCCCTTCGCTTGCATGCCCTCCATTCCACTCACGCGCGCATTTCCTTCACTTCGGCTATACATTAACCCTGCAGGATCGTCAATGGATGGAGTTCGTAGCCGAGCTCTGATATCCTCCTCCGCCATCGATGAAGCTTCATAAACTAGTGCATCCAACCATTCCCACGCAACCTTCGAGCTCCAGCCTTCGTCGCGAGGACTTCAGAAGCCTTCAGCGTCCTTCAGGAGAGCATGGGAAGCACGGAGGAGTTCCAGGCTTCTCACTGGAGCTCCAAATGTGCCGCCAGCCCCGCGGCGGAGGGTGAAGCTCCAGGAGGTACATCTGTCGTTGGATGGCACCCTCCGGTGCTCATCCAACGACGCTCCTTCATCCACGTCGACGATCCTTGAGCTTCCAGCTACCATCTGATCTCCGAGATCGAGCAGTCCATAGTAGTACACATCATCTACACTGGGCCTGAGCTCCATACCTCCAGGCTCGACGCACCTGAGCCTCTCTCGAGCTAGCCGAGCCAGCATTCGAACCCGAGCCGCTAGCCGAAGCAGTGCTGAAGCTCCAACGCCCTCCGAGCCTCTTCCGAGCCTAATCTTCTACCGAACCCAGCTTGCACGTACCTGTCACATGCCGACAAGGGTAATTTGCAGGGAGGCCCCTACTGGTTCTTAATATTGCATCCAGGTCCAAAGCTCACGTGCAAGCCACGTGCGTTTGGGTTATTTTGCACTCATACCCTCACAGGTTTTAATAATTGCAAAAATACCCCCGTATGTGTGGGTTATTTACAAGAAAGGTCCCGAACTTTATTTTATTTGGAATTTAGTCCCTCCAGGAACCTGTTTGTTATTTATCTTTTATGTTTTCTTGCATTTATGCCCCTGCTTCACTCTTGCATATCTTGAGCATCCTAGCTCCGATTGAGTCGATTTCAGTGGCATTTTGAAGCTTGTTTGATTCTCTTTTTAATGGCATGCTCTTGTTTTATTTTGGACACTTTGTAATATGATGATTAATTCTAATGAAATAGTGTCAATTGATAATTGATTATCACACCATTATTATTTATTACTTCATAAATGGAACTGAATTGAATATCCAGTATTGCTCATGTATTAAATCTAATTAGGGCATAATTACATTGTAGTTAATTACATCTATTTGTATGTTAAAAATCAAATAAAAAATGCATGTTTCATGTTTATTTAGGAATTGTGTCTTCATGCTCGGAGCTCAAGCAGGGCAGAGCCGCCGCATCACCGCCATGAATGGCGGCGGGTCTCATCGAGGGTGATGATTGTCTTCACTCGATCCTAGCACCTCCCCTTGTCACAGGGAGGTGGAGGAGGGCTGGGACACGCCCCTCGTGAAGGTGGACGGGTTGTGAGGCGGGCGGAGGCAGAGTATTTAAGGAGGGAGCGCGACGGGTGTGATGGCGAAGGTCGTGGTTTTCGTGGGTGATATCGAACGAGTGGAGGGGAGACGTGGAGTGAGTGATGACCCGCGAGGATGACGGTTGATGTGGCTATTTTGTGGGCTCTTTGGAAAGTGGAGGTGGTGGCGGAAGTAGCGAGGAAAATGGGAAGGGTGAAGACAGTGCACGAGAAGGAAGACGTGGGAGAGAGGGTGTTTGGAGGTGACGATGGGGTCTTGGCCGTTGGATCTTGTGATCCAACGGCCAAGAACGGGGTGCTAGGGAAAGGCCAGGACTAGATCTGGTCGAAGGGCGTAGAAATTGCCACGTGGCACGCTAAGAGCGCGACGCTGGCTGATGGTCTAGATGGATACCCGATCATGATCGAAGGGTGGAAATTCAAGGTGGGAAAGTGTGGTGGAGATCAAGGCACTGGGGACAAATCAGATGGCTAGGGTTGCGACACGTGGCTAGCCAAGGTGAAGGCGGAGGCGGACGGTTCAGATGGCTTCTGAAGGGTGATCGGGTGGTTGATAGTGGAAGCGGGAAGAACGGTGGAGATTTGGAGGGAGAGAGAGCGATCCAATGGTGGTTAGATCGGGGCACGTGGCACACAAGGAGCCGGGCCGTGTGGCGCAACCAGAAGGCGCCACGTGGCCCAATCATAATATTGTGACAAAGAAATTAAGAAATGAGGGGGAAATGATCGAATTTGGAAAAACACAAAACATGAAAGTCGTAGATCTCGATGAGATCTACAAGTTTCATGTAGACAAAAAACGGAGATGAGATCAAACAAAGGCAAAAAATATTTTTGAGAGTGTTTTTGAGGTTAAAAACACTACGATTTTTAATTTTGCTATTTTTTGTATTTTAAATTTATTCCAAGACCCTGACAATTACATGGATTTTTCTGGTTTTTATTGACACTTAGTCTAAGCTAGGGGTTAATTTCTGCGAATTAAGAGCATGAAACAAGGTTTCATCAGCCACCTACAACACTGAAGCAAGTCAGGTCATTTCTCAGGCATGTGGCCTTTTCTAGAAGATTTATTAAAGATTTCAACAAAATTGCTCGACCTTTGACAAATATTTTATGGAAGGGCATTGAATTCATTGTCAACAAATAGAGTGCTCCAAGACTTCAATCAGTTGAAAGAAATTATAACCCAAGATCCTATCCTACAACCACCAGCCTAGTCTCTACCATTTGAGATCATGACAAACACTTACGATTATGCTATCGGGGCTGTATTGGAACAATGATAGGATGAAATGCCATTTCTGATTCACTAAGCTAGAAGGACTCTGAATGATGCCTAGAAAAAATACAATGACACGAAGAAGGAGTTGCTAGCCGTAGTGTTTGCACTGGAGAAATTCAGGTCCAACCTGCTCGAGTCATAAGTCATTGTGTATACTGACCGCTCTACCATAAGATACCTGCAAAGCAAGACGAATGAAAAATCAAGACTATTGTGTTGGATCCTTCTACTCCAGGAGTTTGATTTAGAGATACATGATAAACCTGGAGTCAAGAATGTTATAGCAGATCACCATTCCAGAATCACTGAGATAGAAACTCTTGAACAAGAAATCCTTCCAATCACGAAACCTTCCCATGTGAGACTATCATGTCAGCCACATCTCTTCCCTGGTATGCTAATATTTTAACTACCTTGTCTCCAAGAAAGTTCCACTAGATTGGCCAAAGCTGAAAGTGGATAATTTCTAGTCCGATATCCATTTCTTCCAGTGGGAGGATCCACACTTGTTCTGAGAGGGAGTTGATTGTATCTGGTGAAGATGCATTCCTGAGGAGGAGCATACGAGCATCCTAACACACTTTCACAAATTAAAATCGAGAGGACACCATTTTGGAAAACGTACAACAACAAAAGTGCTTCAATGCAACCTTTGGTGGCTGAATCTTTTTAAGGATGCTATTGACTATGTTAAAGCTTTTATTGAGTGCCAAACGATGGGCGGCACCATCAATCTACAATACACCATACCTCCCAGGTACGTTCAGATATTAGACATATTCGATGCATGGGCAATCGATGTTATGGGCATGTTTCCTAACAGTCAAGGATATGAGTACATCCTGCTTGTTTTCTATTATGTTAGTTGATAGGTGGAGGCTATCCCTGCTCGATTTGTAGTCGCATTGCATGTAGCTTCCTTAACAGTAACATCATTGCATGGTTCATGATTCCAAATATCCTCATATCAGATGGAGATAGCCACTTTACAACAAAGAAGTGAAGAAACTCACTAAGGAGTGCGGTATTAAACACTATGTCGCATCTCCTTACTAGCTATAGACTAACAGCTTGGTCGAATGTTCTAACAGGAGATCAAATCTATCTTGCAAAAACTTGTACGTCTCGACTGAAAGAACTGGTCCCAGTTTCTCAACTATGTTCTTTGGGCTTATCGCACGACGTATAAGTTGCTTTTGATAATGTATCTATATCGTCTTGTCTATGGCAAGCCATGTCATTTTCCTGTTGAACTTATCCACAAATCTTTATGGGCAGTCAGTATATGCAACTTTGATAGGGAGAATGCAGGAAAGAACATAAATCTTGACCTGAATCGACTCTTGGAATTCAGAGACTCTGGCTATGATAACAACCTCATATATAAAGAGACAATCAAGAGATGTCATGACAAGAATATCTGACGAAAGACTTTCGAGACAATTCAAAAAGTGTGGCTATTCGATGCAAAGTTAAAGTTGTTTCTAAGCATGATGAAAAGCAAAATAACATGACCTTTTATAGTCAATAAGGTGCATGACAATGACATCATCGTCATATCTGGACTGTCAACTGATGCACAACCTTTTGTTGTAAATGCACAATTGTTGAAACCATATGTTGATCATGATACTTTCTTGTCCATTTTGACTCAACACAGGTGATATTTCTAGATGAGTTTCAAGAGACTAAATGATCCTACAAATAAGCCTGAAAATACTTTTTATTTTCTTCTTTTCTTCTTTCCTTTTTTTCATTTCCTCTTCCGTTATTTCATTCATCCCATTCATTTATGCTATACTTTGGATATACTTAATTTTAAGTATAAGAAGGGATGAGTGTATTTGAGTTGCTCTTCATTTATTCCCGCACCTGTCTCCCAACTTGTTGATATCTCTTTTCTATACTTAGGAATATTTCACCCCAAGTATAGGGGGATAGGTTGGTGGCGTTTCGAAGACTAAGGTGGTGAATAGGTATAATGAACCCAGCCCCAAATATATAATAGGAGAGGTCGAAAAAAGGAATGAGCAGCTGCCACGGCTACGAGGTCTTCCTAATCAGCGGATCAATCAGCCCTTGAGATATATAGTTGGAGAGTCGGGTAGGAAATCCCACAAAAAATGAGCATGGACAAAGATTTTTCACGTAGATCGGGGATAGGTTGGGTCATGATTCTTTCATACAATCTCATCCTAGATCAACCCCGCTTGGTGTACACTCGGTTATACTTAGGATTAGTTGATCCTATATATAGGGGGGACGGTCAACTTCTTGTTATTTTATTCGTTGTAGTATAGACTTTCCTATACTAAGCACGAGTTATGTCTTCCTTTCTCTCTTTGATGGCTCTGAAGACATAAGTCAAGATAAGTGTAGGGGGTATCTTGTATACATTGTTTATACTTTAGTAATAACTGGTGATTTTGTATTTTTGAATAATATGGGTAACACAAAATAAGTATATATAAAATCTTGCAAAATTCTTTTATAAATAACTCGGTTCAAAAATATTTTGCAATTTGATTTGAAAAATGGTTGTAAATATTTTGGAAAATCTTTTGAAAGTTGTTTGGAAAGCTTTTGCAAAATGTTTTCAAACCTTTGTAAAACTTTTTGCTTGCAGAAATCTTTCTTATTTGTTTGAATAAATTTTTGAAAATGCAGTTTGCAAATGATTTGGAACATGGTTGCATAAATATTTTGAAAAATCTATACATACTCTTTAAAAAATCTTTGCAAAATATTTTTCAGATTTTGTAAATTTTTCCAAAATTATTTTTAAAATATATTTACAAAATAATGCTTTCAAAATGTTTGTAAAAATGTTATGAAATTATTTTGAGAACCTTCTACATAATTAGGAGGAATAATAAGTGTATAAACTTCTTTGCAAACCTTGTAGATAAAAGTCTCTAAATAACCATTGACTTAACTTGTGTAAATTCCTAGTTTAAATTCTCCAACTAATTTTTTGTATACACTCCCAAGTAAGTATCTACATGTACTTCTTTCACTAACAATTAATTAGAAATCCCTAAAATTTTCAAAATTTTCAAAACCCATAAAAATATGCAAAATATTTTCAAAAATTACATACAATTTTGCAAAACCTTTTTAAAATACATAAAAAGTTCAAAATAAAAAATAGTTTCACAAAAATAATTTCTGTTTATTGCATCACATTTGCATGTTCTAGATTGATAATGACAATTGAACTATTCTGAATAAAATCGGAAGATTGGAGCTTGGTTGGACTTTAATCCACTTAATCACAGGGACCTTATAAGAACTAGATTGAGGTACTTCAGGTCTACTAGACTTAATTTTTTGAGACCACGAGACTTGGTTCATATGTCTTCTTAACTGCCTAAGTAGAATGTTTCGAAACACATGCATGGCGCTTGTCGATAGTAACCTAACTTGCATACATGCACCTTACACTTTACTCAACTCAGTTGAAGTGGTAGAGGGATGGATTTGCCAGCATGAGACACAAGAGAATGGAAATATACGAAGTCACAATCTGTGTGCAATTGTGCCCCGACCCGGTCCAATAGTGATGAGGTCCAAGGACAGAAGGTTGTGGGTTGCAATAATACTTCAAAAGAGGGATAGTCTACTGGCTCAAGAGGAAAAATCCCTATGTAAATGTAGCTGTAAATAGTATTCAAAAAATATAAAATAAAAAAACTCCAAAATAAATAGACAGCCAAATTCAAAGAAAAATCATTTCCCTTCAGAGTATGTATAAGAAAGCTTGTGCTTTAAAGTCAAAGATTCATGTGATCCTATAACTGGATGACTTGGCTACACTAGTCAAGCATCTTAGGATAGGTAGCTACACTTGCTACCATCCATTGTCTTCTCCACCTCCTTATCTTGAGTCGATTGCACTTAAACTTAGAAGGGAATACTTATTGAGGAAAGAGTTGTTGAATTAGGAAATTAGAGGTACCATGTTGGAGAATACTGTCTCTTTACCTCGTCAGCCGAGAGGATCTGCATATCACTCACACCGTACAAGAGAGATTCATAGTTATAAGGTATTGCGTATGATGTTGACTTGTTCTGACATGGATTTTGAGGAGACTTGGACAGAGTTTTGTGGTTCTTAGAGGTTGTTGTATTTCAAGTCTGCTTCCCAATAAGGTTCCGACCAGACCTAAAATCCAAAGGTCTGATTAATCTTTGAACTTTGATTTTATGAAGATAAGTTTAAAAGTTAAAATCAATCCAATTTATTCATTTTCTTTTCTTTATTGTCTTTTCCTGCACTTATTAGCATAAGTGTTTGCTAGGGACTAGCAAAGGCAAGTATATGTGGGTGATGAATCTCTATTTCATCACCTTTATTCTTTCATTATGGCCTTAGATCCCTAGTTAAATGCATGTATATAGAATGAATTTGTAAAGAATAACACTCAATAATTCACATGAATTATTGTATAAAATATGTACAATATATTGTATTTAATCCCAAAATAAAAGAATAAAGGAAAGAAAGAAAAAGAATGAAGTGTCAAAGACACTGAGTGACCCTAGACCGCGAGACCTAGTCATCATGATGAGTTGGTCGATAAGGAATAAAGTAGGGGGAGATAGGATAAACCAATTGTACAGAAAACACTCAAAACCCCTAATTTGATTTGACAATAAAATGCCTTTTGGGACCCATTTTATTTTCATATTTTTACTACTCAAATCAATAAACCGTCAACATGAATATTGCAATAAAATTACAAAGAAAAATACAAAATTACTTCATTTAAAAATAATGCACAGTGTGCCCGGGACACACATAATAAAAAGCCACAAAGAAACTTTACAAACTTGTATTTGTTCCATAAAGATACAAAATTGACCAAAATCACCTTTATTGTTCATAAAATTTTGTTATCTATTTAATAAAGGTGGTTTAATTTAATTTAGAGTTAAGATGCAAAAGTTGGCTTTGGGCCCTCATTGTGTAATATTTCTATATATAATATTCATTATATTTATTCTTTGTATTTTTAGGTCTCTTATATTTTTATATGTTTGTAAATATGATTTAAATTACATATATATAATACAAATAAAAAAACATGAAAAATGCATTAAAATAAATAAATCTATAAAATATATAGGTAAAACATACCTATAATATACCTATATAACATATGTACATAAATTTTTAAGTAAAGAAATAACTTTAGAAAAAATAGAATAATAATATATACATATGTATTTAAATAAGTTATAAATATATAAAATACATGTATAAAATAATAAATACAAATACAAAAAATATCAAGTATAGATATATATACCTATGTATATACACGTAAATAGTAACACATAATAAATCAACTTGTAAAAATAAAAAATAATAATAAAATACTAAATAAAATAACAAATATTTTTCATATTTTGATAAAAAAATATAAAATAATTTTATATTTTTAGCTATTTAATAAGTGAATTCTTCCCTAGAATTTTCTGGTTGTCCACATGGACCAACCGGAATCCTTCTTGTTTTGACCCCAGGTCAACTACCTCCTCTTTCCTTCTCGAGTGTTGTGATTATCAGAGCCTGATTTTGAACCCTTTTCCCACTCGATCCAATCATGCTCTGGCTTGGCGTGCTAAGAAAAAAATGGAGATTTGATCTCCTTAATTCATGCCCGAGCTTGAGATCCAATCGATCTTCATCGATTCCAGAGAAATCGGAGGTGGAAAGTACTGCCTTCACTTGTCTATAAATAAAGAACCCCAGTTCCCGTTTGAAGTTTGATCCTCCTTTGTTCTCTGTAACTCTAATCTATATGGAGTTGGAGCTTGTCTTTGACAGCAACAAGCTCACAGAGGTCTTGGCGTAGAGAAATGTGACCGGAGGTGGTGATCTAGAGCTTGTCAGAGATTAGCTCAAGCGTCTTTTCCCTATTCCCTATTTCTTAGGTAAGAGCTGTAGTTCTATGTTTCCTTTGATGCATTTTCATTCTAGTAGATTAGATCGGTAATTTATTTTGTCAAATAGGTTGTAGGATTTTGTAATTTTCAAATCCTTTGTTCGCTTGGAGCTGGAACTCCAGGTCAAAATCATCGTGATCGTAGTCCCGTTTCGACCCATAGCCACCTCCATCTTGTTCCCCTCCATCTTCTTTGCAAAAACCTCATCTTTTTACCCTGATTCCTGCAAGGAATTGGGATATCAACGCTCCATCCGTTGCCTTTTGCTAGAATGTTCCACCCCTCTATTTCCTTAAGCAATTCAACTTCATTTTGGGTCGGGCATCTTTGGCTTGAGCCCTGCTTCCTTTTTGTGCAGTCTAGGGACCAAATAGTTACCTGGAGCGGAGTTTCGAACTTCTGTTTTGTGTGCCAGGTCCCACTGATCTTTTTAAGATCCAGGTACCCATCATTGGGACCTAGACACTCCTGAAACCCACCTATTGGCATGAAAGGCTCCCATGAACCTTTTGGGCAAGATCGGAGCTCAACGAAGAGCGGTTATTATGGTGTTATTCCGGGAACCCCCAGTACCATTTGATCAAGAATGGATCTTCCAGAAGAGTAGCCACCGTCGGATGGTCGCACCTTCAAACGTTGGATCCCAGCCAAGGATCTAATCCTAACCATCCAACCACAAAGCGGTATGTGGCTAAATGAAGCCCATCCAACTATTCTTCAGTGCGTAATCAGGGGTAAGTTGCACATTAAAGCCCATATCTTTTTGTATTTAAGTATTATTCTTTAAAACTTTCATTTGCATTGTAAAATATTTGTAATAATTGCATATCATCCCCCACACTTTTTGCTTATTGCACTTTGCTCCATGTTGGGTCACCTTACTTGGCACCCCAAGGGATATTTTACAAGCGTACCCTCCTGAGTTCTTCTATTTCATTTTAGTATTTTAAATTTAAATAGTAGTGTAATATTTGTGGTAAATTGCATGGGACACCTTATACTTTATTTTTATTGCATATATACCCCTACTAGGCTGTTTATTTTATTTATATCTTTTCATATTCATTAAATAGCTCCAGTTCATCTAAAATTTTGGGAAATTTGTGTAAAATTTTGATATTATTCTGATATTTGCCATAGTTTATTTAACATTTCCATGCTTTTTTTCATTTATTAGAAATCATTTTGGAGTTATTTATTCCCTATTTGGCTACAAAAATACAAAAAATAGAAATCACTTTAACAATTCCAAAATATTACAATATATTAATTCTTGTATTTTATCAGTCCAGATCAAAAAATGCAAAAAATATAAAAGAACAATCTTTAAAATTGAAAAACCCTCCTAACACTAGAAAAATTAGCAAAAATTCTATAAAATCCAAAAAATAGTTTTCTACTTCTTATTTTTATCTATATTATATAGTATGTATTAAAAATAGTTTTGGGGATTTTGGAATATTTATCTATTTTTAAAATCCAAAAACATTTACCCTATTTATTAAAGCTACTATTTTGCTATATTTAATACTTTAAAAGTACCTATAAATTAGAAAATATTACAAGAAAGATCACAAAAATAGAGAAAAATATTTAAAACATAAAAGCATTTTATTTTGTAATTTTTGAGGATATATAGCTATATTTCTAAATAGAAAAACTCGTATACTATATTTACACATTATTACTTATATATAACTATTATTAATTGTAAAAACCTAAATATATTTTAAAACCTTAAAAAATAAAAAGACTACACTTATTTGTTTTTCTGAATTTTTATCTATTTATTATATATATACCCTATATAGTGTTTATATTATACATATTATGCAATATAGGTAGATATATATACTTATTATATCCTTAAAAACCAAAAGAAATTATAATTTATAAAAATATAAAAAGAGAAAAAAACATAAGGAAAAAATATAAAAAATAAAAAATACATAAAAATAAATATAACCAAAACCTACAAAAACAATTAAAAAGTAAAAATACACAAAAACACCTAGGTTGCCCAATTTTCTCTATTCCCTTTTGCTTCTTGTGTTCGACACTCTACTACTCATCATTATACACCTGTTATAGAGTTATAATAAATTTTGACTCACTTCACTTTGATTGCTTTGATTATCTTGTCTTGGTTGATTGTTGTTCGGCTCGCCTCTTGTGTTCGGTCGTCTCAACGATTCCTACTTATGTTTGATTAGCACACTGGTTGAGAGCATGTCAACAACTTTATGAACCTAATACAATGGAGTCCATTATAGATTTTAAAAAGGGTCAAAGTTTATTTAACATTTCCCTTGTTTTAATTTTTTATTTCAATTTTTCGAAGTATTTTTCAAATATTCACCTAGCGAATTTTCGGATTCCCAATTTATTTAAATCCAATAAAACATGGGGAGAAATCAGAAAAGCTGATGCGCATCAAATCAATGCATGCATGCAGAGTTAGAAATGCGTACCTTGCTCCAGCACTTTATATGTAAGGCGATCCACACATATAATTAAAACTAATCTATATGTACATACAATGATGAAATCACCCTAGGTACATGAGTTGATATTAGCAACAAGAACCATTTTGATTTGACTAAGTCCAAGCACAACAACTATAGAAACAGATAGATAATAGGGCTTTGGACCTATATTACTAAGTAATCAACTCTAATTATCTAAGGGCTCAATCAATAAAGATGTGAAATATAAAAAAGATGAAAAACACAAGTCCTAAGAAACAAAATAAAATAAGGAGAAACATAAGGAAAACTAAAATAGAGAAGGCGAAAAAACACGATAAAAACTAACAGGTCCCCTAGTGAACAATTACTTGGTAAAATGGACCTGTAAAGTTCATGTGTCTAGTGTCTTGTCTTGTATTACTACATATTATAAAATAGTCACTCTGTCACAAAATAAAACAAAAACTAAACTACTCTACACTTCTCGGTCCCCGGTCTCCTTTATTGCTCTCTCCTATCAGCTCCAACGAAGAAAGCCGATCTCTACCTCGCTTGGGAGCATCGATCTCCTAAGAAATCGCTTGCGCCAGGGGCCTCGCAACAAAGGCAATCAGAAGATATGATTAGAATAGATAAGAAAATATCAAATAAAAAGAAATGAATATAGGTAATAATAAAAGAAAATAAACTGGCTACGTTCAGACTACACTACGTTGCTCTGCGGCAACAACACCATTTGTTTACTCCAAAGACAAATCTACTGACCTAACAAGCTAGGACAATAATCGTTGTGTTGACCAGCTTTCGCATAAGCAACAATTAACCCACGAATAGATAAGCGATTAATAAAGTAAAATGTGAGTTAAAATTTATTATAACTCTACAATAGATGGGTAAGGTGTAAGTAATGTAGAGGTCGAACATATGGAGCAAATGGTTGTAGGTCATAATTATTAGTAATTATTCCTAATAATAATCGTTATTTTTGTGTTTTCTTGGTTTTCTTGATTTTATGTGGGAATTTATTTATATTGATTTTTTTATGGATTTTTAATTGTTTTATATTTTAATTTTTTTCTTTTTAATTTTGTAAAATTTTAATTTCTCTTTTATTATTAAAATAAGATTCATGGTTTCATATAATAATGTAGATATTATATGTAATATATGTAATATATATTATATATAGTATAACTATTTATATTTAAATATATTCAAAATACATGAAATAGCGTGTTTTTGTGATTTTTATTTTTTTCTTTGTTTTTTGTATTTTATATATTTTTTACTATTTTTTAGGTATTTTTAAATAATAAATATAGAAAAATAATGAGACAATTAATTATCTGAGTTCATTTTGAGTTTAATAAATATAAATGTGTCCAAAAGTTACTAAAAACTACTTTTAGTATATACTATATAAAATAAGGAAGTATCAGAAATAGAAAGATATATTTTTTGGATTTTTCAAGATTTTTAGATATATTTACTGTATTTTTTGTAATTTTAGAGAAGGATTTATATTTTTATGTGTTTTTATGTTAAACCGAAAGAATATGTATCTTTTTAAATTTTTAATAAATAAAAATGAGCTAAAATGCTAAAATAAAATTATGCAAGTTCAAGCACAAGTCCAGGCATTCATCATAATTCTCCTGCAATTTTTTGAGCAACAAAAAAATTTATAATTAATAAAATAGAAGGAAATAAAATGCCACAGGTTCGTGGACCTAATTGTAATTTATA
The DNA here is from genome assembly GCA_037367405.1 of Ottelia alismoides. Classification (NCBI taxonomy): domain Eukaryota; kingdom Viridiplantae; phylum Streptophyta; class Magnoliopsida; order Alismatales; family Hydrocharitaceae; genus Ottelia; species Ottelia alismoides. Next base: position 469,575 of record JAZKJV010007022.1, on the reverse strand, counting down.
AAAACTTTAAATAAATTTCATAACAGGTACTAGAACTATAAGGTTATAGATGCAATATTTACAAAGCCTCACCTGTAGTTACACGTGAGGCGGAAGGACTAAAATGTAATCATAGATAAGTTCCAGTTCCTACTTGCAAAATAACATAAAATATTACACTAGTTGTAATATTTACAGGACTATTTATAAATACAAAAAGACATGGGGTAAGTGCAATATACCCATGAGGTGCTCATGTCTGGCAAGTACGGCGAAGATGTGCGGCTGGAGGTGTTCCACGTATCCACACTTAAGATCAGGCAATAGAGGTTGGATATTGTGTCGTATTAAATCAATGGTCCATATTAGATCTAGGTCGAGCTCTTCATCCAACAGGTGGGAGAGGACTTGGAAGAACAAGGAGGAACACCTTCCATGTTCAACTTCGATCCTCGATTCCTCCTCAATTTGGCATCCTTTCTTACTTCTGATCAGCTCCCCAAGATCCTGGGACCTCTCCGCACTTGCAGGTGGAATCAATGTTATCCATGCCTCCTCGGAGGAGGCCTGGAGATAGGTTTTCGTCCGATGACCTAGAACTAATGTTCCTCATTCAATATTCTTCCTAAGTGCCTCTCAGTGGATCAAACCTGCACAAAAATATTGCCGGGCTCGAGAGGTATGCTCTTGACCAAAAATGAAGCTGCTATAGCTAACGGGGTGGAGGTACGGATGGTCTCCAATGAGCGACGAAGGCGAGACCTGATGCACTAATCTGGGCAAGATCTGGATGATCAAATGGGTCAGGCAGATGGAGAAAGTGATAAGGAATGAAGATAAAGTGTGATATGGGTCGGAAACAATTGGATTCACAGTGGGACAATGGTCGTAGCACTTGCTCCAGTGAACTTCGATCTGAGGATTACACACTAAACATCGGAAAATTTGGCTAAACTAATTATTATACTATGCTAAGGAATGAAACTTCAATCAAACTAACCTAATCTAATATCTCAAGAGGGGGGTTATACCTAGAGCAGATGACCTGCACCGGAGCTGAAGCTCGGCGATGGTGGATCACTTCTTCGACTACCTTTGTCCACGCCAACACTCGCTAGACCTCACCGTTGTCACCAAGAGGCACTCTAGATATTGAGATTGAGGTTACAAGTAGTGAAGAAGGATCAAAAATAAAAATGATAAAATTGGGCTTTATTTATAGATAGGTGAGGGCTGATCATGTGAAGGTTATTGCATGAAGGGTGTTGGAGGTTGGTGAAGTCTAGAGAGTGGGCATGGAAGAGGGATGTGGTGTGGTAAGAAGGTGAGGAGCTCGAGGGAGATGGATATATTGAGGAAGAGTGGAAATTTAAAGAAGAGAGGGGCGTAGGTCTTGTTATAGGCGTCAAAAGAGATGAAGGAAAGTTGACCTATATGTCAACTTTCCTTTGCTCCTTATTGATCCACATGGACTAATTCAGGATAAAATAGGAATTATTTCCTTATTAATTCAATTATAAATAATAATTGATTTTATTAACACAAAACATGGAAAATATTATTATTTTTCAAATATTTTATCATGATTTTATTTATTTTTACAACTTAATTTATTGGGTGTTAATTTTACAAGTACTTACATAGGTATATATACATGTATTTAGTTTATTTAATTTTTATTTTGTATTTTTAATACTTAGTACTTTATTCACATATTATATATATTATAATATTATTAAATACATATTCAAAAAATTTTATTATAATTTTATTTACAAACACAAATAATTGTATGCATATACATTATAGGTATAATATACCTATATATTATGATATATTATTTATTTAATATCTTTTTAATGATTTTATTTTGTGTTTATGTTTCAAATATACTTCAAATAATATATAAAATTATTTAAAAGTATAAGGAGAGGTAAAATACAAAGAATAAAAAATATGAATATTTTATACATATACTCAGTACAATGGTACCCCAAAAAACTTATTTTTGTATCTTAAATTCATTTCTAATGAAACATACCTTTATTAAAGGGATAATTTAATTTGAAATATAATGGAGGTTAGTGGTGAATTTTGAGTTCGGATGGAGAAGATATTGATTTGTGAAGTTCGGTTTGGTGCCTTTTCATCTATGTGTACAAGTTGCACCGTGTGTTATTTTTATTGGTAATTATTTTTATAATATTCTATATATTAATATGTACATGTTTCATGTTGAAAACTTTATTATTTGGAGTGTTTAAAAAGGATAAAATAATGTAAAAATGGGTATTTACAGTATGAATAATTAGGGTTTTATATACAGTTTTTGGCCCTTATCACCCCCTACTTTAGTCCTTGTTGACCAAGTCAATATTGACTTGGTCTTGGGGTTTAGGATCATTCAGTATCTTTGATACTTCATTTATTTTCCTTTTCTTTTCTTAATTCTTTTATTTTGGATTTAAATACTAATAATTATGCAATATTTATAGACAAATAATGAATGTTTATTTATACAAGTTAGCATTATTTACATATATTTGGATATGGATTTAAAGAAAATAGATGAATAAAGGTAGATGAAGGGTTATTTTTCAGTGGGGTCCTAAATAGAATTGAGAGAGGTACCATGGGAGAATTTCTCGAGAATTGGAATAAATCGAGTGTAACCACATACCAAAATTTCTAATAGAAGTTTATGGAGAAGCCATTGGGTCCATGGTTTATCACATTTCAAGCCAAAATAGGTGATGCTGATCTCATTAAGAGTGAAGTCCCCATCATAAAATTCCTTCCCAAAAAAATACCCTATCCCAAGGAAGTTATCGGGGCAGGGAGGAAGGTTAGCTTTTTGAGAAGATGCTAGTAAAATAACTAAAGATACGATCCTCAATCATGGCTAAGTCATGCATTAAAGTGAAGGTTGTGGAAAGGGAATTTGATCTTCCTTGGGAGCTTGTGGACATCAGGGATCTCTACATGCAAGCAGACATGGGATATTTCTGTATCATGAATATCTAGGATATCAAAGGTGATAAGCTTACGGAAACCACATACCAAAATATTAGAGAGAAGTAACCCTGAGATGCAAAGGGAGTCTATAAGCATGCAACCATGTGTAGGAGGCTTTCTTTTTTTGAAAGAGAGCCAAACTCCGCTGTCCATGGGTTGAGGAAGCATCAAATACCCGACGAGAAAGTGAAATAATAGGGGTAAAGTCCTCCGATTACATGGAACCACCGACCTCAAGTAGATACAGCTGAGTTCCCATGATTGAGAAAGACTTGAATTTCACCTCCCCGAATTAGAATTTAAATGTTTGAGGGCTTCATTAGACCTCAGTCGACAGCACAACACAACTCTTGAGGGAATCCTCAAGTTGCAGGATCTCATTTGAGCAGTCCAACTACCATGAGGCGATGTAGGGGTCAGTGGAGTCATCATTCCAGGTTTGTGGAGCTTGACCAACATCCCTGCTCTCTAAACCAGAGATTAGATAAGACAACTGTGTGCTCGGGCGGGAGAAAGAAGACTGGGAATGGTGGTCGGCCTCCCAAGGACAAACCCTAACACGGAATGCCAAATCTACATTTTTCACGATAATACTCCTTGCATCCGCATCTGAAAGAAGTAACCAACGTATACAATTTATGAACATGTCGATAAGGCTTAGGGGGCGAAGATTTATCTGTATGAGATTTCGAATAAGAAACCATAACGAAGTCCCCTCTCCTATCATCAGAGGGGTAATGTGCGTCTACCAAGGTTGTATATATCAATTGATTATGATGATTTACAATATCTAAGATATTGTTTGACAGATCTGCTTGTACATTAGCATAAACAACAAGATGTTCATATAAGCATTGGTTGGAATGTATATTTGAATGGTAAGTCGTGATATAACTAATGGACTCCTGATTGCCATTTGAGGGTTTCTTTTCAAAAGAGACCACAGCGAAAAGTTTTGAATTTGACCTATTCGAATTATTACATTTATGTTTGACTAGAATGTGCAACGGTTGGAAGGCCACACAGTGACTATCGTGGGCAGAGAAGCATGTGGAACCTCGCCAGAGGAGGCCAAATCTAGTCTTGCTAGGGGACCAAAACGAGGAAAATCCCTTAGGGATGAGAGATCCATTAAAAGCTCCAAAGTAGATAGTAAGTCGGGAAGCTTTATCCAAATAAAATCAAGAACAATAACGTAATAAATATGACAGGGATTAAGCCCACCAAAAAGAATGTGAAGGAAGAATCGGGTGTAATAGCGGAAACAGATTCACATGCCGGAGCTTAATGCCCAAATGCTATGAAACAAATCAAATGTAAAGTCTGAGAGAAATAGCTGCGGAGAGTCGGGAGGTGCGGAGGTGGAAATAAGGAGGCGGGGCGCCAAGGAGGGGAGCTAAGGAGGGGCTAATGTGGGAAGGAGGTCCATCTTACATAGTAGTTAACTTAAGTTTGGTTGCAGATATACTTACCATATACAAGTTATCTGCATAAGATTCCATAATCTTTATATTATACTAAGTAATACTTCTTTATAATATAACTTTAATTACGTATGCTTATATATGTGCCTATTATGCAAGAATGTGTCTTCTAGTCTAATATCCTATTGAGTAATTTATGCATTTGAAATTTTATTTTGTACTTGTATATTTTTTATGGATTATTTGTTTTAAAGTATGTATCATAGAGGTACATAATGTTCAGAAGTGAGATATTATTTTAGGACATTAATGTGTTCTAAACATGAGTTAGAGAGAATTTAATAATGATTATCATGATGAGATCGAATCTCATCAACTTTAGGATTATTCAAAGTCTTCTAATATGTAGGATACATGAGTATTGGGAATGCTCTAGGTTGATGCCATTATAATAGTTTGTATATCATGATCGTTTCATTTTAAGGAAATGATGAACCAGATGGATTTTAATCACTTAGTTTAATTCTAGGTGATGGGAATCAATTGAGTTAAATATCAATTCATAGAATTAATTGATAGATTTGAAGAGTTGAACATTGATCCGAAAGGGTTTAGAATCAAATAGAGAAATTGATTCAATGTATGATTAAATCAAATAACTTAAAGTGGTGCAAATTATGATATTACATGTAAATTTAATCATTAGTCACTCTGCATGGCTTATTCAATCTCCCTGACCTTATCTCCAAGTATCCATAGATTCTACACATGAATCCTAATTGGATTTGGATTCATACACTACGAGATTGATCGATGTTAATATTAATTAATGTTGACTAATATCATGTGAAAATGATTCACATAAGTAGACATGTGCTTGATGTGAATATTGATTTACATTAATCAATAATAATATTAATATGATTTACATTTAATTTTGTGAAAATGAATATAATTCATTTCCTTGGAGGATGTCTATCTAATTATCACAACTTAATTGTGGATAAAAGGCAACAATTTGTTCTAATTCCAATAGTACATGAAATGAAAGAGAGAGAGGAAGAAATCTCCACCACATAGTCGACACCCACACATGTACAGTAGGACACTTATAGATGTTCACTCCACACACCCTATCTCTTGGTGGGAATAAATTTGAAATTCTCATAAAGGGAGAATGCAATATTGGAATCTTGATTTCTTTCCATTCTATTTGAAATTGGACCCAATCCTAGATATACATCCAAGAAAAGGAGGCTAAATCCTAGTCATCCACTGGCCTATATAAGGAGAGACTTGAGTATCCTTGAAACATACAACTTAAGTCTTCACATACTCTAATATCTTAGAGAAGAAGAAGAAGAGTTATATCTTCTTCACCTCAAAGAGGATGACAACCTCTTTATTCCTCCCCCTTTCACCATCTCCTCAGTGGTCTTCTTGACCTCATGAGGACAATCATATTTTGGTGGAGAAGGAGCGATAGTCTCTCAAGTTCGTAGGAGGCTCACGTGTCATCACCATGCATGCGAGTGCAAGCTCTATTAGATCGAATTCAAGGCAAGGGATCTCCTACTTTGAAGTCTACAATCATAATCATGCTTCAAAGGTATAATCCCTAATCTCGTATGATTAGTTAAACAGTTTGGAAGTGATTTTCACAACCATGTAGTTTCACAGTTATTTTATTTCATTTTAATCATTTTTATATAATTGCAATGGGGCTCATATGATGAGCCTTTACTTTGTCGAATTCGATTCAAAAGCTCCATTTTCCATGATGCACGAGTCCATAATAGGAGCTATACCTCTAGAAATAGTTGAGCAGAGATGAGGGAGACCTGGGAGGTAGAATGAGCAGCGACAAGGGAGAGGGTAAATATAGTTGGCCTTTGATTGGTCAGTAGGGGCATCAACTAAACATAAAATAAACAAAAGAGAGGGTAAAGGAGCAGAGAATAGGGGGTATGGATAGAAAAATCAGAGAAGAACAGAGAGGGTGAAGTAAAATGAGTAGTCGAAAATAAGATAAACGAAGAAAAAAAAGAAAAAGGCAAGGAATATGGATTACTGGATTCAACTACATTTTTATCTTCACGTGAGGGGAGTGCACGTCAGAGAGAATGAGTCTTCGCCTCAAGGTCCTCAGCAAGGGAACCAAATCTTAGCATCGCCTAGGGATGGTTGCACAAGGATTTGATGGTCCTTGGATCACACATGAAGAAAATCCTTGCCCGTCGTCTCGCTGCCTCGGGTAACTATCACCGATCGAAGGTCACTTGGAGTCTAGAGATTTTGATGTATTTTTCTCTCATAAAGGTGGATAATTAGAGCAGTTGTAGATGATTGTATTTGTAACCCTTTGTAGTTGGAGCTAAGTCATGTGGGATGGCTGGATGGAGTGGAGATTATGGATGATGAATGGTTGCTGGAGTGGTCAAGCAGTTTCTCGAAGTACGTGGAACATAGGGAAGAAGTTGGTATCATTGGTCGACGAAGGGTGAGGAGATGGTGATCTTGCAATGAAAGGGGGATGAAGCTAATTTGGGAGGCCAATTAGATGTGCAAAGGTGGAAAAGTCATCAAAAATATCAATCACTTCCTCCACTTTTTTCCAAACATGATGGCATCTGGTGCTCCTCCTTAGAACCAACCGAGATCCCTTATTTTGATTGTTTGCTTAAACCAACTGCATCTTTTTGTATCTTTTTGTATCAACCTCCTCTGCTTAATGGTGGTGTAAGACTGCCCTTCCAAATGGGTAAAACCCTAGAAATAATCTTCGTGAAAGACAGTTCAAATAAAAACAAAATGACCGATTAGATTTAGATGCTTATCTTTTGTGCACACACCCTCAAAAAGGATGTGTGCACTTCCTCATCTTCTCGCCAAGGACTTTGTCCAGACTTTTATAATACGCCAAGGATCTCATCCTTTATTAGGAGGTTCTTAATTCAGCAATTACAATGGTGTCCTTTGAGTTGGTAAATCCCTGTAAAGTAGACTTCATGTAAAAGTAGTTTGAGGGTAAAGAGATCAAAGAATGTAATGGGGGTGGAGATGCTTATCTTTTGTGCACACACCCTCAAAGAGGATGTGTGCACTTCCTCATCCGCTCGCCAAGGACTTCGTCCAGACCTGGGATATTCATTGTGATTAAAGTCCCAAAATCACTTGAACATGACATAGTCCAACTACTCCTTATCCAGAACGATGCATCCCCTAGCCTTCATAGTAACTTGGTCAGTACGATGAGTACCTAATCTCTTCTTTCTGTGATTGCCCTGTTCTCCATGATGTTTGCCACGACATTAGCTTCCATGTATATATGGGAGACCCTTATTATCAGATGCTTGAGAGTCAGTAGCTCTTCCCACCACCTTTTCAGGTTAGGGATCATGTACATATTCTCCCCAATCATCTTGACCAGAACCTCAGAATCCAATTCCAGCTACACTCTACTGAACTTGTGCTCCCTGCATATAATCAGCCCCTCAACCGCAGCTCTCAGTTCAGCCTCTATGTTTGTGGTTACCCCAAGGAAGTAGGAGAAAGACAACACCATTACCCCCTTGTGGTTCCTCACAATACCTCCTCCTCCTCCTGCCAACCCTGGATTACCCTTCGATGCCCCATTAGTGGTAAGCTTCATGATCCCATTCTCTAGTTTCCTCCAACAGAAAACCTTCCAATATCTTTCCCTTCTTCTGGATTCAAACCCCAAATATAAAGGAATTCCTCCTCCTCCAGGTTGGTGACATAATTGGAACATACCATCAGAATAATAATCCTAGTGTCCAATTGCACTTTCTTTAATAAAAACCAAACAGAAGAGGCATCATCATACCTTCTTTTGTTTCTTTCGACCCAAACATTCCACAAAGTCCAAGCTAAGAAGTCCTAGCCTTCTTCATTAGAGTTTCCTTAGTTCTCTTCTTAAAGATATAGCTCAACCATGCAGAGAATTCCCTCGATATCTTGTCCAGCTTGAAAATTGAGAAGAATCAGTCCCATAAGGCCTCTGCAATTTCACCTTGGTAGAACACATGCTTCGGGTCTTCCGTGCGGGGTTACTGCAGCAGTTACATCTTGATGGAAGACTGAAACCCATCCTCCGTACATTGTCATCAAACGGGAGTCTTCCATGGAATAATCTCCATAGCATGATGGATATCTTCGACGGGATATCAGGGTCCCAGATGGCATTTCCCCATGTTAGCTTAGTCCCCTTTTTCCTGATACTCTGTTAGGCGCTCTTCACAGTTGGAATCCCCTCATTGTTCATATTCCAGATCCGATCCTTACAGGCTCCTCATTGTTTAGCTTTATTTTCTTAGCCATAATATTTTCCATTCTCTCCATGGGGAGCTCCAGCGAACATAGCTTTGTCATGTTCCAGTCCCCTCCTTCAAAGAGGTCGCATAGCATGATGTCAGGATTTGTAATGTTGACATCATCCCAAAGCTAGATAGGCCCATCCGGCAGCCACTGGTCTAACCAGAATTGTACCTCCCCATTCCCCACCGACCAAGAGGATCGCTTGTTGACTTCCTTCCAAGCTTTCTGGAGGTTCTCCTATCTCGTTGGGGCATAGACATTAATGGAGTCCAAGCTCCCATATCTTTTGTTCATAAATTCCATCCATAGAGATCTATTGCTCATGTAGTGTCAGGCCATCTTCATTCTGACTGCTAACATAATCTCCTTCAGAGACCGTATCCCCAACCCCCCTTTTGATAACAGCTTGCAAACCTGGTCCCAGGAGATCCAGTGCTTCGCTCTGTTCTTGGACGATCCTTGCCAGAAAAAGTTTGAAAAGATGCTTTCCAACTTGCTTATGAACCCTAGGGGAACATCGTATACCATCATCATGTGAATAGGAATGCTGAAGAGTACATGTTTGACCAACGTAATTCTTCCCCCTGCTGATAAAGTCTTGATCTTCCAACTGGCTAGCTTGTTCTGAACATCCTCTACCAGGTCATCAAAATACTTCATCTTCATTCTCCCCTGAAATATAGGGCACCCTAGGTATGCAAAAGGGAGCGTCCCTCGACTGAACCCCATCACCTTCCTGACATCAGAGTCATCCTGACCATTGAAGTAAAAATTACTCTTCGCCACATTTATCTTCTGTCCAGATGCTTTCTCATAGGTATGAAGGAAGTCCCTCAGGGCCTCCAGGGAGCTTTTTCCTCCATTAGTGAAGATGATGGTGTCGTTAGCAAAGTGTATGTGTGATACCATAGGAGCCTTCTAGTGCGTATAAAAAGGCTTCAAACTTCCAATTCCAGCACCCTCAAAAGGCCTCTACTCAACACTTCTTCAGTAATGATAAATAGGGCAGGAGAAATGGGATCCCCCTGCCTCAAACCTCTGGAGCTCTTGAACCAGCCTGTGGATGTACCATCTATCAGTAGGGAGAAGGGGACATCACAGATTCTTGCTCTGAGAGTCTCAATCACCATGTTAATGAAGCCAAACTTTGACAGAACAACGAACATGAATTTCCATTCCATTCAATCATAGGCCTTCTCCATGTCCAATTTGATGATAACGTTTCCTCCTCTGCATTTCTTGCGTAGATGTTGGGCTAGTTCTTGAGCTAGTGCCACATTATCAAAAATGCTTCTCGTATCTATGAATCCTCCTTGGTTCTTAGCAATCAAACTTTGCATGAAGGGCGTTATCCTGTTTGTAAGGATTTTAGTAATGATCTTGTAGCTGACATTGCACAAACTGATAGGACTAAGCTCGTTGAAGAGGCTAGGATTCTTCTTCTTGGGGATCATTACCAAAAAGGTTGCCTTGATTGAGTCTGGCATCCACTTCTTGATAAAGAATTCGATCATTGTAGAACAAACATCCCCTTCACCGTCTCGCAGTTATCCACGTAAAATTCGGCTGAGAATCCATTGGGTCCAGGAGCTATATAATCCGGGAACGACTTAATAGTACACAAGATTTCCTCCTCTTCAGGGATTGCAATAATGGAGTTGTTGTCCTCTCTGCTGATGACCTTCGGAATAACCTACAGAATGCTGCCATTCCAAGAGACCTCCTGCAAACTGAAAAACTCCTTATAATACTTGATCCTACCTCAGCGATGTCTTCCCAGTTCTCCCCATAATTCCCAGCTTTGATGATTGAATCAACGATGCTTTATTTGCTTTATATTTAGGGTGGTGTGAAAGAACTTCGTATTTGTGTCCCCTTCCCTAAGCCAGTTAATCTTTGCCTTTTGCCTCAAGAATGTATCATAAGCATATGTTGTATCAGTGTCGCTCTTTCTTGCCATGACTAAATCCTTCCAGATCTGTCCATCCTAGCCAACTCTAAGATTCTACTCTAATTCACTCACCTTCTTAAGCTCCAGGAGATGTTGCATTTCGATGTTCCCGAAAGTTTCCTTATTCCACTTCTTTAATATCATCTTCAACTGCCTTAGCTTGCTCGAAAGGATTGTGAGCCCATTGCCGAAATAGTAATCATGTCAATTCTCATTAATCATGGTTCTGAAACCAGGTTTAAACAACCACATTTTCTGATAACGAAAAGATGTTGGCCTTCTAGCTCTCACTTTCCTCTCTTTCACTAGCATTGGACTGTGGTCAGAGAGTATTCGATCATCATAACAAAATTACACATTGATATTGAAAATGCCATTCACAAGACATCTGTCCAGACGCTGGTAGATTCTATCCCCCGCTATGAAGTTACTGCACCAAGATAAAAGATCCCCTTCATGCTTTGGTTCTACAAGCCCTGCACAATGGATTGCTTGATTAAATTCGGTGGCAGCCAGATCATCGTAAATGCCACTATCTTCTCATGCCTGCCCCTGATGCAATTGAAATCATCACCCACCATCCAATTGTCTTCTTCCACATGGTTGCTAGTTTCTCAATGTCCTTCCAAAGGTCTCTTCTTCTCCCAGCATCCGTTGATGCATACACAATGGAGATGTAGCACTTGTTGAGGAGGAAATTATTGACCATGCACGTCAACATCTGTTCATCTTCCTGGATTAGATCAATTTCAACAAAATCTCTTGCAAGAATCCATATCTTCTTAGGAGCCTTGGAATTGATAAAGAATTTCTCCATCTTAAGAGATAACGAAACATAAGATATTCTTGAGTCATCCACCATAGGTTCAATGATACCGAGAATACTGATTTTGTGTATCCTAATAATTTTGTTCATGTGCGCCAATGTAGCTTTGTTGAAAATACCCCTACAGTTCCAAATTAGTGTATTCGACATTAAGCAACAGGAGAAGAGTTTTGGCTAGCATTTCTCTTTGATCTTCTGAGCACGCTTAATTCCTTCTTTATAAATCTGACTTTCTTTTTCCTATTCTTGGGTTCCACTATCTTCGAAGCCTGTCTAGGGGCATATTCTGAATCCGATGAGTTGCTCCCATCACCCCCTGGAGAAGGATCACCGAAGAAATCCTCTCCATTCTGGCATCTAGAGGATATCTCCTCATCAAAATCATCGTTGTCCTTCAGAGCCTCAAAAGAGTTGGCAGTGGGAATAGAAACTCCCGCAGTACAGAGGTCAATGCTAAGAACACATTTCACGTTCCCTTCCATCCCGTGCATGTGAGAAATTCCTCACCTATCTTCCTCATATGTCTTCTTGTTGACTTCATCATCAATAATCAGCTCATCCAGCTCTCTGCTTGAGTTCATCATGATCTCTAAAGCCTAGCTTTTTTCCATTTGTTCCTCTGCTGATAAATCATCAATCACTACTCTACCAAGGCTTGTTCGTCTATATTGCTCTCCTCCTGATGAGTTAGAGGGTAGACCCTCTACTTTGGCTGAACTATCTTCCATAACGACCTTGGAAGCAATATTCTCAATGATCTTTTCAAAAATACTATCAACAACAAGTTGTTCCATCGATCCTTCGATATTACTGTTTGATGTCCTTTTTTGACCATCCTTAGCAGTATTTGTTTCTTTATGGATCTGGTTGGCTTGCTTATCTGTTGCCTTCCTAGTCACTTCCTCAGCTTTGTTCATCTTTTTTTTTGATTAAGGATATCTTTATTTTGGTCTCTCCTGGGTACCCATTTTTGCCTCGACCTTTGATTCTGAGAGATGGCCCTATTAGGCTTTTTCATATTTCCATTTGCCACATTTTTGCCTTTGTTGTCCGGTTCCTCTTGCTTCCTCCTCAGAAGACAGTCCCTATGGTCATGACCGACTAGTTTGCAGTGTTGACAATAATTTGGTAGGTTTTCATAAACCACATTCTGTATGAAATCTTTATCCCCACATCTGATGATAACAAGATCTAGCACATGTTAACTAACATCTATTTCCACATTAACTCTAATGTACCCTGGTCTTATGAAATTGGTAACATCCTTATCAACAGAGAGGAACCTCCCAATGTGTTTAACAATTGAACGAAGTGTCCCTTCATTCAAAAATTGCAGGCTCAGCATTGGGAATCCCACCCTGACAGGTACATTTGGTGAGGAATCACTTGGATGGAAATACTATGGCTAGCAGATTAGAGAAATCCAGTTGTTCCTAAATTTCCAAGTGTTGCTAATATACATCCACATATAATCTCACTTTCTTCAAATTTAAGGATGATATGTCTCGCATCCAAAGCCCCAATTTGGACATTATTAGAAAATTTCATCTCTTTTACAATTACAGAATCGATTTCCAGCATTTTTGGCCTTATTCTTTGAAAAAATTCCTATGAGACAGAGCTCAAACGGCTTGCTCATCTTCACCATCTCAAACTGAGAGAATTCTACCACTACATCATCTCCCTCAAAATAAGATTCTCTGACTTTCGCCAGGGGTCCGAGTTTTGGTGGTATTATTTTATCTTTCATAACAACAACATAGGACTTGGGGGCGTAGGAAGGTTAATTTTTTAGGATCCACCAACAATAACAACCCCTTTATTGATAATTTTTGGGGGAGACAACTCCGAAAAGTTCATCTCCATTTTCTTCAGATTCTCGGGTATTTTTCCTTCTATAATTCGAAATCAGCAACTAACTCCAGCAACTAACAGAATATCCACATGGCAATCAACGATAGGCAGAAAGACCAGTTTAATAACAACCCCCCCCCACAAAAAATCCACGTATCACCTTCAGATAGGACGTTCAACAACTAACAAGGGTCCCAACAAAATTACATTCACCACGTGTCACACCCAGATAGGTCTCAGCACCAGTGGTAGAACCCATGAACAGAAAATTATAAATCCAAATAGAAAAAACCGATCAAAAGCTCTCCCAAGCAAAAATAGGGAACGAACTTCTGAAAATCGTAAGAACTTCTGAAGAACTTCTTAAGAGCCAAGCTCTTCGGAACATAATATCAAATCACAATAGCATATCTCCAGGTTACACAACAACAAGAAAACCAACCCAGGAATGAAAAAATGGCCCTCACAAGGCCAGAAGGTATCCAGGCTCCAGAAAGAACAGAATTGAGATTGGAATAACAGAAGAATCCCCAAATCCAATTCAAAAATCCAGAAAGTATGTAGCCTAGATCATCTAGATCATCAATTATATTCCATAATCATCAAACAATAAGAAGAAATGACCTTTAACAATGATCTGAGAAGGGAGGGGTGTCGCCTTCAAAATCGCCAGAGCTCTCTCCACCTCGGGGCACGTGCGCGGAATATCTGCTAGACCTTATGTATAGCTCTAGTATCAAATCTGCTTTTATCATAGTGTAATTATAATAAAAGAAAAGAATACAGATTTAGTTTAAAAGATATGAGTTTTTTACATGAAAAGGATGATTATCTAAGATATATAATCCCCCATAAGTTTTTTTATATGCTAAAGGATGATTCTATAATATATATATAATCTTCCACCAATTTAGTCAACGAAACCAATAAAAAGAAACCGTAAGGTGGTAGGCTAGAAAATTACGGATCTCAATGGGATACACCATCACTATGCTTGCATCACATCTATCTAGAAGAAGACACAAACCATCACGAGAATTTCAGCACATACTGAACCCTAACCTCCAGGAGGTTGTGATGAAGGAAATAAAAAAATGGTGTGATTTTGGATTCATTTATCCTATCTTCGATTCAAAATGAGTAACTCTGTTACATGTGGTCCCGAAGAAATCTAGGATTGCCATTGCAACGAACGATAAAGGAGAGGAGATTCTGACCAAAGTACCAACTTCTTGGCGCATCTGTGTGGATTATAGATGCCTGAACTCAACCACCAAGAAGGTCCATTTTCCGCTATCCTTCATCGATCAGATAGTCAAAAGATCGACCTCGAAGGAATATTTCTATTTCTTGAATGGGTATTTTGGATACAATCAAGTTGTTATAGCTCTCGAAGACCATGAGAAGAGTACATTCACATGTCCACTTGGGAATTACACTTTTAGACGGGTGCCGTTCGGATTATGCAACGCCCCCGCTACATTCCAGAGATGTATGCTGGTCGTATTTGTTGACATGTGTGTAGTTTTCTTGAGGTTTTCATGGAGGATTTATCAGTATATGGAGACAACTTTAATACATGTTTAACATATCTAGACCGAGTGCTTCGACAGTGTTGTGAAGTAAATTTGGTGCTCTTGTGGGAGAAGAGTTACTTCATGGTGATCAAAAGAATTGTACAAGACCACTTCGTCTCCAAGTGAGGCACGAAGGTTGACCCAGCCAAGGTGGAAGTGATCTCTAAGCTTGAGACACCTACAAATCTCAAGCAAGTAAGGTCTTTCCTGCAACAAGTCGGTTTGTATAGAAGATTCATTAAATACTTCAACAAGATTGCTCGACCTATGATTGAGTTTCTAGGCAAGGAGACTATATTGTTGATGCTAGAGTTTTCCATGCTTTTCATCATTTGAAAGATCTGATTACACAAGCACCTATCCTACAGCCTCCGAATTGGTCACTTCCATTCGAGATCATGACGAATGCTTCCGATTATGTTATTGGGGATGTTCTAGGATAGAGACAGGCTAGATTACCATTTGGGATTCATTATGCTCGCAGGACATTATATGAGGCCCATAAAAAGTACATCGTTATAGAGAAAGAACTAGTAACAGTCGTGTTTGCGCCAGAAAAGTTTGGAACACATATACTTGGATCCAAGGTTATTGTTCCGCCATCTGATACATACAAAGCAATAAGGACTCTAAGTCATGATTACTTTAGTGGATCCTTCTACTCTAGGAGTTTAACCTACGAATATGTGATAAGCCTAGAGTAAAAAAATGTGGTGGCATATCATCTTTCCAGAATCATTGAATCAGATACTCCAAAGCAGGACATAATACTGATTATTGGGACCTTTCCAGATTAGATGATATTGTCAATCACCTCACTCACATGATATGACAATGTTGTTAACTATATTGTCTCCAAGAAAGTTCCATAAGATTGAATAAAATTTAAAAGTTGACAAATTCTTGTCGGAGATCTATTTTTACTAGTGGGAGCACCCATACTTATTTGGTGAGGGTGCATATTGTATATGGAGAAGGTGCATTCCTGATGAAGAGTACAAAAGTGTCCTAGAGAATTGTCACAAGTTAGAATCTGGAGGACATCATTTTGGAAAGTGAATGACAACAAAAGTTCTTCAATGTGGTCTTTGGTGGCCGACTCTTTTAAAGGATGCTACTAAGTATGTGAAAGGTTGTACTGACTTCCAGAAGATGGCAGAACCATAATTTCTAGGGACACCAAGCCTCTCTGCCATAATTTCTAGGGACACCAAGCCTCTAAAGTACATCCATATATTAGATGTCTTTGATGCATGGGGTATCAACTTCATGGGCCCATTTCTGAACAACCACGGTTTTAAGTACATCTTCTTTGTCGTCGATTATATCAGTCGATGGATGGAGGCTATCCCCTCTCAAGCCACCGACAGTCGCACCATCTGTCCAACACCATTTTAAGGTTCGGGATCTGAAGATTCTGACATCTGATGGGGATGGCCATTTCGTCAACAAAAAAGTTAAGAAACTCACTAAGGAGTATGACATTGAACCCCATTAAACTCACTAAGGAGTATACATTGAACCCCATATCACATCTCCATACCACCTGCAGATTAATGGCTTGGTTGAATGTTAAAATAGGGAGATCCAAATGATTTTACATAAACTTGTGCATCTTGATAGGAAGAACTGGTCATACTTGCTCGACTCAGTTCTAAGGGCTTATCGTACTGCTTACTAGTCACCCTTTGGTATTTCTCCCTATCGCTTGGTATATGGTAAGCCATGCCACTTGCCCATGGAACTCATTCACAAATCTTTGTAGGCAATCAATGTTTGTAACTTGGATTCCGAGAAAGCCGGGAAGAACAGAATGATTTATATGAACATATTGTTAGAATTCAGAGACTATGCATACTACAACAACCTGATGTACATGGAGAAAGTCAAGAGATGGCATGGCAAGCATATCCGTAGGAAGACTTTTGATCCTGGTCAGAAGGTGTGGTTTTTGATGCAATGTTGAAACTATTTCCAAGCAAGCCAAAGAGCAAGTGGACAGGGTCGTTATTAGTAAGGAATGTGTGTGATAATTCTAGAACTGTAATATCGGGATTTTCATCTGACACAACCATTTGTGGTCAACAGACAGTAGCTGAAGCCGTTCTTAGAGCACGATATATTCTTGCCCATTGTTGATTCAATACAAGTGGTATTTCAAGATGAGCTCCCTGAAGAAGAACGATCAGAAACATGAGCTCCAAAAACATCTGTGTTTTCTTCTTTTCATTTCCTTTTCATTTCTTTCTCATTTCTTTTCGTCTTCCATTTTATTCATTCATCTCATTCATCTGTGCTATACTTAGGATATACTTCATCCTAAGTATAGGGAGGTGAGTGCATTCAGGTTATTATGCATTTATTCTCTCGGTTGTCTCTCAACTTGTCGATATTCTATCTATACTTAGGGAAATTTAACCGAAGGTATTGGGGGGTCAAGTCGAGTAATTGATTATTTCGTACATTCGCCTTGGCCATCGTCGCTTTTTGTACAATCTGCTAAACGTAGGATTAGTTGACCATAAGTATAGGGGGACGATCAACTTATTATTCTTGTATTCAGTCGTTGAGTATAGGTTTTTTTATACTCAGCAGGAGTTATGTCTTCCTTTTAGCTCTTTGACCACTACGGGGACATAGTTCGAGCTAAGTACAGGGGGATCATATATATGTATCTATAAGCATTAGCCATAACTCGTACTTTCATATTTTCAATAATATGTCTACTATACTATGGTAAGGGTGTACAATAAATCAACTATAAAGAATACACTCATATAAATTTTTTAACAAAATTTGTAAGAACTGGTTTCAAAATATTTTGCAAAATGATTTGGAAAATGGTTGTAAAATATCTTGAAAAATCTTTTGAGTACCTTTGAAAAATATTTGTAAAATATTTTCAAACCATTTGAAAGTTATTCTCTTTCTCAAATGTATGTAGAAATGATTTGTCACAATGCATTTGAAAAATCCTTTATAAAAATTATTTACAGTATAAGTTTTCAAAATGTTTGACAAATGTCTGCAAAAATGTTTTCAAATTATTTTGAGAATCATGTAAATAATATCTTCAAAAAATTCTTCAAATAGAACATGCATAAAATTGTTTATATTCTGTATAAAAACCTGTATATACTAGGGTAAAATTCTTTCCCAATGTGTATAAAATCTTAGCTAAATTCTTTGTGAATACACTTGATTCACTAACTCTTTTGTTATTCAAAAATCCCACAAATATTTGCAAAATTCTAAAAAACCTAAAAATTTGCAAAAATGTTTTCATAACTTTATAAAAATTTGCAAAACTTTTTTTTTGAAAAAACTATAAAAAGTTCAAAACCAGACAATTATTTCACAAAAGTATTTTCTTGCATTGCATAAGCTTTTTTCTGAATGATTTTGAGAATTGAATGAGTCTAAGTAAAATTTGAAGATTAGGGCTTTGTCTAGACCTTAATCCACTTAATTTCATAGTAACCTTATATGAACTAGAATTAAGACTTTTCAAGTCATGGGACTTACTTCTTTGATTCCACAATACTCTATTCACATGTCATCTTGATTTGCATAAGTAAAGTATTTCGAAGTGCATGCATGGCTCTGGATGTTAATGACCTAACTTCAAACACCGCACTTTACACTTATCTCAACTCTGAGGAGGTGGCGAGGGGAAGATTCTTTAGATGAAGGAAGAACACATATGAAAACATACGTAGTCACTATAAGTGGCAAGTGCCCCCAACCCAGCCTAACGAGATGGACGTCTAAAGACAGGATGTTGTGGGTTGCAATAAAGCTTCAAAAGAGGGATAATCTATTGGCTCAAGAGGAAAAATTGCTTATGTATAAGTTGCTATATATAGTACCAAAAAATGCAAAAATTTAAAATTCCAGAAAGAATATATGTGCAAAAGTCAAAGAAAAATTCTAATCCCGTCAGAGTATGTGTGAAATAAGCAGAGCATTGTGCTTCAAAGTCAATTTTTGAGGTTACCTCCAGCAGGATACTTGGCTACACTGTTAAGCTCCATATGATATGTGACTACACTGGTCACAATCCATCCTTCTCTGTACCCCCTCATCTTGAGCTGGTTGTACTTGAACTTAGAAGGGAATACCCACGTCCTCTAGGAAAGAATAGCTAGATTGGGAAATTAGGGTTATGTTATTAAGGGAGATTGTTCCTTACTATTTCTGGTGAGAAGAGCTACATAAAATTTCACTGTACAAGGAAGACTCATAATCATAAGGGTTTGTGTATGAATAGACTTATTTTAACCTGTCTATTTAGGAGACCTGAATAGAGACTTGTGGAACTTGAGGGTTGTTAAGTTTTAGATCATATTCTCAATAAAGTTTTGAACAAACTAACAAACCAAATACCTTAACTGAGCTTGAAACTTTGATTTTGTGAAGACAAGTTCAAAAGTCATAATCATTCTACCTTTCTTTATTTTTCTTTTTTACGTTCTTTTTTGCAACACTTATTCTTCTAATAAATGTTTGCTAAGGACTAACACAGGTAAGTATAGGGAGGTGATGATAGCCATTCATATATCTTTATTCTTTCATTTTGCATTTAAATCCCTATCAAAACACATATAAATACATCTAACTTGTACAAATAAAAGTCTTTATTTTCCTTTCTTTATATCAATACATGTAATCATTATACCTTTATTTATTTTCCTTTTTTTATTTTCTTTTAGCAACACTTATTCTTTTAATAAGTATTTGCTAGGGACTAAAAACGGTAAGTATAGGGAGGTGATGATAGCCATTCAAATACCTTTATTCTTTCATTTTGTATTTAAATCCCTATCAAAATACATGTAAATACATCTAACTTTTACAAATAAACGTCTTTATTCATACATAAAAACTATTTAAATACATGTAATTAAATCCAAAATAAAAGAATAAATAAATAAAGGGAAAAAATGAAGTATCAAAGATACTCAGTGACCCTAAATCTTGAGTCCAAGTTAATATTGACTTGGTCGTCAAAGAATAAAGTAGGGGGATATAGGCATCTATATTGTACATAAAACCCTAATTTAAGCCCTAAAAGAATACATTTTTACTCTATTTTATTTTTCATTTTATGCACCTCAAATAATAAAATCTTCTATATGAAACTTGTACAAAAAATATTTTTAAAAATAATTGCACACAAAAATAATACATTGTACAACTGGGACACACAGATGAAAAAAACTGTAAAGCGGACTTCACGAATTAATATCTTCTCCATATGAACTCCAAATCCATCAAACTCACTGATCAATCTACATTTCATCATATGTATTCATTTATTTTAGCTTAAAATCCCTTATAAAACACCTGTATATATACATAAATCTCTTATTTTACTATCCATCATTCTTGTTTAAATATTGTATGTATATCATTATTTTAACTTAAAATAAATAAACAAAGAAACAAAGGAAAAATAAAGAAAATAAAAAATCCTATATATATAATAATACAAGCTGACTCTGACCTTGAGAGTAGGTTAAGACTTGACATAATCGACCAGCAATAAATTAAGGGGAGATAAAGCCTAAATACAGGAAAATTCCGAAAATCAATATCCATATGTGTATATTTATTACTTGTATACTACTGTATATAATACGCATTACTTACACTATTTTATATACAACCAAACTCAATCCAATTACAATTATTTTTTTCTTGAAACTTGTATATAAAAATATTTTGTAAATAATTAAAATAATTACAATAACAATCAATGTATATTATGTAAATTCAAATACTGAAAAAAAGCCGCAAAGTTCGAATTATCAGATCAATATATTATCCACAAAACTCAAAATTAATCAAACTCGCTTTCATTATACTCAGAATTAAATAATATTTAAAATGAATGTGGATTCATAAAAATCAGAGTTACGGTGTGAAATGTGTCTTTTTAGGGTACTATTATATATTATACCATTGTATATTATTTATATAGTATTTTTAAATATATATTTTCCTTGTATTTTGAATACTTTGTATTTTTTACTATTTTTAAACATTGTACTTAACTTATATAGAATAAAAATAAAAGAATAAAAAAACACAAAATAAAAAATATACAAAAATAAAATCATGTATATATTGTATACGTACCACTATGTATATTGTAAATTATTACTATTTTTTACCTTAATAAATTAATTTACAAAATAAAATAAAAATATCATTTAAATCATTGAAAATGTAGTAAATTAATAAATTATTAAATTATGTGTATATTTATAAAATTAGTATATTAAAAATCAAGGTGTTGTAAACAATATGTGTATATACCTATAACTAACATGTTTTATTTATTTATACCTTTGTGCATAACTTATTTAATTAATTAAAAATCATCTTAAATAAGTTAATTAAATTACTAACATTTTCTCTTTGCATTTTTATTTTAAATTCATTTTCGATTTATTTCACAATTTTAACCATGTTTTGTCATTTAGCGGTTTTTGTCTCATTCTGTGCGCCTTCCCATTGGTTGAGCCCGCATCCGTTGACCCAGGTCAACTCTCTAATCCACCTACAACTCCTGCTCCCTTCAAGTGCCAACCTTCCTTTTAGATTTTTTTTCCAATCACTCCAGTCATCCACTGCCTCTGCTCCCTTCACCAATTTGTCAGCTCTAGCATCCCTCTTCATCGCTAGAGCATCATCTCCACTTGTCATGCCTTGGATTGCGTACATTTTGAGTTTCGACTCTTATCGAAACCCACGCCTATTTATAGACCCCTTCCCACTCTTGTCGTGGGTTGATCCTTTTTCTCTACAAATCTTCACTCGAAGGTTATTCTAAGAGGTTGAGGTTGTGTCAGAGGCTCGATATATGTATCCATGAGTATGAGGAACTACAGGAGATCAAGATCCACCATAAGTTGGTGGAAATACATCGCATTATGCTTTTTCGAGTTTCCAACCTCGAATCGAGGCTATTAACTTTATCCTTCCATCCTTAGGTAATGTAGGTCAACGTCCTTTGACTTTGCTTTTTAATTTTGCTTTGATTTCTGTGGTTAGTTTAGATTTTATTTGTCATATACCTTCTCTGATCTGCAAGGTCGGAGCACCACCCTCATTAAATCTCCTATTCGGCCCTTTAACTAAACGCGTCTCGACCTTCTCACGTAACCTAAACTTCCAGATCACTTGTGGTTTGGATTCTAGGCTCATCTCCGATATCCTATGCCAGACTCGGTATACCGTTCCCCATTTTTGCTCATTTTTCGCTAATAAACATCATCGGAGTTATGCCTCTGAGCGTAGAGTTTCTCGCAAGGCGCGACAGCGGATTTTGAAGCAAAGCATAGGATTTGGAGCATCACCTGTGGCAGCTAAGCACATCGACCTCCAAATCTCACATCAATGATCGTCGATTGTCGTGGACAACTCATTGGAAGCGGATCGTTGCCAGCACTTGATTGAACCATTTGCAATAATGATTTGAACCTAGTCGAGGAAGATCGGAGGAATTCAGGTTCATCCAGCAATACCTTCAAAGCCGTTCTTCCAAAGGCTCTCTGATTCGTTCGATCAATAATATAAGTGCCAGATTAGATTGACGCTGTCCATTTATGCCCAAAGCTGCACAGTTTGAACATAATTCCAGATCCAATCTAGTCCATTTGATGATGCTTCAACCTCAACCATCAGATTCGAGGTGTATATCCATCTCCATCGTCCATTATGCCACGTGGATTGAGGGTACAATTGCCCTCCTACCCATGCCTTTATTTCCTTTGTAAATAATTCCCTCCTGGGACACGTGTCTACTTGTAGTCATTTGAACAACTACACTACTACCCCAATATTTATTTTATTTACTTTTTAGTCCTACTTGAACTGCAAAACGTGTGTAGCACATGAGTCTTTGGAAATTTTCAATGAAAATTTCACATTTCCTTATTAATAATTGGCCCCTAGAAATTAATTTATTGCATTTATATCCATGCAAGCGTGACTCACGTGCAGTGGCACACATTCTTTTTAGGCAAATTGCATTCTTAAGCTTACATTTTTTATCTGTTATTCATTTAGCCCATAAACTAATTTTCTTTGTATTTAAGTCCCTGTAAGTCTGGATTTTTTAACGTATTAAAATGAATTAAAAATAGTACAACCTCATATAAAAATACACAAAAATCATGTTAGGCTTATGTTAATTAGTTTTTTCATCACTAATTTTTTTATTTTTGTATTTTAATCATTTTATATTTATTAATAAATCAAAAATCACAAAAATATTACTTGTTTGCATTAAAAAATCCGTAAAAATATAAAACTTGGAGAAAAATTCTAAAAAAATCCTATTTATTACTTTATCTTGTTTTAATTTCAGAACCATTTTCACATTGAGACCCCTCATAAAACCAAAAAATAACAAATCTCTAAAAACTCTTAATAATTCATATTAAATCATCAAAAATAAAAAAATGCAGAAATGGTTTTTAAAAATAAAGAACATTATCTTTCTATCTAGGTATATTTCATCACTTTTTGATTTGATTTTTTATTTTTAAAATCTTAAGTCATTTGCAACATTTTCTGTTTTTCATTTTTTCATGTTTTTCATTTATTTGAAAATCTTAAAAAATCTGTAAAAATCACAAAAATATTATAAAAATGTCAAACACACAATAATAATTTTATTTTCATTTTCTATATGTATTTTCCTTCTTTCAAAAATCCAGAAAGTTGCCTTCTCTTACATTAATCTTCATTTATGTTATTTGTTTTCTTTCCTTTAATTTAAACAATTAAAAGCATCTGCACAATATAAAAATTCATTAAAAAGCACAAAATCAGAAAAGCATAAAAATAAAAAAATAAAAAAATTTAATAAAAAGCTAAAAAGATAAAAACATTACAAAAACCAAGAGTAGTGTGCTTCAAGATTCCCTCTTTTATTTCATTGTTTATCTCTTATTTATATAACCCTTGGGATTTTTGTAGACTCTCTGAGTTCAATCCTGCATGCTATATAGGTAAATAATTAGCAAAACTCTTTTGATACATTTCTTCATTTTATTTTGGCTTGAGAGTTCTTAAATAATTTTTGTTGATATTTTTAGGGTTGCAACGACATTATATTAATTGATCAAATTAAAACCCCAAGAAATTCCTTTGTTCAACAAATGGCATCTTTGTCGAGGAGGCACGATGAGGGTAGCCAGGTTTTTCTTCTTATAGCTTGTTATTCTTGGTTGTAGATAGCTCTTATTTTTTTATGTCACTTGTCTATATTTCTATCTCCTATTTTATGTCTTTTATTGTTTAATTGTTGTCCATAATTTTATATATATTATTGCGTGGATTGCATCTTGTTGAGGAGTGAGCACTCACTTCGAATTATGTGTGCCGTGAGGGATCTTACACAACACTTGCAGGATCTGACTTGTCGAACACCGAAAGCTCCCAAAGATTGGACCTAAGGATTCACTTGAGATCCATTTCACTTGCCCTTCTCAGTTTGCCTCTTATCCACTTCTGTGTGTCTTGTTTGTTTGTTTTTTCTCTCTTATTTCCTTTTATTTTGTTCATATTTTCCATGATTGTGATCTGACATATCTTTTGTTTGTCTCTTTCGGGCCTAATGAGCAAGGGAGGCACTCCTAGGAGCATCGATGCACCCAAGCAAAGCGGAGGCAACCCATTTCTTCATCAAGCAGCAGGAGAGCGTAGGAGGAAGAAGCATAAGACTTGGAGGATCTTGCAGAAATTTTGTACATACATTTTTTCTTTCTTTTTTTTAGACTTTTATCTGAATTATTATTCTATTAAAAAGTTTTAATTATTCTCTTGGTACTTGCCTCTTTTTCTGTTTTTCTAAGGCCTTTATATACCTTGTGCATGTGGGGTTTGTTTCATCAAGTGTCAGTGCACTTGGGGGACCTCACTGATTTTTTTCATAGACTTTATTTTTATTTGTTTTCTCGAGGTTTTTTGTGCTTGAGGCCTTAAAAGTAGGGTTTATTATCTTTCTTGAGCCAGGTAATCGATTAAGTCCAAAGTCCTTAAAAGAATATTTGTTCCTATAGACAAGATCATAGGAATGGACTTAGTCAAATTAATTGATTCTTGCCCGCTAATAGAAGTTACTTCTAGGATGGTTCTCTTGAATCATTTAGGATAGTTTTATTTCTATCTTTATTTTTATGAGCGAATCACTTTGCATGTAGAGTGCTGGCGAAATGTACGCATCTCTTACTTTGCATGCATCATTGATTTCATCATTCATCGACTTTTTCGATTTCCTTCCCTGTTTTCACTCACTTAAGATCAAAAGGAATTAGAAAATTCATTAGATTGTTTACTTGAAAAAAATCCAAAAAAGTGATAACCTCATAAAATCGGGACTGCTAAAGAAATTTCGACCCTAAAAGAAATGTAAGGACAAATCATCATTGTTTTGGAGAGAGTAACCCCTTCATTTTTTGTAGGTACTTACCTCCAAATAGAGTGGGTGAGGACGCAACCATAAGGATAGAGCCCAACTCCCTGAACTTATGCCCTATGCTCATGTACACATCTCTGTGGTGTATGGTTGAGATGCAAGCACTTGCTTCAGACGTTAGAAAATCATTTTGGTGTGCTCATTCTCCTTTCTCCATTTGGGCTTGATATTGAACCTGGCAGCCTGAGCAGATCGTTCCATTGATTAGGGAGGATTGAGAGCGTACGCTGGGCGATAGTGGTGACTGATGAATCTGCGATTCGTCATCTTTGTTCATTTATTTTAGCTTAAAATCCCTTATAAAACACCTGCATATAACACTAACTCCATATTCGTACTAACTTGCACCTGTGTGTAAATATTGTATACTTCTTA
This sequence comes from Ottelia alismoides, assembly GCA_037367405.1. NCBI lineage: Eukaryota > Viridiplantae > Streptophyta > Magnoliopsida > Alismatales > Hydrocharitaceae > Ottelia > Ottelia alismoides. The sequence goes on along the minus strand of JAZKJV010007022.1, from coordinate 443,744 downwards.
CTAATTTTAACCTAAAATAAATAAATAAATAAATAAAGGAAAAACAAAGAAAAGAAAAAAAGGAAGATTGTATACAGGCTGACCCGAACCCCGAGAGAAGGTCAAGACTTGATCTGATCGACCAGGAATAAAGTAGGGGATATAGGATCCTTAAATAGAAAATCCAAAAAAAATGTGTTGTGTGTTGTTGTAAATACTTCTAACTTATTTTGTGTATATCTGTATAGAACTGACACTAATTTATTTATGCCTTAATTGACCTCAAATAAAATAACTTTCAAAACCAAAGTTGTAAAAAAATGTGTTCTAATTAATAAAAATTATTGCACAAAAAAATCATGTACAGAATAAAAGTAACCACACTTGGAAAAGCCAATAAGCACTAATTGAAAGACCAATTCCGACTCCATATGAACTCAAATTGAACCAATCTCACTTCCATTGCTTTCTAAATTAAATTATCTTTAAAATGGCTGTGATTTCATAATTTTTGGAGTTACAAGTTAAAAGATGGTTTTCCGGGGTGGTTTATGCAATTTTCACATGTATTTTGTAAATATTGTATTTTTACATACTTGTAAATTATTCTTACTAATTATTTAAATTAAAAGTAAAAATAAAAAATTAAAATTTTTAAAACAAAAAAGCTAATTTCCTCAATTACCCTTGCATATAATGTCATATATGTATATAGTTGCTATTTTTAATTAACCACCATAAAAAAATAAAAAAATAACATTTTTTATTGCAAATAAATAAATTAACGAAAATTCAAAAAAATTAGTTAATTTTGTAAATAGTATTATCTCTCTTTTACTTTATGTCATTTCAAATTTCATCTCTCTTATCTCTTCCACCAACAAAAATTCAAAATTTCAAATTTCATCTCTATCTTTTCTATTTATATGGCTCCTTCTCCATCACTCCAACTTGATCAATCTTTAGAGAGAGGAGCCCGATCTCCGAGAGAAAATTTCGTCGAGAAAAGTACCTAGCCTCCGAGCCGTCCGGTGACAGCGAGCCGACCTTAGTCGAGGCGATCACGATCCATTTCTGCTCCTAAGGTGAGATCCACATTTTTCTTATTTTTTTATCTAGGTTAATCGTAGTTTTATTTCTCGTACTTTTATTTCATCATCATTTTTTTATTTATTTAGATCATTAATTTCATCACTATTTGATATACTTCGACTCGATTTTTCATCCCATGTTCTTGATCTCTCCGCATTCATTTTCTACCTCCCACGATCTACCAACACCGACCATGGACGGTGGTCAGAGAATCAGATTCGATTCCTTTCATTTCCGGCGGATCCTCCTTCATTTTTTTGAGTTGTAAATAAATAAAAAATAATAAAAAAACCATTTGTTTTCTTTATCTTTAACATTTGTTTTGCAGGATAATCTAAAAACAATAAAAAACAATAAAAATAAAAATAAAAAACATTTCTTATCTTCGGCTTTTAATTCCTATATTTCATATTTACAAAAAAAAGTCTTTTTACTGTGTTCATTCACTATTTACAAAAGAAATCAAAATTACAAAAAATAATAATAAAAAGAAGACGGCAGCAGGGTTGCCATCCGCTGCCACCACCGCCGTCTCCTAGGACCATCAGCCACCGCCAGAGGACGACCATCCTCGGCCACCTCCAGCTAGCCTCCCCTCAGCTAAGAGCCGTCCGGCACTTCTCCACCGACGTCTGCCGCGGTGGCCCTCTTATCCATGACCGAAGCACCGCCTGCGCATCCCTTGAAGCTCTGCCTCCACGCCTGGAAGTGCCTCAACCTCTCCATCGACCGCTGAAGTCACCCTCCACCGCACGAAGCCAGTCCGCCTCCCTCTGAAGACACCGCACCACCGCCAGCCGATCCACACCCTCGGCGAGCGCCGCCGTGCCTCCACACCCGTGCTTCCCCATGCATGGAAGAGAAGATCAGTGGTGCGGCGGCGCCCGTACCTGTAAGCCCCTGTGGTGACTTTTGCTTGGAAACGAAGGAGAACCCTAGGGCATTATTAAATTGGGCTAATATCAATCTCAGCCCTGGAAGTTCTTAAATTTGCAAAAGCGCCCTTGCTAGAAGCTTAATTTGAGGGAACTTACATCCGTGCCCTAAACATTTCAAGAATTGCAAAGAGATCCCTCTGCTCCAAGCAAATCACGTGCATAGCACGTCTCTACTATGGGTAAACCGCATTTATCTTGTTTACTTATTTAATGCAAAAACATTGAGTATTGTGTTTCAGTCCTGTTATACAGACTCTTGAATTTGCATGAACATTCTATTGAAATAAATGTTTTATTAGTTCAAAAAAATTTACTTAGACTCCTATAGTGTGAATCTACTTTATATAAAATTTCCATTGCATTTTGTCTTCATTTATTATTATTAAAAAATATCATGTTTAGCTTTCTGAATTCAAAAATTCGTAAAATTTGAAAATTAGTCTAAAAAATTCCAAAAAATTACTGTACGTATATTTTAGTGTCATTTAATTTCCTTCAAATTTTCATGTCTTAACTCTTTATAAAACCCAAAAAATTGAAAAATACTAAAAATCTTATAAAAATCATAAAAAATTCTACAAAAATCCAAAAATAAGTGATTTTAGTTCATGTTTGTAGATAATTGCTTCTATTTTGTCATAAAAATAATTGCCAAGAGCTTTGGGCACTTAAAATATTTTAAGTTGCAATCACTCCATGTTGTGCATAATTTCACATTTTCTCACTGTTTGATTTTTAGAAAAATACAAAAACATCTGAAAATTCCATAAACATTCTCAAAAATATCCCAAAACTTTTAACCCCAAAAATATTTTTTCTGGATTTTTCCGAGCATTTTTGGTATAATTGAAAATTACAAAAACTTGGTGTGCATATTTCTTGTGCTTGTACATATTCTTCGTTATTTTTTAAAATAAAAAATTGCAAAACTAAAAACCACTAAAAATTTAAAAATCAGAAAATAAAAAAATAAAAATTAAAAATAAAAAAATAAAAAATCACAAAAAAACAAAGATAGTTATCCTTTGAGATTCATATTTTCTCTTAATTAATTCTTGATTAATTGAATAACCCTCGGGATTTGTAGCGTCCCTGAGTTCAACCCTGTCCGCTATACATGTTAATAAGTAGCAAAAAAATTTGTTTGTTTGTCACAGGATTTTTTGGGGATAGCAACGACATTCTATATCATTAATTTATTCCGATCCTCGAGAAAATCATGAGCAACAATGACGCACCCTATGTACGTGGTAGTATGTAACTTCTTGTAGATTCATTAAAACTAAAATTAAAAAGATAAAAGACCGAACTTTTACGATCTCCAGTTATGTGTATTGAGTTTGTTTGTTAGTGTAAAGATCATCCGTGCCTTTACGCCTTTTTCCTTCTTTCTTCTTAACTTGACATCGTGTTCTCGCATCTTTCCTCTACATCGAAGATGTCAGATTGGAGTATTTCATGTTTGGACTCTGCGAGCTCATTTCACACTCCAGTTCAATCGTCTTCTATTCGGGAAGAATAACTATATGGATATCCCTCTTTCTCCACATCACCTATCTTCTCATTTAATCCATTGTTTGAGATTGACTCTAATCTCGAACTATCATTTGAGACTCCAACATTTCCAATGACTCATCTAGTGTCGTATGCATTTTCAAAGATAGAATCAGAGAACTTGATGCCACCAAAGAGTAAGGGTTCCATGGCAGAGCAGAATGAGATCAATAGTACGATGTTAGCGTCTATTTAGGTCATTCAGGCACACTTGAGTGAGCAAGCTGACATCCAGGCTGGGTTGAGAGATATGATCTTTGAGCTGAGGAATAAGAGACATGATAGGAGAGAAGAGGGTGAGCAGCCGAATGGAGGTGGGAATATAGGAGGAGGAAATCCATCAATTGAGACAAGGGCTAAGCCTACACTTAAGGATGCCTATAATTCAGGTGCAAGACAAACCAATACATGGATTCAAATACCTATGATTCATGGGCATTTCGATCTTAAGCCCACAATTTTTCCTCTACTCCCAATATTCGACAGACACATTAATGAAGAACCATATGTACACCTCTAATAATTTGACAGCATCCATGTCACAATACACTACCCTAACATCGCTTTGAAGGTAGTAAAGATGGCAACCTTCCCTTTTAGCCTTATGGACAAGGAATTATACAGGATGAACCATTTAGAAGAGTTGTTATGTCCCAAGAAGAATTGAGATCAGCATTCTTAAACAAATATTATATCCTAGGACGACTGAATCAAATGTGGTCCTTGATTGTCAATTTCTCCCAAATGCAGCACGAGCCTATTCACGAGGTGTGGGAAAGATTTAAGGATTTGACGGAGAAATGCCCCCATCACGATATATCAAAGACGAGCCTTGTGCAAACTTTCTTTGGGGGTTTGAGCATAGAGAATCAGAAGTTGGTAGATGCCATTTGTGGGGGGTCCCACTGCAATAAGGACGAGGATGTACTTATCAGATTTTTAAGATGGTGGAGAGCTTTGCATCTCTTTCTTCTTCACGTGCTTTCAAAATCCTTCATGTTACCTCTACTTCAGTACCCCACAAGGTTGTCAACATGACGACATCACAAGATGTGGATAGGGTGGACAGTGCAGATCTGACCATCATAGAAAATCACCTATCCAAAGTGGACATAATAGAGAAATGATCCAAGGAGCTTGAGAATCTTCAAGTGATCGAGTAGAGGACAAAGAACCGATACTTTTACGTATGAGAATACTTCTTCCACTACATCACAACAGAGTACCAGAGCACCCCCTACAGTTCAACATGTTTACTACGTGCAGAACCTGGATCAGATGCTGCAGCAGTCATCCTCATCATGCATTGTACCATACCAGTATAAGCCCCTTTACATTCCTGAGAAGCTGTCCCTCTCCAACTCTCATTCAGGAGGTGAATGACATTTGGTTCAACCGAGAGAACAACCCGCCCCGTCCTTCCGAGAAAGGTTAGTTAGGTTCACAGTAGAGTCAGAGGCTCGTCCACCATTTTCAGGTAGGGAGACCACAACCCCAATACTATCAACTATAACCTCATTACCTATCTCCATCACACCTCCATAACTGGAGACATGGACAAGAAAAGATGAAGTTTGCATATTTTCATCATCCCTATTATCAGCAACAGTCTGCACAGATTTCACATCCTCCTCCTCCTAACTATCAGCAACACGACTCTGGGGACTAGCAGCCTCCACATTACTAGTCTCAGCGGCAACCTGTAGTTGAGCATCTAGAGGCACCTTCGGTGAATCTCTCACTAGATCCGCTTAAACTTCTGATGAAGAATATGAATGACTTGAGTCATTGGCTTGATGACCTGAACACCGCTAAGACATTGATCCCAACCCAGGTCAAATCCAACCCCAACAATTTCATATGCAAGGAGCATGTAGCTCATGAACCACCCCCGAGACAGGTATGGGCCTTGATTTTACTTGTTTATCTGACAACATTCATCTTAGGGGTGGTAGGAGATTGTAGCTGTTCACACATTAGTTGGGATTGGGGAGAGCCGTTGAGAGAGCTTTACCGACTTCATCATCTTCTTCACTAGTAGAGCAAAAATCCGGTGTAGTAGAGCCAGATCTTAGAGTTTCACCACCTTCTTCTTCTTCACTGCCACCATCTCCATCATAATGTAGAAAAGATAAAAAAGATAATAAAGAAATATGCATTGTCGAGTCAACCATGAAGGAGAACACACCTGTCATGGAGTCTTCTTCTACATCAGCAAACCAAGCAGCCTGTCCTGTTTTCCTTTTGTTTCATCTATTGCTATATTGGATAACACTATACAGACTGATTCTAATTATCCACATGTACATGATGACTCTATTTTGAATACGAGAAATAAGCAGTATGATGTTTCTTCATATCTTTTCCATTTCCTTCATCTTGAATACAACTCGAAAAATCCATATATTAAAAACAACACTATCGGATATTCAGAGCATCTTTTTAGAGATGCCACTCTGTAAGGCCATGGAGTACATGCCCGTAGTCAAAAGGGAATGAAGGAAGCATGTACTCAAAAGCGTCAACCAAAGCAGAATAGACAGAAGAAAATAGAAAAGAACATCTTAACCATGGCTACTTTTCATGCCATCAACAACCTCTCACCTAAAAAGAAAGATAAGGGATCACCTCACATCCGTTGCCATATATTTGATCAAGAGTTTTATCGTACTCTTCTCGATAATAGATCCTCTGTTAATATTATGTCATATTCTCTACTCATTGAGTTTGGGTTGGGGCCACTTAGATTCACCATGATGATTGTTCAGTTTGCTGATAGATCGATCAAGAGGTAGATGGATATTCTTGAGGACATTATCATAATGGTGCAAGGAATGATATTTCTAGTTGATTTGTTGTTATGGATATGGATACCTCTGCACCGTTACTCCATACCCCAATCATACTTGGTCGGCCTTTCCTTCGAACAACCGAAGAGATAGTTGATTACGGGACTGGAGAAATAACCTTTCACTCCCTCAATGACAAGGTTAAAATAGAGATGATTTCAAATCTGAAGCCATCACCACCACCAACAGTAGCAAATGAGAGAGAGATAGTTATAATAGATTCTGAAGACTGTGACTTTCTTGCTGAGTTCCGAGATACAGATCTTTTCACAGATTTCATGGACACCCATGAGTTCCTTTCCCAAAAAGAACACCTTGAAAGCATAATCAATTTTAGCTTCCATGTTGATCATTCTGAGTTGTCAGCTGATGGATGGTATGAGCTATTTTCTAAGGATCAATCTGAGTTTTCGGAAATACATTATAAGATTCCCGAGATACATTCTTTTTTTGAGACTATTGATGAGATACCTCCTACTGAGATTTCTGAGATACTTGTTGAGAACTATGAACATCCTGATGAACCAGTCCTTTCTGAGCAGAGATCATTCGTTGTAGACCTTTCTGAGTTTTACATGCTGAGCCTACAATAGCCACGGTGGAAAGTACACACAATGCAAATCAGACACCTTCTACTAGTATAGTTACAGAGGTTGTCACAGAGCATATTCAGACCCCACCTGAGCTTAAGGCTTTACCCTCAATGTTGAAGTATGCCTCTCTTGCAGGTGCCCTCCCCCAAATGTTTGGTCATCATCTGCTCGCAGTTGATAGATGATCATGAATCTCCCTTGCTAAAAGGTCTCGAGAGAAACCGCAAGGTGTCATATGCTGGAATATTTCGGATCTCTGTGGGATTAATCCAGCTTTGTACTCGCAACACATCTACTTAGAGGATGACAAAAAACCCTCCCATGAATGTTAGCGCCATCTATATCCAAACCTCTAGGATGTTGTCATGAAAGAGATCAGGAAATGGTGTGATAATGAATTTATCTATACCATTTCAGATTCTAAGTGGGTTAACCCGTTACATATGGTCCCGAAGAAATCCGAGATTACTATTGTGACGAATGATCATTGTGAGGAGATTCTGATACGTATAACTTTTCATGGCATGTTTGTGTAGATTACCGACATCTAAATTCAGCTACCAAGAAAGATCACTTTCCATTACCCTTTATTGATCAGATTATTGAGAAATTAGTAGGGAAAGAGTTCTTTTGTTTCTTGGATGGGTACTCGAGATATAACTAGGTTGCAATCGCTCCTGAGATCAAAAGAAAACTACTTTTACTTATCCATTTGGCACGTACACCTTTAGATGGATGCCCTTTGGATTGTGTAATGCCCCTGCTTCATTCCAAAGATGTATGTTGATCGTTTTTATCGACATGGTAGGTAGTTTCCCTGAAGTCTTTATGGACGATTTCTCGATCTAGAGGGATAGTTTTGATTTATGTATTAATAATTTAGACCAAGTACTTCAGCATTGTGGTGAGGTAAACTTAGTGCTATCGTGGGAGAAGAATCACTTTATGGTGACTAATGGAATTATATTGGTCCTTGTCATATCCAAACATGGTATGAAGTTGTCCCGGCTAAGATTATGTGATCTCTATACTAGAGCCACCGTAGAATTTGATGTAATTAAGGTTGTTTCTTAGATACGTTGGATTTTATAGGAGATTTATTAAGGACTTCAGCAAAATTGTCAAGCCTTTGACTAAGCTTATGTGCAAGGAGAGTGAGTTTATAGTTGATGAGAAAGTCATCCTTGCCTCCAGCATATAAAAGACATGGTTATTAGTGCTTTTGTTCTACAACCACCTGATTGGTCTCTTCCCTTTGAGATCATGACAAACACATCAAATTTTGTAATTAAGGATCTTTTAGGCTAGAGAAGGGATGTGATCCATTTGTTATACATTATGCTAGAAAGACTGTAGATGAAGCAAAGCGTAATTACACACTTACGGTGAAGGAGATGTTAGTAGTGGTGTTTGCATTAGAGAAATTCAAGTCTTACTTACTTTGTTCGCACATCATTGTAGACACAGATCACACTACCATACGGTATACAGGCAAAGAAGGATGCCAAACCACGCCTTATCAGCTGGATCCTTCTTCTCTGGGAGTTTGATTTAGAGATTCAGATAAAACTTGAGTAAAGATTGTTGTGGCAGATCACCTTTCTCGTATCACATATGCATAATCCTCTGAGAATCTCACATTTTCGATTTCTGAGACCTTTCCAGATGAGACCATTTTGTCTATGGCCTCACTCCCATAATATGCTGATGTTGTGAACTATCTTGTCTCCAAGAAAGTTCCACATGATTGGCCCAAACATAAGGTAAACAGATTTTTGTATGGATTCAGTTTTACTAGTGGGAGGATCCATACCTATTTTGTGATGGCGCAAATTGTATCAGCAGAAGGTGCATTCCTCAAGAGGAATACCAATGTACTTGAGCATTTTCCCGAACTAGAGGCTGGTGGGTCTCATTCAGGGAAGTGCACGGTAGCTAAGTTTCTACAAAGTTAGCCTATGTGGCCAACTCTATTTAAGGATGCTACAGACTATGTTCGAGGTTATACTGATTGTCAGAAAATGGAAGGAACAATTGGTTCCAGAGATACAATGCCCCTAAGGTATATCCAGATTTCATATGTTTTTGATGCTTGGGGCATAGACTTCATGGGCCCATTTTCTATCAGTTAAGGATTTCAGTACATATTGCTTGTCGTGGATTATGTTAGTCATCGGGTGGAGGCTATCCCCACCCGAGCCGCTTATAGTCGTACAATTTGTTCCTTCCTCAAGGACAATATTATTGTGTCATTCGGGATCCCCAAGGTACTCATTTCATATGAGGGAAGCCATTTCATTAATCAAGAGGCCAAGAAGCTTGTAAATAAGTATGCCATTGAGCATAGAGTTTCGTCTCCTTACCACCCATAAACTAACTGCTTGACGTGGATTTCAAAGCAAACCCTAATAATTTCAGATGCATGGAGCAGGTAGCTCATGAACCACCCTCGAGATAGGTATGGCCCTTGATTTTACTTGTTTATCTGAAACCATTCCTCTTAGGAGCGGTAGGAGATTGTAGTTGTCCACACATCAGTTGGGATTAGGGAGAGCTGTTAAGAGAGCTTCACCGACTTCATCATCTTCTTAACAGTAGAGTAGCAATCTAGTGTAGCAGATCCAGATCCTGGAGTTTCACCACCTTCTTCTTCTTCATCACCACCACCATCTTCTCCATCATTATGTAGAAAAGACCAAAAAGATAATGAAGAAAGATGCATTGTCGAGTCATCCATAAATGAGGACACACCCGTCATGGAGTCTTCTTCTACTGCAGTAGACCAAGCAACCCATCCTATTTTTCCATTTTGTTTCATCTATTCCTGTATTAGATAACATTGTACAAGTTGATTCTAGTTATCCACATATACATGATGACTCTATTTTGAATAAGAGAAATGAGCAATATGATGTTTCTTCATATTCTTTTCCATTTCATACATCTTTGAATAAAACTCGAAATCCAAAAATTAGAAACAACATTATCTAATCCTGGAGTTGTAAAGATACTTCAGAACATCTTTTTAGAGATGCCACTCCTTAAGGTCATGGAGTACGTGCTCGTAGTAAAAAAGGGAATGAAAGAAGCATGTACTAAAAAGCATCAACCAAACATAACAGACGAAATAAAATAGAATAGGACATCTTAACATTGGCCATAGTTCATACCATCAGCAACCTCCCACCCAAAAAGAAAGATAAGGGATCACCTCACATCCATTGCCATATCTTTCATCAAGAGTTTGATCGTACTCTTCTCGACAGCAGATCCTCTATTAATCTCACGCCATCCTTGCTACTCACTGAGTTTGGGTTTGGGCCTCTTAGATCCACTAGGATGATCATTCAGTTTGATGATAGATCGATCTAGAGGCATAGGAATATTCTTAAAAACATTATCATAATGGTGCAAGGAATGATATTTCTAGTTGATTTTGTTTTTATGGATATGGATACCTCTACATCGTTACTCCATACACCAATAATACTTGGTCGGCCTTTCCTTCGAACAACCAAAGCGGTAGTTGATTATGGGACTGGAGAGATAACCTTTCACTACCTCAGTGACAGAGTTAAAATAGAGACGATTTCAGATCTGAAGCCATCACCGTCGCCAACAACAACATATGAGAGAGAGACCGTTACAAGAGATTATGAAGACTGTGATTTTCTTGCTAAGTTCTGAGATACAAATCTTTTCACAGATTTCATAGACACCTAGGAGTTCCTTTCCCAAAAATGACACCTGGAAAGCACGATCGATTTTAGCTCCCATGTAGATCATTCTGAGTTTTCAGCTGATGGATTGTATGAGTTGTTTTCTAAGGATCATTCTGAGTTTTAGAGGTACATTTTAAGATTCCCGAGATACATTCTTTTTCTGAGATTATTGATGAGATACCTCCAACTGAGATTTTTGAGATACTTGTTGAGAATTTTGAACATCCTGACGAACCATTCCTTTCTGAGCAGAGATCATTCGTTGCCTACCTTTCTGGGATTTTACATGTCGAGCCTACAATAGCCATAGTGGATAGTATACACAATGCATATCATATACCTTCTACTAGTGTAGTTACAAAGGTTGTCACAGAAACTTAAGGGTTTACCCTCAACGTTGAAGTATGCCTTCCTTGTGGGTGCCCCCAAATGTTTCTGGTCATCATCAGTTCGTAGTTGACATACGATCATGAATCTCTCTTGCTAGAGGTTCTCGATAGAAAATCGCAAGGCCATAGGCTGGAAAATTTCGAATCTCCGTGGGATTAGTCCAGCTTTGTGCTCGCACCATATCTACTTAGAGGATGACAACAAGCCCTCCCATGAGTGTCAGTGCCATCTAAATCCAAACCTCCAGGATGTCATGAAAGAGATCAGGACACGGTGTGGTGATGAATTTATATATCCCATTTCAGATTCCATGTGGATCAACCCGTTACATGTGGTCCTGAAGAAATCTGATACTACCATTGTGACGAATGATCATTGTGAGGAGATTCGGACCCATGCTCCCACTTCATGGCATGTTTATGTAGATTACCGGTGTCTGAATTCAGCTACTAAGAAAGATCACTTTCCACTTCTCTTTATTGATCAAATTATTGAGAAGTTTATCAGGGAAAGAGTTCTTTTATTTCTTGGATGGGTACTCAGGATATAACCAGGTTGCAATCGCTCCTAAGATCAAGAGAAAACTACTTTACTTGTCTGTTTGGCACATACATCTTCAGACGGATGCCCCTGCTACATTCCAAAGGTGCATGTTGGTCATTTTTACCGACATTGTAGGTAGTTTCCTCGAAGTCTTTATGGATGATTCCTCGGTCTACAGGGATAGTTTTGACTTGTGTCTTAATCATTTAGACCGAGTACTTCAGCGTTGTCGTGAGGTAAACTTAGTGCTCTCGTGGGAGAAGAGTCCCTTATGATGACTAATGGAATTGTATTGGTCCATGTCATATCTAAACATGGTATGGAGGTTCACCCGATTAAGATTGATGTAATCTCCAAGCTAGAGCCACCGCAGAGTTTGAAGTAGTTGAGGTTGTTTCTTGGACACGTTGGATTTTACGGGCGATTCATTAAGGACTTCAGCAAGATCGCCAGGCCTTTGACTGAGCTTCTGTGAAAGGAGAGTGAGTTTATAGTTGATGAGAAAGTCCCCCTTGCCTTCCAGCAGATGAATGATATGGTTACTAGTGCTCCTGTTCTACAACCATCTGATTGGTCTCTTCCCTTTGAGATCATGATGTACGCGTCAGATTTTACAATTGGGATTGTTTTAGGGCAGAGAAGTGATGTGATATCGTTTGCTATACACTATGCCAGAAAGATTCTAGATGAAGCATAATGTAATTACACAATTATAGAGAAGGAGATGTTAGCGGTGGTGTTTGCATTATAGAAATTCATGTTTTACTTACTTTGTTCACACGTCATTATATACAGATCATACTACCATACGGTACCTACAGATAAAGAAGGATTCCAAATAACACCTTATTAGACGGTTCGTTCTTCTTTAGGAGTTTGATTTAGAGATTCCAGATAAACCTAGAGTACAAAATGTTGTGGCAGATCACCTTTCTCCGTATCACATATAATCCTCTAAGCATCTCGCATTTTCGATTTTCGAGACCTTTCTAGATTAGACCATTTTGTCTATGGTGTCATTCCCATAATATGCCGATGTTGTGAACAATCTTGTCTCCAAGAAAGTTCCACATGATTGGCCTACGAATAAGGAAGACCAATTTTTGTATGGGATTCATTTTTACTAGTGGGAGGATTTGTACCTATTTCATGATGGTGTGAATTGTATATGGAGAAGGTGCATTCCTCAAGAGGAATACACCAGTGTAATTGAGCATTTTTACAAACTAGAGTCTGATGGGCCTCATTCTGGGAAGCGTATTGCAACTAAGTTTCTTCAAAGCAGCCTATGGTGGCGAACTCTATTTAAGGATGCTACAGACTATGTTCGGGGTTATATTGATTGTCAGAAAATGGGAGGAACAATTGGTTCCAAACATACAATGCCCCTGAGGTATATATAGATTTCATATGCTTTTGATGCTTGAGGCATAGACTTCATGGGTCCATTTTTTGTCAGGTAAGGATTTCAGTACATCCTGCTTGTCGTGGATTGTGTTAGTCGTTGGGCGGAGGCGATCCCCACCCGAGCTGCTCATAATCATACAATTTGTTCCTTTCTCAAGGACAACATTATTGTGCGGTTCGGGGATCCTCAAGATACTCATTTCAGATGGGGGAAGCCATTTCATTAATTGAGAGGTCAAGAAGCTTGTAAAGGAGTACACCATTGAGCATAGAGTTTCATCTCCTTACCACCCACAAACTAACGGCTTGGTTGAGATTTCAAAGCCAACCCCAACAATTTCAGACGCAAGGAACATGTAGCTCATGAACCACCCCCTGGATAGGTATGGCCCTTGATTGTACTTGTTTATCTGACGCCATTAATCTCAGGAGTGGTAGGAGATTGCAGTTGTCCACACACCAGTTGGGATTGGGGAGAGTCGTTGAGAGAGCTTAACCGACTTCATCATCACCGCCACCTTCTCCAAATTATGTAGACAAGACCAAAAAGATAATAAAGAAAGATGCATTGCAGAGTCAGCCATGAAGGAGAAAACCTCTGTCGTGGAGTCTTCTTCTATACCAGTAGACAAAGCAACCCGTCCTGTTTTCTTTTTGTTTCTTCTATTCGTGTATTGGATAACACTATACAGACTGATTCTAGTCATCCACATGTACATGATGACTCTATTTTGAATAAGAGAAAAGAGCAGTATGATGTTTCTTCATATTCATTTACATTTCCTTCATCTTTGATTAAAACTCGAAAAAATCCAAAAATTAAAAACAACACTATCTGATCATGGAGTAGTAGAGACACTTTAGAACGTCTTTTTATAGATGTTCGTCCTTAAGGTCATGGAGAACATGCTTGTAGTCAAAAATGGAATCAAAGAAGCATGTACTCAAAAGCATAAGCCAAAGCAGAACAGACGAAAGAAAATAGAAAAAGAACATCTTAACCATGGCGACAGTTCATGCCATCAGCAACCTCCGACCCAAAAAGAAAGATAAGGGATCACCTCACATCCGTTGCCATATCTTTGATCAAGAATTTGATAATACTCTATTGATAGCGGATCCTCTATTAATCTCATGCCATCCTCGCTACTCACTGAGTTTGGGTTGGGGCCTCTTAGATCCACCAAGAAGATGAGTCAGTTTGCTGATAAATCGATCAAGGGGCAGAGGGATATTCTTGAGGACGTTATCATAATGGTGCAAGGAATGATATTTCTGGTTGATTTTGTTTCTATGGATATGGATTCCTCTACACTGTTACTCCATACCCCAATCATACGTGGTTGGCCTTTCCTTCGAGCAACCGAAAGTAGTTGATTACATGACTAGAGCGATAACCTTGTGATCCCTCAGTAACAAGGTTAAAATAGAGATGATTTCAGATCCGAAGCCATTACTGCCACTAGCAGCAACATATGAGAGAGAGACAGTTACAGCAGATTCTGAAGGCTGTAATTTTTTGAGTTCTCAGATACATATCTTTTCACAGATTTCATGGACACCTGGGAGTTCCTTTCCCAAAAAGAACACCTGGAAATCACAATCGATTTTAGCTCCCATGTTGATCATTCCGAGTTGTCAACTGATGGATTGCATGAGTTGTGTTCTAAGGATCATTCTGAGTTTTCAATGGTACATTATAAGATTCCCGAGATATAATATTTTTCTAAGTTTATTGATGAGATACCTCCTACTGAGATTTCTGAGATACTTGTTGAGAATTTTGAACATCATGATGAACCATTCCTTTCTGAGCAGAGATCATTCGTTCTTGACCTTTTTGAGATTTTACATGTTGAGCCTACAGTAGCAATGTTGGACAGTACACACAGTGTAGATCAGATACCTTCTACTAGTGTAGTTACATAGGTTGCCACAGAGCATATTCATACTCCACCTGATCTTAAGGCTTTACCCTCAATGTTGAAGTTTGACTTCCTTGTGCGTGCTCCCAAAAATGTTTCTGGTCATCATCAATTCACAATTGACATATGATCATGAATATAGCTCGCTAGAGGTTCTCGATAGAAATCACAAGGCCATAGGCTGGAATATTTAGGATCTTCGTGGGATTAGTCCACCTTTGTGCTCACACCAAATCTACTTAGAGGATCACAACAAGCCCTCCCATGAGTTTCAACACCATCTAAATCCAAACCTCTGGGATGTTGTCATAAAGAGATCATTAAAATGGTGTGATGATGAATTTAACTTTCCCATTTCGAATTCCAAGTGGGTCATTCCATTACATGTGGTCCTGAAGAAATCCGGGATTACTATTGTGACGAATGATAGTTGTGAGGAGATTCTGACCCGTGTACCCACTTCATGGCATGTCTGTATTGATAACTCGCACTAGAATTCAGCTACCAAGAAAGATCACTTTCCACTTCCCTTTCTTGATCAGATTATTGAGAAGTTATCCAGGAAAGAGTTCTTTTGTTTCTTGGATGGGTACTTATTGAGCGATACCTTCTGTCGGTTTTAAATTATCTGAAATAAAAGCACAATGTTGTTGCAACCCAGATATCCTGCAACAAAAAAATTATTATTTTTTCCCAAGCCAATAATTAAAAGAAAACGTGGCAAGAGATTTTTGCTACTTGTTACCTATATAGCTAACATATCAAACTCAGGGAGTCTACAATTCCCGATGGTTATTCAAATAATCGAAAAAAATCAATTAAAGGAAAAAGAGAATCTCAAATGCTAAGTACATTGGTTTTTGTGAAACTTTATCATTTTATTTTTTCCTATTTATTATTTTCTTATTTTAAAATTTTAGGTTATTTTAAATTTGCATTTTTTTTTAATTTTCAAAAATATAATTTTCAAAACAAATTCATCCACAAAAGAAATGCATTTTTTTTTCAATATGACCAAAATGCTTAATATCCAAATAAAATCTTTTTGTATTCATGATGAATTTTTTTGGTTTTTATAATTTTTCAAGGATTTTTAGATTTTTTTAGGATTTTTAAAATGAATAAAAACTAGAGAAAATGCAAACAATGAGCATGCGAGATTATTTCACAATTTAAAAATACGAAATGAAATAAAAAATTGCTGCAATTATTTTTCATAAAAACTAGAACGAATTATCTACAAACAACAACTCAAATCACATTTTTTGGATTTTTCTACAATTTTATATGATTTTTTAAGATTTTGTTTATTTTACATTATTTAGTTTTATAAATAGTTAATGCGTGAAAACTGAGTTGAAAATAAAATGTAGCGAAAGAAAACTATTTTATTTTTTTTTTGAATTTTTTACGAAATATGTGAATTTTTATGATTTTTCAAAGTTCAATCAGGAAAAAATGTATTGTTTTATTTTTTAATAATAACAAATAATGATAAAATGCAATGAAAAAAATACTGCAGATAGAACAACTAAGCAGGAGATAAGAATAATTTTTGCAGAATTTATTGAGCACAAATGTTATTTATTCCAATCAAAAGAACATGAAATTTCAAAGTCTGGATAAACAGGGACTGAAACGTAAATAATTAATGTTTTAGCATCAAAATAGAACAAAACTAAATAGTAGGAAAAATATCATAATATACCAAAGAAAGGCGTGCTCCGCACGTGCTTGACTCTAGAGGACGGGCTTTATTGTAATTTATAGAAACTTCTAGGGGTGAAATTGTAAATTTACCCAAAAAAATTCCTAGGGCAGGGTTGGGATGGGTGAATAGTAAACTGTGAGGAGGAAGTACCCTTGTGAATAGTAACCAAGGTTGGGCCAACCCTGCCCAACCCTGCAACCAAACAGGCCCCTAGGGTTGAAAGGAGGAGGGCTTCCTTCATTTTGTTCTTCACGCAAAAAGAGGAAGGGGGCACCACCTCCCCTCTCCCTTTCTTCTCGCACAAGCTACAGGCGGCGGGGGCATGGCGCGATGGTGGATAATGGTTAAGGCAATGGCTGAGCTCGGTAAGGTGGCGCGTTCTCCTAGCGTAGGTGGAGTTGGGGCTCGAGGGCGACGACTGCGTTAGATGCTCAGGCTAAGGGTGTCGAGCTCCAGATGTATGCAAAGGGGGTCAACAGCATTGGTCACGTACGAGCGATTGGTAGATGTGCTCCTCGCGCAGGTGGACAGGAGGATGGCAAGACGTATGTGGATGCGGCGATGCGACGGAGAAGCAAGGCAGATGTGCATGGTTAGTGGCGACGGATGATGAAGATCGAGCGGAGGGACAACGGGGGGCGACACACGCCCTCCGTTTGTTCAGATATCGTTGATACGCGACGACGGTCGGTGGCATGATGGTGTTGGTGCGACTCAGTAGCAGCGCGTCGAAGTCCAGGCAACAATGGTGGTGGTTCTCCTCTGTGGGTGCGAAGATGGCATGTGGGTGAAGAACTGGCGAACTACTGTTGTAGTCAACGTCGGCAGGGTGTGCGGTGCGACCCTTGAGCGACGGTTGTGGGTCTGCAGGACTGCCGGTGGTGGCTCCATACAGTAGAGTGGGTGGCTCTCGCGGGCGCCGAGCTAGCACGATAGATGAGGCGGGAGTGTTGCCGCCCCAACTTTTTTTTTACTTTTTAAAAAACAAAAACATGAAAGTTTTTATGTTATTTTTTTAAAAAATGAAACTGCGGATTTTTTTATTTAGAAACAGAAACTACAAAAAATATTTTTTTGTATTTTATTTTTTTGAAAGTAGCAGATGATTTTTTTCTCAAGCGAAATTCATGTACCTAAAGAAATAAAAAGATATCGACTCATGCACGACGGCTCGATCCAAAATCAAATAGAGATGTGAGTGGATGCAGATCCTTGCAATGTGGAAGATGGATCCAGGTCTCCGATCACCATGTGTAATCGAAGTGGATAGATTATTTGAGATAGAATAAGAATGTTAATAGATCGAGATGTGAAGGTAAAAAATCGGATCGGATGAATCAAATCGTGATGATGGATTCTAAGATCTAGGGAAAGGAAAAAAATGACAACAAAATAAAAATGCAAAAAATTAAACTACGATTAACCTAGGTTAAGAACAAGAAAAATGGACTCATTGTGGAGTGGATGAATTCCGTAATCTCCTTGATGAGGGTCGCCTTGCTGTCACCGGGTGACTCGGAGGCTAAGCGCTCTTATTCAACAAGATGGTTGTCAGAAAAATAAGCTCCTCTCCAAAAGATTGATCAAGTTGAAATGAGGGAGGAGGATCCATATTAAGAGATAAAAGAATGGAGTTTGAAATTCAAAAATTTGAATGAAGATAAGATATAAGAAAGAAAAAATGTAATGAGATAAAGATAAGAAAAGAAAGTAGTGTTAAAATTATTTACATAATTAATATTTTTTATTTCCGTCACTTTATTAAATTAAATAATATATGTCAATTTTTTTATTTTTTTGTGAGGGTTATTTAAGGGATTTAACTATATACATATACTATATACATATGGTACATTATATACATAGTTAAATAAGGAAAATAGTTTTTTGTTTTATTTTTGTTTTATTTTTATTTTAAATAATTATTTAAAATATTTACAACTATTTACAAATACAATATGTGCGATAGATAAATGGTAAAATTGCACAAATCACCCTAGAAAACCTACTTTCAAACCATAACTCTAAAAATTATGAAACCATTGTTATTTTAAAGATAATTTAATTTAGAATACAATGGAAGTGAGTTTGGTCCAATTTGAGTTCATATGGAGCTGGAAGTGGTCTTTCAATTATCTCTTTATGGCTTTTTTCCAGATATGATTACTTTTATTATGTACATGATTTTATTTTGCAATTATTTATATTATTTAGAAACATTTTTATTTACAACTTTTGTTTTGGAAATTATTTAATCTGAAGTCAATTTATGTGCAAATAAAATAGTGTAAGTATACAAATATATACAGAAAAAGTTTTACAACACATTTTTTTGTATTTTCTGATTAAGGACCCTATCTCCCCCTACTTTATTCCTGGTTGATCAGGTCAAATCATGACCTTCTCTCAAGGTTCGGATAGCCCATATCTATTACATATATATAATTTTTTCTTCTTCTTCTTCTTTTTTATTTTTATTTTTCCTTTATTTATTTATTTATTTATTTATTTATTTTTGGTTAAAATAGTAATAAATGTACATTATTTACACACAGATGCAAGTTCGTAAGAATATGGAGTTAGTATTATATGCAGTTGTTTTATAAGGGATTTAAGCTAAAATAAATGAATAAAGATGATGAAATGCAGATTTATCATCCCCTTATGCTTTACTGTTGTGAGTCTCTTAGAAAACACTTATTTAAAAGAATAAGTGAATAAAAGAAAAAAAAAAGAAAGGAAAAATAAAGAAATTAGGACAGTATTGACTATTAAACTTATCTTCATAAAATTGTAGTATGGAGCTATGTCAGACCTTTCGATTATTAGTATGGCAGAAACTTAACGGGAAATGGATTTAGCCTCTAAGTTCCACAAGACTTCTATTCAGGTCTCCTCATTATTCAGGTATGAACAAGTCTACATACACAAATTCTTATGACTATGAATCTTTAATTATACAGTGTAAGTGAAATATAGCTCCCCATCTAAAAAGTAGCAAAGAAACAGACTCCCTCAACAAGGTAACTCTAGTCCCCTAGTCTAGCAACTCTTTCCTCGAGGAACGGGGATATTCCCTTCTAAGTTCAAGTACAACCAGCTCAAGAAGAGGAGATGGAGAAAAGAATGGACGGTAACCAGTGTTGCTACCTATCCTTGGATGCATGACTAGTGTAGCCAAGTCATCCAACTGCAAGCTTACAAAAATTTGACTTTGAAGCTCTTATTTATTTATTTATTTTTATCCTTATATATACACTCCTGCAAACATTTTACTTTTCAATCAGGCATGTTCACTTTAGGAGATTCTGCAGTTTTTCTCTTTTTTGAAAATATATACAAGGTGCAGCATGTGCATAAGGAGTTTTCCCTCTTGAGCTAGTAGGTTATCCCTCTTTTGAAGCATTATTGCAACCCCATAGCATCCTGTCTTTAGACCTCAATGCTACTAGATCAGATTAAGATGCACAACCCTCCCTAGAGGAAGAGGAGAGGTTCCTCCTAGATGTACTACCCTCGTATGCTATAAAAGATTATGCCTCCTCATTACCTCTTCCATGAAGAGCTACGTGTAGAGTGCTTGTCCCAGATAAGCCACGGTATGAAATAATCATTTGTGTGTTGCTAAATATTCTACTTAGACTAATCAAGACCACATGTGAACATAGTCTTATGGACTCAAAGAATTAAGTCACTAGGACCTAAAAAGTCTTAACCCAGTTCTATAAGGTTCCTCTGAAATTAAGTGGATTAAGGTCCAATTAAGCTCCATTCTTCAATTCTATTCCAGACTTAGTTTAAATATCGATACTATCCTGAAAAATGCACATGCAAATGCAAGAAAATATATACAATGCAAATAGAAAGCAAAATCTCTTTTTTTCTCTTTTTAAAACAATTTTCTAATTTCGCATTTTTTATGGATTTTTTGGAATGAAAGAAAAATGATGCGCATGTAAAAAGAGAGTTTTTGAAATTTTAATTGGTTTTGTAGTTTTTTACTGATTTTTTAAGGAAAAAAGGGTTAGTAAAATATATACAAGTGCATACAAGGATTTTTTATTTTTTTATTTTTTTTTGTTTGTTGTTTGTTTTTGTTTTTTAATAAAAGGTGATCAAAGTCTATATACACACATGGATTTTATGAATTTATATATATCCCAAAAAATAATCATATTTAAAACTACGAGTTATGTCTAAACTATATATACAATATATATAATACCCCCTATACTTAGCTCGAATTATGTCCTCATAGTGATCAGAGAGCGGCAAAGGAAGACATAACTCGTGCTAAGTAGAGAAAAGAGAAAAGACCCCTATGCTACAATGACTCAAAGGAAAGATTAAAAGAATAGAAGTCCGTAATCCCCCTATACTTAGGATCAAATAATCCTAGGTAAAGAAGACTGTACAAAAGGGGAAATCGATTAAGAGAATGTACGAACTCAACGGCTCGGCTTGCCCCCCTATACTTAGGGTACAAAGTCCTAAGCATAGAATATCAACAAGTTGGGGAACAATCGAGAGAACAGAAGAATAAAAATACAAAAGAGACTATATGAACAAGAACACTCCCCCTATACTTAGGGTAGAGTATCCATAAGTATAGGCAACAACAAGAGTGATGAACATGATGAATATGAACAACACAAATCATTCACCCCCCCCATACTTAGGATAAAGCACATTCTAAGTATAGCATATATAAACGGAAAGGGGTGAACGATAAAATAGGAGAAGAAAGAATGAAACAAAAGGATATACAAGAGGTTGTGAGCTCATGTATCAGACGCAGAAGATGGAATCAAAGGATCATCGTCTGATACCACGGATATAGAATCAACGACGGATAGGAATGTATCATGATCTAGATATGGCTTTAGCAACTGTCCGTTCACAACAAATGGTTGTGCATCAGATGACAACCCAGATATGACAATACTCCCATTGTCACGCACAGCTCTCATGATGAACGGTACTGACCATTTGCTTTCAATTTTCCTGGAAACAACTTCAACTTAGCATCAAATAACCAAACTTTTGATCAGGAGAGAAAGTCTTCTTTCGAATGTGTTTATCATGCCAACGCTCAACTTTCTCCCTTATACATGAGTGAGTTATCGTATGCAAAGTCTCGGAATTATAGTAATCTATTCAAATCCAACTTCTTGTTCTTTCCTGCGTTCTCATAATCAAGATTGCATATACGGAACGCACATAAAGATTTGTGAATTAATTCCACTGGCATGTGGCATGGCTTTCTATACACTAATCTGTAGGGAGACATACCCAAAGGAGACTTGTACGATGTCCGTTAAGCCCATAGAACTGAATCAAGCATCTGGGACCAGTTCTTCCTATCTGGACATACAAGTTTTTGCAATATCATCTTGATCTCCCTATTTGAAATTTCTGCCAAGCAATTAGTCTGAGGGTGGTAAGGAGACGCAACTCTGTGCTCAATGGCGCACTCCTTCACAAGCTTCTTTACTTATCTATTAATGAAATGGCTTCCCCCATTTGAAATCAGTATTTTGGGAATCCCGAACCACGCATAATGTGGTCCTTGATAAAGGAACATACTGTACGACTATCTGTAGCTCGGGTGGGGAGAGCCTCCACCCATCGACTAACATAATCCACAACGAGTAGGATGTACTGAAATCCCTGACTGACAGAAAATGGGACCATGAAGTCTATGCCCCAAGCATCAAAAACACCAGAAATTTGTATGTATCATAGGGGCATAGTATCTTTAGAACCAATAGTTCCTCCTATTTTTTGTCGGTCAGTACAACCTCGAACATACTCTGTAGCATCCTTAAACATTGTGGGCCACCATAGGCCACTCTGTAAAACTTTTGATGTTGTGTGTTTCCCTGAATGATGCTTACCAGATTCTAGTTTATGACAGTGCTCAAGTACACTGTTGTGTTCCTCTTGAGGAATGCACCTTCTCCAGATACAATCTGTACCCTCGCGAAATAGGTACGGATCCTCCCATTGGTAATAATGAATCTCTGAAAGAAATATGTCTACCTTGTACTTCGGCCAATCTTGTGGAATTTCTTGGAGACAAGATAGTTCACAATATCAGCATACCATGGGAGTGAGTCCACAGACAAAATGGCCTCATTTGGAAAGGTTTCGAAAATAGGTATCATGTTCTGCTCAGAGGTCTCTGCATCTGTGATACGGAAAAGGTGATCTGCCACAACATTTTTCACTCCAAGTTTATCTCGAATCTCTAAATCAAATTCCTGGAGAAGAAGGATCCATTTGATAAGGTGTGGTTTGGCATCCTTCTCTTCCTACAAGTATCGTATTGTAGTATGATCCGTGTATACAATAACGTGGGAACCGATGAGGTAAGATCTGAACTTCTCTATCCCAAACACAACTGCTAACATCTCCTACTCTGTAACTGTATAATTTCATTGTGCTTCATCCAGAGTCTTTCTAGCGTAGTGTATAGAAAATGGTATCTCATCCTTTCTTTGTCCTAAATTAGCTCCAACTATGAAATCTGAGGCGTGATCTCGAAAGGAAGAGACCATTCAGGTGGCTGTAAGACAGGAGCACTAGTAACCATATCTTTCATCTGATTGAATGCAAGGAGGACTTTCTCATCGACAACAAATTCACTCTCCTTACACATAAGCTCAGTCAAAGGTCTAGCAATCTTATTGAAGTCCTTTATGAATGGCCTATAGAATCCTACATGTCTCAAAAATGACCTCAATTGCTTCAAATTTTACGGCGGCTCTTACTTGGAAATCACATCAATCTTAGCTGGGTCAGCCTCCATACCATGTTTGGAGATGACATGGCCCAATACAATCCCATTAGTCATCATAAAGGTGACTCTTCTCCCATGAGAGCGCTAGATTTACCTCACAGCAACGTTGAAGAACTCGGTCTAAATGAGCAAGACATGTGTCAAAACTATCCCTGTAGACTGAGAAATCGTCCATGAAGGCCTCAAGGAAACTACCCACCATGTCGGCAAAAACGGCCAACATACACCTTTGGAATGTAGCGGGGGCGTTACACATTCCAAAGGGCATCCGTCTAAAGATGTAGGTGCCAAACGGACAAGTGAAAGTAGTTTTCTCCTAATCATCAGGAGCGATAGCAACTTGGTTGTATCCTGAGTACCAATCCAAGAAGCAAAAGAACTTTTTCCCCGCCAACCTCTCAATAATCTGATCAATAAAGGGCAGCGGAAAGTGATCCTTCTTGGTAGTTGAGTTCAGGCGTCGATAATCTACACAGACACGCCATGAAGTAGGTACTCAGGTCGGAATCTCCTCACCACGATCATTATTTACGATAGCAATCCTGGATTTCTTCGGGACCATATGTAAAGGGCTGACCCACTTGGAATCTGAAATGGGATATATAAGGCCAACATCACACCATTTTCTAATATCCTCCATGACAACCTCCCTTAGATTTGGATTTTGATGGCGTTGCCATTCACGGGAGGGTTTACAATCATCCTCTAGGTAGATATGATGCGAGCATAAAGCTGGTTAATCCCACAGAGATCCGAGATATTCTATCCTATGGCCATACAGTTTCTCTCAAGAACCTCTAGCACACGAGATTCTTGCTCAGCGGTCAACTGCGACCTGAGGATGACCGAAACATTTGGGGGGTGATTAACCCAAAATTTACCCTTTTTTAATTTAATTTGTGTGTTGTGTTTGTTGTAGCTGGGCAATTAGGATCGATAAAAAATTAACCGCACGAATCGATGAATCGATGAATTAAATATTGTGCGATTTGATGTATTTTTAACATGGGCAAGCCCTAGGGTCGACTCAAGGAGACAAAGGAACAACTTTGGATTAGAATAGGCAAATTAGCTCTTGTTTTTCCAAGTGGATTTTTTTGTAATTTTTTTATGCGATAAAAATGCAAATGCAAAAAATGCACTTGAACTAGGTTATTAAGAAATTAAGCAACTTAGCCAAATTAATTTTAATGTGAAAGCAATCCAATTTAGCCAAGTTACATTTTTCTAGTAAACCTAATCCAATGATGAATGGAAAATGTATTTTTTTGGAATTTTTGAGATTAAAATGCAACAATGAAAAATGCAAACTTTTTTGGGGGTTTTTATGCAAGTTTTCATGCAAAAAAGTGCAAAAAATAAGAAAACTTTACTGGAAGTAAATATGATGAAATAAAGCTACGCTAATTTTTTTTTGAATTTTCCGACGATATATGATTTTTTAATTATTTTTTTGAGAACACAATGATTGTTAGTATTTAATTCCGAATTAATCCACAAATTAAAATCACATATAAGCAAAATTATCTCAAATAGATGTTTTAATGAACAATCCATAAGAGTTGAAATTTTGCAAAAATATTATTCATGGATTTAATTAAAAATTATTTACAGAAATCACTAAACGATTTATTTTATGCAAAAGACATATCCAGTTTAGATGAATTTGGAATGTTATTAAAACACAACTAGATGCATCATCCATATTTTTTTCACAATTTTTGGAGCAAGAAATATGTTTGTGCGAATTTAAGAGCTTGAAATAGGTAAAATATCATGTTTTTCACCAAAATAATTTTAGTTAATTACCCGGTGCTCACGAAAATCTAAATAAATAGCCAAAATATACAGAATTAATTTCTAAATAAAATGCTATTTTTGTATTAAAAATTTATGCAAAATGAATGTCCAAATGAACGCGTGAATTCAAGGGTGTCTTTGCAATACAAAAAAAACTTAAGAGAACAATGTGCACAGGAGCACTTTCACAATTATAAAAATATAACAGGCTATATATATGCAATTTTTACAATAAAAAAATAAATAAAAAAAAATAAAAAAATGGACCTTATAGACGTGGGTTGCAACCCACGCCGAGGGCAACTAGAGGGAGGACTTGTGGGAGGCGCGGTGGTGCTATGGCCACGCGGGTGGCGGCGCGCACAGAGGTGCAGGGCTGGTGAGCTAGATGGGGTGGCGTTGGACTGTGGTTACGGAGGGCACGGCGATGGACCGCGGGTGGCACGGTCGTGCGCCGCATGGAGGGAAGGGGGCGTCTAGCCGCGCAGGACGACGGTGTCGGTGGAGGGGGAGGCACACCGCTTGGCGATGGCAGCGACGGCGATATGGGCGGAGTGCGGGCGGGGTGGCGCAGCTATGCTAGGAGGGTTGTTATCTGACGGCAGAGGCGGCGCGTGGTCGCACACAGCTGTGGCATGGAGGCGTAGTGTGGCTCTGGAGCAACGCATGTGCGGGCAGGAGGCGCCAAGGGACAACGGTCGGCGTCGGGGCTAGTGATGGAATGGCAGCTGCACGGAGGTTGCGGTTTCCTGGTGGCGAGCAGAGGTGACGAGGCCTCGTATGGCTCGGTGTGACCTATTGTTGGAGCCAAGAAGTGGAGAGCAGCAGCCGCGTTGCTGGTGTAAGCGTGTAGCTATGGCGCTATCAGGTGTGACAAGGGTGACGCGCGACCGCTGGTCGTGCTGCTGGTGGGCCGTGATGGCATCGTGCGCAACCGGCCAGGAAGGTGGTGGCCAGGGAACTAGGAGGCTGGAGCAGAGAATGGGAGGCTTCTAGATGCCGTTGGAGGAGCAGGTCGACCTACGGGGATGCGGGCTGGAGCAGTAGCCTGTTGTGCGGGCACGGTGGCTCAGGGGCGGCGCCACTACTGGGCGGCGCGGGGGTGTGGACGTGCACGATGAGGTTGGAAAACGAGGCCTGCAACCACAAGTGGCCTGCGGCACTGCCCTAGAAAGTAGCGGCTCTTTTTTATTTTTTGTAATTTTTTTGTATATTTTTCTTGTAAACATGAAATGGATATTTGAAGAGGAAGAGGTGATATTGATGATTGTGGTGGTGGTTTGTAATGATGTAGCAATTGTGATGATTGGTTGAGAAGTGTAAAATAACAACAAATAAAATTTGTTAAATAAAAAAATTGAAGAGATGAAGATAGAAAATTTACCTGTGTACTTCGTCTGAATGTGGGGCTGCGATGTGCGGCTCTCATCATGGCCTCAAGAGGCCTCAAGAAGTTGGCGAACAGGGAAGCTTTGAGGCTTGAGCAGCTTGTGTGGAAGCTGCAACTAGGAGTTGTGAGGCTCCTTGGATCTCACCACGGTCAGGGATGGTCGAGCTCGACGTTGCTCAGATCGTCCCATCCGTGCTGTCACCAAGAACGATATGAGGACTGGGGTTCTCTCCTCTTAAGATCGGTGGATCAAGATGAATGAAGAGGGCGAGTGGAATAAATAGAAGGAGGAAGTTGGAAATGAAGTGGGGTGGAAATTGAGGAATGGTGGGAGATGAGGGGAAGATGGGAATTTGGTGACTTGGAGTGGGGAATAAGTAAAGGGAGAAGAAGTAAAAGGAAAATAAAATGAAATAAATAAAATAATAAATAAAATAATATAAAGTAGGCTACTGAAATAGTGAAGAGAAATTAAAGGTAGAAGACAAATATTAAAACATAAAATAAATAAATAAATATAAAAAAATTAATTATTAAAATAAATATTAATTACTTATTAATTATTTAATTAAAATCTGAAATAATAATTAAAATGGAGTGACACGTGGCAGCTCCAAGAGCTGCCACGTGTCACTCCCAGAAAAATTCAAAAATTAAATATAAAGAAAAATAAAAAAGAAATAACAAAAGTGTTTAAATAAAAAGTCGTCAACATGAAAGTTGCTCGTCCCGACGAGATCTACAACTTTCATGAAGGACCGAAAATCAAAAGAAGTCATATGTATGAAGTGCATTTCTAGGTGGTATCTTATAGGTATAAAATACCGCATTTTTGTCTTTTTGCAAATTTTTTGTTATTTTTAAATAAGAGAAAAATCAAAATAAAAATAGAGGAAATATGAACGGAATATTTACAATTTAATTATTTTTTTGGATTTTAATAATTAAGAAAATAAAAGGATAAGATATAAGGGCAAAAATGTCAATATGTACAATGTACAATAGGGACCCAAAACCCAAGTTCACATACGATCTCCGATTTTAATGAAATTGGTCTTGTTTTGAAGTTATTTGAATGTATATTACTTTAAAAGTGAGTAGACCTAAATCGGACAATATGAGAAAGATATGCACATTTAAGGCTCCTAGTTTCTAACTTGGACTTGGATTTTATTGGTAAATTTTACAAGTTAGTATTTTTTTGATATTTTTCCATAATTTATATTAGTAATATATACACTATAAGAGTTGATTTTATTGAATTTTGAGTTAGTACAAAATAGATACAAATATGGTATTTACATGTGATTTAACAAGTGAATTGGCTTCTTTATTTAATGCAAATATGAATGCTAAAATACAGATATTATTTATGCATGCATGAATGCAAGTTATGCAATATAAGTGGAAATATGCAGCTAATTATCGGGAAAAAAGCTCTATTTTCACTTTTAGAGTGATGAATCACAGATTCATCAACCCCCTATACTTAAACCTTACTCGTCGCCGAGCAACTAAAATGAAATGTAAAAGTGAAATGATTTTGGGTTCCATACCAAGGTCATGAACAAAGGTGAAAATGGAGCTTGACTCGACCTTTGGATTAATAATGTGTCGGAACCTTATTGGGAATTGAATTTAATACCTAACCGCCTTTAAGTTCCTCAAGTCTCTTATTCAAGACGCCTCAACAGTCAGGTCAGAACAAATCCTCATACGCAAACTCTGACGACTATGATTCTTACTTGTACCTTGCAAGTGAAATATAGCTCTCCACATCATAAATAGCAAAGAACCAGCCTCCTCTAACAAGGTAACTCTAATTCCCCGGTCTAGCAGCTCTTTCCTCAAGGAGCGAGGTATTCTCTTCTAAGTTCAAGTGCGAACAACTCAAGAAGAGGGGGTGGAGAGAAGAATGGACGGTAGCCAGTGTAGCTACCTGTCCTAGGATGCTTGACCAGTGTAGCCAAGTCATCCAGCTACATGCTTCTATGTTATGAGGCTTTGAAGCATATGCCTTGCAAATATACAGACTCCGACATGCATTTTATTTTCAATCAGGCATGTCCACTTTTTTTGGAGTTCTTGCATTTTTTTCTTTTTTTTTTCTTTTTTTGACATGTATACAAGGTGCAACATGTACATCAAGAGTTTTTCTTCTTGAGCCAGCTCTTTTTAAGCATTATTGCAACACACAGCATCCCGTCCTTAGACGTCAACACCAGACTAGGTTGAGATGCACTACCCTCCCTAGAGGAGGACGGATGTTTCCACCCATGTGTTACTCCAAGCCAAAGGATTCTACCTCCACACCACCTCATCAATGAAGAGCTACGTGCATGGTGCTTGTCCAAGTTAGGTCATTGTCTAAAAGAATCGTGCATGTGCATGAAATATTCTACTTAGATTAATTAAGATGACATGCGAACATAGACTTGCGGACTCAAAGAATTAAGTCACTTAACCTGAAAAATCTTAACTCCAGTTCCTATAAGTTTCCTCTGAAATTAGGTAGACTAAGGACAAATCAAATCCATCCTCGACACCTATTCTTAACTTGGTTCAAAACCCACTAACTTTTCACTTTGCATATGCTAGATATGCAGATGAGATGCTAGTGACATGCTATAGAGATGAACGAAATGCAAGACAATTTTTTTAATGCAAGGATGATATGCAAGAGTAAATAAGAAGCTATATATTTTATTATTTTTTTTGTATACAACAATAAAAATTATACAAATATTATACAAGCATACATGTAGTTTACACATTTTTTTAATTTTTTACAAATTTTACAAGAGTTTTACAAGTATTACAAATATACATGTATTAAAAAAATCCATTTTTTACCCACCCCATAATTACTGCATAATATATACAAAAATACGCAAAAATACGCAAACATACGAGATATGGGTAAAGTATATATGTCATATATACATGCCCCTTATACTTAGCGTGTGCTATGTCCTCAGAGCATGAAAAGTGAGTAAAAAGATATAATTCGTGCTAAGCATAGGAGATCTTAAAATAAAAAAAGTATAGAAGTCAGTCCACCCCCCTATATGTAGGCTCTTTCAGCCTAAGTGTAGAAGAAGATAAAAAATGGGGTGGGCGAGGTTAAGAGGGGAAGTGGATGAGTATATATACATGATGGGCATCGGTATTCCCTATACTTAGGCGCTAGTCAGCCTAATGATAGGACAAGATTAAGTGTGAGAACCGATGAGATCTAGAGAATGTACAGAGAATGATGAAGAGACTCGGGTCACTCTCCCCCCTATACTTAGGATCTGGTCATCCTAGGTATAGCCATAAAATGAAATGATATGGAACCAGGGTGAGTGATTCGAATTACAGGGGAGGAAGGGAAAGAAATATATACAAGGAGTGAGAATATACAAGGATCAAGAAGGTTTGTGACGAACCTTCTTGCGGGAGCGAGGAGGTGGGTAATATACATATGTATCGCTGTCGGAATCGTCCTCAGATGAATAATAGTGAGATGTAGGGATCGTCCAACGAGGGTCGACACATGGCTGCTTGCTCAGATATGGTTTAAGAACAACTGAGCTGAGCTCATTCATATAAATCACCTCATCTAGACCTGATGAGGACTCCTCAGAAAATTCCTTCCCTGGTATGTTGAAGGAGACTTTCTTAGTCGGTTTTTTAGAACCTGAATCATTGAGAGGGAGAGGAGAGCGATGCGCATTGAGGGGTTCGGGGGAACACCTCGAGGAGTCAATTCTCGAATTTCTCTCACTAGATAACCGACTAGAGGAAGGAGCAACCGTTGTTTTGGGTGTGGTCAATTCAGTCCTGGTTGTTTGCTTTGAAGGTCCAGGATGCAGTACAATGCTGACCAAGGGCTCCTCATCAGACGAGTCATCATATAGATTATAATATTCCTAAAGGGTCAGTGCACGCCTCGGGAAGGTGCTAGTGATCACAGTTGGCTTGGCATTTTTAGTCACAGATGTTAGATCATCAAAATGGTCAAGATAATCAGTAAAAATCGTGTCAGACTCAATGACCACTTCGAGTTGTGAATCATCCTTAGAAGTTGTCATGGTGGTGGTGCAAGCAGTTGGTGAAGTGGAGGTGTGAGGAGTCTCTGAACCAACGGTCGTCCGGACAGTTGGTATCTCAGATGTAGTAGAGAGAAGGGACTTATCTATCTCTCGGTGGTAACGACTATCTGCGGATATGCGAGTCACCTTAGAGTAAAGTATATCAAAGAATGGGTGAGGTCGGAGCGCTCCCAATGCTGTAAAATCGATTTCCCAAGTCTCGCAATCTATAGTCGCCTTAGCCAAGGCTTAGAACGACTTCCCGAGAATAATGGGTGACTGGGTAAATTCTCCTCGGTGCTCAATGTCAATGACTGTGAAGTCTACTTGAAGTAGTGCACCTTGGAAAGTAACGATGACTGAAATATTTCGTCTCGACCATTTGATAGATCGATCAGCCAGCTAAACGATCTCTCTCGACCTTCTGATTGGCATGAGTTTGAGCTTGTCAAATACAGTGGTCAGGAGGATATTTATTGGTGAGTCATAATCAATTTTTACATGGGTAAAGGTAGTGTCTTTGATTTCACATTCAACCCTAGGCAACCGCTTCACTCTGCGGCTCTTGGTTTTTCTCCCCCATCACCAAGGAGGTGGCCATAGACACTATGTGTCTCTCAGTCCTTGTCCTCTTATTGCCTGACCTCCTAGGCGTCAATTTACTTCTCACAAATCGTTTGAGGTCGGGGAAGTGATCTATGACCTTTATTAAGGTAAGATTAAAAATCAATTCTTCATTGAGTGCCTGACCTCCAATTTTTTTAAGTCATTTTTATTTTCAATTTTTGTCATTTTTTGGTTTTTCAATTTTTTGGTCTTTTTGGGATTTTCAATTTTTTTGTTGTTTTTGATGGATGAATGATCAGACTCTGGATTGGAGGGTAAGTGGTTAGTAGAAGAGGGAGGTAGAATTTACTCCAGTTGTACAAAGTATGTGGGTTCCCTAATACTTGCTCAGTTTTCAACATCGAATCTACTTACTTCCTTCTCCACTTTCATATCCAGGCTGGTCATGACATCTCTCAACTTATTACCAAATGATTCATTTTTCTCAATAAGTCTGGAAATGCCATCCTCTAAAATGTTCTCATGACAAATCATGGGTGAGTTCTGATCAATTGGAGGATACTACTGAGATATTAGGGTCTCATACTCAACATACCTAGACTCTAACATGTAATTCTAGGTAGAGTATGGACCATCCGAATGGCAGATATTGGTCGGAGCCTCATATGATGGAGTCAATAAAGATGGGGCTTGTAGATTGAATTCGTGAGTCCAATCCCCAATAGGCTTGATTACTAGGGTCAATCAAGTCAGGAAGATCATAAGGTGCATGCCTCTCCATTCGGTATGTTTGATCGACCATGTTATGCCCTAAGGTCAAGTTGGTATGTGTATATGTAAATTGTTGTTTGGTCCCTACTTGAGGTGAGAACGAAGTATGCGGGGGTACATAATTTTGCCAATCATCTGTCTCTGCAGTGGCTAGCTCTTCATTCGGTTCTTTGATTCTAGCAAGATCTCGAGAATAAGGACAGTTAGCCCGAGATTGAAGTTGATCCGGAGTGTTAGAATATGAAGTAGGTAAGAAATGCGATGAAATGGAGAAGTCAATAGAAGTTATGACTTCATAATCGGGTCGAGGTGGAACCGACCATGAGTATGGGTCTCCCATGAATGGAGAAGGATACATGGAAGAAGGAGAAGGCGAAGATGAACGATATATTGTCGAGGGGGAATGACCAGAGGTCTCAAGGTACGGGGACCAATATCCCGACGTCTTGAAGAGGAAAGGATGAATGTAAGCAGATCAAGGTAGAAAACATGCAATTACACAGGATAACACACACTAACAAACACAAAGACAAATGCAAGAGCAAACCCTGAGTTCACACTCGACACGGTGAAGGACCCAAAGCTGGATCTGATTAATCTAGTTGATTTTAAGTGTGATTTTCAAGCAAAAAGGAAGGATTACGTGGCTTAAAGGGAAATCGGCTCAAAGCTGGATGCGTCTCCCCTGTTTATCCTATCGCCTAAGATACACACGTCCTTCCTCTCTTCACTCCTATCACCAGCTGAGAAGTTCAAGGACATGCCCCTATCTACCTGCCAAAGTAGGCGGAGGCAGACAAGGCTTTTAACTTCACCCTGGAGGGTTAATAGGAACTTGTCGCAGTGCACCGCTGCTTCACCCCTATCTACCTACCAGAGCAGGTGGAGGCTACTTGGTGCTGGTCAGTTGAACCTATATGAGTTCATCCTATGATATTTGCTAGGATCGGGGTACGTGATATGGAAGGCGGGGATTTTGGCTCTACCTTAGGGTGTGCACACACACTTTGTAACCTCACTCAGCCTGAAATCAAGGTCGGGGTTGCTCTCCCGCAAAAAGGGTTAATTATAGTCATTTATTTTGGTCCAATTCAATTAGCAGTCCCGATTTAGATATTAGTTGTCACTTTAGTTGATCCGCACAAGTAATCACGTCTACTGTCCAGTCCCAATTCCTTTATCATAGGTTAGAAAAACCGAGAGAGAGAATTAGAAAAAGTCGATGCAATCAAGAAAACGATGATGAATGCTTCAGTAAGAAGACTTATAATGCCTCCAACTTCTACAATGTGGGATGCAATACTGAATTGAAATTTTACACTATATGGAATGCAAGCGAGAAACCGTTCCTAGACAGGCAGTTATATTAGCGAGTGATGAACAAATTAATTTGTACTAATAAATGTGCGGTCTAAGTGCATCTCGCCAAATGTGATGTGTGGTCCTATAAAGTACGAGCATAAGTCAAAAATTTTTGCTCTGAGAGTTGCGAGTGCAGGTCCTAGTCTACGTCAATTAACCACACAACATAGAGAGTTTCTTTTATTCAGTTACATATGCGAGAACCCTAACAGGAACCGCTTTAAATATGCAATTACAATTTAATGAAAATCTCTCTTCAAAAGATCTCTTTGGCATCTCAACAACCGATTTGATCCATGAGTCGTTGGCCTCCGATGCACTTCGAGATATGTCGACTTCAAGAAAGCCGCTCCAAGTCCACCAGGCCCTCACACAAAAATATAAAAATTATGTCAGAGAGAGAGATCAAAATATATACAGAAATAATCAGCAAAATAAGAGAAAAAATGGGTAATTACAAGGTGGCTCAGGGGTCAGACTACCCGAGTGAATGAAAACGTAAATCTAATTTTCTAAAGTGATCCTAAGCCGTTTGCCTCCCCGGTAACGGTGCCATTTGAATGACCCAAAATTTGCCCCTTTTAATTTAATTTGTTTGTCGCGTTTGTTGTAGCGGGGCAATCAGGATCGATCAAAATTAACCGCACAAATCGATGAATCGATGAATTAAATATTGCGCGGTTTGATGTATTTTTAACCTGGGCAAGCCCCAGGGTCGACTCAAGGAGGCAAAGGAACAACTTCGGATCAGACTAGGCGAATTAGCTCTCAGTTTTCCAAGTCAGATTTTTTTGTAATTTTTTATGCAATAAAAATGCAAATGAAAAAAATGCACTTGAACTAGGTTATTAAGAAATTAAGCAACTTAGCCAAATTAATTTTAATGTGAAATCGATCCAATTTAGACAAGTTATATTTTTCCTGTAAACCTAATCCAATGATGAATGCAAAATGTATTCTTTTTTGAAAATTTTGAGATTAAAATGCAACAATGAAAAATGCAAACTTTTTGGGGGTTTTTACGCAATTTTTTGTGCAAAAAAAGTGAAAAAATATGAAAATTTATTGGAAGTGAAATATGATGAAATAAAGCTACATTAATTTTTTGGAATTTTTTAACAATATATGATTTTTTAGGAATTTTTACTGAGAACACAATGATTGTTAATATTTAATTCCTAATTAATACACAAAATAAAATCTTCTAGAAGCAAAATTATCTCAAATAAATGTTTTAATGAATAATCCGTGAGAGATAAAATTTCGCAAAAATATTATTCATTGATTTAATTAAAAATTATTTAAAGAAATCACTAAATGATTTATTTTATGCAAAAGACACATCTAATTTAGATGACGGCATCATCCACAATTTTTTCACAATTTTTGGAGCAAGAAATATGTCTGTACAAATTTCAGAGCTTGAAACGGGTAAAAATCATATTTTTCAACAAAATAATTTTTGTTAATTACACAGTGCTCACAAAAATCTAAATAAATAGCCAAAATATACAGAATTAATTTCTAAACAAAATGCTATTTTTGTATTAAAAGTTGATGTAAAATGAATGTCCAAATGAATGCGTGAATGCAAGGGTGTCTTTGCAATACAGAAATAAAAACATAAGAGAACAATGTACACAAGGGAATTTTGCAATTATAAAAATATAACGGGATAAACAAATAATTTTGACAATAAAAAAAATAAAAAATGGATCTTATAGACGTCCGCTGCAACCCACGCCTAGGGCAACTGGAGGGAGGACTTGTGGGCGGTGTGGGGGTGCTACGACCGTGCGGGTGGTGATGTGTACGGAGGTGCAGGGCTGGTGAGCTGGACGGGACGGCGTTGGACTGTGGTTGCGGAGGGGCACGACGTTGGACCACGTGCGACACAGCTGGGCAGCGAGAAGTGCATCGCCTGGAGGAAGGGGGCGTCCAGCCACGTAGGACGGCGACGTCGCTGGAGGGGGGAGGCACACCGCCCGACGATGGCAGCGGCAGCAGTCTGGGATAAGCGCGGGTGAGGCGGCGCAGCGACGCTTGGAGGGTTGCGGGCTAATAGCGGAGGGGGCACGTAGTCGCACACGGTTGTGGCGTGGAGGCAGCAGCGCGGCTCTAGAGCGGCGCTTGTGCGGGCAGGAGGCGCCAAGGGACGACAATCAGCGTCAGGGCTGGCGATGGAATGGCGGC
The DNA here is from genome assembly GCA_037367405.1 of Ottelia alismoides. Classification (NCBI taxonomy): domain Eukaryota; kingdom Viridiplantae; phylum Streptophyta; class Magnoliopsida; order Alismatales; family Hydrocharitaceae; genus Ottelia; species Ottelia alismoides. The sequence goes on along the minus strand of JAZKJV010007022.1, from coordinate 408,080 downwards.
TGCGCGGGGGTCGCGGTTGGCCTGGTGGCGAGTGGAGGCGGCAAGGCCTCGCATGACTCGGCGCGAGATTCTGTTGGAGCCAAGAAGTGGAGAGTTGCAGCCGCGCTGCTGGTGCAGGCATGCAGTTAATATGCTAGCAGGAGTGACAAGGGCGGCGCATGACCACTGGTCGTGCTACTATTGGGTCGTGGTGGCGTCGTGCGTGACCGGCCAGGAAGGTGGTGGCCAGGGAATCAGGAGGCTGGAGCAGAGAATGGGCGGCTTCTGGATGCTGCTGGAGGAGGAGGCTGACCTGCTGGGTTGCAAGCTGGAGAAGTAGCCTGTTGTGCGGGCATGATGGTTGAGGGGCGGCTCTGTTGCTGGGGCGGCGTGGGGGTGTGGACATGTACGCTGAGGTACTAGAAGACGAGGCCTGCAACCGCAGGTGGCCTGCGATGGTGCCCTGGAAAGAAGCTGCTCTTTTTTTATTTTTTTGTAATTTTTTTGTATTTTTTCTTGTAAACAGGAAATGGATATATGAAGAGGAAGAGGTGATATTGATGATTGTGGTGGTGGTTTGCAATGATGTAGTGGTTATGATGATTGGTTGAGATGTGTAAAACAACAACAAAATAAAATTTGTTAAATTAAAAAAATTGAAGAGATGAAGATAGAAAAATTATATATGTAGTTCGTCTGAAGGTGGGGCTGCGATGTGCATCTCTCGTCGTGGCCTCAAGAAGTCGGCGAACAGGGAAGCTTCGAGGCTTGAGCAGCTTGTGTGGATGCTGCAACAAGGAGTTGTGAGGCTCCTTGGATCTCACCATGATGGGAGATGGCCGAGATCGTCGTCGCTCAGATCCTCGTTTGTGTTGTCACAAAGAACGATACGAGGGCTGGAGCTCTCTCTCTCAAGATCGGTGGATCAAGATGAATGAAGAGGGTGAGTGGAATAAATAGAAGGAGGAAGTTGGAAATGAAGTGGGGTGGAAGTTGGAGGAGTGGTGGGAGATGTGGGGAAGATGGGAAGTTGGTGACTTAGAGTGGGGAATAAGTAAAAGGAAAATAAAATAAAATAAAATAAAATAAAGTAATATAAGTAGGCTACTAAAATAGTGAAGAGAAAATAAAGGTAGAAGACAAATATTAAAAATAAATAAATAAATATAATTAATTAATTAAAATAAATAATAATAATAATAAATAAAATAAATAAAATAAAATAAAATCTGAAAATAATAATAAAAATTAGGGTGATACGTGGCAGCTCCAGGAGCTGCCACGTGTCGCTCCCAGAAAATTCAAAAATTAAATGTAAAGAAAAATAAAAAAGAAATAACTAAATGGTTTAAATCAAAAAGTGGTCAACATGAAAGTTTCTCATCTTGACGAGATCTACAACTTTTGTAAAGGATCGAAAATCAAAAGAAGTCATATGTACAATGTGCATTTTTGGATGGTATCTTATAAGTATAAAATATCGCATTTTTGTTTTTGCAAAAAAATTATTATTTTTAGATAAGAGAAAAATCAAAATAAAAATAGAGAAAATATGAACAGAATATTTACAATTTAATATATTTTTTAAAATTTTTAATAGTTAAGAAAATAAAAGGTTAAAATACAAGGGGAAAAAGGTCAATATGTACAATATACAATAGGGGTCCAAAACCCAAGTTTCACATACGATCTTTGATTTTAATGAAATTGGTCTTGTTTTGAAGGTCTTTGAATGTATATTACTTTAGAAATAAGTAGACCTTAATCAGACAATATATGAGAGAGAGATACGCCTTTTAAGGCTCCTAGTTTCAAACTTGGACTCAGGTTTTATTGGTCAATTTACAAGTTAGTATTTTTTTGATATTTTTTCATAATTAGTATTAGTAATATATACACTATAGAGTTGATTTTATTGAATTTTGAGTTAGTAGGAAATAGATACAAATATGGTATTTATAGGTGATTTTTACAAGTGAGTTGGGCTTCTTATTTAATGTAGATATGAATGCTAAAATGCAGATATTATTTATGCATGCATGAATTCTAATTATGCCATATAAGTGGAAATATGCAACTAATTACTCGGGAACAAAGCTCTATTTTCAACTTTTAGAGTGATGAATCACATATTCATCAGGGGGACACTCAAGGAAGGCATATTTTAACATTGATGGTAAAACCTTGAGCTCAAGTGGGGTCTGAATCGTTTCTACAATAACCTCTGCTACTGTATTGGTAGACAATAGGTGATCTGTACTTTGTGGGCTGTCCACCTTGGCTACTAACGACTCAACAAGTAGAATATCTAATAGACCTTCAATGAATAATCTCTGGCCATAAAGGAGGGGCTCATCAGGGTGTTCAACATTCTTATCAATTAAGGTTCAGATATCTCAACAATAATCTCAGAAAGATGTCTCTCATCTGTGCGTAACTCAGGAAATTCAACGAATGGCTCAGATATATGAATCTCAGAACTCTCAAAAGGAGACATAACATTAGTAATCTCAGAAAAGTATGTCAAAGGAATATCAGAAGGTGCCTCCAAAAACTCAGATTGATCCTCAGAAATCAGCTCAAACTGCCCATCAGCAATTAGCTCAATTGGACGACCAAGGGAACTCATGTCGACTATGCTTTCCATAGCGTCCTTTTGGGAAAGGAACTCCTGGGTATCTACAAAATAAGTAAAAAGATTTGTCTCTTGTAATTCAGCGAGAAAATCGCAGTCATCTGGCTCTGGTATAACTCTTTATCTCATCTGCTGCTGGAGGCAATGATGGTCTAGGATCAGAGATCGTCTCAATTTTCACCTTGTCACTGTGAGAGTGAAAGGTGATCTCTCTAATACCATAATCAACTACTGCTTTGTTTTGTTCGGAGAAACGGACAACTTAGTATGATCGAGGTATGGAGTAACGGTGCAGGTGTATCCATGTCCATGACAACAAAATCAATAGGGAATTTCATTCCCTGAACCATTACAATAACGTCCTTTAAAATGCATCTTGTCCTCTTAATCAATCTATCAACAAACTGAAGGATCATTCTGGTTGTTTTAAGAGGCCCTAACTGAAATTTAGTTAGTAAAGAGGAAGGCATGTGAATAATTAAGGAACCGCTATCGAGAAGAGTACGATCAAATTCTTGATCAAAGATATGGCAACAGATGTGAGGTGCTCCCTTATCTTTCTTTTTAGGCGAGAGGTTACTGATAGCATGAACTTTGGTCATGGTCAAGATGTGTTTCTCTATTTCCTTTCATCTGTTTTGCCTTTGTTGACGCTTTTGTGTACAAGCCTCTTTCATTCCTTTTTTTACTATAGGCATGTATTCCATAGCCTTAAGGAGAGGCATCTTTAAAAAGATGTTCTGTAGGATCTCAACCACTCTAGGATCTGATAGGGTTGTTTTTAATTTTTGATTTTTTTAGATTTAAGAGCAGAAGGAAATGGCACAGAATCAGAATAAACATTCAAACATTCATTTCCATTATTTAAAGTAGAATCCTCATGTACATTAGGACAACCAGAATGAGTATGTAAAGTGTTGTCCAAATTAGGTGAAGGAAAAACAGAATCTAAAATAGAACGGGATGCTACTACTGGTGAAGAGGAAGAATATGCGAATGGTATATTCTCCCTTACTGATGGTGATCTACATCTGATTGGTAAAGGTGGTGCTGAAGGCGGTGAAACTTCGTACTTGAGTGATGCTACACTGGTCCTCTCGACTGCTGGTGAAGGAGATAATGTGGAAGATGATGTTGTCTTAGTGGTTCGATCTGCCAACCCCAACTGGTGCGTAGGTGACTGCAATCTCCTACCTCTCATGAGATGAACGGCGTCAGATAAACGTGTAAAATCAAGGGACATACCTATCTCGGGGTGGATGGGCTATTGGCTAAGTGCTCCTTGCGTCTGAAGTTGTTGGGGTTGGCTTTGACATGTGCTGAAATCAGTGTCTTGGTGGTGGTCAGGTCGTCGATCCGCTGAGTCAGTTCGTTCATGTTCTTCATGAGCAATGCAAGTTGATCTAGTGCTGGGTTGACTGAAGGGGCCTTAGGGCTCTCATTTACTAGCTATCACTGGGACTGATAGTACGAAGGTTGTTGGTAACCATACAGATTCTGATAATGAGGAGGAGGAGGATGGTACTGTCCATAATATGCAGTCTCTTGCTGATTAGGATGAGGAAAATACATAGATGATGTTGTGGATGGCCTTGTCTCCAGTTTTGGAAATGTGGTGGAGACTGATAGTGAGGCTGGAACTACTGGTGCTAGTACTGTTGTTGTCTACCTCCTTGAAACTGGTGGGCAGGTCTCTGACCCTACAGTGAACCCAACTGGCCTTGTCTTGATGGACGGGGCTAGTTTCTCTCACGGTCGAACCAGATAGCGTTCACCTCCTGAATGATAGGTGGAGGTGGAGACTGCTGCTCAGGAATGTAGGCTACTTCCTGTTGATACAGAACGATCTGATGTGAATGCTGTTGAACTTGATCAGGTGTCTGCACATAGTAGACATGCTAAACTGTGGCTGGTCCTCCGCTACTCTGCTGGGTGAAAAAAGTCTGCTCCCTAGTAGAGATATTGGTTGCTGCACTCGTATTGTGAACTGCACTGATCGAACACACAAGAAGCTCGAGTTCTCATCCAGCTTATCAAGGTTCTTCATCCTCTGTTCGATCACTTGAAGCTTCCCAAGCTCCTTGGATCATTTCTCAATAATGTACACTTTGGATAAGTGGTTTCCAATGATGGTCAGGTCAGCGTTGTCCACCCTATCCACTTCATGTGATGCCGTCATATTGATAACCTTGTGGGGTACTGCTGGGGAGGTGACATGGTGCTTCTGAAAAGCACATGAAGAAGAAAGAGCTACTGAACTCTCTACCATCTCCTCAAGAATTTGATAAAGAACATCCTCGTCCGTGTTGAAGTGGCTCCCCCCACAAGAGGCATCTATCAACTTCTAATTCTCTATTCTTAAACACCTAAAGAACTTTTGCACAAGGCTGGTCTTTGGAATATCATGATGGGGGCACTTATCCGTCAGATCTTTGAATCTTTCCCATGCCTCATGAATAGGATCCCGAGTCATCTGGTAGAAATTAGCAATCAAGGATCGGATTTGGTTGAGTCATCCGAGCGGGTAATATTTGTTCATAAATGTAGACCTCAACTATTCCCAAGTAGTGACAACCTTCCCCAAGTGATTTAACCAATATAAATCTTTGTCTATCAGACTGAATGGGAAGGCGGTCATCTTCACTACCTCTAATGGGACATTTGTGTAGTGTACTGTTCCACAAATACAATCAAACTGTTGGAGGTGTACATAAGGTTCTTCATTAATATTTCCATGGAATATTGGGAGAAGAGGTAAAATAGTGGGCTTAAGCTCAAAATGCCCATGAATCGCAAGGATTTGTATCCAAGAATTTGTTTGTCCTGCCCCTGGATTATAAGCATACTTTAATGTAAGCTTATCCACATGTTCTATGTTAGGGTCTTCTCCTCCATTCCCACCTCCACCATTGTTTCTATCATCCTCTCTATCTTGTCTCAGTCCGAATTGAGTCTCCCCGAATAGAAGGTGAACAGTTCAGAGTGTAGAATAAGTTTGCAAAGTCCGAACGAGAAATACTCCGGTTCGACATCTTTGAAATCAATAGGTAGGATGGGAGAGCACGAAGGTCAATGCAAGAGTGTAAATGAGTGAAGGTGCAAATTGCATGTAAGGATCTCTATCGGTATCTATCAAACACAATACCAACCCCTAGTTCACCAACTCAACGCAATGCGAAGACCGTGAAGGTTCGGTCAATTATCTTATCAATTTTTAGAGTTTGGTAAGAAATCAATCTATCAGAGAAGTTAAGCGAGCTGTTAGGAACTCAATGCTCCAAGAGACCATCCCAATATCACAACTAGTTTTTCCCAGCCAGTATGGGTGCGAACCATTTACCAGCTACCCGATATGCCCACTCTGCTAAGGAAGTCCCGGACTGATTATCGACTACCTGGTGAAGTCCTCACTGGAGAACAACTAATCACAAGACAGTAGTCTGAAGAAAGTTCGGGTGTGGCTCTATCCTAGTGTACATGTCGCTATCTCGTTGTAGATAAATCAAACAAGGAGGGGTGACTCTCCCCAAAATAATGATTTTCTTTACGTTTATTTTAAGGTCGAGTTTTCTTTAGCAGTTCTGAATTTTAGGCAGTTGTCACTTGGTTTGAATATTTTCAATGAATCGCCTACCGAGTGTCCAATTTCTTTTTTAACTTATGTGAGTGAAAACAAGGAAGGTGATCGGAAATGCCAATGCACGATTAAACACAATGATGTACGCAGGGGTTAGAGATGTGTACCTTGTCGCCAGCACTCTACATGCAGGGTGATCTACGCAGAATATAAATACAAAAAAATAAACTAACCTATATGCAAATGCAAGTGAGAACCGTCCTGACAATAGCTTCTATTAACGGGAAAGAACCGATTAAATTTGATTAAGTCCAATTACGCTCTATTCTATAGGTACAAAAATTCTTATGTAGGGTATTTAGACCTAATTAGTTACCTGGCTCAAGAAAATTAATTAAATCAATCAATAGGTAGCTCAGGAAATCCGCGAGAAACAAAGAAATATAAGGCCATGAAAGCAAAACCGGTGAGGTCCCCCAAATGCACCAACACTTGGTGAAATAGACCCCGCAGTAAATGAATGTCCGTTTACAAGAGTTCAAATGCTAGTAGTAAATAAAAGAAAGTCTATTTTTTTGCTTGGTCTCCTTCAATTCGTCTCCTCCTCCTCTCATGCTTTCTTGTGGCTCGGTGAAGAATCAAGCTGCCTCCACTTCGCTTGGGTGCTTCGGCTCTCCTAGGATCACCTCCTTCACTCTGTGGGCCCTCTCAAGAAAAAGGGAAGAAAGAATGTGTAAGAAACACAATTATAAAACATGAGCGGGAAAAAAATGAAATAAAAACAATGAATATGAATAATGGAATAAATGTGGAAAAATATAAATAAATTTCTACAACCAAGAATAGCAAGTCAAAAGAGAAACCTAACTACCCTCGTCTTGCCTCCCCAGCAACAACACCATTTTATTGAGCGAGATCTTCTGTTAATTTTAAATTATCTGAATAAAAGGACAATATCGTTGCAACCTAAATATCCTACAACAAAAAAATTATTATTATTTTACTCAAGTCAATAATTACAAGAAAATGTGGTAGGAGATTTTTGCTACTTATTTTAATGTATATCTAATAGGATCGAACTCAAGGAGGCTACAATTCCAGAGGGTTATTAAATAATCGAAAAAATCAAATTAAAGGAAAAAGAGAATCTCCATTTTGGTAGGAGATTTTTTCTATTTTTTAATGATTTTCTAATTTTTAGTGATTTTAATTTTGCATTTTTTAAAATTTTCAAAAATATAATTTTCAAATCAATTTCATGCACAAAAGAAATGTATATATTTTTTATTTTTTAAATATGATGAAAATACCTAAAAATATTTAAATAAAATCTTTTTGAATTTTTGATGAATTTTTATTGTTTTTTTGTAATTTTTCGGAGATTTTTAGATTTTTTTGTGATTTTTAAAATGAATAAAATAGGAGAAAATGCAAATACTGAGCACACATGATTATTTCACAATTTAAAATTATGAAATGAAATAAAAAATTATTGCAATTATTTTTCTTAAAAACTAGAATGAATTATCTACAAATAACAAGTGAAATCATATTTTTTTGGAATTTTTCTACAATTTTATATGATTTTTTATTATTATTTGGTGTATTTTGTAATTTTTTTAGTTTATAAATAGTTAATGCGTGAAAATTGGATTGAAAATAAAATGTACGGAAAGAAAACTATTTAATTTTTTGGAACTTTTTTATGAAATATTAGAATTTTTATGATTTTTCAAAGCTCAATCATTGAAAATTTTATTGTTTTTTTATTTTATTAATAATAACAAGTGATAATAAATGCAATGAAAAAATTACTGCTGATAGAACAACTAAGAAAGAGATAACACTAATTTTTGCAGAATTTATTGAGCTCAAATGCCATTTATTTCAATCAAAAGAACATACAATTTGAAAGTATGGATAAACAGGGACTGAAACGTAAATAATTAATGTTTTAGCATCAAAATTTAACAAAACTAAACAACAGGAAAAATATCGTAATTTACCTAGGAAAGGTGTGCTTCGCACGTGTTTGACTCTGGAGGATGGGCTTTATTGCAATTTGCAGAAACATCTAGGGGCGAAATCTTAAATTTCCTAAAAAAATTCATAGGGTTGAAAGGAGGTGGGCTTCCTTTGTTTTGTTCTTCACGCAATAAGAGGAAAGCGGGTACGTCGCTGCCCCTCTACCTTTCTTCTCACGCAAGCTACATGCGGTGGGGCTTGGCGCGATGGTGGACGGTGGTCGAGGCGGTGGCTGAGCACGGTAAGGTGACACGTTCACCTAGCACAGGCGGAGTTGGGGCTCGAGGGCAGCGATGACATTAGATGCTCGGGCTGAGGGTGGCGAGCTCCAGACGGATGCAAAGGGTCGGCGTTGGCGGTCACGTACGGGCGATCGGCAGAGGCGCTCCTCATGCAGGTGGATAGGAATATAGCGAGCCGCAGGTGGCTGCGGCGATGCGGCGGAGAAGCAAGGCGGATGTGCACAGTCAGTGGCGACGGATGGTGAAGATCGAGCGGAGGAAAAACGGGGGGCGACACACGCCCTCCGGTTGTACGGATCTCGTTGGTGCGCGACGACGGTCGGTGGTGTGATGGCGTCGGTGCGACTCGATAGCGGCGCGTCGAAGTCCATGCAGCGATGTTGGTGGTTCTTCTCCGTGGGCACGAAGATGGCACATGGGCGAAGAACTGGTGGACTACTACTTTGGTCGACGTACGGCAGGGCGCACGATGCGACCCTGGAGTGACGGCCGTGGGTCAGCAGGACTGCCGGTAGTGGCTCCAGACGGCGAAGCGGGTGGCTCTCGTGGGCACCGAGGCGACGCGGTAGATGAGGCGGGCTGATGGGCAGCGACGTCCGGAGTACTATCGCCCCTAACTTTTTTTATTTTTTATTTTAAAAACAAAAAACGGAAAGTTTTTTATGTTATTTTTTTAAAAAATGAAACTGCAGATTTTTTTGAAGCAGAATCTGTAAAAAAGTTTTTGTATTTTTATTTTTTGAAAACAACAAATGAATATTTGTTTGTTTTTTTCAAGCGAAATTCATGTACCTAAAAAAAATAAAAAGTTACCAACTCGAGCACGACAGCTTGGTCCAAAAATCAAACGGAGATGTAAGTGGATGCGGATCGTTGCAATGTGGAAGATGGATCTGAGTCTCCGATCACTGTGCATAATCAGAGTGGATAGATTATGTGAGATAGAATAAGAATGTGAAAAGATCAAGATGTGAAGGTGAAAAATCAGATCAGGCGAATCAAATCGTGATGATGGATTCTAAGATCTAGAGAAAAAAATAACAATGAAATAAAAATGTGAAAAATTAAACCAAGACTGACCTAAGTTAAGAACAAGAAAAATAGATCTCATTGTGGAGTGGACGAATGATGTAGTCGCCTCGACGAGGGTCGCCTCGTTGTCACCGAACGGCTCAGAGGCTGGGCGGTCTTCTTCAACAAGATGGCTATTAGAAAAATAAGCTCCTCTCCGAAAGATTGGTCAAGTTGAAATGAGGGAGGAGGAGCCATATTAATAGATAAAATAAGGGAGTTTGAAATTCAAAATTTTGAATGAAGATAAGAGATAAGAAAGAAAAAATTTAAATCAGATAAAGATAAGAAAGGAAATTAGTATTTAAATTATTTGCATAACTAATAATTTTTTTATTTTCATCACTTTATTAAATTAAATAATAAATGTTATTTTTTTATTTTTTTGTGATGGTTATTTAAGGGATTGGACTATATACATATATTATATACATATGGTACATTATATACATTGTTAAATAAGGAAATTAGTTTTTTTTATTTTGAAATTTTTATTTTTATTTTAAAAAATTATGAAAAATATTTACAAGTATTTACAAATATAATATGTATGATATATTAAATGGTAAAATTGCACAAACCACCCCAAAAAATCGACTTTCAAACCTTAACTCCAAAAATTATGAAACTACTACAATTTTAAAGATAATTTAATTTAGATTACAATAGAAGTGAGTATGACTCAATTTGAGTCCATATGGAGCCAGAATTGGTCTTTCAATTATCGCTTCACGGCTTTTTTTCGGATGTGGTTACTTCTATTATATACATGATTTTATTTTTCAATTATTTTTATTATTTAGAAAACCTTGTTATTTACAACTTTTGTTTTGAAAATTATTTAATTTGAGGTCAATTTATGTATAAATAAAATAGTGTAAGTATATAAATATATACAGAAAAATATTTACAACACATTTTTTGGATTTTCTGATTAAGGATCCTATCCAACCTTACTTTGATCCATGTCGATTAGGACACAGTCTTGACCTTCTCTCAGGGTTCGGATTAGCATGTATCTATTACATATATACAATTTTTCTTCTTCTTCTTTTTTTATTTTCTTTATTTTTCCTTTATTTATTTATTTATTTATTTTAGGTTAAAATAGTATTACATGCATGTGTTTTATAAGGGATTTTGAGCTTAAATAAATGAATAAAGATGATGAAATGAATATTCATCAGTACTCGGGATATAACCAGGTTGCGATAGCTCCAAAGATCAGGATAAAACTACTTTTACTTGTCTTTTTGGTACCTACGCCTTTAGACGGATGCCATTTGGATTGTGTATTGCCCCCGCTACATTCCAAAGGTGTAAGTTGGCCATTTTTACCAACATGATAGGCAGTTTCCTAGAAGTCTTTATGGACGATTTCTCGGTCTACAAGGATAGTTTTGACTTATATCTTAATCATTTAGACCGAATGAGTACTTCAACGTTGTGGTGAGGTAGACTTAGTGCTCTCATAGGAGAAGAGTCACTTTAAGGTGACTAATGGAATTGTATTGGTCCATGTCATATCCAAACATGGTATGGAGGTTGACCCGACTAAGATTGATGTGATCTCCAATCTAGAGCCACCACGAAATTTGAAGCTGTTGATGTCGTTTCTTGGACACGTTGGATTTTATAGGCAAATCATTAAGGACTCCAGTAGGATCGCCAGGCCTTTGACTGAGCTTCTGTGCAAGGAGAGTGAGTTTATAGTTGATGAGAAAGTCCTCCTTGTCTTCCAGCAGATGAAAGATATGGTTACTAGTGCTCCTATTCTACAACCACCTGATTGGTCTCTTCCCTTTAAGATCATGACGGACGCATCAGATTTTACAATTGGGTTGTTTTAGAGCAGAGAAGGGATGTGATACCGTTTGCTATACACTATGCAAGAAAGACTCTAGATGAAGCACAATGTAATTACACAGTTATAGAGAAGGAGATGTTAGCAGTGGTGTTTGCATTAGAGAAATTCAGGTCATACATACTTTATTCGTACGTTATTGTATACAAGGATTACATTACCATATGGTACCTACATGCAAAGAAGAATGCCAAACCACGCTTTATCACATGGATCCTTCTTCTCCAGGAGTTTGTTTTATAGATTCGAGATAATCTGGAGTAAAGAATGTTGTGACAGATCACCTTTCCCGTATCACAAATGCATAATCCTCTGAGCAGCTCACATTTGCAATGTCTGAGACCTTTCCAGATGAGATCATTTTGTCTGTGGCCTCACTCCCATAGTATGTTGATTTTGTGAACTATCTTATCTTCAAGAAGGTTCCATAGGATTGGCCCAAGCATATGGTAGACATATTTTTTTGGGGATTCATATTTACTAGTGAGAGGATACATACCTATTTCTTGATGGTGCGAATTGTATCCAAAGAAGGTGCATTCTTCAAAAGGAATACACTAGTGTACTTGAGCATTTTCACAAACTAGAGTCTGGTGGGCCTCATTTAGGGAAGCACACGATAGCTAAGTTTCTACAAAGCGGCCTATGGTGGCCAACTCTATTTAAGGATGCTACAGACTATGTTCGAGGTTATACTGATTGCCAGAAAATGGGAAGAACAATTGGTTACAAAGATACAATGCCTCTTATGTATATCCAGATTTCATATGTTTTCGATGCTTGGGCATAGACTTCATTGGCCCATTTCCTGTCAGTTAAGGATTTCAGTACATCCTGCTTTGTCGTGGATTATGTTAGTCATTGAATGGAGGCGATCCCCACTTGTGTCGTTGATAGTTTTATGATTTGTTCCTTTCTCAAGGATAATATTATTGGACGGTTCGAGATCCCAAGATACTCATTTCAGATGGGGGAAGCCATTCATTAATCGAGAGGTCAAGAAGCTTGTAAAGAGTACGCCATTGAGCATAGAGTTGCATGTCCTTACCACCCATAAACTAATGGCTTGGCTGAGATTTCAAAAAGGGAGATAAATACGATATTGTAGAAACTTGTATGTCCATATCGGAAGAACTGGTCCCAGATGCTTGACTCATTTATATGGGCTTATCGGATGATGTATAAGTTTCCATTGGGTATGCCTTCCTAAAGATCGATTTATGGAAAGCCTTGCCACTTGCTGGTTGAATTAATTCACAAATCATTATGGGAACTTTGTGTATGCATTTTGGATTATGAGAAAGCAGGACAAAATAGGAAGTTGGATCTGATCAGATTGCTGGAATTCCGAGATTTTGCATACGGCAACTCACTCATGTATAAGGACAAAGTCAATCGTTGGCATGATAGACACATTAGAAGGAAGACTTTCTCCCCTGATGATAGAGATTCTACGAGGGTCTAAAAGTATCCTCACTAGAAGAATAACAAAGACAAATTGTCACTGAGGCGACCCCTCACAAATTCTCCAATCAATAAACAATTAACCTGTAAATGAATATAGCAACGTAAAGCTAAAATGTGGAGTTAAAATTTATTATAACTTTACAAAATGTGTATAGTATGTAAGCATGTGTAGAGTATCGAACAAAAGGACCAAACGGTAAATTGTGTAAATAAATGCAAAATCTGATCTTTTCTCTTGTTTATTTATTCTCTTTTTGTGTGGGTTTTAATTTTATTATTTCTTGTATTTTAATTTTTAATATATTTTTTGTTGTTTTTAATTTTATAAATTTTATTTTATTTTTATATTTTCTGATTTTTACATTCTTTTTTAAATATATTATATAAGAATATATAAGGCTATATATACAATATAGGCTAATAGAATTATAAATACTACTAAAAATAATCAAAATACAGGAAATATTTTTTTATTTTAAACATTTTTTACTATTTTTGTGATTTTTTACTAATCTTTATTAATTTTTAAAGTAAAAAATATTCCAAAATAGGGATAAAATAAATAGGACGAATTGATTCAGGATTAAAAATAGTAAAAAGTGTCCAAAGTTTTCCAAATCAATTTTAAAGATAGGTAATAATATAAAGAAAATTCAGAAATAAAAATAAATATTTTTGGATTTTTTTGGTGATTTTTTATAATTTTTACTGGATTTTGGAGCTTTTTAATTTTTAGGTTTTTCCTTTTCTATTTTTAGTGGATTTTGGTTCGGAGGTACACATACTAAAAAAACAAAATATTTTTTGAGAATTTTTCAAAATGATTTTATATTTTTTGGCATTTTCCAAATCAAACAAGGACAAAGACGTGCTCTTTTGAGTTTTAATAAATACTTAAAATGCCTAAAGTGTAAAAATAAAAAATAATGTGAAAGCACATGCTAGCAGAAATCTAACCCTATTTTGCATAATTTTTGGAGCACACACAAAAAGTACATGTATTGTAAGGGCATATTTGCAATTAGGATTGAATGAGAGGGCTACAATGCAAATTACCCAAAAATATACAACTAATATTTGCATTTTATTGACTAAATTGAAATACAGAAAATCGTAAGGGTGCACATGCAAAATGCCCAGTTCACGTGGGACAACATGTGAGCTGAGTTGGAATGGACCTAATCGTAAATTCATGGAAGCTCAAGGTCCTTGTTGCAATTATTACAAAAATATGGAACTATTTTAATTATTTAAAGAACTATATAAAAGGGTGTCAAATTACGGGAGACGATATGAAATTTACCCCCTAAAGTGCTTCATCGCACGGCTCCTAGTGGATGACTTAAACATGTAGAGCCATGAGGTTGGACGATGACAATTCGAGCTTGGATGTCTGGGATTAGATCTCGGAAGGAGATCCAACGGTGGAGTCTCAGAAAAATCAAACGTCTCTTGTAGAATCTGGCAATGGCCTCTAGATCGGACGACAGGTGAGGATGGTGGAAGAACGGAGAAGAACTCGTCGGGGGCGAGCTTTGATCCGGTGAAGCGCATGTCTCTGACCTCCCCTAGAGTCACTGAAGGTCTCATTTTGCTCATGCTACTGCTCCGCATTTCTTAGAGGTCTCGAACGGGTCCAGGGTTGTCGATTGGCCCCTGAAGGTCGATAACACTCCAATAAGGACCTAGAGGGAGATCCATATGTGAACATTGCTCAAACACCCTCTTCAAGACCTACAAAAGAACATCAAACAAAGGAGATGCAAAGGGTAGAGTCTTGGCAATTATTTGGCGGTCGATCGAGGAGGAGGTGACGTGGGCTGCGAGGTCCGACGAAGGGTGAAGGACTTAGACCTCGGTTCACAGATCTGTGGTAGATCTGAGGGCTCTGATGGATTGTGGAGGAAGAGAAATGATAGATGAAGATAGTGAGGTGGTATTGGTGGTCGGAAATAGGGGAAAAGTGGCGAACGATGCCCGAAGCTCAAGAGCTATAGTGAACTATTTAACATATTCAACGCTAAGGCAGTTACTAAAGCATGGAATAAATTACGTAAAATAAAACCTAAGGACTAAAGCTAACTAGAAATGGTAAAAGCATAGCTCAAACCTGGTCGGGGAGACCCGAGAGCAGGACATGATAGAGCTCCGTTGTAGGTCGCCTCTCCTCCTCCTTCTGCCGCACCAACACCTCAGGGGTACACCATCTGTCACCTGGAGATACTCTGGACCGAGGATAGCGAGTTTTAGGAATTAAAAAAGGACCAAGAGATCGTAGGAAGGAGAGTTTATTTATGAACAGGGTTACAACCCTTATGGACCTAGGATTAGAGAGTTATTAATGCTATGTACAGAATATCAAAGGAGTAGGCTAGAATCCAGGAAGATCAATGATCATAAGTTCTGAAGGGCTCGAGGGCGAAGGAGCATCGAAGCAGCAGGGAAAAATCAAGGAAGTGGGCTGCTTGAGACATCTGACAAGGTTCAGAGAGGAGACATGACATTCAACCAAGGTCAATAGTCCTTGCAACGTGATTGGACCACGTAGGACCAAGTCATGATAAAATAGGAGCCTTATTTAAAAATAAACGAGTAAATGATTTTATTAAATTTTGGTTATAAAATAGAAAATGATTATTATTTTATTAAGTATATTAATATGATTTTTATTTATTTCTATGAGTTAATTTATTACAAGTTACATTTTACAAGTGTATTTATAAGTATATTGAATTATGTTTTGTATATTTTATTTTTATTTGGTATTTTTTATTTTATTATTTTATTTTTATGTTTTATATATTTATATCATATTTTCATATAAAAAATGTATTATTATTATTATATTTTGTGATGTATTTTTTACACTTAAATAAATAGAGGTATATATTATATAGGTATAAGTTTTTTATATCCACTTTGTATTTCCATATAATATTTTATTTTTGTATTTTCGTTATGATTTTATTCAATTATAAATATGTACATATATATAAATAATATTTAAAAAATTATAAAAATAATAAATAAAAAATAAAAAAAATATTTTATTCAGGTATACTTTACAATAGGGGTCCAAAACCCAACTTTTGCATCTTAGCTCTAAATTGGATGAAATCACCTTCAATAAATAGCTTATTAAAAGTTATATATAATTAAAGGTGATTTTGATACATTTTGCATTTTTATTGAGGAGATATGGGTCTGGGAAGTTTGGGTTTTGGCTTTCTATTCTGAGTATAAATACATTGTATATTATTTTTGTGCAAACTCAATTTTGTATTTTTCTATATATTATTATGTACAATTTTCATGTACAAAATTTCTTTACTTGAGGTATAAATAATGAAGAATAAAATAAGTCCCAAAAATGAATTATTGATGAATAAATAAATGGTATTTTTATTCTATATTTGGCCCTTATCTCGCTGTATTCTTTGTCGACTAAATCAATTGTTAACTTGGTCTCAAGGTTTAGGGTCATATAATACCTTTGATATTTTATTCTTTTTGTTTTCTTTTCATTTCTTTATTCTATAATTTTGGAATTAAAAACTATATTTTATATACAATAAATGGAATAAATAATGAATGTTAATTTGTACAAAATAATGCTATTTAGATGCACTTGCTGGGGTTTTTAATGCCAAAATGATAAAGTAAAGGTGATGAAATGGAGATTCATCAACTGATCAGAAATTTTGGTTGTTTGATGCGAAATTGAAGTTGTTTCCCGGAAATTAAAAATCAAATGGCCAGGACTGTTCATTACGAGAGTCGTGCATGACAATAGTAGTATTGTCATATCTGGGTTATCATCTAACGCACATCCATTTGTTGTGAATGGACAATTGCTGAAACCATATCTAGATCATGATACATTATTGTCTGTGATTGATTCCATGTTTATGGTATCGGATGATGACTTTTTGACATCTTCTGCATCTGATAAATGAACTAAATTTCTCTTGTATATACTCCTTTTGTTCCATTCTTTGTTCTTCCGTTTTTATTGTTCACCTCTTTCTCGTGTGTGTGTGTGTGCTATACTTAGGATGTACTTTATCCTATATATAGGGGAGGTGAATGACTTGAGTTTTTCAATTTTTATTCTATTTTGTCACTCATGTTGTTGCTTATACTTAGGGATCCTTTACCCTAAGTATAGTGACAGTGGTGTCGTTCATTTCGCTCTCTTTCACGTTTTTATTTTCTTTTTATTTATTCCGTTCTCTCACTTTTTCTTTAAATTGTTGACATTCTTTTCTATACTTAGGGATCTCTTACCCTAAGTATAGGGGATGACAAGTCGAGTCGTTGGGGTGTTTATTCTTTTCCTCGATTTTCCCTGTTTGTACAATCTTCTGTACTTAGGATTACTTTATACTAAGTATAGGGGGATCACCGACTTCTCTTCTTTTATTTTTATTCTTTGAGGCATTGTTGTATATATTCTTTTCACTTTTCTAAACATAGCACGAGTTATGTCTTCCTTTTTAGATCTTTGGTTCCTATGAGGACATAGTTCGAGGTAAGTATAGGGGGTATCATATATATTGTCCATAACTCGTATTTTTGTTTGTTAATAATATGGCTTTTACTAAAAAAATGTTTTAAAAATATTTTGTAAAATATTTTGTAGAAACTTTTGTAAGGTTGTTTGTAAACTATTTGTAAAAATTGTTGTAAAAAATTATTTTTGTACAAATCTTTACAAAGTTGTTTGTAAAATTGTTTTGTTTGCGAAATGTTTGTAAATTATTTCTGTATCAAAATTATATATATTGTACAAATTGTTTGGAAAATTTTTTGAACGCAAAATGTTTGCAAAAACCTATTTGTAAAATTGTTTGTAAAATGATTTGTAAAAATGTTTGCAAAAACATTTGTAAAACTTTTGTAAAATCTATGGAAAATATTTGTAAAAACTTTTGTGAAATGTTTTGAAAAGGTTTGTAAAATTTTTGCAAAACTATTTTGTTATGAGAGAAATAAATTATGGTACGTAATTGTTTGTTATAAAATCTGGGAGTGTATAAAAACCATACTCTATCCTTCTTTTGTAAATAAAATTCTTTGTTGTATGTAAAATCCATTTGTAAAACTATATCTTAAACTTGTGAATAAAATCCTCTTGTAAAATCTTGTATAAAATTTGTATAATCCTTGTTTGTATACTTGTATATATTCCTTGTAAATAAATTCAATCAACTAACTCTTTTCTTCCTTCAAAAAAAGTGTTTTGTATATATTTTTTGCATTTGCATGTGCATTTTTCAGAACGGTATTGACATTTAAATTATTCTTAAATAAAATCGAAGAATGGAGCTTCGTTGGACCTTAATCTACTTAATCACAAGAACCTTGTAGGAACTGGAATTGTGATTCTTCGGGTCTATAGACTTAATCCTTTGTGAACCACAAGACTTAGTTCAGTGTCGTCTTGACTGCCTGAGTAGAATATTTCAGAACACATGCATGACTCATATCAATAATGACCTAGCTTACGCACCTGTGCTTACACTTTGCTCACGTCAGTTGAAGTGGTAGAGGGCTGGATTTGCCAGCATTAGAAACAAGTCAATGGAAATATCGGAAGTCACAAATTTGTGGCCATTGTACCCCAACTCGGTCTAGTAGCGACAAGGTCCAACGACGGAATGATGTAGGGTTGCAATAAAGCTTCAAAAGAGGGATAGTGTACTGGCTCAAGAGGAAAAACTCCTTATATACATGTTGCACCTTTGTATATTTTTTTAAAAAGAGAGAGATTAACAAAATCTCTCTCATCATAAGCAAGGCATATGCCGCAAAGTAGGATATTTGTGAGCCATCAGTAGGATGACTTGGTTGCACTAGTGAAGCATCCTAGGATAGGTAGCTACAGCGGTTACGGTCCATTCTTTTCTCCACCCCCTTCTCTTGAGTCGGTTGCACTTGAACTTAGAAGGGAATAGCCCGCTTCTCGAGGAAAGAGTTATTGGATTGGGGAATTAGGGTTACCATGTTAGAGAAGACTGACTTTTCCTGCTTCAGCCGAGGAGAGATACATATCACTTGCATTGTACAAGAAAGATTCATAGTCATAAGGGTTTACATATGAGTTGACTTATTCGGACCTGGCTATTGAGGAGACTTGATTAGAGTTCTGTGGTTTCTAGAGGTTGTTGAGTGTCAAGTCCGTTTCCCATTAAGGTTCTGCCCAAACTAATAATCCAAAGGTATGACCAAGCTCCATACTTTGATTTTATGAAGATAAGTTTAATAATTAATATTGTTCTATGTTCTTTATTTTTACTTTATTCTTTTTCTTTTTCTTTTAGTCACTTATTCTTCCAATAAGTGTTTTATAAGGGACTACCAATGGTAAAGCATAGGGGGATGACGTATATGCATTTCATCGTCTTTATTCATTTATTTTAGCTTAAAATCCATTATAAAACACATGTATATATCAATAAATCTCTTCTTTTACTAACCATTATGCTTGTATAAATATTGTATATCTATCATTGTTTTAACCTAAAATAAATAAATAAAGAAACAAAGGAAACATAAAGAAAATCAAAGGTTATATATATATGTAATAGATACAGGCTGACTCTAACCCCGAGAGCAGGTTAAGACTTGACCTAATCAACAAGGAATAAAGTAGGGGGAGATAAGGCCTAAATACAGGAAAATTCAGAAAATCAATATCCATATGTGTATATTTATCACATGTATACTATTGTATATAATATACATACTTACACTATTTTTTTACAACCAAACTCAGTCCAAATACCTTTATTTTCAACATGGATTTGAGCAAGAATCCATGTAGCCGACCCTACTTATAGTGGGATAAGGCTTCACTATTTTTTAATAAAAATAATTGCAAGAACAATCAATGTACATTGTGTAAATTATAACATTTTGAAATAAAAGCCACAAAGATTAATTGTCAGATCAATATCTTCTCTACCAAAATTTAAAATTAATCAAACTCACCTTCATTGTACTCTAAATTATATAATCTTTAAAATGGTGTGGTTTCATAAAAATTAGAGTTAAGGTATGAAATGTGGCTTTTTGGGTACTATAGTATATTATACCATTATATATTAGGGATTTTATCACTTGTGCCCCTCCGAGATATCGCAATTTCAGTTATGCCCTTATCTTTTTGGTAAAATCAGTTGTGCCCCTCAAAACTTGCTAATTTATCACTTGTGCCCCTCGGGTTAGTGACCGTCCATCCACAGTGCAAACGGCCGTTAACTTTGAGGACATAGGCGGAATTACTTTAAAAAAAAAGATTATGCGGTACCCTTTTCTTCTTCCTCCTCTTCCCCATCCACTTCCTCTTCCTCCAACCTCCTCCTCCTCCCTTTTCGCCCCCGCCCCTGCCCCATGCCGCCCAGCTCCACCCCGAGCTCCCCTCCCCGACGCCGCCCCTTGCTGCTCTCCGCCCCAGCCTCCAGGCCGGGCGCCGCCCCCCTGCCGCCCTCCGCCCCAGCCTCCAGGCCGGGCACCGCCCCTTGCCGCCCTCTGCCCCAGCCTCCAGGTCGTGCGCCTCCCCCTCCACCGACAATGCCCCTCCGTCGCACCGCACAACCCCCTGCATCCCCCGCACAGCCCCCTCCGCCCCCGCATCCCCCGCACAGCCCCACGCGCAGCGCCCCTCCGCCCTTGCACCCCACCCGCACAGCCCCCCTCTGCCCCCCGCCGCCCCCTGCACCTCCCCTTCCCCCCGCGCCCCCCCGCACAGCCTCCCCTCCCCCACTGCACCCTCCGCACAGCCCCCTCCCGCACAGCGCGCCTTCGCCCCTGCACAAAAGCAAGACAAAGCTGTTGCCTTTTCCTCCTCGTGGTGCCTCCATCTGCATCGACCCACAACCCATCCTCCCTACCGACGCCCCTCCAGATCGATTGCAGATGCTAAAGCTTCGATTTTGATCGAAACCCACTTCTCCCTTGATCCATCTCAACCTCTTCAGGTCACCCTCCTCCTTCTCCTCCTCTGTTCTCGATTTCTGGGCATTTTCTTCCTTTTTTTCCCTTTTTCATATCTTCTCCTTCACGCACCCTCCGCACAACCCCCTCCGCACTCATCTGCTGCCACAACGCGAAGGTCGACAGCGCCACTGTCCCCTGCAACTCCCTCTGCGCCGCCATAGGCCTCGGCGCCGTCGGATTCCTTCCTCGGGATGAAGCACATGGTGGAGGAGGAAGAAGAGGTGTCTTGACAATAATACCCCTCTTAACTGCACCAAGGTTTAAAAAAACCATGGTTAAGTCAATTCATTGACGGCCAATCTGACGGAAGGGCACAAGTGATGACGGAGCAAGTTTTGAGGGGCACAACTGATATTACAAAAAAGATAGGGGTATAACTGATATTGCGATATCTCGGAGGGGCACAAGTGATAAAATCCCTATATATTATTTGTAAAGTTTTTGTAAATATATATTTTCCTTGTATTTTTGTATACTTTGTATTTTTAACTATATCTAAATATTGTATTTAACTTATATAAAATAAAAAATTTAAAAATAAAAAATCACGAAGTAAAAAATATACAAAAATTAAATCATGTATATATTGTATTTGTACCACTATGTATATTGTAAAGTAATACTATGTATTTACCCTAATAAATTAATTCACAAAAATAAAATAAAAACATAACTAAAATTCTTGTAAAATGTTGTAAATTTATAAATTATTAAATTATGTGTATATTTGTAAAAATAATATATTATAATCAAGGTGTTGTACACATAGAACTTATTTAATTAATTAAAAATCATCATAACTAAGTTAAATTATATTACTAATATTTTCTCTTTACATTATTATTTATTTTAAATTCATTTTTTATTTTATTTTTATTTGTTTCACAATTATCACCATGTTTTGTCATTTAGTGGTTTTGTCTCATTCTACGCGCCTTCCCATTTGTTGAATCCGGGTCTGTTGACCCGGGTCAACTCTTTAATCCTCCCATAATTCCTGCTCCCTTCATGCACCATCCTTACTTTTCAATTTTTTCCAATCACTCCCATCATCTACTACCTCCACTCCTTTCGCCGACTCGTCAGCCTAACATCCCTCTCCATCACCAGAGTATCATCTCCACCAGTCATGCCTTGGATTGCACACATTTTGAATTTCAAATCTCGTTGCAACCTGTGCCTATTTATAGAGCTCATCCCCCTCCAGTCGTGGGTTGATCCTTCTTCTCTGCAAATCACTTCCTGAGGGTGGTTCCAAGAGGTTAAGGTTGTGACAGAGCCTCGATATCTGCATTCGGGAGTACGAGGAACTGTAGAGGATCAAGATCCACCATACGTGGCTGGAGCTCCACCGTGTTCTACTTCTTCGAGTTTCCATCCTCGAATCGAGGCTATTAACTTCATCCTTCCATCCTTAAGTAACATAGGTCAACCTCTCTTTGATTTTGCTTTTTAATTTTGCTTTGATTTTCGTGGTTAGATTAGATTTGATTTGTCATCCACCCGCTCCGATCTACAAGATTGGAGCACCACCCTCATTAACCTCCTATCCGACCCTTCGACTAAACTCACCTAGACCTTCTTCGCCTTCTCATGCAACTTGACCATCCAGATCACTCATGGTTTGGATTCTCGGCTCCCATCTGATCACATCAGAGTTTACATCTCTTTACCCATTTTGCTCATTTTTTGCTCATAAACATCACTGGAGTTATGCCTCCAAGCGTAGAGTCTCTTGCAGGATACATGAGCATATTTTGAAGCAAAGCGCAAGATTTGGAGCATCACATGTTGTAGCTAAGAACATTGACCTCCAGATATCACATCAGTGACCGTCGACCACTGTGGACCCCTCGTCGAAAGTGGATCATTACCAGGACTTGATTGAACCATTTGCAGTAGCGATTCAAGCCTAGTCGAGGAAGATTAGAGGAATTCAAGTTCATCCAGCAAAACCTTCAAAGCTGTTGTTGCTCTCAAATACATCCGATCAAGAATGCAAGTGCCAGATCAGATCGATGCTGTCCATTTACGCCCAAAGCTGCACCGTTCGATCATAATTCAGGATCTGATCTAGTCCATTTGAAAGAGATTCAATCTCAACCATCATCTCCGAGGCACAAATCCATCTCCACCGTCCATTATGCCATGTGGATTAAGGGTACAATTTCCCTCCTGCCCCTGCCTTTCTTTCCTTTGTAAGTAAGTCTCTCTCAGGACACATGTCTGCTTGTAGTCATTTGAACAATTGCATTACTTTCCCTGTTATTTATTTTATATACTTTTTAGTCTTGCTTGAACTGCAGAATGTGTGTAGCACGTGAGTCTTTGGAATATTGAAATAAAAAGTTCACATTTACTTATTAATATTTGGCCCTTGGAAATTAATTAATTGCATTTATATCCATGCCAACGTGTCTCACGTTCGTTGGCACGTGTTCTTTTTGAAAAAATTGCATTCGTAACCTCATGTTTTCATTTTTTGTTATTCATTTAGCTCATAAACTAATTTTCTTTGCATTTAAGTCCTTGTAAGCTCGCATTTTATTTTACGTATTAAAATGAATTAAAAAATAACAAAATCTCATATAAAAATACACAAAAAACATGTTAGTGAATTTATTTAGTTCTTTCATCGTTAATTTTTTATTTTACATTTTAATAATTGTTATTATTTTTAATAAATAAAAATCAGAAAAATATTTCTTGTTTGCATTAGAAATCCATAAAAAATAAAAAAATTTGAGAAAAATTCTAAAAAATTCCTATTTACTTATTTTATCTTCTTTTAATTTCAGAACCATTTTAGCATTAAAACCCCTCATAAAAATAGAAAAAATAACAAATATTTAAAAATCTTTAAAATTCATAGTAAATCATGAATAACCCAAAAAATTGCAAAAATGTTTTATGGACTAAGAAAATTATCTCTATGTCCGTGCATTCATCCCTTTTTGATTTGATTTTCTATTTTTAAAATCTAAAATCATCTGCAACATTTTCTGTTTCCCATTTTTTCTTGTTTTTTATTTATTTGAAAACGTAAAAAAATCTAAAAAATCTGGAAAAATCACAAAAACATTATAAAATGCAAAAAACACAATGATAATTTTATTTTTATTTACTATATATTTTGTTTCTTTCAAAAATCTAAAAAGTTATCTTTTTCTTACGTTTGTCTTCATTTCTGTTATTTGCTTTATTTTCTTTTATTTCAAAAATTAAAGACATCTGCAAAATATATTAATCCATTAAAAAATACAAAATCAGAAAAGTATAAAAACTATAAAATAAAAAAATAAAAAAGAAAGACAAAAACCTCACAAAATTGAAGAGTAGTATGCTTCTAGATTCCCACTTTATTTCATTATTTATCTCTAATTTAAATAACCTTGGGATTTTTTGTAGCCTCATTGAGTTTGATCATTTACACTATAAATGTAATTAAATTGCAAAAGTATTTTGCTGCATTTCTTCATTTTATTTTGGCTTGAGAGTTCTTAAATAATTTTTTGAGGTATTTTTAGAGTTGCAACGACATTGCATTAATTCATCAAATTAAAACCCCAAGAAATTCCTTGGTTCAACACTCAAATCCATTGTATTTAAAATTGAATTATCTATATAGTGATAGTAGTTTCATTAAAAATAGAGTTCAGATACAAAAGCTAGCTTTTTGGGGTCTCATTGTACTATATACATGTATATTTTATTCATATACTGCGTTCTTTATAATTTTAGTTCCCTTATATTTTTAAATAATTGTATATATTATTTAAATAGTATGAAAAATATTAAAATAAACCAAAATGCACTAAAATAAATAATACATTATTATATATATTATACCTATAATGCACATACATATATATATTTAAGTAGATAAATAAAATCAAAAAAATAAAATATGTAAATATGTGTCTGAATATATTATAAATATATAACATATGTACATAAGATAATAAAATTTAAATGAAAAATAAAAATAAAATATAAAAATATAGGTAAATCTACTATGTATATACTTATAAAAATTAACGCCTAATGAACAATGTTGTAAAAATAAATAAAAGTACACATAAATAGTTTAAAAAATAGAAATGTTTTTATGTTTTGAGTTTTATTTAAATTAAAATTTTCTTATTTTATTTTTTATTTTCTGATCTTTTCTCTCTATTTTATCTTTTTGTGCTCCTAGGTGGACCAATGGGGAGCCACCTTTTGTTGACTCTAGGTCAACTGTACAACCTTCAACGCCTGACCTATCATAGCTTGCCAGACCTCCACTTTCTCCCTTTTTCTATGCCATCTCTATGCTTCTTCAACCCTCGAGCCCTTCACAACTTCTCTTCCCCAGACGTCCCTTCATCTCGCTAGCCTTGTAGCTCCCACCAAACCACCTCCACCTTCATGCAATCTCCTTTCCCATTTTGCTCTCCACCATGTCTATAAATAAGAACCTTCTCCACCATTTTGAAGCTTGATTTGCTTTTAATCCACCATAACCCCTTAATTCCTCTCCTGGAGCCTCCCTAGTGATAGTAGGTGAGCTCCTTGGGACTAAAGGCGTGGAGAAGGAGGAGAAGCTTGATCCATGCCTCGCTAGAGCACCTCAATCAATGCTTTTCTTTTTCTCTAGGTAACCCATGTCGACCCACTTTTTGTTGCTTTCTGGTGTAGATTTATTTCTAGCTTTTATTTATGTAATTTATTTGATGAATTTTCTTAGTGATTTAGCTTAGATCAATAGGTTTAAATTCGCCGAAGCTCTAAAGCTATGGCCATCGTTCCAACTTGTTGAGCAATTTTTTCGACTCGAGACAACCCCCATCTTCTTCCCTTCATCTTCCATGATCGCTACCCTTTCACACACCCTGATGTTGCAAAGATCAGGTCTATCAAGCTCTTCCTCCATTGCATGTCGGAGCTCGCCGCCCATTCCATTTTCGTCATCTACTAGCTTCAATATAGGGTCAAGGAGAGTCGCCTAAAGCCCTTCTTCACTTTTGCACAACAAGCCAGATCTGCTAAGCCTCCTGGATCTTACATCAAAGGAAGAACAAGCTTCCCATGATGCCTTGCTACTCTTGAGCTTCAAGCTCCCATCACTGGGGCTCAGAACGTTTCGATACCTCCTACTGATGAGGAAGGCTCCCATGAAGGAGTAGAGATGATCATAATCGAATAAGAAGGTCGGAATGAGAAGATTGCTTCAATTCAAGCATCCTCAGGCGTTTGTTCTTATGCGTTCTACCAGATACCTGCTCCACCTTTTGATTAGGAGAGCCATCCAGCATATACAGTCACCATTGGATCTTTCCCGTTACCCACCGTCTGATCTAGCACAAGATCTAATCAACCGTAGATCCACGATTGGGTAATGAGAGACCAAGGCATGCCATGTGGATAAGAATATCCACATCCATCAATCAGATTGAGCACATGGAGGGGTAAACTTCACCAAGCCCCCTCCATTTTTTGCATTATAAATGTAGTCTTGTAAATATTTTATTAAATGTAATATTTTGTTTGATATTTGCAATTGGACCTTTGAGCTTTATTCTATTTACAGTTAGGTTATGTCTGTGTCACCTCACGTGGTCCCCCCCACATGAGGTACCTTTTTAAAATTTTACATTTTGTATCCTACATTTTATGGACCTGTTATAAAATGGATTAAATGTTTTTTTATAAATTGCAAAAAGGTCCCTTCTAGTTTAACATTTTATTTATGTATATTTATTTTTATAAATATTTTTATAGCTCCAAAAATTATAGGAAAATTTAGTAAAGTGTATATAACCTTAGTTGATGACATATTTTTTTCACACGACATTTTAATTAGTTTTCATATCTATTACAAATACAAAAAATATGCATTTCCATTCTTTCTGAATATTAAAACCCATAAGAATTAGAAAAACACCTCTAAAAATCACCAAAATAATATATTAGCTATATTATTATATTATTTACCACATATCTGAAAAATCCCTAATATATACAAAATATTAAAGTTAAAAATTTCAAATCCCAACAACTTATAAGAACAAGAAAAAATTATTGAAAAATCTAAAAACATATATTTCTATTTATGAATTTTCTATATATTATATTTTATATATTAAAAATAGTTTTTGGTTTCTTTTGGACTTATATTGTTAATCCTAAAACAAGTTCGAGTAATTAATATGTGCACCCGTTTTGATATAATTATTACTTTAAACCACACAAAAAGTAATAAATAAAATTAACAAAATGGAGAAAAATATTTAAAAGACAAAAAATGTTTATTTACTATATTTTGGATATATTTATGTATATTTAAAAATATAGAAGCCTATATTTACTATATATTTTATATTACTAATATTATCTATAATATATATTATTATTTATAAATACATATTTTATTTTAAAAATAAAAATGAAACTAAAATTTTCTAATTTAAAAATTAAAAATTTTAAAAATAAAAAAATACAAATCAAGAAAATCAAATATAATTAAAACCCACATAAAAAGGGGGTTAAAAATACAAAAATAATTATTATTAATTAAAAATAATTAGTAATAAGTAAGCTATCCATCGTTTTCCCTCTGTGGTTCGATATTCTATGTACTTATCTTATACACATATTTTCACTTAATTTAAACGTGTTGTGGGCTAATTGTTGACGATTCGATTGGGTTAGGTGCCACATGTTGAGAGAGACCCAAGCCCTCCAAGACCTTACCTTGGTTACTTGGCTCGATCGAGTTATTAGTACACAATAAATCAATTTTAAATAATCCAATCAAGTAAATATGTATAAAATTTTTAAAATTATTTGTCAAAATTGGTTTGAATCTATTTTTCAAAATGAGTTTGAAAATGGTTGTAAAATATTTCGAAAAATCTTTTGAAAACCTTTAAAAACTTTGTAAAATATTTTCAAACCCATTTGAAAAATAATCTATTTGTAAATGTTTGTAAAAAATGTAAAAATTATTTGTAAAAATGCTTATAGAAATCTCTATAAAATTTATCTGCAAATGTTTTGTAAAATGTTTGCAAAAAATGTTTTGAAATTATTGTGAAACCCTGTATATAATATCCTTACAAAAATTCTTCAAATAAACATGTACATATCTACATCAAATTCCATCTATATGAATAAAATTTCTTTCAATATGTGAATACATTGAATTCACTAATTCTTTTGGTTTTTAAAATCCTATTAAAAATATACAAATTTCCATAAATACCTAAAATTTTGAAAAATTTATTCAAAAATCTAAAAAAATTCAAAACTTTTGGAAAAATTCCATAAAAAGTTCAAAACAGAACACTATTTCACAAACATATTTTCTGCCTTGCATAAGCATTTCTCTGAATGATTTTAATAATCGAACAAGTCTAAATAAAATTTGAAGATTAGAGCTTGGTCTGGACCTTAATCTACTTCTTTTCGTAGGAACCTTATATAAACTAGAAATAAGACTTTTCAGGTCATGAGACGTAATTCTTTGAGTCCAGAAGACTATGTTAACTTGTCATCTTGATTAGCCTGAGTATTTCGAAGCGCATGCATGACTCTTGTTGATAATGACATAACTTGAACACCACATTTTACACTTAGCTCAACTCCGAGGAGGTAATGAGGGCATGATTCTTTAGCTTGAGGAAGCACACATGTGGAAACATACGTAGTCACCATAGGTGGCTAGTGCCCCCAACCTTATCTAGTAGCATGGACGTCTAAAGACAAGATGTTGTGGGTTGCAATAAAGCTACAAAAGAGGGATAGTGTACTGGCTCTAGAGGAAAAATTCCTTATGTAAATGATGTTGTAAAAAGTATCAAAAAAATACAAAATCAAAAACTCCAAAAAGAATACATGGTCAAAAGTCAAATATCTCAAGGTTGCCTACAATAGGAGACTTGGCTACACTGGTCAAGCTCCATAGCATATGTGACTACCGCTTCTCACAATCCATTCTTCTCTCTACCCCTCTTCTTGAGTCGGTTGCACTTGAACTTAGAAGGGAATACCCTGGTCCTCGAGGAAACAACAACTACATTGAAGAATTAGGGTTATCTTGTTAAGGGAGACTGTTCCTTATTATTTATGAGGAGAAGAGCTACATACAATTTCATTGTACAAGTAAGACAAATAGTCATAAGGGTTTGTGTTTGAAGAGACTTATTCAGACCCGGCTATTGAAATGACGTGAACAAAGACTTGTGGAACTTGAGGTTTGTAAATTTTTAGATCCTATTCCTAAAAACGTTCCGAACAAACTAACAATCCAAAGGTGTTAACTGAGCTCCAAACATTGATTTTGTAAAGATAAATGTAAAAGTCATTATCATTCTAATTTCCTTTATTTTCCTTCTATTTTTTTTCCACTTTTGCATCACTTATTCTTCTAATAGGCATTTGTTAGGACTAGCAAAGGTATGTATGTGGGGTGATGAATAGCCATTCATCTACCTTTATTCTTCTCTTTTATTTTTAAATCCTATCTAAACACCTGTAAATACAACGAGCTTGTATAAATTAGCATTCATTTTTCATTTGTAAATAATCTCTAATTACTATACAAATATATGTATTTAAATACAAAATAAAAGAGTAAAGGAAAGAAAAAGAAAATAAATTAAGTATAAAGGATACTTAATAACCTTAAAACTCGAGATAGAGTCAATATTGACTATATCGACAAGGAATAAAAGTAGGGGGAGGTAAGGGTCAAATACATTACATGAAACCCTAAGTTCTTCAAAATAGACATTTTTACTTGATTTTATTCTTCATTTTATACACCTAAAATAATAAAATGATCTACATGAAACTTGTACATAAAAATAGATAGAAAATTATAGAAATAATAACCAAGAAAAGTATTGCGTTATGCAACTAGGACACACAGATGAAAAACTTGTAAACCGAACTTCATAGATCAATATCTTCTCCATATGACCTCAAAATTCATCAAACTCATCTCCATTGTATTTAAAATTAAATTATCTATTTAATGATGATGGTTCATGAAAAATGGAGTTGAGATACAAATGTTGGCTTTTTGGGGTCTTATTGTATTATATATCTGAATATTTTATTCATATATTTTATTCTTCATATTTATACCATCCATATGTTTTTAAATAATTATGTATATTATTTTAAATATATTAAAAATACAAACATAAAATAAAATCATTAAAATGCATTAAAATAAATAATATAATAAACTTTATCGATATACTATGCATATAATATATATACCTATATTTATCTAAGTCTATAAATACAATCATAAAAATAAAATAATAATATGTAAATATATATTTAATTATATATAAAATATATACATATGATAATAAACATAAAAATTCAGAACTAAAATAAAATTCCTAATATATAAGTTAATATACGTATGTGTACACTAGTAAATAAGGTAATGTTTTAAAAATAAATAAAAATCATAATAAAGTACTTTGTAAAATAATAAACATATTTTGTGTTTTTTCCTTTTTCTAATAAAATCATGTATAATTTCTTCTTGAATTATTTTTATGTTACCTTAATATTTTGTCATGTAACATGCTGATGTGGCCTAATAAGGATGCCCCATCCATTGATTTCCCAATCAACTGTACGCTCTTTGGATACCCCCTGATAGAAACCTCTATAACCCAAAAGAACCATCAAAACTTGAGATCTTGGTGACAACAAGAGGCTCCATGTCTGTTGGCACGATACCCTCGAGGATCGATAATTAATAATAGAAGTGTCATTGTTATCCCCAAAAATCCAGAGACAAACAAACAAATTTTTTCTTCTCTCGCTGCATAATAATTACAAAGAATAATGTGGAGCAAGAGACTATTTTTGCTACTTATTTACCTGTATAACAGACATGATCAAACTCAGGGAGGCCACAATTTCCGAGGGTTATTCAATTAATCGACAAAAAAAAATAATTAAAAGAAAAAGAAAATCTCAAAGGCAAACTATCCTTGGTTTTTGTGGAATTTTTCTCTTTTTAATTTTTTATATTTTTTATTTTTATTTTCTATTTTCTGATTTTCAAATTTTTAGTGATTTTAATTTAAAATTTTTTTAAATGTTCAAATAAAGAATAATATGCACAAGACAAGAACTACGCACACCAAACTCTTTTTGTATTTTTCAATTATATCAAAAATGATCAGAAAAATCCAGAGAAAATATTTTTGTGTTTTAAAGTTTTTGAAATGTTTTTGGGAATCTGTTTAGAATTTTCAGATGTTTTTGTATTTTTCTAAAAATCAAATAGTGACTAAAATGAGAAACAGTCCACAACCTGGAGTAATTTGCAACTTAAAAATATTTTAAATGTCCAAAACTCCTAGCAATTATTTTATGATAAAATAGAGATAATTATCTACAAACATAGACTGAAATCACGATTTTTGTGGAATTATTTATGATTTTTATAAGTTTTTTAGTATTTTTAATTATTTTGGGTTTTATAAATAGTTAATGCACAAAATTTGGATAGAAAATAAAAGACAATGAAATAAAACTACTCTAATTTTTTGAAATTTTTGGAGAAATATTCAAATTTTTATGAATTTTAGAATTTTAGAAAGAAAAGTACTTTTTTTTTATTTTTTAGTAATATTAAATAATGACAAAATAAAATTTAAAAAATTACGCTAAAAAGATAATCACATCAGGAATATGGTATGTTTTTTTAGAGATTTATGGACCAATGAAAACATTTATTTAAATATGAAAAGCAAGCAAAGTCAAGTCTGGAATAAATAGGACTAGAATGTTTATACTTAATGTGTTTACACTAAATAAATAAAAGAAACAAAGTTGAGGGAGAAAGTGGTAAATTACCTAGTAATGCACATGAGTTGCACATGATTTGGCTCTAGAACAGGGCTCTTCTTTGTAATTTGCAAAATGTTCAGGGGTCAGAATTACAATTATCCAATATTTAATTGTAGAACCCTTAGGGTTCTCTTTGAGTTGAGAT
This sequence comes from Ottelia alismoides, assembly GCA_037367405.1. Lineage (NCBI taxonomy): Eukaryota > Viridiplantae > Streptophyta > Magnoliopsida > Alismatales > Hydrocharitaceae > Ottelia > Ottelia alismoides. The sequence continues at coordinate 376,205 of JAZKJV010007022.1, read as the reverse complement.
GTGCCGCCGCCCAAGGCAAAAGGGGGCACACCTCCCCTGTTCTTCTCCAAGATGGTGCGTGGTGGGTGCCGCCTTCAAGGGTGCGCCGCCACGGGTGGCGCGGTGGATGATGATCGCCGAGGCGACGAAGTCTCAGACTGGGCGCGACCTTCGCGACCGCTTGACGCGGTGGTGGATCTGCTGCTGTTTCGCGCGGGGCACAGCAGAGGCGCTAAGGCGGAGTAGGGGGTCAACTGAGGTCAGCCGCTGGCGGACTGGGTGCGGCCTTCGCAGTCACTTGACGTGGCGGTGGATCTGTTGTTTCGCGTGGAGGCATCGGAGGGTTGGCACACTGGGCAGCGCCGCACGGTGGGGCAGTAAGCGAAGAAGATCCACTTCAGGTGGAGGAGCGCCGCCTCCCGCAGCTGAAGGCAAACGACGATCGACGACGAGAGCACTGCGTACGGTACGGGCAGAGGCACGGGCGGCGTTGCAGCCTGGAACACAGGGGCTGAGATGCGGGCGGCATTGCCGCCTGCTTGTTGTTTAAAATTTTATTGTTTTTTTTTTATTTTTATGTAAACAGAAGAGATAATAGAAGACTTTTTATATTTTTCTTCGTAAATCCAAAATAGAGAACATAAAATAAAAATGCTTTGCTTTTATTTTTATATTTAAATTTTTAAACTTTCTTTTTTTAGGTGATCCTGCAAAACAAATGTTAGAGAGAAGAAAACAAATATTCTTTTTTTGTTTTTTTAATTATTTTTTATTTATCAACAATTTAGGATGCAAGCATGATGACTCGGTCCCAAATCAAAATGGAATTTGTCAATGAGGATCCAGCAAAATGGATGAATCGAATCCGAGTCTCCGGCCACCGTACGTGGCCGGAGTTGAGAGATCTGCGAGGTAGAAAAGAGTGCGAATAGATCGAGAGGTGAAATGGAAATTGAGTCGGTGGTGGATCAAATCGTGATGGTTTTTAATATCTAGATAAACAATGATGATAAAAAATACGCGAAAATAATCTACGATTAACCTAGAGTAAAAAATAAGAAGAAAACGATGTGGATCTCACCATAGGAGCGGAAAAGACCTTGATCACCTCGACGAAGGCCGACTCGCTGTCACGGGATGGCTCGGAGGCTAGGCACCCTTCTACGACAAGAAGACTCTCAGAGATCGAGATCTCTCACTAAAGATTGATCAAATTAAAATGATGGAGAAGGAGCCATATAAATATAAAAATAATAGAGTTTGAAATTTGATTTCTTTTTGAATTTTTGAATGAAAAGAGATAAGAGAGAGAAACAAATGAGATAAAGATAAAAAGAGATAAAAATATTTACAAAAATTTATTTTTTTGTATTTTCGTCACTTTATTTATTTAAAAAATAAATGTTAATTTTCTCATCTTTTTGTGGTAGTTAGTTAAGAAAATTAAATATATACATATGTTATATACATATATGATATTATATACAAGGGTAAATAAGCAAATTAGTTTTTTTGTTTTAAAATTAATTTTTTAATTTTTTTAATTTTAAATAATTAGCAAAATTATTTACACATATCTACAAATACAATAAGTACAAAATACATGGGAAAATTGCACAAACCACCCCAGAAAACCAACTTTCACCCGTAACTCCAAAAATTATGAAATCACAACCATTTTAAAGATAATTTAATTTAGAATACAACAGAAGTGAGTTTGATTCAATTTGAGTTCATATGGAGTCAGAATTGATCTTTCAATTATTGCTTAGTGGCTTTTTCCAAATGTGGTTGCTTTTATTCTGTACATGATTTAATTGTGCAATTATTTTTATTAATTAGAAGACATTTTTATTTACAACTTTGGTTTTGAAAGTTATTTGATTTGAGGTCAATTCAAGTACAAATAAAATAGTGAAGTATACAAATATACACAACACACAATTTTTTTGGATTTTTTGAATAAAGACCCTATCACCCCCTACTTTATTCCTGGTCGATCAGGTCAAGTCTTGACCTTCTCTCAGGGTTCGGATCAACCTGTATCTATTACGTATATACAGTCTTCCTCTCTTTTTTTCTTTTCTTTATTTTTCCTTTATTTCTTTCTTTATTTATTTTAGGTTAAAATGGTAATAAGTGTACAATATTTACACACAAATGCAAGTTAGTAAGAATATGAAGTTAGTGTTATATGCATGTGTTTTATAAGGGATTTTAAGCTAAAATAAATGAATAAAGATGACGAATCGCAGATTCATCATCCCCCTTTGCTTTACCTTTGCTAGTCCATTAGCAAACATTTATTTGAAAGAATAAGTAAATAAAAGAAAAAATGAAGGGAAAATAAAGAAATTAGGACAATATTGAGTATTAAACTTATCTTCATAAAATAGTAGTTTGGAGCTCTGTCAGACCTTTGGATTATTTATGTGTCAGAACCTTAATGAGAGATGGATTTAAAACCTAACAACCTCTAAGTTCAACATGACTCCTATTCAGGTCACCACAACAGTCAGGTCAGAACAAATCTACATACACACTTGTGACTATGAATTTTTACTTGTACAGTGTAAGCGAGATATAGCTTCCCATCTCAAAAGTAGCAAAGAAACAACCTCCCTCAACAAGGTAACTCTAGTTCCCCGGTCTGGCAACTCTTTCCTCAAGGAACGGAGATATTCCCTTCTATGTTCAAGTATAACCAGCTCAAGAAGAGGGGATGGAGAAAAGAATGGGCGGTAACCAGTGTAGCTACCTATCCTTGGATGCATCAAAAAATTGTCTTTGAAGCTCTTATTGAATTTTAGTTATTTATTTATCCTTGTATATACAATCCGGCATGCATTTTACTTTTCAATCAGGTCTGTCCACTTTTGAAGATTCTGCATTTTTCCATACTTTTTTTAAAGCATATACAAGGTACAACATGTACATAAGGAGTTTTTCCTCTTAAGCCATTAGACTATCCCTCTTTTGAAGCATTATTGCAACCCCACAACATCCTGTCTTTAGACCTCAACATCGCTAGACCTGGTTGAGACGTACTTCCTTCCCTAGAGGAAGATGAGAGCTTCTGCTTAGATGTACTACCCTCATATGCTACCCCAAGCCAAAAGATTCTGCCTCCTCACTACCTCATCCATGAAGAGCTACGCGTAGAGTGCTTGTCCAAGATAAGCCACGGTCTGAAAGAATCGTGTGTGTGTTGTTAAATGTTCTACTTATACTAATCAAGATGACATGTGAACATAATCTTATGGACTCAAAGAATTAATTCACTAGGACCTGAAAAGTCTTAACTCCATTTCTTATAAGGTTCCTATGAAGTTAAGTAGATTAAGACCCAACTAAGCTCCATTCTTTAACTTTATTCCAGACTTAGTTTAAATGCCAGTACTATCCTAAAAAATGCACATGCAAATGCAAGAAAATATGAACAATGCAAGAAGGCTTCTTTTTTTTGAAAAAAAATGCACATGTAAAAAGAACATTTTTTTGAAACAATTTTCTAATTTTGAATTTTTTTATGGATTTTTAGAGAAAAATGCAGATGTAAAAGTAAGGGTTTTTTAATTATACACTTTTTATAGATTTTTGTTTTTTTTTTGAAAAAGAAAAAAGGGTTAGTGAAAAATACAAGCATATACAAGAATTTTTTTGTTTGTTTTGTTTGTTTTTGTTGTTTGTTTATTTATTTTTGTTTTATTTTTTGTTTTTTTGTTTTTTTTGTTTTTGTTTTTGTTTTTTGTTCTTTTTTTTTGTTTTGATTTTTTTTACACACGTGGATTTTACAAAATTATATACATATCCCCCCAAATAAACATATTTAAAAGTACGAGTTTTGTCTAAAGTATATATACAATATATACGAAACCCCCTTATACTTAGCTTAAACTATGTCCTCATAGTGATCAGCGAGCGACAAAGGAAAACATAACTCGTGTTAAGTATAGAAAAGTGAAAAGACTCCTATGCTACAGTGACTCAAAGGAAAGATAAAAAGAAGAGAAGTTGGTGATCCCCCCTATACTCAGGATCAAGTAATCCTTAGTATAGTGGATTGTACAAAAGGGGAAAACTGATGGAGAGAATGTACAGACTCAAAAATAAAAAAGACACGATATGAACAACATCACCCCCCTATACTTAGGGCAGAGTATCCCTAAGTATAGGCAACAAAAAGAGTAATGAACAAGACGAATATGAACAACACAAATCATTCACCCCCCATACTTAGGATAAAGCACATCCTAAGTATAGCATATACACACACACACGGAAAAGGGGTGAATGATAAAACGGAAGAAGAAAGAGTGAAACGAAAGGATATACAAGAGAAGTGGATGTACAAAGGTCAAGAAGGTCAAAAGCGAACCTTCTTGCGGGACCGCTGAGGAATGGATCTAACAAGGGGTAGGTCGATATTGGGGTTATCATTAGATATGAACTGAGTAGGATCGACCAAGAATGTATACTCAACGGTTTAAGATTGTGTAGGCCTAAACCGATTAGTGGAAGTAGTAGGGTCATGTCTGTCCAGGGAAGTCTCACAAATATCAAAGTAAAAAGGCTCGAATTCATTTTCTGAAAAAGTAGGATCAATTTCAACCCGACGAGTCTCTACTGGATCATCATCTTTATCAAAAGGCCCAAATTCCTTTATAAAAGCAATCAAATCAAATTTGGCCCGATCGGTCTCATTTGAATCAGGGTGAATAGGAATGGACTCATCAGTAAAAGTAGTCAAATTATGTCAATCATGTCTAGTCTCATAATCTGCCTTCCGCTCTAGGGTGTCTATTGTGTAAATCCCACGGATGTCATCAATGCATCTCTACATACCAGAAGGGGGGACTCCAAGGTCTATGCTTTCCGAGTCTTCCTCCTTCAAGAGGAATTCTTGGGTTTCCTTATCATCCAACATATAACAAGAATCCCTGATATTATCATCGAGGTCAAATTCCTTGGGGTTGGCTAACACGGGCGGGCTCTCATGGGATGCAGGTCTCTGGTCAGTAATGGATGTAGTGATCAACACATCGCTCCCTACATCAGAACGGAAGCGAATCTCTCCACATCCATAATCAATAATGACTCCCGCAGAGGCGAGGAAAGGCCGTCCCATGATGATTGGAGGATGCTCCACAGGGGTGGAGGTCTCCATGGGCAATACAACAAAATCCGAAGTGAAATTCATGCCCTGAATAAGAATGATAGCGTTTTCTAAAATACCATTCGACCTCTTGACAAATCCATCAACAAATTGAACTATCATCCTGGTTTTCTTGTGAAGCCCAAGATGGAGAGATTGTACTATAAGAAAGGTATTATATTGATTGAGGAACCGTCATCAAGGAGAGTGTTATCACAAGAATGTTCAAAGATGGAGCAGCTCACAAGAGGTATGGTAATGTTCCCTTTCTTAAAATGTGGACGGTGAGAGATGGCGTAGGCAGTGACCATGGTCAAGCTGTGACGCTTAGATCTTCTCCTTCTCTTTCTCTTCTTGTATTGAGAAGTAGATAAATCTGTCATGGCCTGTTGAAGTGGGACTTTAATGATCTCATGAATAGTGGCCACCACTTTAGGTTCAGTCAATATCTTTTTGAATCTTTGGACCTCCTCCATACAAGGGAGGAGATTAGAATCAACATATACACGAGGATTGCCAAGAGAAGTCGGTACAGTGGCATCCTCGGGGTCAAGGTTGGGACATGATGTGAATATATGTGTGGATAAATGATCGGACATTTGGATCCTCTCCTCACAAAATGAATCAATAATGTGTCTCCCAGAATCTTTTTGGATTTTTAAAATTTTCTCATTTTTTTGTATTTTGGGAGATGGCAAGCTCTCATGATTATCCTCTATTGAATCCATATCCTCAAATAGTGGAGCAGCGTCCTGGCTCATATTTATGTTAAATAGATATATATTCCTCGAATTCATATGCTCCATCATCTGGTTCAGGGTCTCAAGTGTAGACACCATGGAAGGTGACTCCAAAATCATAGGGTCAGGTGAGTGGAATGAGGGTGGGTGAAAATCATCGTCCGATTCCTGAAATAATGGGTTAGGCAGATATGCATAAAAATCAGAAAAAAGTCCTCCTTGAAAAAGGAAGGTGGATCGTCTGGAGTGTGTGAGAAGTCCGCGAATATCGGATTAAAATAACTCCAGTCGGCCATCTTCGAAACAAAAGACAGGATCGGGAGATCACGAGGGTCAATTAAAAAGATATGGAGAAAAAGGCGCAAATGCACAGAAGGATCGAGTATGCACACAAGCAATCAAACATAATACAAACCCTAGTTCACCAACTCAACTCAATGTGAAGACCGTGAAGGTTTGATCAATTATCTTGTCAATTTTAGAGTTTGGTGAGAATACAATCTATCAGAGCGATTAAAGCGAGCTGTTAGGAACCCAATGCTCCAGGAGACTGGCCTAATCCAAAGTTAGATCTTTCCTAGCCAGATGAATTGCGGGTTGTTTACCGGCTACCCGATCAATTCAATCTGTTAAGGACGTCGCGGGCCAATTATCGACTATCGAAGAGATCCTCACTGGAGAACGACTAACCCAAGATAGTAGTCTGAAAGAGTTCGGGCATGGTTGTATCCTAGTGTGTAGGTTACTCTCTCGCTACGTACAAACCAAACAATGAGGGGGTTACTCTCCCCAAAACATTGATTGTTCCTTGTGTTTATTTTAGGGTCGAGTTTTCTTTGGCAGTCCCATATTTTAGGCAGTTGTCACTTGGTTAAAATATTTTCAAGTAGTCGCCTACCGATTGTCCAATTAACTTTTTAACTTATGTGAGTAAAAACAAGGAAGGAGATCATAAATGCCAATGCGCGATTAAAAACAATGATGCATGCATGGGTTAGAGACGTGTACCTTGTCGCCAGTACTCTACATGCAAGTAATCCACGTAGAGTTTAAATACAGAAAAGTAAACTATCCTATATTATGCAAGTGAATTGTTGTAGATGATAGCTTCTATTAACGACCAAGAACAAGTTAATTTGAATAAGTCCAAATTACGCTCTACTCTATAGGTACATAAATTCTTCTTTAGGGTGTTTGGACCTTATTAATTACCTGGCTTAAGCAAATTAATTAAAGCAATCAATAGGTAGCTTACGAAATCTGCATGAAACAAAGAAAAATAAAGTCGATGAAAACAAATCCGGTGAGGTCCCCAACTGCACCGGCACTTGGCGAAACATACCCCACAACAAATGAATGTCTATTTACAATGGTTCAAATGCTAGAAAAATAAAGGGAAAAAAAATCTTTTTTTGTCTCCTTCAATTCTTCTTCTCCTCCTTTCACGCTATCCTGCGTCTCGGTGAAGAATCAAACCGCCTCCACGTCACTTGGGTGCTTCGGCTCTCCTAGGATGGCCTCCTTCGCTCCGCGGGCCCTCACAAGAAAAAGAAAGAGAGAATGTGTAAGAAACACAATTAAAAAAATATGAGCATAAATAATGAAATGAATGTAGTGGATATGAACAATGGAATGAATGACAAAAATGTAAAAAGATATCTACAACCAAAAATAGCAGGTCAAAAGAGAAACCTAACTACCCTCATTGCGCCTACCCGACAATGGTGCCATTTTGTTGGCACGAGACCCTCGAGGATCGAAAGTGTCGTTGTTATCCCCAAACGTCTCGTGACAAACAAATAATTTCTTTTCTTCTCTCGCTACAGAATAATTACAAACAATCATGTGGAGCAAGAGAATAACTTTGCTACTTATTTACCTGTATAGCAGACATGATCGAACTCAGGGAGGCCACAATTACTGAGGTTTATTAAATTAATCGACAAAAAAATCAATTAAAAGAAAAAGTAAATCTCAAAGGTAAACTATCCTTGGTTTTTGTGGAATTTTTCTCTTTTTGATTTTTTTATATTTTTTTATTTCTATTTTTTATTTTCTGATTTTCAAATTTTTAGTGATTTTAATTTTGCAATTTTTTTAATTTACAAGTAAAGAACAATATGTACAAGACAAGAACTACGCACATCAAACACTTTTTGTATTTTTCAATTATATCAAAAATGACCAGAAAAATCAAGAGAAAATATTTTTGTGTTTTAAAGTTTTTGAAATGTTTTTGGGAATTTTTTTAGAATTTTCAGATGTTTTTGTATTTTTCTTAAAATCAAATAGTGACAAAAATGAGAAACAATGCACAACCTGGAGTGATTTGCAACTTAAAAATATTTAAGCGCTCAAAACTCTTGAAAATTATTTTTATGATAAAATAGGGATAATTATCTATAAATAGAGACTGAAATCATGATTTTTGTATTTTTGTAGAATTTTTTAGGATTTTTATAAGATTTTTAGTATTTTTCATTTTTTGGGGTTTTATAAATATTTAATGCACAAATTTTGGATAGAAATTAAAAGACAATGAAATAAAACTACTCTATTTATTTGGAATTTTTAGAGCAATATTCAAATTTTTATGAATTTTAGAATTTCAGAAAGAAAAGGACACTATTTTTTATTTTTTAATAATATTAATTGATGATAAAATAAAATAAAAAAAGTTATGCTAAAAGGATAATCACATCAGGAACATGACATGATTTGTTAGAGATTTATGGACCAAGGAAAACATTTATTTAAATATGAAAAGCAAGCAAAGTCAAGTCTGGAATAAACAGGACTGAAATGTGAATACTTAATGTTTTTACACTAAATAAGTAAAAGAAAAAAATTGAGGGAGAAAGTGGTAAATTACCAAGTAATGCACATGAGTTGCACATGAGTTGGCTCTGGAACAAGGCTCTTCTTTGTAATTTGCAAAATGTTCAGGGGTCAGAATCACAATTTTCCAATATTTAATTCTAGACTCCTTAGGGTTCTCTTTGGCTCTTTGTTTCTCCAAGAGTTGAGATGTGCCGCCGCCCAAGGCAAAAGGGGGCACACCTCCCCTATTCTTCTCCAAGATGGTGCGTGGTGGGCGCCGCCTTCAAGGGTGTACCGCCACAGGTGGTGCGGTAGACGACGATCGCCGAGGGGCGAAGGCTCGGACTAGGCATGGCCTTCGTGGCCGCATGACGCGTTTCGCACGGAGGCGTTGGAGGGTCGGCATGCTGGGCAGCGTCGCGCGGCGGGGAAGCAGGCGGAGAAGATCCGCTTTGGGTGGAGGAGCGCCGCCTCCTGCGGCTGAAGGAAAATGGCGATCAACGACGAGAGCACCGCGTACGACGCTGGCGGAGGCGCCTCCTAGAGTGCGGTGGCTGAGACGCGGGTGGCGCTGCCGCTTGATTATTATTTAATTTTTTATATTTTTTTATTTTTATTTTTATGTAAATAGAAGAGATAATAGAAGAATTTTTTATATATTTTTCTTTGTAAATCCAAACTATAGAACAGAATATAAAAATGTTTTATTTTTTTTATTTTTACTTTTAAATTTTCTTTTTTAGGTGATCCTGCAAAACAAATGTTAGAGAGAAGAAAACAAATATTCCTTTTTTTTATTTTTTAATTAATTTTTTATTTATCAACAATTTAGGATGAGAGCGTGATGACTCGGTTCCAAATCAAAACGGAATTTGTGAATGTGGATCTGGCAAAATGGAGGAATCGAATCCGAGTCTCCGGCCACCATACGTGGTTGGAGCTGAGAGATCGTGTGAGGTAGAAAAGAACGCGAATAGATCGAGAGGTGAAACAGAAAAATCGAGTCGGTGGTGGATCAAATCGTGATGGTTTTTAATATATAGATAACAAATGATGACAAAAAATGCATTAAAATAAGCTATGATTAACCTAGAGTAGAAAAAAGAAGAAAATTATGTGGATCTCACCTTAGGAGCGGAAACGACCTTGATCACCTCGACGAAGGCCGACACCCTGTCATCGGATGACTCGGAGGATAGGCACCCTTTGATGAATCAGTAACTCGTCATCTTTATTCATTTATTTTAGCTTAAAATCCCTTATAAAACACCTGCATATAACACTAACTCCATATTATTACTAACTTGCATCTGTATGTAAATATTGTACACTTCTTACTATGTTTCACCTAAAATAAATAAATAAAGAAACAAAGGAAAAAAAAGAAGAAAAAAGGGAAGACTATATACAGGCTGACCTGAACCACGAGAGAAGGTCAAGACTTGACCTGATCGACCAGGAATAAAGTAGGGGGGGGGGGGGGATAGGGTCCACAATTAGAAGATCCAAAAAAATGTGTTTTGTGTATAAAACTAACACTAATTTATTAATGCCTTAATTGACATCAAATCAAATAATGTTCACAACCAAAGTTGTAAATAAAAATGTGTTCTAATTAATAAAAATAATTGCACAATTAAATCATGTACAGAATAAAAGTAGCTACACTTGGAAAAAGCCACTAAGTATTAATTGAAAGACCAATCCCGGCTCCATATGAGCTCAAATTGAATCAATCTCAATTCCATTGGATTTGAAATTAAATTATCTTTAAAATGGCTGTATTTTCATAATTTTTGGAGTTACGGTGGAAAAGTCAATTTTCTGGGGTGGTTTGTGCAATTTTCCCATGTATTTTGTGCATATTGTATTTGTATATATTTGTAAATTAGTCTTACTAATTATTTAAAATAAAAATAAAAAAAATAATAATAAATTCTTAAAATAAAAAGGCTAATTTCCTCAAGTATATAATGTCATATACATATATAGTATATATATAGTTGCTATTTTTAATTAATTACCATAAAAAATAAAAAAATAACATGTTTTTAATTTAAATAAATAAAGTGACGAAAATTCAAAAAAATATAGATAATTTTGTACATAGTTTTATCTCTTTTACTTTATCTCATTTCATCTCTCTTATCTCTTTCACCAAAAAATTCAAAAATTCATTTCAATTTTTATCTCTTTCATGTCTTTATCCAAAAAAATAAAAAATTCAAATTTCATTCTATCTTTTCTATTTATATGGCTCCTTCTCCCTCATTTCAACTTGATCAAACTTTAGAGAGCGGAGCCCGATCTCCAAGAGAAAATTTTATCGAGAATAGTGCCTAGCCTCCGAGCCGTCTGGTGACAGCGAGTCGGCCTTGTTGAGGCGATCACAGTCCATTTCCGCTCCTAAGGTGAGATCCATATTTTTCTTCTTATTTTATCTTAGTTTAATCGTAGTTTATTTTGTCGCATTTTTTTAATTCCATTGACATTTTGTTTTTGAATCTTTAAAAAATCCATCTCGATTTGATCCGTCTCCGATTCTGAATTTTCATCTCACTTTCTCGATCTCCACGCGTTCTATTCTATCGTCCACGATTTCTCAACTCCGGCCGTGTACGGTGGCCGGAGATCGGATTCGAATCTCTCATTTCCGCCGAATCCTCATTCATTTTTTTGATTTGTAAATAAATAAAAAATAATAAAAAAGATATTTTTTTCTTTTTCTGAAACATTTGTTTTGTAGGATCATAAAAAACAAAAAAAATAAAATAATTCTATATCCTTTTTTTTATTTCTATTTTTCGGATTTACAAAAAAAATTAAAAAAAGTTTTTTTATTTCTGTTTACATCACAAACACTAAAAAATTACAAAAAATATTATAAAAAAACAAAAAAGGGGACGGTTGCCTTCCAGGTGCCCCCCGGCCCTCGTCCTCGGCCCCAGGCGCCGCGGTCCTCCTCCACTGACACTAGTAGCTACGGTGGTCGTGCCTTGCCGACACCAGCTGCGCCCGATCTTCACCGCCAGGCACCCCCCAACGGCGCGGCTGTACGCCCCTCCGTCGTCCACGTGAATCTGAGTGGGATGCTCCACCGCGTCCTCCGACGCGGCACATCTCATCTGACGCACCTCCCCTCGACCGCGCCTCCAGACTTGCAGCACCTCCGCACTCCGCCATCCGCCCGCACGAGGTCGTCTCGCCCTCCACCGCAGCCCGCGCCGCCTCTCTGTCCAGCGACATGTCCGCTCCCCTCAGCCTCCCCTCGGCCGCGCCTCCAGACTTGCAGTACCTCCGCGCTCCGCCATCCGCCCGCGTGAGGTCGTCTCGCCCTCCGCCGCGTCTCTGCCGACGCCTCGCTCGCGCCGCCCACGCGTGAAGGGGAAGAAGAGGGGCGGCGGCCAGCCCCATCTAGCGGCTCCTTGCCTTATTGGTTTGAAAGAGACGAAGAACACTGAAGGGGGGATTAAGAAAATATTGGAAAATTTGCAACTCTGCCCCTGGAAGTTTTCCAAACTACAAAAGATCCCCTGCCAGATCAATTTAATTCGGGAGAATTGCAGTTTGCCCCCTTACATTTTTCAGAATTACAGAAGGGCCCCCCGCCAGCTCTATCACGTGCGTAGCACTCATTACTTGGGTAATTTGCACAATTCTTGTCTTTATTTATTTCTTGTTATTTATTTATGCAAGAACAGTAAATATTTGTAGATCATTCCTCATTATCCAGACATTATTTTTGCATGTGTTTTTGAATGGAATAAATGTTAGTTGTGATCTAAAAATCTTGTAAAAATTACCCTATAGCTCTGATTTGATTATCTTCCTATTATAAATTTTTCATTGCATTTTTATTTCATTTATTATTATTAAAAAATCAAAAACATGTCATTTTTCCCTGTTTGAAGTTCAAAAATTCATAAAAATTCAAATATTGTTCCAAAAATTCCAAAAAAATTAGGGTAATTTTATTTCATTGTCTTTTAAGTTCTGACCAATTTTCACGTATTATTCATAAAACCCAAAAAATTGGAAAACATCTAAAATCTTATAAAAATCATACAAATTTCTTCATAAGCATCCAAAATTATGATTTCAGTTTCTGATTGTAGATATTTACCTGTAGTTTGTCATAAAAATAATTGCCACAAGTTTTAGGCACTTGAAATATTTTTAAGTTACAAATTACTCCAGGATATGCACAATTTCACATTTTCTCACCGTTTGATTTTTATAAAATCATAATAACATCTGAAAATTCCATAAGAATTCTCAAAAATATTTCAAAACTTTAAAAACCCAAAAATGTTTTCTCTAAATTTTTCTGAGCATTCTTGATGTAATTAAAAATTACAAAAAAAATTGGTGTGCATACTTCTTGTGCTTGTGCATATTGTTCGTTATTTGAAAATTAAAAAGTTGCAAATTCAAAATCACTAAAAATTTTAAAATCAGAAAATATAAAAAAAATAGAAATAAAAAAATAAAAAAAATAAAAAAAATAAAAAAATCATAAAAACCAAGGATAGTTGTCCTTTGAGATTCCTGTTTTCTCTTAATTGATTTTTGATTAATTGAATAACCTTCGAGATTTGTAGCCTCCCCGAGTTCGACCCTATCCTCTATACAGGTTAATAAGTAGCAAAATAAAAAAAATAATTGTTTGTTTGTCACGGGATTTTTGGGGATAGCAACGACTACATTTTTATCATCAATTTCCGATCCACTGAAGAAACCGTGTCAACAAAATGGCGTTGTTGTCGGGGAGGCACGGCAAGGGTAGTTAGGTTTCTCTTATGACCTGCTATTCTTGGTTGTAAATATTTGTTTACATTTTTTTCCATTCACTTCATTGTTTATATCCACTGCATTCATTTCATTTTTTTTCGTATTTGATAATTATATTTCTTATACATTCTCTTTTCTTTTTCTTGCGAGGGCCGCGGAGCGAAGGAGGCGATCCTAGGAGAGCCGAAGCACCCAAACGACATGGAGGAGGCTTGATTCTTCACCAAGCCGCAGGATAGTGTGAGAAGAGGAGAAGAAGAATTGAAGGAGATGAGAAAAAAATTAAAAAAAAGGAGAGAGAGAGAGAGAGTTTCTTTTCCATTTGAACTATGTAAAACAGACATTCATTTGTTGCGGGGTCTGTTTCGCCAAGTGCCAGTGCACTTGGGGGACCTCACCGATTTTGTTTTCATCGCCTTTATTTTTCTTTGTTTCCCGCAGATATCGTGAGCTACCTCTTGATTGCTTTAATTAATTTGCTTGAGCCAGGTAATTAATTAGGTCCAAACACCCTAAATAAGAAATTTCTGTGCCTATAGAGTAGAACGTAATTTGGACTTAGTCAAATTAACTTGTTCTTTCCCGTTAATAGAAGCTATCATCTAGGACAGTTCACTTGCATTTGCATATAGGATAGTTTATTTAAATTCTGTGCGGATCACTTGCATGTAGAGTGCTAGCGACAAGGTATGCATCTCTAACCCAGGCATGCATCACTGTTTTTAATCGCGCATTGGCATTTTTGATCTTCTTCCTTGTTTTCACTCACATAAGTTAAAAAAGAAATTGGACACTCGGTAGGCGATTCTTTGAAAATATTTTAACCAAGTGACAACTGCCTAAAATACGGGACTGCTAAAGAAAATTCGACCCTAAAAAATAGTAGGAAAAATCATTATTTTGGGGAGAGTAACCCCCTCATTGTTTGGTTTGCTTGAGCGAGAGAGCGACCCGCACACTAGGATAGAGTGACGCCCGAACTCTTTTTAGACTACTATCTTGGGTTAGTCGTTCTCCAGTGAGGATCTCTCCGGTAGCCGGTAAAGCGGTCTGTGATGTCCTTAACAGATTGAATTGATCGGGTAGCCGGTAAACGGTCCGCAATTCATACTGACTGGGAAAGATCTAACTTTGGGATTAGGCTAGTCTCCTGAGAGCATTGGGTTCCTAATAGCTTGCTTTTAACCGCTCTGATAGATTGTATTGTCACCAAACTCTAAAATTGACAAGATAATTGACTGAACCTTCACGGTCTTCACTTTGAGTTGAGTTGGTGAATTGGGGGTTTGTATTGTGTTTGATTGCTTGTGTGCTTGCTAGATCCTTCTGTGCATTTGCACCTTTTCTCCATATCTTTTGACTTGACCCTCGTGCTCTCCCGATCCCATCTTTTGTTTCGGAGATGGCCGACTGGAGTTATTTTAATCCGATCTTCGCGGATACCTCGTACTCTCCAGACGATCCACCTTCCTGATTTCTGTGCATATCTGCCTAACCCATTATTTCAGGAATCGGAGGACTTTGATTTTCACCCACCCTCATTCAACCCACCCGATCCTAGGATTTTCGAGTCACCTTTCATGATTTCCACACTTGAGACACTGAACCAGATGATGGAGCATATGAATTCGAGGATTAGCAATCTATTCAACATAAATACGAGCCAAAATGCTGCTCCACTATTTGAGGATATGGATTCATTTAAGGATAATCATGAGAGCTTACAATCGCCCAAAATACAAAAAATGAGAAAATTTTAAAAATCCAAAAAGATTCTGGGAGACACATTATTAATTCTTTTTATGAGAAGAGGACCCAAATGCCTGATCATTTATCCACACATATGTCCACCACATGTCCCGATCTTGACCCCGGGGATTCCATTATACAGACTGCTCTTGGCAATCCTCATGTAAATGCTAAGTCTGACCTCCTCCCTTGTATGGATGAGGTCCAAAAATTCAAAAAAATATTGACTGAACCCGAGGTGGTGGCCACGCTTCATGAGATCATTAAAGCCCCACTTCAACAGGCCATGACAGATTTATCTACTCCTCAACACAAAAAGAGAAAGCGAAGGAGAAGATCTGAGCATCACATCTTGAGCATGGCCACTGCCTACACCATCTCTCATCGTCCGTATTTTAAGAAAGGGAACACTGCGTCACCTCTTGTGAGTTTCTCCATATCTGACTATTCTTGTGATAACACTCTCCTTGACGGTGGTTCGTCAATTAATACAATACCCTTCTCTATGGTACAGTCTCTTCATCTTGGGTCTCTCAAGAAAACTAGGATGATAGTTCAATTTGCTGATGGATCTATAAAGAGGCCGAAGGGTATTCTAGAAAATGTTGTCATTCTAATTCAGGGCATGAATTTTCTTCGGATTTTGTTGTAATGACCATGGAGACCTCCGCCCCTGTGGAGCACCCTCCAATCATTCTGGGACGGCCTTTCCTCGCCTCTGTGGGAGCCGTTTTTGATTATGGTTCAAGAGAGATTCGCTTCCGTTCTGATGTAGGGAGCGATGTGTTGATCACTACACCCACTACTGCCCAGAAACCTGCATCTCATGAGAACTCGCCCGTGTTAGACAACCCAAAGGAATTTGACCCAGTTGATAATATCAGAGATTCTTGTTATATGTTGGATGATAAGAAAACCTAAGAATTCCTCTTCAAGGAGGAAGACTCGTAAAGCATAGACCTTGGAGTTCCCCCTTCTGGTATGTGGAGATGCATTGATGACATCCGCAGAATTTACACGATAGACACCCTAGAGCGGAAGGTAGAATCTACGACTTGACAGGACATACATGATTTGACTATTGTCACTGATGAGTTCGTTCCTATTCACCCTGATGTAGATGAGACCGATCATGCCAAATTTGATTTATTACTTTTATAAAGGAATTTGGGCTCTTTGATAAAGATGATGATGATCTGGTAGAGGCTCGCCAGGCTGAAATTGATCCTACTTTTTCTGACAATGATTTCGAGCCATTTTACTTTGATGTTTGCGAGACTTCCCAGACAGAACATGACCACACTACTTCCAATAACCGGTTCAGGCATGCACAATCCAAAACCACTGAGGATACATTCTTGGTCGATCCTACTCAGTTTATGTCTAATGATGATCCCAATATAGACCTACACCTTATCAAATCCATACCTCAGCGGTCCCGCAAGAAGGTTCGCTTTTGACCTTCTTGACCTTTGTACATCCACTCCTCTTGTATATCCTTTCGTTTCACTCTTTCTTCTCCCATTTTATCACTCACCCCTTTTCCGTGTGTGTGTGTGTGTATATATGCTATACTTAGGATGTGCTTTATCCTAAGTATGGGGGGTGAATGATTTGTGTTGTTCATATTCGTCATGTTCATCACTCTTGTTGTTGCCTATACTTAGGGATACTCTACCCTAAGTATAGGGGGTGATGTTGTTCATATCGTTTCTTTTTATTTTTGAGTCTGTACATTCTCATCATCGGTTTTCCCCTTTTGTACACTCTACTATACTTAGGATTACTTATCCTAAGTATAGGGGGGATCACCAACTTCTCTTCTTTTTATCTTTTCTTCGAGTCATTGTAGCATAGGAGTCTTTTCACTTTTCTATACTTAGCACGAGTTATGTCTTTCTTTTTCGCTCTCTAATCGCTATGAGGACATAATTCGAGCTAAGTATAGGGGGGTATCGTATATATTGTATATATACTTTAGACATAACTCACACTTTTAAATATGTTTATTTTAGGGGGTTATGTGTATAATTTATAAAATCCACGTGCGTAAAAAACAAAAAACAAAAAAAAACAAAAAAACAAAAAAAACAAAAAAAACAAAATATAAATAAAAAAACAAACAAACAAAAAACACAAAAAAATCTTGTATATACTTGTACTTCTTTATTACTAACCCTTTTTCCTTTTAAAAAAACTACAAAACCAAAAATCTATAAAAACTTGCATAATTAAAAAAACCCTTTCTTTTACATCTGCATTTTCCTCCAAAAATCCATAAAAAGTTCAAAATTAGAAAATTGCTTAAAAAAGGTTCTTTTCACTTGTGCATCATTTCTTTAAAAAAACTCTCTGCATTGTTCATATTTTGCATTTGCATGTGCATTTTTCAGGATAGTATTGACATTTAAACTATGTATGGAATAAATTTGAAGAATGGAGCTTAGTTGGACCTTAATCCACCTAATTCTCAGAGGAACTTCACCGAGAAATAGGATTTTAGAAGCTTCAGGTCTTTGACTTAATTCTTTGAGTTCCACATGACAATGTGCAGCGTTTGACTCTTAGTGTCTAACCTGATCTCTTCATTATGGGTATAACTCTGGAATAGAGAATCAATTTGAACTCTCGCACTATGCACTTAGCTCAACTCAGACGGGATGTTGGAAGACTGTGTGAGTTTCTTTTCAGGTAGCGTGGAAATCTAAAGACCGGAGTATAGGTTGAAATAAAGCTTCGGAAAAGGGATGGACGGCTGGGCACAATTTTTTCTAAGACCCCAAAACATGTATGAAAACAAAAAGATTCTATATCCGTAGGGGCGCAACAAGATCCAAGCAGAACCACCAAAAATCCAAATACAAAGAAGACACTACCAAATAAATATCTGACCAAAAAGGTCAAAGCTTCAAGAAAACCTACAGATCTTGGTGGAGACTCAGCTACACTGGCCAGCTTCACAAGGAGAGGTGAGTATACCGGCCACCCTCCAGTACTTTTCCCCTTCTTCTAACTTCTCCCCCAATTCGATTGTGAACACAACGCGACATACCTTAGAAGAAAATACCTGACTCCATGAGGATGAGTTACTGGAGAGGAGATTTGCATGGTAGTCCGACATTCTAGATGGGAAGAGCTAAAACCTTTCACACACATGAGTCGATTGTTCAATGTTCATATGGCATGCTTTGGGAAGAGGATTGATCTAAGATGACTTCTGAGCCGAAAATGTGACAATGATGCGTAGAACTTGAAGGCTGTCGATTTTAAAATTCTAAGTCTCACAGAAGTTCTGACACACTAATAATCCAAAGGTTAGACAGAGCTCCAAACTACAATTTTATGAAGATAAGTTTAATACTCAATGTTGTCCTACTTTCTTTATTTTCCCTCTCTTTTTCTTTTTCTTCACATATTCTTTTAAATAACTGATTGCTAAGGGACTAGCAAAGGTAAAGCATAGGGGGATGATGAATATGCAATTTTTCATCTTTATTCATTTATTTTAGCTTTAAATCCCTTATAAAAGACCTGCATATAACACTAAATTCATATTCTTACTAACTTGCATCTATGTATAAATATTATATACTTCTTACTAATTTTAACCTAAAATAAATAAATAAAGAAATAAAGGAAAATAAAGAAAAGAAAATAAAAAAGGGAAGACTGTATACAGACTGACCCGAACCCCGAGAGAAGGTCAAGACTTGACCTAATCGACCAGGAATAAAGTAGGGATAGATCGGGTCCTCAATTAGAAAATAAAAAAAAATTGGGTTTAGTGTATAAAACTAACACTAACTTATTTGTGCCTTAATTGACCTCAAATCAAATAACATTCAAAACCAAAGTTGTAAAAAAATGTCTAATAAAAATAATTGCACAAGTAAATCATGTATAGAATAAAAGTAGCCACACTTGAAAAAGCCACTAAGCATTAATTGAAGATCAATTCCGGCTCTATATGAGCTCAAACTGAATCAATCTCACTTCCATTAGATTCGAAATTAAATTATCTTTAAAATGGCTGTATTTTCATAATTTTTGGAGTTACGGTTGAAAAGTCGGTTTTCTGGGTGGTTTGTGCAATTTTCCCACGTATTTTGTGCATATTGTATTTGTACATATTTGTAAATTAGTCTTACTAATTATTTAAAATAATAATAATAATACATTCTTAAAACAAAAAAGGCTAATTTCCTCATTTACCCTTGTATTAAATGTCATATATATAGTATATGTATATAGTTACTATTTTTAATTAATCATCATAAAAAATAAAAAAATAACATTTTTTAATTCAAATAAATAAAGTGACGAAAATTCAAAAAAATTAGATAAATTTGTACATAGTTTTATCTCTTTTACTTTATCTCATTTCATCTCTCTTATCTCTTCCACCAAAAAATTCAAAAATTCATTTCAATTTTTATCTCTTTCATCTCTTTATCCAAAAAATTCAAAAATTAAAATTTTATTCTATTTTTTCTATTTATATGGCTCCTTCTCCCTCATTTCAACTTGATCAAACTTTAGAGAGAGGAGCCCGATCTCCGAGAGAAAATTTCGTCGAGAATAGTGCCTAGCCTTCGAGCCGTCTGGTGACAGCAAGTCGGCCTTGTCGAGGCGATCACAGTCCATTTCCACTCCTAAGGTGAGATTCCACATTTTTCTTCTTATTTTATCTTAGTTTAATCGTAGTTTATTTTGTCGTATTTTTTTAATTCCATCATCATTTTGTTTTTTTAGTTCTTTAAAAAAATCCATCTCGATTTGATCCGTCTCCGATTCTGAATTTTCATCTCACTTTCTTGTTCTCCACGCGTTCTATTCTATCGTCCACGATCTCTCAACTCCGGCCGCGTACGGTGGCCGGAGATCAGATTCGAATCTCTCATTTCCGCCGAATCCTCGTTCGTTTTTTTGATTTGTAAATAATAAAAAGTAATAAAAAAGGTATTTGTTTCTTTTTCTCTAACATTTGTTTTGCAGGATCATAAAAAAACAACAAAAAAATAAAAAAATAAAAAAGAATTTCTATATACTTTTTTTTAATTTCTATTTTTCGGATTTACAAAAAAATAAAAAAAAAGTTTTTTTATTTCTGTTTACATTACAAACAATAAAAAATTACAAAAAAATATTATAAAAAATCAAAAAAAGCGGACGGTTGCCTTTCAGGCGCCCCCCTTCGTCCTCGGCCCCCAGACATCACGGTCCTCCTCCACCGACACCAGCAGCTACGGCGGCCACACCTTGCCGACACCAGCCGCGCCCAATCTTCACTGCCAGGCACCCCCAGCGGCGCAGTCATACGCCCCTCCTTCCTCCGCATGGATCTGAGTGGGACGCTCCACCGCACCCTCCGCCGCGGCACATCTCATCTGACACACCTCCCCTTGGCCATGCCTCTAGACTTGCAGCACCTCCACGCTCTGCCATCCGCCCGCGCGAGGCCGTCTCGCCCTCCACCGTGGCCTGCGCCACCTCTCCGTCCAGCGGCACGTCTGCGCCCCTCGGCCTCCCCTCGCCCATGCCTCCAGACTTGCAACACCTCCGCGCTCTGCCATCCGCCCACACGAGGCCGTCTCGCCCTCCGCCGACTCCTCGCTCGCGTCGCTCGTGTGTGAAGGGGAAGAAGAGGGGGCGGTGGCCAGCCCCATCCGGCGGCTCTTTGCCCTATTGGTTTGAAAGAGATGAAGAACCCTCAAAGGGGGATTAAGAAAATATTGGAAAATTTGCAACTCTACGCCTGGAAGTTTTCCAAACTACAAAAGGGCCCCTACCAGATCAATTTAATTCGAGAGAATTGCAGTTTTCCCCCTTACGTTTTTCAGAAATTACAGAAGGCCCCCCCCACCAATTCTATCACGTGCGCAGCACACACTACTTGAGTAATTTGCACAATTCTTGCTCTAATTTATTTCTTGTTATTTATTTATAAGAGAACAATAAATATTTGCAGATCAGTCCTCATTATCCAGACATTATCTTTGCATGTGTTGTTGAATGGAATAAATGTTAGTTGCGATCTAAAAATCTTGCAAAATTATTCTATACGTCTGATGTTATTATCTTCCTATTATAAATTTTTCATTGCATTTTGATTTCATTTATTATTATTAAAAAATCAAAAACATGTCATTTTTCCCTGTTTGAAATTCATAAAAATTCAAATATTGTTCCAAAAATTCCAAAAAAATTACGGTAGTTTTATTTCAGTGTCTTTGAATTTCTGATCATAAAACCCAAAAAATGAAAAACATCTTAAATCTTATAAAATCATAAAAAAATGTTCAAAAATCCAAAAATTGTGATTTTAGTTTTTGATTGTAGATATTTACCTATAGTTTGTCATAAAAATAATTTCCAGGAGTTTTGGGCACTTAAAATATTTTTTAGTTGCAAATTACTCCAGGTTGTGCATAATTTTACATTTTCTCACCGTTTGATTTTTATAAAATCACAAAAACATCTGAAAATTCCACAAAAATTCTCAAAAACATTTCAAAACTTTTAAACATAAAAATATTTTCTCTGAATTTTTCTGATCATTCTTTGGTATAATTAAAAACTACAAAAAAATTGGTGTGCATATTTCTTGTGTTTGTGCATAGTGTTCATTATTTGAAAATTAAAAAATTGCAAAATAAAAATCACTAAAAATTTGAAAATCAGAAAATATAAAAAAATTATAAATAAATAAAAAATAAAAAGATAAAAAGATAAAAAAATCACAAAAAACAAGGATAGTTGTCCTTTGAGATTCCTGTTATCTCTTAATTGATTTTTGATTAATTGAATAACCTTCCGGATTTGTAGCCTCCCTGAGTTCGGCCATGTCCGCTATACAGGTTAATAAGTAGCAAAATAAAAAATAATTGTTTGTTTGTCACGAGATTTTTAGGGATAGCAACGACTACTTTTTTGTGACCAATTTCCGATCCACCGAAGAAACCGTGTCAACACCCTTCTACGACAAGAAGACTCTCGGAGATCGGACTCCTCTCACTAATGATTGATAAAATTAAAATGATGGAGAAGGATCCATATAAATAGAAAAGATAATGGAGTTTGAAATTTGATTTTTTTTTGAATTTTTGGATGAAGATAAGAGATAAGAGAGAAAAACAAATAAGATAAAGATAAAAAGAGATAAAAGTATTTTACAAAAATTAATTATTTTTTTGTATTTTCGTCACTTTGTTTATTTGAAAAATAAATGTTAATTTTTTCATCTTTTTGTGGTAGTTAGTTAAGAAAATTAAATATATACATATGATATATATACATATATGACATTATATACAAGGGTAAGTAAGCAAATTAGTTTTTTTTGTTTTAAAATTAATTTTTTTATTTTTTTATTTTTATTTAAAATATTTAGCAAAAATATTTACAAATATCTACAAATACAATATGCACATAATGCATGGGAAAATTGCATAAACCACCCAAGAAAACCAACTTTTCACCTGTAACTCCAAAAAATATGAAATTCACAGCATTATAAAGATAATTTAATTTAGAATACAATATAAGTGAGTTTGGTTCAATTTGAGTTCATATGGAGTCGGAATTGATCTTTCAATTATTGCTTAGTGGCTTTTTCCAAGTGTGGTTGCTTTTATTATGTAAATGATTAAATTGTGCAATTATTTTTATTAATTAGAAGACATTTTTATTTGCAACTTTGGTTTTGAAAGTTATTTGATTTGAGGTCAATTCAGGTACAAATAAAATAGTGAAGTATACAAATATACACAACACACAATTTTTTTGGATTTTCTGAATAAAGACACTATCTCCCCCTACTTTATTCCAGGTCGATCAGGTCAAGTCTTGACATTCTCTCGAGGTTCGGGTCATCTTGTATCTATTATATATATACAATCTTGCTCTTTTTTTTCGTTTTTGTACTTTATTTATTTATTTATTTATTTTAGGTTAAAATAGTAAGAAGTGTACAATATTTACACACAAATGCAAATTAGTAAGAATATGAAGTTAATGTTATATACATGTGTTTTATAAGGGATTTTAAGCTAAAATAAATGAATAAAGATGACGAATCGTAGATTCATCAATGTTCTGTGGCGTGAATAAAGTAGGTTGAGACGTGGTCCATTCGTCATCGGAGCTACTCTGGTGAAGGCTCGCTCAACTCTAGGTAACCCCTATCGAGCTACTAGGTAAATTTTTTATTGAATTTTCATTTTTTAGCTTAGATTTGGTTTTAGGTAGAGTAATTTTGCGATTAGTTATCTTTAGGTGGTCGAATCGAAGTTCACTAGAGCATTAAGCTCCATCCATTGTCCTCGTTGTTCCCACCTCTGTTCCAATCCAACTCCACCTCCATTGGACTCCCCCATACCTTCTTCAATGATTCCTCTACCTACATCATCCGGATCTTGAGTAGATCAGAGAATCTGAGTCTCCTCCTCCGCCTCTCACCAGAGACATTCCATCCACCTCGCTCTTCATGCGAATCAGGTTTAGGTTGGGTTGAGGAGGAAAGCCTCGAGGCCGGTGATCATTTTGTGTAGGAAGCGATCTCAGAAGAGGAACAGTTAGTAGGATTGGACGATGACCTCACTCCCTATGTGCATAGATAAGAAGGCATCAACATGCCTCCTCCAATGAGGCCTAGACTCTATTTGGCCCACATGCATACAAGGGAGGCTTCCAGGTAGCTGTTGGGATGGACAACGAGGACTAGGCACGTTAGAGGGAGGATATATTAAAGATCAAAGCTCGACGGGGAAGAACTTCATCCCCGTTATTCCGGACCCCCTCTAGACCGTCGTATCAAGAACACATATCACATCTAATATGAGCATTATATTCAGGGCAAACCATCGCCTCTTCAGAGTCGTCCATCTTTAAGTGGAGTCATGTGGAAGCCTCAAGACCGCATTATCAGATCTCGTGCACTCCTCACGCTTTCCTATTGGGGTAATTTCATTGAAGCCCTCACACCGTTTGTATTTTATATGCATTCATGTAAATACAATATTAAGTGTAATATTTCTAGTTTAAATTGCAAGTAGAACCCTGATAGGTCAATTTGGTCAAGGTATCTAGCATCAGGTTTTGAAGGGCATGCGGTGTCTGAAAAATCAGATCTGGAATTCATTGTATAGACACCTCTCTTAGCTCTTAATACTCGGACAAATCAAATAGATCAACAATCAACCCACGATTTAGATTAAACAATAAATAAAATGTGGACTGGAATTTATTATACCTTACAAATAAATGTATATAGCAAGCGAGTGTATTGGTCTAACCGCTGAGAGTAAGTTGGATAGGTATAATTATTACCAATTAATAAAAACTAAGAATTACTCTTTATGTATTTTTCTGCTTTTTCTAATTTTTATAGGTTTTTATTATATTTAATTTTTATATATTTTGAATTGGTTACATTTTAAAATTTAATTTATTTTTGATTTTAAAGTATAATATGTATATATAGTAATAATAATATAGATATTATAAATAATATATAGTATATATGTATAATATATATATATATATAAGAAGGAACAATCCTTTTTATTTTTTAAAGGGTTTAAATATAACATACTTATTTATAAGTAATACCAATAATAATTTGTATATAAGTATTATAAGGTATATATAGTATATATAGGTTTTATAATTTTTAGTATATTTAAATACAACCAAAATTCAAAAAAAATATTTTTATATTTTTTATATTTTCTCTATTCTTTGATTTTTTTATATATTTTTGCTAATTTTTAAGTATTTTTAAGGCATTAAAAAGTGCGAAACAGGGTAAAAATAATAGGTCAAATTGTTTTGCATCATAAAAATATATAATATGTCCAAAATATCCCAAAACATTTTTAATTATATACCATATAATATAAAGATAAATAAGAAATAAAAACTATTTTTTAGATTTTAAGGGGTTTTGCTGATAGATTTTTGAAGTCTTTTAGGGTATTGTGATTTTTAAGATTTTCTTTTTATATTTTTAGTGAATTTTGGCATGTAGGTATAATATATAGTAATATTTATACTCTAATTTTTTGAAAATTTTAAAGTTGGTTTTATACATTTTTTTGGATTTTTATATGCTAACAATGAATAAAAGGCTCCTTTTTATTTTTACTAAATGGGAAAATGCCATAAAAGCCTAAATAAAATGTGGAGATGTATGAAGAAGTAAAGGGCTTCTTCCATATTTTCCCTCATTTAATAAACATAGGAGCTATTTAATAAAAAAAAAGACAAAGAAATAATATACAACATGTTAGGGGTATTTTTGCAATAAAGTAAATTACAAGGTTCTACGTGCAAAATATACCCTAATTTTAAATACAATTTATAGGACTAAATATCAATACCAAAATCTGACAAGGCTTTTGTGCAAAACTCACAAAGCCTCACGCTACGCAATATGTGAGGCACATGGACCAATATGCAAATATTACATAGTTGGAGGTCCTATTTGCAAATATTACAAAATATCTTTTAAATAAACTTAATATTTACATGGTTAAAAAAGAAATAAAAAAAAAGTTGATGGGGGTACTATGAAATTTTACCCAAAAGAGGCGCGATCGAGTGCCACAGAACGTGCCACGTGTGCTCACTTAAGTTGACCAGAGCTGTAGAGGGCTTCAGTTAGCCTTTGATCCAACGTCTGTGATAAAACATGGAGTGGATCGTGATCTGAGGGCTCTAAAACCCTATGGAATAATGTCCAAGAATAGGGCATGGGGCGATCTTCGACCTTTGATTCCTCGCAGCTTTGGTGTCCTTCATCTTCTCTGATCGACCCTACGGATTCTTGAGGTTTAGCTGCATTTGCAGGGATACTTTGAATGAATCCAGGTCCCCTCGAATGAGACCTGGGGCTCTGTCTTCTCAACACCACCTGGAGCTTTTATTGAAGTTGGATTTGACTCCAAGCGGTCCCTTAAAGTTCCAAACCTATATAAAAAGGAGAAGGGCTCGAGAGGATTGATCTTGACCCAAGTTTGAAGCTTATAGTGCACGGGAATGGGATGGCAGTGAGCTCTGACATATGGAAGCGGAGAAAGCTCTGATCTCCTGATTCCTTGCAGGAACAAGGCTGAAACAATGGGGCTTCGATGGAGAATATGTCATGGAAGGGTATGAGGGCAATGATGAGTAGAATCGGGATACAAATCACGATGAATCGAAATTGGAGCGTGCAATCCAACGAATGATGATGTTGGAATTAAGGCTATGCTACTCACAACAACCATAATAGAGTCTTTTCCCACTTTAAGTAGGGTCGTCTACATGGATTTTTTGCCTCCATTCAGATCTATATTGGCTCATTCTCGGGCTTAGATTCAAAAAACTAAGATCTCTTTGTATAGTTTCATTCCAACACTTCTTAGGAATTCCATGCCCTCTTTTAGTCATCTCAACATTCCAAAACTCACATTTCCTTACCAGTGCAACAGCCGACCTGCTTTGCACATGGCCAAACCACCTACGATTTTTTTACATCTTATCTTCGATCCGAGCTACACTTACTTTCATTCTGATGCATCATTCCAAATCCGATCTTTACATGTGTGTCCACACATCCACCTTAGATGTTTTATTTCTGCTACTGCAATTCTTTACACATGTCTATGGTTCACAGACCAACATTCAGATCCATAGAGCATAGAAAGTCTCACAACTACTTTGTAAAAGTTTCCTTTGATTTTTAAAGGAATTTTCTTATCACAGAGAACAATAGAGGCCCCTCTCCACTTTAGCCAACCTACGTCTATTCCATTTGTAACATCTCCATCACTTTCTCCATTACTTGCAAAATAGATCCCAAGTACCTAAAAGAATCTCTCTTCTGAATATTATCATCACCAATCTTAACATCGATTCCTTCACCATTGCTTCCATCAAAAGTACACACCATATATTCAGCCTTACCCCTATCTATACGAAATCATTTAGTCTCCAAAGCATGTCTCTAGACCTCAAGCTTCTCATTACTCCATCTCTAGTCTCATATATCAACACATTATCACCAACGAATAACATACACCAAGGTATCTCAACCTTAATGTGATTTGTCAACTTGTCCATAATCAAAGTAAAAAGGAAGGGACTCAAAGTTGAACCTTGATGCAGACCAGTGTTGATGTCAAAATAGTTAGTCTTCCCAGATTGTATCCTTATACAAGATAAATCCCTATCATACATATCTTTATGAGGTTAATGTACATGATATGTACTTATCTCCACTCCAAAACTCTCCATAATATATCCTGTTGGACAGAGTCATAAGCCTTCTCTAAATAAATAAAAATAATTTGGAGGTTCTTCCTTTTAGCTATGTAAATCCCCATTATTCTCTTCAGCTAGTGGATGGCTTCAATAGTTGAGTGACCTGTCATGATTCCGAATTGGTTTTCTTTTACTTTGAAAACTTGCCTCAACCTTCTTTCGATCATAAGCTCCCAAATTTTCATAGTGTGACTCATCAGCTTGATACCTCTGTAATTTGAACAATTTTTAATGTCTCCTTTGTTCATATAAACATGCACCACAATGCTTCTCCTCCATTCTTCAGGTATTTTCTTGCTTCGCCAAATAACAATGAATAAATTTGTAATCCAAGTCAAACCACGCTCACCTAAAAGACTCCAAACTTCAATAGGAATGTCATCAGGTCCTACGCCTTTTCCCATGTCTCATGAACTTCAAATCCTTGTCTACTTCCTTCCTTTGTATTCTTCTGTAGCTTGCATGATTCAAGCAACTTTCACTACTAGCTATATTTCCCAAAGTGATCTCTCTATTTCCTTCCCCAATGAAAGCTTATGGAAGTATCGCTTCCATCTAGTCTCTATATCCTTCTGAGTAACAAGACATGATCTTCCTCATCCTTAATGCATCTCACAGGAGAAAGATCTTTAGTCTTTCTTTCTCTTGCTTTAGCCAGCGTGAAAATATCCTTCTGACTCTCCTTAGAATCGAGATTTTTGTACAGAACTTTGTAAGATTTTGACTTAGCTTCTCTCACCGGCTTCTTTGTTCCTTCTTAGCTATTTTGTAGTTCGTGACAGTTTCATTTGTTCTATCCTTAGACATAATAGCTTTAAAGCAAGCTTTTAATTTTGAGCTTCTCTTGCACCCCTCCACTCCACCACCAAGCCTCCTTTTGACCTGGAGCTCCTCCCTTTGACTCTCCTAGCTTCTCTTTAGTTACTCTTTAGATACAATATGTTACTGCCTCCCACATCTCATTAGCACATCTATTACAATCCCAAGATAAGTCTTCTAAAACCTTCTCCCTGAAGTTTGATTGCTTCAATTGAAGATTACACCATCTAGTTCTAGTGATCTTGGAAACCCTCATTTTATTTAATAGCTCTTTTATTTACACATCCATGACTAATAAATGATGTTGGGTGGCTAGGCTCTTTCCTGGGATTACTTTGCAGTCTTCACAACACAACCTATCTCTTATTCTCAACGCAAAGTAGTCTATCTATGTTCTAGTCGAGCCACTCTTATAAGTAATTAAATGCTCCTCCTTCTTCTTGAAGAGAGTATTTGCAATGAAAATATCATAAGCTGTTACAAAATCCAGAAAGACATTTCCCTCTTCATTTCTATCCCTGAAGCCATGTTCTCCATGAACACTAGCATACCATGAAGCATCCTTTCCCGCATCTCCATTAAGATCTCTCCAAGCAAATCATCTATCTTTGTGGGATTCCTTGCATAATATTATACAAATCCTCCCAAAAAGCTTGTTTAATCCTATCATATAAATCAATTTGTGGTGCATAAATTAAGATGATATTCATAATTTCTTCTTCAAGTTCCTTTTTTAGCAATATAATCCAATCCCCAGATATTTGCACTTCATCCACACAATCCTTCAAATCCTTATGAACAACCACTCCAATACCATTTCTGCCCTTGTCTTTACCTGAATAACAAAGTTTAAAGCATGTCTTCTCGATCTCCCTTGCTTTCTCTCCAACCCCTTTTGTCTCTTGTAGACATAATAAATGAATCTTCCTTCTATCCATCGCATCAACAATCTCCATCGATTTTCCAGTCAAAGTGCCACTATTCTAACTACCTATCCACACTTCCTTTGCAACCTCTTTTGGACTAACTTCTTTACCCACATGTGTCCATCATGCGAGAACCCTTGCAAATTTAGACTACATTCAGACGACGATGCAACGAAACTAGCTTATTTACTCGCATGTGTTTCTCATGAGATAACATGGCAATTTTTGAACTACATCCGGGCAGCGATGTAGCAGACCTTGCCAACTTTTCATTGCATTCAAGCGATGGAACATGTCGCAAGTAGGGAACTCCCCATCAAAATCTAGATGTTTGCTTAAATCCATGATTAAAAGATCTAAACGAATTTGAGACAAACTCCTCAATAGTTTTATGAAAAGAACATTATTTGGGAATTTATATGAACGGTTTTGAGATAAATTCCTCAATAGTTTTCTTAAAGAACATTATTTAGGAATTTATCTCTCATGCGCTGGCTGTCAGCTACCTAACGAGCAACCCTCCTCAATTTACCCGAGCATGGGACAAGCCATAGCTGAGTTAAAGCTTTGCTACTCACTAATTGTAAAAAATAAAGGATACTCTACAATGCTTGAATGAAATACAAAAAGAAACCTACATAAAGAATATCATAATTTATGATTTCAGGGAGCAAAGGAAGCTCCACTAGATGACTCTACGAGGCTTGGATCTCCAAATTCCTCCTCTTTTCCATGCTGACAAGGGTCCGAGGAGCTCCTCCTGTCACTAGAACTCAATGTACAAGGTTCCTATTAGGGTTACAAAGAGTAAAATGGGATCGAAAACCTTAAAAAGAGGATGGGGTTTTATTTATAGGATATGGCGACGGGTAGAAGGGTGAGGGAGATTGCTTGCAGAAGGAAGAGGTTGGTGAATGCTAGGGAGAAGGCATGGAGTAGGAGTATTTATTAGGTTTTAATATTTACATGTAGATATATATGCATATTTACCTGTATTTATGGTATTTTTCTGTATTCTGTATTTTATTATTATATACATGTATTTTACATATTTAAAGTGTATTAAGAAACATATTTACATATTTTATTTTAATTTTCTAATTTACTTTATATACTTGAATAAAATGGGGTGTGCATATTATAGGTATAGTTTACATATATATTATATCACTTTTTTTATTTTAATGTATTTTTCATGTTATATTCTATGATTATGTTTTTAATGTATTTTAAATAATATAAGTATTTAAAAATATAAGAAAGATAAAAAAAATGTAAAGAATGAATATAATGAATAAAATATACATATTTATAATACAATAGGGACCAAAAACCAACTTTTGCATCTTAACTCTATTTTCAATGAAACCACCTTCATTAATTTTATGAAAAATAAACGTGAATTTGGTTAATTTTGGGTACGTATAGAGGAGATACAAGTTTGTGATGTTTTGTTTGTGGCTTTTTGATCTGTGTGTCTCCTTGTGCACTCTGCATTATTTTTATGTGAAATAAATTGTATACTTTCTTTGTATTTATGTACAACTTTCATACTGAGGGTTTTATTATTTGAGGTACATAAAAAGGAAAATAAAATAGGGCCCAAACAACCCTTTATTGATGAATAAAATGTAGGGATTTCATGCATTATCTATACAGTTTGAGTGCCCTATCTCCCCTTACTTTATTCCCTATCAACCAAGTCAATATTGACCAGTTCTCGAGGTCTAGGGTTATTCAGTGTCTTTGACACTTCATTTTATTTTATTTTCTTTCCACTATTCTTTTCTTTTGTAGATTAGTTTATGAGTATTATTTTGCACAAGTTAATGATATATACATGCATTTAACTAGGGATTTAATGCCAGAATTAATGAATAAAGGTGATGACATGGAGATTCATCACCCCCCTATACTTGCCTTTGCTAGTCCCTAGCAAACACTTATGATAATGAGTGCATAAAAAGAAAATAAATAAAAGAAAAAGAAAGAACTTGGAATAATTTTTGGCTCTTAACCTTGTCTTAACAAAGTCGAAATTTAGAGCTCAATTAAGACCTTTGGATTTTAGATTTGTTCGGAACCACATTTAGGTTAGGAATTGTGACTCAATAACCCTTAGGTTCAATGCTTCTCTATGTAGTTCAATTAACAACCTGGCCAGAACCATCTTTTAGTCGCATATTCTCATAATATTCAAATGACAGGTATAATGTCTGTGGATTGTGTTAGCTTTTCCCTGACAAATAGCCGAACTATCCAGTGGTCTCCTCCTCTAGAAACTCAACCTTAGGGCGATGTATATTTCCTTCTAAGTTTAGGTGTGTTCTAGTTCACAACCATAGGGGGAAGAAGCTAGAAGAATGGGAAAAGAAGTGGAATTGGATCTGTGTAGTCACATTTCTTTGTGAAGCTCAATCGGTGTAGCCGAGTTTTCACCAAGAAGCTGACCTTTTCTGGAAGTTCGATGTTTTTTTGATTTTTTGGTGTAGGCTTCTTTCTTGTATATTTTTTGTTGGCATTGCTCTACATTCCACCCTTGTTTTGAGGTCTTGGAAAAAGTTGTGCTAGCAGACCATTCCTCGTCCAAAGCTTTATTTCAGTCCAATCTCTAGTCGTTAGATACCCATGATACCAGAAAAAGTGGGTTGAAGTACTGGTTTTGATAGTCCATAAGAATAGTTCATGAGCCCTTGATGAAGCACCCTAGTATCGTCTTGACTTAGACTCCAAGATCTTTCAACAATCCATCTAGGTTGAGCTACGTGTTAAGTGTGAGGTCTCTAGTCAAGCCATTGTTTCAAGAGTCGTACGGATGGCATGAAGGGCTCTAGTTAGACACATTGAATCAACTAATGAAAACAGTCTCATGGAACCTAAAGAATTACACCATAATAACCTAGAGCATCTCAATTCCAATCCTGAACATGTTCCTCTAAAGTTAAGTGGATTGAGATCTAGACCAAGCTCCAATCTTCGGATTTTGTTTAGACTTGTTTAATTGTCATTATCATTCTGAAAAAATGCATATGCAGATGCAATGCAAGAAAATATTTTGCAAAACTATTTTCTGATTTTGCACTTTTTATGGCATTTTTGAGAATTTTTTTGCAAATTTTATGCAGATTTTCAAAATATTTTAAATATTTTATTTAGTTTTGAAACTTTTAGGGGTTTTTGATAAAGGGTAGTGAACGATATATCTACAAATATTTACATGAGAACGCATGCTTATTTACAAGAATTGGATGTGTAGTTTACACTGTGAATTTCTACAAAAGTTGGTTGTTATTCATAGGTTTTATCTACAAAGGTTATATATGTATAAAGAATTTTATTAAAGTTGTTATTTATACAATTATATACAAGGTTCTCAAAAAAGTTTTAAAACATTTTTACAAACATTTTAAAAACATTAATTTCTAATCCATTTAACAACCTTTTTACAAATACTTATAAAATTTGAAAATCATTTTGCAAAGATTTTTCAAAGATATGCGTATATTTTTCAAAATATTTTTGCAACCATTTTCCAAATCATTTGGAAAGTAATTTTCAAAACCTTTTATTGAATAAATTTTGCAAATATTTTACAAAATATTTTTACAAAGGTTTGAAAATAATTTACAAAAGTTCTTAAATAGTTTGAAAAGATTTTGCAAGTCATTTTCTAATCATTTTTCAAATAATTTTGCAAAATATTTTTAAACTGATTTATTAATCATATTTACAAAGAACTTTAAAAAAATTTATGCATATTTATAGGAGTATATTTTTTACAATTGATTTTTTCTATATCCTTACCCAGTAAATATCAGCTATATTATTAAAAATATGAATGTAGAAATTATGGCTATCTATATATATAACGTGTAAGCAACACTCCCCTATACTTAGCTTGAGCTATGTCCTCATAGTGATCAAAGAGAAAAAGATAGACATAACTCATGCTGAGTATAGGAAAATCTATACTACATTGACTAAAAGAATGAGAAGTCGATGCCCCCCTATAATTAGGATCAACTAATCCTAAGTACAACAAACTGTGTACAAAATGTGGATGATCGAGGATTTAAAATGTACGAACTCAATTAGCTCATCTTGTCCCCCCATACTTATGGTGAAATATCCCTAAGTATAGACAGAGTATCAATAAGTTAGAGGATAAGAGAGAATAAATAAATAATAACCAGAATACACTCATCCCCTTATACTTAGGATGAATCATATCCTAAGTTGAGCACAGATGAGTGGGATGAGTGAGAGAAAGAATGAAAGAATAGAAATAACCAAACTTTCTATCTAGGTTTGAATGTCTTTCATTAGTCATGCCATTGTTTGACCTTCTCTTTGTACATCAAGCTATAATCGTATGCGTAGTTGCGGAATTCCATGAGCTTGTTCAGATCTATCATTCTATTCTGACAAACTTTATGTGAGTTGAGGT
The DNA here is from genome assembly GCA_037367405.1 of Ottelia alismoides. NCBI lineage: Eukaryota > Viridiplantae > Streptophyta > Magnoliopsida > Alismatales > Hydrocharitaceae > Ottelia > Ottelia alismoides. The sequence continues at coordinate 342,476 of JAZKJV010007022.1, read as the reverse complement.
TACAGATGTTTACTGCCCAGAGAGATTTATGAATAAGTTCCACAAGCAGATGGCATGGCTTCCCAATTATGAACGTGGAAATTGAGATGTCTAACATCTGGTCTTACAAGGACTATGGTGTCCGATAGGTCAGATTCGATAATCGTTGTATCGGTCGCTCTCACAACACTAAACACCAAACTCAAATGTGACAATCAAGAGTTAACCCACAAAGATGCTCAATAAATAAGTACAGTGAGATAAAATTTATTATACCCTACAAAATGATATGTATAGTTATAGTATGCAATTGTAGGGGTAGAACCACTAAGGAGCAACAGGGATAGATACAAAAATTGACAACAAAATCTATAAATGTTTTTATGTTTTTATATGAATTTTTAATTTTCGTGGGTTTTTGTATTTTGAATTTATATATGTTTTGTTTTTGTTTTTTTTATTTTATAATTTTTATATTTTTATATTTTCTGATTTTTTAGTTTTCTTTTTAATATATAGGTAATATATAAGTAATATGTATATTATAATACTATATATAATAGATATATAATAAATAGATACAAAAATCAGGAAAATATCCTAAGGTACAATCCCTTTTATTTCTTAAGGGTTTAAAAATATTTTTGGGTATTTTTAATATAAGAAAAGTATATATAACTATATATAATATAGTCTCTTATATTTATAAATATAGTTATAAATACTCAAAAATGGTAAAATAAAATATTTTTATTTTTTTATATATTTTTGTAATTTTTCTTATAATTTTTTTATAAACTTTCTATATTTCTAAATGATTAAAATGTCAAAATAATTAGTGGTAATAATAAGTAGATTTGTTTTAGAATTTGAAAATAGATAAATATACCAAATTTTCTGAAAATATTTTTAATATATAATATATAATATATGAAAAATAAGAAATAAAATAATTATTTTGTATTTTTAAATCAGTTTTAATAATTTTTATGAGATTTATTAGTTTTTTATAGAGTTTTTCTTTGTAATTTTTAGTGATTTGTAGTCTAAAATTGGAAAATACTATAATAAATATACTCTATTTTTTGGAATTTTTCAATTCATTTTTTATTTTTTTTGTATTTTTAATGAAAACATGAGAAATATATAGTGTTTTTTATTTTTTAAAAATAGGAAATTAATTTTAATTTCCTTACAATAAATACATGTGATTTAATAAATGTCCAAGCACTTCAAATAATGTCCTATATTTTTTAATGCAAAATAATATTTTTAATAAAGGAAATAACAAAAATTAAATTTAAAGTACTAGTAGGGACCTAAATGTAAGTTGAATAAATAAAAAATTCATTCCAGAGCATAATTCCAAATTCTAGAGGCCTCTACAAAAAAAATCAAATATATTATTTTCAATAGGCCTAATAGGGGTATAAATGCAATATTAAGAAAGTTACATGACTTACTTGCAATTTCTCTAAAAAGGTTTACATTGAATTAAAATACTTTTGGACTAAATAATAACAATAACTCGTAAAGGGTCATATGCAAAATGTCCAGACCCCTCACGTGTATGCGCACATAAGGTGACGTGGACTAGACCAAATGGCAAATAAAATAAGTGTCACACCCGTCCCCCTCAGGATCTGGGTATTCAACAAATCGATTCCACGCACATCCATTCCACATTCGAATCATATGACATATACATAGCAGGAGAAAATAACACAAAGCTTTGGAATTCAAAATTTGCTTCTCATTCAACATGTTCACATATAAATTCCATTTTTCATTTCCATTCTCTTCATAACATATCCATCATTTCCTTCCATTACAATTCCATCCATGTCCACAAAATAAATAACATGTATGCATCAAAAAGTGTGTCCATACATACAATATACATCTTATGTCTCTCAAAAATCTACAAGTAAAAGTAGAGAAAGCTACAACAAGTATTGTACCACAAGAAGTCCGTATAGCTGCACAAAAGAAATAGCTCCACCTAAACAAGTGTCGCTCACTATTGCGACTTCTCTTGAGAACCTTCAGATCCACAAAAAGGTACGTTATGAGCAAAGTTTCTCAATACGATATAAAAAAATATATACACCATGAAGAACAATTAAAAGTGTGCAAAAGAAACTAGTTGGGAAACCTGATCTCATAAAGAGTTATATTTTAATTATTATTATTAGATATGGAATGAGTAACCAAGCTTCGTTGATAGTCTGCGGTCTTGGTCCAGGTAAAACCTCACACTATGACTCTAAGGAAAAATAAAGCCTTAGGGTTGGGGTGCCTCTGTAGGTATGCAGTGGGGTACAATGCATCCTAATTAAGTTCTTAACACATTTACTTAGCTCCACTTCACAATTGTACTTTCGATTCACAATTTATATTCCAACCTGCGAATCATCATGACTAACCCAATCCTCCTTATGCATAGGAGATTCACATCCCATTCCAAATTTCATCAACCACATCTTCCAGAACTCTCTTATTAGCGCTCCCACTCGGAATACTAACCAATGTGGAATACACTAGGCAGTACAACAATATTAACTCTAAACGAACAACGAAACACTAGACTACCAACCATGAATACTTGGCCTATGCTTGAGCACTGGGTTAAAGCACACAAGTACCGAGGTCAACACCTTCAGATTAGCACCTCAGTGTGCCAAGCAACATGTCCCCCAACCATCGCAACTACAGTAGAAGTTGGGATCGTGACCATATAGGCGCCTACCCGGAGCACCAAGGGTGCATGCCCCTCCCTTGGCGACAACTACTCCACTACCCGCATTCCACTTAAGATCAATTCACCACAACATGGAGGGTGCTTGATAAAGCCTATTGACCGAAGAAAGTCAACATTTTGGCTGAAATCTTTTAGTCAATTATGTCCAGCAGAACCTATTATTTTATCATTTATATATGATATCACGTCCCAGTTGTAAAATTAAGGTTGTAAATACAACACCCTTGGATACATAGTTAAACTTTTGATCAAAGAGGATACAACAAAAGGACACATTCAAAATGATGACTAGAATCCAATATCCTTTAATCCATTTTAGGGACTGGATTTCTTTGAAAGTATAACCCTCTTCTTTAGGACTGAGATTTTAATTGAAAGGGTGTGTTCTTCTAAACTTGGGTTCCACTTCTTGTTTAAAAAGTTTGATCAAGCTGCTCACTTCAATCCCCTGCCTATTAAATATTTAAACTATGACATTTGATATTTATACAATAGAATCATTTTGTTTTTTTAAATTAATCCTAACTATAATGAAATCTGATAATTTATATTGTGTACCACAATATGGAAAACAAACAAACGCTCCTAATTTGAGAAAGGGGATGGAACTTAAATTCATTAAACTTGATTATCTTAGGATATCTGATATCATAAACCAAGTTACAACAATGCAAACCTATTTAATGGTATGGATTTTATGAAAACATTTGAAGATGGCGTGATTCATCTGTAATATCCTTCATCATGATAACAGAAAAAAATGAAAGCCTATAGTGATAGCCCCGATCCCCCAAAAGAAGTCATAGATAGTTCAAACAATATAGAGGGTGGACACTGAGACCTTTACCACTAAGTACATCCACATTTTCTTGATCTTGAAATGGTGGTTTAGAGGGAGAGAGAGCTGGATAGAATCTTCCTTGGAGGAGGCTCAAAAGGGAATACGGACTCCCAATATAACACAATGTGGGAACTTTGGTTTCACATGCCTATGTATTTTCAACCTTAGTAAATAATGATCCTTATGTTCCTCCCCATTTGCCCAATAAGGGGTTTGCAATGTGGACGTGTTGTTGAGATATGGCTTTATGTTGTTTAATCTGCTTAAGTAAATGAAGTGCAGATGCAGGTTTCCCTTTGGATTGATGATGGAGCTCTGATGATTACAACTATCAAGATAACATGCCCCATGATAAGTATCTGTATGAGGTATTTCAACACCAGGGGCTGATGAATCCATGATTCATTAACTTTTCTGTCGCATTTTGTCTTAAAACCCTTAACAAATGCATGTAAATATTCTTTAATTCTCATCTTTTATCACAACTTCATTCATGCATAAATATTCACTTTTAACCATCAAAATCATGTAAATAAATAAAGAACAAAGAAAAAGAAAAGAAGACAGATTGGATATATGTAAATATGTACAATACGACTTAAAATATAAATATAACTGCAAGGTATATTTATAGCCTAACTCCTGAGACCAAGTCAGCATGGATTGGCCAACAAACCAATAAGTAGGGGGAGATAAGGAAAGAAAACTAAAAAATAAAATAAGTCACACCATACATCTTTCACTATTTATAAAATAAATACAAAAACCTAAAAGAATTTAAATTAATTCATATGTACATATTTTTCACCAAACTCTTTTCCTAATTATTCCTAAAAATGTACATAAAAATATAAAAATAAGTTAAAAATATTACCCGGTATATATACCAAGAAATCCTACTTATAAATTGTCAAAATCTCAACTTCCGAACATCATAACTTCTTCATACAAACTCCAATTTCACTCTACTCACTTTAAAGTTCATAAAATAATATTCTCTAATTAATAAAGGTGGTTTCATCGAATTCGGAGTCCGTTTGCAAAAAGACGGTTTTGGGACCAAATGACAACGAGGTTTATGGGCTAATTATTTTATGTAGCACACATTATTTATAGTTTTCTTAATTTTATAATTTCTAATTATTTTCATGATTTTGTATTTTAACCCTAAATTATTTCATAATTTTTGGAGGTTATTTATTATTTTAATAAAATCAAAAACCCTAAATTATAGGTAAAAATGAACTATATAACTTATACCCATATATATTAATATAAGTAAATTAATTTATTAAAATCCCCAAAAAATCACACAACTTTTATTTATTATTCTAATAATTAAGAAAATATAAAATTAATTTTTAATTATTTTTTATTAAATTAAAAATCCAAAACCTATTTATATTTACATATTTATTAATATACTATTTATTTTTTTAATAATATTTATTATTTATAAAAGTAATTATTACATAAATTAGATAATTAATTTATTTATATTTATTGTATTTATACCTATTTAAAATAATGTTATTTATTATTTAATAATGAATTTACAAGTAAATTTAGTATCTGGGCCAACCAGGAGCTGACACGTGTCAGCACCTGGTCCATCTTCCTCAAAGAAGCCAAACTTAATTCTGTTCCAATGCCTCATCTTCACTGAATTTTCTCGCGCGTACCATAACTCCTTCATGCAATTTCAACCCTCGGTCTAAATCTCCTAACAACCTAGATGCTCGCCTACCACTCGATCTATCTTAGGGAGCACAACACTTGTCTATTTAAACCCTCCAAGTTCGTTATTTTCCAACTAACCTTCCAACTACCCAGGAATCCCAGTTCCAGTAGCCGACCCCTTCCCTTTCTCGCCTCGTTCCGGACATCTATGGTGGTGACAACGCCTAGGAGAAGCCACGCGTGGAAGAGAGACGTCGGAGGAGGAGCCACCTTGAATCGCAACACAGCGCCGCGTTCAGCTCCGGCGAAGGTCGTCCGTCGAGCAAGTTACCAGAGGTAAATACACCTCTTCTCCCAGACCTATTCCTCCATCTTCTTTACTTTCTTTCTCGATTCTCGTTCCATAATTAGCGTCGTTAAGTGCGACATTAGGATGCTCAATCATCACTCTTAATCGCCAGATCAAAAACAACCTTCAAATCATTTCGAATCTATTCAAATCGTGACGCCTTTTCTTGAACATTTTCACGCAACTCTCAATAACTCTGGAAACGTGACTTTTCGAGATTGCAAATGTATAGCATTTTGGCCGATTCTTCGTGAATCGAGCACATAAATATCGTATTTGCAGGATTATCTTCCATCAGGAGCGCATTCAAGCTATCTGGAGTCTTCATCATCAAGGAAATCACAACTCAAAAGCAGTTGTAACAAACTCTGATCGCTTCATGTTGCAGAGGACCGCCACCTTCTTCGAGAATCCTCTGCCTCTCGGAGTCGCCTCCGACCACCTACCACCACGAGCGAGCTCGAGGGGTAGAGGAGCCACCCCTCTGGCCCCGCCGGAGCTCCAAAACCTTCATCAGCTGAGCGTGATAAATCGTAGAAGACACGAGCTTCGTCAGTTGCGTAACAGAATCAAGAATCGCAAGAACACTTCAGGTGTACATAATCGCGACACATGGCATGCTAGGAGACGTCAGATCAATGCCAACTCATTCTAATCAAGGCCGTCCAACGTGAAGCGGTAGAAAAATTGCAAAATCAATCTAGAGGGCTTCCAGAATTAATTACCGCTCCAATGATTTCCAGTATTTGCATTTAGGTCCCTCTGCAGGGACCTAAATGTAAAACATCTTAGTTTTCTTTTATTTCAATCCCTGTAAAGGACCCAGTTGCAACAATTTTTGTAGTTTTTCTTGCGCTTATACCCCTGGGCTGTAGGGGATTATTTTTGGACCCATTTTTGACCTCATTTTTCGTTGATTTTTTTAGGGTAGTTACGCAACTACCAATAAGATTTCAAGTACTTTTTCGTGTATTTTTCTTTTATTTTCATCGTGTTTTAATTCTTCACAAATTAGCTTCGTTTTGTTTTGTTTTTGTGTGCTTGTTCGAGCCCGTTGCTCGGCTTTTTAGCTACTATACCGTATCATCTATTTTTGCCTATATTCCACCTATTATATAATAAATAAATCTTGCGAAAAATATCCCTTTTGAAAATTAAATAAAAATTAGAAAAGATTAAAATTAAAATAAAAAAATTAAAAATAAAAATTCAATAAAAAGTGTATCTTTCCTTTGATCACTTTAAGAAGAGATAAAAATAAATCACAAAAATATTTCCTTAAAAAAATCAAGCATTCTATTCTGCCTCCTTGAGTTGACCCAGGCACACTTACTTGGATAAAAAATAGTGTAGGTTTTCTTTAGAAAACCGAATTTGTTTGATCGGAGCTAGGATCCAGATTGCGGCTTTCTACATCGACAACTTTCTCTTTTAAAAGCCGTAAACCGACTCCAGCGAAAGTTATCAAAATGGCGCCGTTTCCGGAGAGGCGTTAGAGTATTTTGATTTTTAGGTATTTTTATGATTTGATTTTCTCTCTTCTTTTTGTTTTGTTTTCGAAGTTTCTTTTCGATTTTTCGTACGGTTTTTCGTACGGCTTTTCTCGACTCTTTTCTCGATCGTTTTTGTACGTCTTTTCGTACGGCTAATCAAGTTTTGCAGGGCCTGCAGGATCAGCCAGCTTCTTAGGAAGACAAGTCAGTTGAAAGAGCAGAGGTCGGCTCCTTCTTTACGAGTCGGCTACAGAGGGTAGAATTTGAGTAGTGTCATTTTTGTAAAAGAGAGAAAAAGAGAGGGAGAGAAACTGTATTGAACACTAGTAGAAGGGGTCCACTAAGGACATTTCGACGTGTAAATCCCCCCCCCATTTTTTTGGGGTCTGGTTCGCCGGATACTGTGTATTCGGGGGATCAGGGCACCCACCGCGGTTTTTTTCCACCTTATCGGTTTTTCTGCGGCTTTTTCCGATAGACGCATACTTAGGTTTTTTTTATTCTATTTGATTATGCCTACGTAGTTAGTTCTAGGACTCACAACCTAGGTGCATGATTTTAGGATTTTTATAAAAAGAAAAAAAAACAGTAGACGTTGTTTGAAACAAATCCAAAAAAATTATAAAACCACAAAATAAAATCGGGACTGCTAAAAATATCTGACCTAAAAACCGTAACGATTCATTCGATTTGGGAGAGTAATCCCCGCACATCTTCTCAGAGTGCGCGAACGAGAGCCGACCCATAAGGTTAGAGCCAAAACCTCGTATTTCCCGCGAAATACTTCTTCGTCTATACACTTGATCACTGTTCCTCAGTGGGTACTCTCGGGTAGCCGGAAACGGTCCGGGTTTACTTAGCATAGTGGGAGGTTTAGAGGACACTGCACAAGGCTCCGTCCTCAAGTAACACGGGTAGCCGAAAACGGTCCGTACTTACTCCCATACTGGCTGAGTGCGAGTGATCTTCTGTAATGACTCGGGCCAGTGTTTCGGAGAAATTATCGGGCACCTATAAGCTCGCTCAGCTCGCTATAACCGTAATACTTATTTGCTAATTACAACCTAAAATTGATAAGATAAAAGACCGAACTCTTACGGTCTTCACCGGGTTGTGTTGGTGAAAACGGGGTTTGCTTTGTGCTTGCTTGCGGGACGTAAGTTACCACGACTTTCGTATTTTTCCCCTCTCCTTTGAAGCGTAAATCGTGCTCTCCCGATTAATTCTCTTGACATCTAAGATGACGTCTCGACGGCTTTTCTGCTCAGACTTTGTAAGCTTTCGATCGTACACCGTCGAGCGTACTTCTTCACAAGCTTGGGATGGCCCTCTTCCTGAGATGGTCCCATCTAATCTCAAGGAGAGTTAGACCTAGACTCCCTCACATCCTCTCCAAAATATTGAGGCAGACCCTTGCCTCAATACATCTAGATCTCGAGCTGATTTTTCGCTGAGTTCTTACGAGAGATTTTCTTTTACAGATGATCAGATGGCTCACGGCAAAGGACCAGCAGCAGACGAGAGGCCACCAGCTGAGGATCATCATGAAGGAAGACCAGATCCCGCAGATATCATGATCGAGATTCTCGATACGCTTCAGCAGATGAATCTACAGATTCGAGATCATTTCCGAGTTCAGAACGAATTACGGGCTGAAATAGCGACGCTGCGAGCAGGGGTCGGGAACCAGTTACCGCCTGCAGTGGTTCCCACAACTTTACGGGATGAGTATGACCTGGGCGCAAGAACGCTCCATCACTGGATTCGGCTACCGCTGAATCAAGGGCCATATGAGTTGAGACCGTCCTTCATTTCTTTGCTTCCCAAGTTCTACGGGAATGCCGCAGAGGAGCCGTTTACCTTTTTACAGCAATTTGAAATGATTTGCGGTATTGCTTGTTATCCAGGAGTTATGCAGGAGGCTGTATGCCTCAAGGCATTTCCCTTTGCCTTAGCCGATAAGGCTCTTTACTGGCTGAGTCATCTAGGACGGGAAACCTCTACATGGGACGATCTAAAATCCACTTTCCTGTGTAAATATTTTCCTCTGGGGAGGACGAACATGATGAGGAGTCTGATCTCCAACTTCATGCAATTTCCGCATGAATCTTTCCATGAGGCATGGGACAGATTCAAGGACCTTACGGAGAGATGACCGCATCATGAAATACCGATGAAGGTGCTAGTGCATAATTACTTCGGAGGACTCCAGCAGGACATACAGGGGCTCGTGAGTGCCGCATGTGGCGGCTTTTATTTGAACAAAGACGCTGAGTCAGTCTGGGCCATCTTCGAAGGGATGGCCGAGAACTCGAGAGTCGTTGACTCTACTTGGGCATTTAAGAAAGCCCCGCAGCCACCACATCACCGAGAGCATCAGAAGGTGGCTAACATTTCTGACTCTGAATCCAACACCAACATGGGACACATTAGCGAGAAATTGTCTCACCCGAATGTCTATCATCAGAGACCACATTCATATCAGTACCCTGCTAACCATTCACAGACATATCCTTATCAGCAGTCGCAACAGTCTTCCTCCACACCGCAGAGATACTCTCAGCCTTCCACCTCTCAGCAATACACGCCAAGGCAGGAGAGAGGAGCAAGCCAGGGCCACCACCCCGAACCAGAGATGTCTTCACAGGCTCAGGCACTTAAACAGATCATGGATATGCTGAGTACGCTCCAGATTGCGCACAAGACTGAGATGGAGAAGGTTAATCGTCGTCTGGACGAGTTGACCACACCAAAGACCACTCTTCCAGCCCAGCCTCAGATGAACCCGAACAATAAGAGGAGGCATCCAGATCAGGTAGACACTACAGGTAAGATATCGTTTCCTGAATTTTTATCTAACTTCATTCGTCTTAGGAGCGGTAGATCACCACGAGCACCTGCTGGAGAAGAAGAGCGGGCACTTGACGAGAAGCAGGAGCAAATCCATGAGCCACAAGAATCTGATACCGAGGAGGAGAATCAGCACGATGATGAGGACCACTTTCCAGATCTAAGAGATAGGAGCGATGCCGATACAGTAGATATGGACACTGGCGAATCAGATGATGACATCACGCCAGATCAGGTAGAGAATCCTGAGAAAAATATATCTTCCCCTGTCTTAGAGAGTTTTGTACATAATTCTGAAACTCTCGATGTAGAAGCTGATTCCAAAATGAATAAAAATTTTGATTTTCTGACTCCTGACTTTGTTCCTTTTCCCGATGCTTTGTTTTGAAAAGGAAAGAAAAATACCAAAAAGAATGTTGTTTCTCCAGAGACTGAACGTCTACTTAAAGATCACATATTTTTGAAGATCCCGCTTCACGATGCCTTAGATCATTTTCCTACACTTAAGAATCAATTGAAAAACCGATGCACCATGCGTAGGAAAAAGAGATCCCGAACAGAGAAACATGTCTTGACTAAGGCTACATCTTGTGCCATACAGAATAAGTTACCGAAGAAGAAGAAAGACTCAGGTGCACATTATGTCAGATGCAAGATCGCAAAAGCCGAATTCGACCGCACTCTATTAGATAACGGTTCCTCGATCAATCTAATACCCTCTTCCTTACTCAATAAGCTCGAGTTAGGTCCTCTTTACAAATCCCGCACGATCCTTCAGTTTGCTGATAGATCTGTAAAGAGACCTAAGAGTATATTAAGGAATGTTATCATAACCGTGCAGGATCTGCAATTCCCAGTGGACTTTACGGTCCTGGACATGGATTGCCCTACAAAGTTACACATTACCCCGATCATTCTCAGGAGGCCTTTCTTAGAGACCGCAAAGGCTCTCTTCGATTATGATACAGGGAAGGTATCTTTTCGCACCGAGGGTGAGAAGGTACATATAGAGATGGCGATAGATTCGAACATAGCTAGTGATGCATCTTCTGATTTTCTGAGTTCTTTAACCTCCTGCAATTTCATGGATGAGGTCCGTCCTGAAGACCTCGAAAGATATCAAGTAGAGACCCAAGAGTACTTAACAGAAGACGGGTCCGAGACTACGGTTGGCAGTTCTTCAGACGGTACTTTATATTTTAGTCTGGATGATGAGAAGCAATGGGATCAGACTTATGACGAATTTATTGCATACCTTTCAGATTCAGAGATTTTACAAAATTCCTCCATTTCATATGATCCAGAGACAGAGTTTCATTTAACTGAGCTATTTTCCTCTGATCATTCTGAGGAGTCGGATGATGTCTTGAACATCTTCTGTAGTCCAACTCTAGAGCACATTGACATGGTGGATAATCAGAATGCCGATAAATCCACAGCCGATACAGATCCCAGTTCAAATATGGATGATGTTTCAGCAGATATAGATACTACCTTACCAGAATTAAAAACTTTGCCACCAAACATGAAATATGCTTTCCTTGCGGGTCCACATCAAAGGTTTCCGGTCATTGTCAGTTCATCTTTGACCGACGATCAAGAATCTCGTCTGATGGAGATTCTAGAAAGAAACCGCAAGGCTATTGGGTGGACTGTATCTGATCTCTGTGGGATTAATCCTGCTTTGTGTTCGCATCATATCTATCTCGATCATGACAGCAAACCCTCCAGAGAGTTTCAGCGTAGGCTGAATCCGGTTTTAAGAGAAGTTGTCAGGAAAGAGATTACAAAATGGTGCGACGCAGGGTTCATTTATCCCATCTCCAACTCTGAATGGGTTAGCCCATTGCATGTTGTCCCGAAGAAGTTGGGAATTCAAATGGTTAAGAATGAGAGTGGAGAGGAGATTCCAAAGAGAGTAACCACGTCGTGGCGGGTTTGTGTTGATTACAGGAAATTGAACACCGCGACGAAGAAGGACCATTTCCCTTTGCCTTTTATAGACCACGTCATAAAACGGTTGGCAGGGAAAGAGTACTTCTGTTTCCTTGACGGTTACTCCGGATACAACCAGGTATCAATTGCTCCTGAAGATCAGGAGAAAACCACCTTCACATGTCCGTTCGACACGTATGCCTTTAGAAGGATGCCCTTTGGATTGTGCAATGCTCCTGCTACTTTCTAGAGGTGCATGCTTGCTATTTTTGCGGACATGGTCGGTGATTTTCTAGAGGTTTTTATGGATGATTTTTCAATCTATGGTGAGTCCTTTGACGATTGTTTAGCGCACCTAGACCAGGTACTAAAAAAGTGCTGTGAGGTAGATCTCGTTCTGTCATGGGAAAAGAGCCATTTTATGGTTACTCACGGGATCGTGTTGGGGCACGTCGTCTCCCAGCGAGGCATGGAGGTTGACCCTACCAAGGTGGATGTCATCAAGCGACTCGAACCACCAACCAACATCAAACAGTTACGGTCATTTCTGGGGCATGTCGGTTTTTACCGACGGTTTATCCAAGATTTCTCCAATATCGCCCGACCGTTAACTTAATTATTAGGCAAAGACATCGAGTTCATGTTAAATGATAAATGTCTTAATACCTTCCTCACTTTGAAAGAGAAATTTATCAGTGCTCCTGTACTACAGCCGCCTGATTGGTCTCTACCCTTCAAGATCATGACGGATGCTTCAGATTTTGCGGTCGGGGATGTATTAGGGCAGAGGAGGAATGGACTTCCCATTTCTATCCACTATGCCAGCATAAACTTTAGACGATGCTAAGAGAAATTACACAGTGACAAAAAAGGAGATGTTGGCAGTAGTGTTTGCGTTAGATAAATTCCGATCCTATCTTCTTGTCTCGAAAATCACAGTTTACACAGATCATTCAGCTATCAGATTTTTAATGGAAAAGAAGGATGCTAAGGCAAACCTTCTTTGATGGATTCTATTACTTTAGGAATTCGATTTGGACATCAAAGATAAACCTGGAGTAAAGAATGTGGTAGCTGATCACCTCTCCCAATTACAGTCAGATCAGACTTCAGATGAGTACACGCTAGAGATCGCAGAGAGATTTCCTGACGAGAGCATCTTTGCGGTTACCGAACTTCCATGGTATGTAGATATAGTCAATTTTCTGGTCACATAGAAAAGTCCTCAGGGTTGGCCAAAGAACCGAGTTGATAAACTAGTTTCTGAGGCACGATACTACCATTGGGAGGATCCGATTCTTTTTCGTGAAGGATCGTATTGTGTTTACAGGCATTGTATTTCTCAGGAGGAATATAATAGTGTCCTCACCTTATGCCCTTCTTTAGAGTCAGGAGGACATCACTCAGGGAAGAGGACAGTGCAGAAGGTACTTCAGAGCGGATTATGGTGGCCATCTCTTACTAGAGATGCCTGCACATTCGTGAAGAGTTGCTCAGATTGTCAGAGAGCTGTAGGGACATTCAGTGCTAGAGATGCAATGTCGATGCGACCCGTCATTATTTGCGAGATCTTTGACGCATGGGGCATAGATTTCATGGGGCCGTTCCCTTCTAGCAGCGGCTTTGAGTACATTCTTCTCACTGTAGACTATACCCGCACGAACCGCAGATAGTAAGATAGTTTGCAAGTTCCTAGGGGAACACATTATTTTATGGTTTGGGATTCCACATATTCTTATTTCTGATGGGGGTATCCATTTCATTAATAAGGAGGTGAAAAAGCTAGTGAAGCAATACGACATTGATCACAGAGTAGCTTCTCCTTACCACCCACAGACGAACAGGGTATGGATGAAGTTTCAAATAGGGAGGTGAAATCAATTCTCCAGAAATTAGTACGACCGAATAGGAAGAATTGGTCACTGGTCCTAGATCAGGTTCTTTGGGCATATCGTACTGCATACAAAACTCCCTTAGGTACTTCACCATTCAGACTAGTTTATGGAAAGCCATGCCATTTGCCCATAGAGATCATGCACAAATCTGAATGGGCAATTTGAGAAATCTTACTGGATGTACAGAAAGCAGGAGCCAAGAGAAAGATAGATCTGAATGAACTGGTAGAGATTCGGAATCAAGCATACGAGAACACACCCATTTATAAGGACAAAGTGAAGAAATGGTATGACAGACATATTCGGCACAAGACCTTTGTCCCAGGGAAGAAAGTCTGGCTGTTCAATGCGAGATTGAGAATTTTTCCTGGCAAATTAAAAAGCAAGTGGGAAGGACCGTACATAGTCAGAACGGTGCACGATAATGGAAGTATCGCAATATCAGATGTGTCACCTGGTGCAGAACTGTTCGTGGTTAACGGGCAGATGCTGAAGCACTTCGTCAAAACTACTGATCATCTGGCTGGTACTGAAGTGATCTATTTTGTACAGGATTTATGATCATTCTTTTGCTTCATCTCATCATGTACAAATTCCTTTGAGCCATTCGATTCTGGAGATCCACAACACTTGTATATTCTTCATAGACCACAATCGTCCCCATTTTTTCTCGTCTTTTATGCTTAGGATACCAGATCCTAAGTATAGGGGGGACCGATTGTTCACTGATTCACGTTTTATATTTTGTTCCGATTCTTTTGTATAGCCTTTCTTTTTCACAAATCACTGGTCTCCGATTTTTGCTACACTCTTTTCTATACTTAGGATGCCTTATCCTAAGTATAGGGGGACTGAGTGATTTTGATGATTTCGTATTCTTTACTCTTTTTGATCTTTCATTGTATATTCTTTTTACTCAGTCATCCCGTTTTTGCTCTTCCATTATACTTACGATGACCTGATCGTAAGTATAGGGGGGGGGGGTTAACTGACTTGTACTCTTTATTCTTTTTCACCCACTTTTACTTAGCACAAGTTATGTCCCTTCTTTTTCTCTTTTGATGCTATGAGGACATAGCACAAGCTAAGTATAGGGGGGTACATATATATTGCATATATACTTTTGTCCATAACTCATACTTTTATGTATTTTCTATATCTAAAAAATCCATAAAAGTGGGTAAGGGATAATTTAAAATCCACTTATATTTATTTATTATTTATAAAATCCTTGTAAATAAGTAAAATATGTTTAAAATTTGTATTTAGAATCTGTAATTAAAATTTGTACTTAAAATTTGTATAATACTTATTTTAAATCCTATTTATTAAAACATGTGTAAAATCATTTAATCTTTGTAAAATCCTTTGTAGATAAAATTTGTAAAATACATTAGGTATTTAACTCAAATAAAATTTATCTTGTAAAATTCATGGATAAAAACTTGTTTATAAAAATCATAAAATCCATAAAAAGTACAAAGTCCTAAAAGTCATAAAAATTACAAAAGCCTTAAAATCCATAAAAACGAGTAAAATCCAGAAAATATACTTCACAAAAACATGGTTGCATTTGCATTTGCATTTTTCAAGAATAAGTTTGATTTCTGGAAGTAAGGACTGAGTCTAGTCTAAAGGATGGAGCTTGATTACGGCTTTTAACTTTAGTTGTAAGGAGCCTAGTTAGGATATGGAATTTAGACTCTTCAGGTCTTATGACTTAAAATCTTTGGTTCCATAAGACCATATTCGGGAAATCAAGTCATATGTGCTTAAGTAGACCATTTTGTGTCATCCGTACAACTCTACACCAGTGAACCAATCTTGAACACATGCACTCTGCAGTTAGCTCGACTCGCATGGAGTTACAAAGGGCAGTACATCTTGGTAGTGTGTTTCTATCCTTATCTTTGCGGCATTGACGTCTAAAGATGGGAGAGATTGGGGTTGCGATAGTTGCTTCGAATGAGGGAAGGATCTGCTGACACAATTTTTCTAAGACCTCAAAAAAAGTAACGAATAAAAAGGTGCTATATCCATCGAGGCACAAAAAGATGAATGCAGTGCAAGCAAATTACAAAGTCAAAGCAAAGAAGAAGCCACCAAATAAGACCACAATGGTCCAAGCTTCCACCAAAAATGCCTGCACATCTCAGTGAAGACTTAGCTACACCAGTTGAGCTTCACAAGGAAATGCGTCTACACTGGTCGCACTCCATTTTTCTCATTCTTCTACTTTCTCTCTATATTCGATTGTGGACATAGCAGAACTGAACTCAGAAGGGAATACCTCCCTCCCCGAGGAAAGAGTAGCGGGATGAGGAAGCCATAGAAGTGTATAGGCGGGATGGACGGTTTCTTCGTTTCTCTAAGCAGGAAGAGCTAAATCAATTCACACACTGTACAAGTTGACTTCAAGGATGATAGAGTTTGCGATATGAATAAGTGAGTCTGAACTAGCCGATGAAGTGATCTTGAGTAAGGATTTTTGGAACTTGAGGACTGTTAAGGATAAAATCCTTATCCTAGTTAAGGCTCCGACAAAATGCTTGTTTCAGGCCCGATCGAGCCTTATCCTTTGTCTGTTCTCATGAATTGGTTTAGGAAAACAAATTCATTCTAACTTTCTTTCTTTTTCACTTACTTTTTCAAAATAAGTGTTTGCTAAGGGACTAGCAAAGTTTAAGTATAGGGGGTTGATGAATCCATGATTCATTAACTTTTCTGTTGCATTTTGTCTTAAACCCTTAACAAATGCATGTAAATGTTCCTTAATTCTCATCTTTTATCACAACTTCATTCATGCATAAATATTCACTTTTAACCATCAAAATCATGTAAATAAATAAAGAGCAAAGAAAAATAAAAGATGGCAGATTGGATATATGTAAATATGTACAATATGACTTAAAATATAAATATAACTTTAAGGTATATTTATAGCCTAACCCTCGGGACCAAGTCAGCATGGATTGGTCGACAAACCAATAAGTAGGGGGAGATAAGGAAAGAAAACTAAAAAATATAATAAGTCACACTTCATACATCTTTCACTATTTATAAAATAAATACAAAACTTCAAAGAATTTTAATTAATTCATATGTACATATTTTTCACCAAACTCTTTTCCTAAAAATATTAAAATAAGTTAAAAATATTACCCTGTAAATATACCAAGAAATCGTACTTATAAACTGTTAAAATCTCAACTTCCGAACATCATAACTTCTTCATACGAACTCCAATTTCAGTCTACTCACCTTTAAAGTTCATAAAATAATATTATCTAATTAATAAAGGTGGTTTCATCGAATTCGGAGTCCGTTTGCAAAAAGTTGGTTTTGGGACCAAATGACAACGGGGTTTCTGGGCTAATTATTTTATGTAGCACACATTATTTATAGTTTTCTTTATTTTATAATTTCTAATTATTTTCATGATCTTGTATTTTAACTCTAAATTATTTCATAATTTTTGGAGGTTATATATTATTTTAATAAAATCAAAAACCCTAAATTATAGGTAAAAATGAACTGTATAACTTATACCCATATTTATTAATATATGTAAATTAATTTATTAAAATCCCCAAAAATTCACATAACTTTTATTTATTGTTCTAATAATTAAGAAAATATAAAATTAAATTTTAATTAATTATTTATTAAATTAAAAATCCAAAACCTATTTATATATACATATTTATTAATATAATATTTATATTTTGAATAATATTTATTATTTATAAAAAGTAATTATTCCATAAATTAGATAATTAATTTATTTACATTTCTTGTGTTTATACCTATTTAAAATAATGTTATTTATTATTTAATAATGAATTTACAAGTAATTTTAGTATCTGGGCCAACCAGGTGCTGACACATGTCAGCACCGGGTCCATCTTCCTCAAAGAAGCCAAACTGAATTCTGTTCCAACGCCTCATCTTCACTGAATTTTCTCGCGCGTACCATAACGCCTTCATGCGATTTCAACCCTCGATCTGAATCTCCTAACAACCTAGATGCTCGCCTACCACTCGATCTATCTTGGGGAGCACACCACTTGTCTATTTAAACCCTCCAAGTTCGTCATTTTCCAACTAACCTTCCAACTACCCAGGAACCCCAATTCCAACAGCCGACCCCTTCCCTTTCTCGCCTCGTTACGGCCATCTGGGGTGGTGACTGCGCCTAGGAGAAGCCACGCGTGGAAGAGGGACGTCGGAGGAGGAGTTCCAAGGTGCTTCGCCACCTTGAATCGCAGCACAGTGCCGCGTCCAGCTCCGGCGAAGGTCGTCCGTCGAGCAAGTTACCAGAGGTAAATACACCTCTTCTCCCAGACCTATTCCTCCATCTTCTTTACTTTCTTTCTCAATTCTCGTGCCATAATTAGCGTCGCTAAGTGCGACATTAGGATGCTCAATCATCACTCTTAATCGCCAGATCAAAAACAACCTTCAAATCATTTCGAATCTATTTAAATCGTGATGCTTTTTCTCGAACATTTTCACGCAGCTCTCAATAACTCTGGAAACGTGACTTTTCGAGCTTGCAAATGCATAACATTTTGGCTGATTCTTTGTGAATCGAGCACATAAATATCGTATTTGCAGGATTATCTTCCATCAGGAGCACATTCAAGCTATCTGGAGTCTTCATCATCAAGGAATTCACAACTCAAAAGCAGTTGTAACAAACTCTGATTGCTTCAGGTTGCAGAGGACCGCTACCTTCTTCGAGAATCCTCCGCCGCTCGGAGTCGCCTCCGACCACCTACCATCGAGGGCGAGCTCTAGGGGTGGAGGAGCCACCCCTCTGGCCCCGCCAGAGCTCCAAATTCTTCATCAGCTGATCGTGATAAATCGGAGAAGACACGAGCTTCGTTAGTTGCGTAACAGAATCAAGATCCGCAAGAAAACTTCAGGTGTACAGAATCGCAAAATGTGGCACGCTAGGAGACATCAGATCAACGCCGACTCATTCTAATCAAGGTCGTCCAACGTGAAGCGGTAGAAAAATTACAAAATAAATCCAGAGGGCTTCCAGAATTAATTCCCGCTCCAAAGATTTCCAGTATTTGCATTTAGGTCCCTCCGCAGGGAACTAAATGCAAAACATCTTAGTTTTCTTTCATTTCAGTCCCTTTAAAGGACCCAGTTGCAACAATTTTTATAGTTTTTCTTGCGCTTATACCCTTGGGCTGTAGGGGATTATTTTTGGACCCATTTTTGACCTCATTTTTCGTTGATTTTTTAGGGTAGTTAGGCAACTACCCCAACAAGATTTCAAGTACTTTTTCGTGTATTTTTCTTGTGTTTTCATCATGTTCTAATTCTTTGCAAATTGCCTTCGTTTTGTTTTGTTTTCGTGTGCTTGTTCGAACCCGTTGCTTGGCTTTTTACCTACTATACCGTATCATCTATTTTTACCTATATTCCACCTATTATATAATAAATAAATCTTGTGAAAAATATCCCTTTTTAATATTAAATAAAAATTGGAAAAGCTTAAAATTAAAATTAAAAAATTAAAAAAATTCAATAAAAAGTGTATCTTTCCTTTGATCGCTTTAAGAAGAGATAAAAATAAATCACAAAAATATTTCCTTAAAAAAATCAAAGCATTCTATTCTTCCTCCTTGAGTTCGACCCATGCACACTTACCTGGATAAAAAAATAGTGTAGGTTTTCTTTAGAAAACCGAATTTGTTTGATCGGAGCTAGGTCCAGATTGCGGCTTTCTACATCGACAACTTTCTCTTTTAAAAGCCGTAAACCGACTCTAGCGACCATTATCAGGGGTCGTCATCAGTGTTCACTATTATTCGGAAAATGTCAGAAATCACTAGCATGATCATCGCGGACTGCAAAGAAGTTGATCCGTTTTGTATACATCGATGGACCCCTTCTTAACAGATTTTTAAAAGAAACCTTAATGCCAACTACAAGGGCTCATTCCCAATCAGGAGCCGAGATTGTGTCTCTATACCAAACCTCTCCCTTTAAGATGATGTGAAATCAAGATTGAGAGCACGATTGAAATCACAAACAACAAACATACCACCAAAATTGCTAAGGTCTAGATGTTCAACATGTACGTTCAAAATACTGTGGAAACTGCAACAAGGAGAAAGGAACATCGTACCTTAAGAAAACGAGCAACCTCACTTTATTCACCTGAAAAGAACGTCATGATCGTTGCTCTATTTGCGAGGTGAAACCATACATGGGGGTGACCCGGACCTTCTCTACGTGATTTTAGCTTCGGATCGCGGTTCGATGCGCTTCGACGAGCTCCGACGATGCTCCTGTGAGGGGAGGAGAGGAGGAAGGGAGGGGAGAGGGGCTGGATTTGTTTTAGGCATTTTTGGGGAGAAGAGGGTCTCATTTGGGGGTTTTTATGTGAAGGAGTATTTAGGTTCGGATCTCTCTTGAATCCAAATTCTCGTGTTCTTGGACTCGTTGGAAAGATCTTGACGAGCACTATACTATGGAGTGCTCAAATGATTTTTTTGGATGTCGGAATAAGAGAAGATTTACAATTAACTTCGATCCAGAGGAATTTTTGAAATTAAGCACATGTTCGGATTTTGGGGTTTTCACATCATAAAAATCTCAAAGGAAGTCTCGTCCCTAAGACTTAAGATGATTCTGGTTGATTTAAACACCAAAACTCATCGCATCAAACCTCGCAGAGGAATGAGACCATAAACTCTCAAAGAGAGCGAAACTCATAAAAATTTCAAATGGAGTTGGACTACTATTTTGATTCCATACCTGTGAACAAATGGGGGTACTTCTCCCTCATGTCCACCTCAGGTTCCTACGTCTCCTCCTTGACATCTTGGCTTTGCTGCAGGACTTTAACTAGAGGCATCACCTTCTGCCTCAGCCTCTTGACCGCATGGTCCAGTATCTGGACCGGCTCCTCAGTGAATGAGATGTTCGGCTCCACCGCCAAGTAATCGTAGCTGACTACGTACCGAGGATCTCGGATGTACTTCCGAAGATTCGACACATGGAACACGTCGTGGAGGTCCTCAAGATGTGGAGGAAGGGCCACTCCATAAGCCACCTTCCCGACACGGGCCAAAATCTCGAACGACCCCACAAAACACAGTGTTAGATTGCCCTTGGCACCGAAAGGTTGTATGCCTCTCATTGGGGATACTCGTAAGAACATAAAGTCCCCAACCTATGGCAAGGAGGAACATTATGGTCACATGAGAATAATTAGGAATCATGTCCTTTAAAGCATGAGTGTTTGATACTATACCTGAAACTCAAGGTCTCGATGATGTTGGTCGGCGTAGCTCTTTTGATAGCTTTGTACGATCAAAAATCTCTTCCTAGCGGTCTCCACCCCTCTAGTGGTCTCCTCTATGATATGCAGGGTGAAACGGGTGTTTTTACCCACCTGCTTCCAATACAAGGGAGTAGTGCATCGCCTCCTGTACAAGCCCTCAAACAGTGCCATGCCTATGCTGGCGTGGTAGATGTTGTTGTATGAGAACTCAACCAGTGGGAGGTGATCCTTCCAGAATCCCTTCTACTCAACCGCGCAAGACCGCAACAAATCTTCCAAAGTCTGAATTATCCTCTCGGACTGTTCATCTATCTAGGGATGGTAGGACGAGCTCATGCGTAGCTCAGTCGTCAAGGCTCTCATGAACTCTCCCCAATAGTGTTAAGTGAAAAATGAATCCATGACTGACACTACTTCCTTGGGTATTCCACGCAACCAAATGACATATTGAATGTATAATTTTACTAGCTGCATTGGTGCATATCTCATTTTGACCGGGATGAAATGGGCTGACATGGTCAACTGGTCAATGATCACCCATATTGCATCATGCCCGCCAGGGGCGCACGACAATGATGTGGCAAAATCCATGAAGATTCTCTCCCATTTACACATCGAGATGGGAAGAAGCTGCAGTAAACTAGGAGGTCTCTAGTGCTCTGCCTTCACCATCTGGAAAGTAAGGCATTGGCTGACACATTCAGATATATCCTTCTTCATGTCCTCCCACCAAAAGTGTTGGCAGAGGTCCCTGTACATCTTGGTGCCACCTGGATGTATAGAAGGTCTCAAACTATACACCTCATCCAGGATTTCTTTCCTCAGTTCCTTATCATCTAGGACACACACATGGTCCCCCTTCCATACGATGGATTCACGGACTCGAATTCCGTCGAATTCATCCTTCAAGCATATGTGGTATAGCTCCTGGATCCTCTAATCTGTCTATTGCCCCTGAACAATCTAGTCCCACAAGCTACTATACTTGGGTGGCACTGTTACCGCATCAGATGTGCTCTCAAATGGATGCCACTCACTAAGTGTAGTGAGTACATCCCAAGTCTACAACCAAGTTGTTGAACCCTCAGTGTGTGGCCGCCTGCTCAAGGCGTCTGTCACCACATTCCCCTTACCAGAATGGTAGGAGATGGTGCAATCATGGTCCTTCAGCAACTCCATCCACCGCCTCTGCCTCATGTTCAGGTCCTTTTGATCAAAATGCCTTCCGTAAAAATCTCAAATGTCACCCCATAGAAATAATGGTGCCATATCATTAATGCAAAGACTAGACCCCCTACTCCAAGTCATGAGTAGGGTAGTTGCGATCATGGTTTTTTAGCTGTCACGACACGTATGCCACAACCGGTCCTCGCTACATCAGCACAACACCCAATCCTTCCAAGAAGCATCGGTGTAAACTGTGAAGTCCAGGATACCAGAAAGAAGGGTAAGGAAGGGTGCGGAAGTCAACCGCTCCTTGAGCGTACGAGAGCTCAAGTCACATTTGTCAGTCCAGACAAATGGCATGCCCTTCTGTGTCAGTTGGGTGAGGGGTATGGCCAACTTGGAGAACACTCTGACAAATCTCCTATAGTACCCGGCGATGCCAAGGAAACTATGGATCTCTGTGACTGTCTTGGGCCGCTCCCAAGACACCACTACCTTGATCTTTGTGGGGTCAACTGACACTCATGCCCCTGAAATCATATGGCCTAGAAATGCCTCCTCAAAAAGCCATAACTCACACATGTTGTATTTGGCATACAATTGGTGCTCTCGGAGTGTCTCTAGCACCGTGTGAAGATGGGACTCATGCTCGTACTCATCATGGGAGTAGACTAGAACATCATCGATGAATATAATACGAAACTATCCAAGTATGGACGGAAGACTCGATTCATCAAATCCATGAATGCGGCAGGTGCATTCGTAAGTCTAAAAGGCATAACTAGGAACTCGTAGTGACCGTAGCTAGTACGAAATGTGGACTTCATCACGTCTTCCTCCATGATTCTCAATTGATGGTATCCCGACCGCATGTCAATCTTGGAGAACACCACTGCTCCCTATAACTGATCAAAGAGATCATCAATCTGTGGGAGTAGGTAACGGTTCTTGACCATTCTCTTGTTCAACTATCTATAGTCTATACATAGCCTCAAGGATCCATCCTTCTTCTTCACAAAAAGGACTGGTGCTCCCCATGGTGATGTACTGGGGTGGATTAATCCCTTCTCCAATAGCTCTTGTAACTGCACTTTGAGCTCCTTGAGCTCAGCAGGTGCCAACCTGTATGGAGGGATAGAGATCAGATGTGTATCTGGAAATAGCATGATCTCAAACTCTATCTCCCTCACTGGTGGTAGCCCAGGTAAGTCATTTGGAAACACGTATGGAAATTCATGCACAACTCTAACATCTTCGTGCATCTGATCTTGCGCCACTGAGTCTGCCACGTAGGTGAGGTAGGATACACAACCTTGGCTGAGAAACTGGTGTGCCCTCAAGGCGAAGATGTACTTGATCCACCCTCGAAAGTATGCCTGTCAAACTGAAATGGCGGCACTCCAGGTAAATAGAAGACCACAGTCTTCCCAACACAATCCAAGCATGCGTGGTACCTCTCCAGCCAGTCCATGCCTAAAATGATGTCGAAGTCATCTAGATGGATCAACAATAAGAAAGCGGGCATCTCATGCCCACCTATCTGCACGGCTACATCCTCCACTACCTTATGAATGATAAATAATTTTCCCCCTGTGCCCTTGATGTAGTATGGGGAAGCAACTTCCATCACAGACTTGCCCAATGTGGACATCAGACGATGTGCAAGGAAGGAATGTGTAGTCCTTGAATCAAATAATCCATGTAAAGTGATCCCATGGGCTGAAATCATGCCTTTGATGACGGATACAGAAACATGAGCCTGCTCCTATATCACTGGGTTCAGTTGTCCTCATTGTGGTGCACTAGATCCCGCAACACTGACTATCTGCTGTGGGGCTCGCTGGAAGTCACGACCTCCTCAGAGGGATCCTGATCCCTGAAACTGTCTGAAAGACCCAGTTGGTCTTCCACTCTATTGTTGTTGTGTGCTTGAGATGTTAACATGCAAAGGACATTGGGCCTTGAAATGGCCTGGTTGTCTACAAAGGTAACAAGTACGATTGTCTGCCTGTAACAAGCACCCACCAAATGCAAAACTACCACCCCCAGACCTACAACTATGTGTCTACGTAGGGGGCGAGAAGAAACTGAACCGCATCCTGCCAAGGCCTGCCCCAAGGTAGGGGATGGTTCAAATATGCTAGTGGATGGTGTTGTCACTAACGGGTGGTGGCGACGATCTCTGCGGAACCAAGACAAGTCCAAACGTGCAACTCTGCTAGGTTGGGGTGGAGGTAACTATGACTAACCTCCATGTAATCAATGTTGTGTGGCCTCCCACTTTGTCGCCTTCGTAGTAACCTCCTTGATGGAGGTAAGGTCCAAGATGGAAAGTATGTCCTGAACCTCCTCGCGCATCCCTCGGATGAACTTCTACAAGTTCTCCTATGGGTAAGCTGTTGTAGCAGGGGAATGGAGAGACAACTTAGTATAGCGGATCAGGTACTCTTGGGCCGTCATTGGCCCCTGTATCAGCTCGACGAACTCTCTCCTCTGATCCTCTTCCCAGTGGTCTTGATAGAACTCTGTGCAGAACTCGTCGAAGAAGACCTCCCAAGAGATGGGCTCGATCAAGTGCTCCTTGGTGGCATTCCACCACTGCTCTGCATACCCAGCTTGAGAGTACTCTGCAAAAGATACCCATGTGTCCTCGTGTGCATATATCAACCTCAGAACATTGGCCACCCATGCCATCCACAACTCTGCATCGTCAGAAGTTGTGGTACCGAAGAACTGTGGTACCATCACCCATTGGTATGCTGCATATGTGCTGTGATGCCTTTGCAAGGCATCGGTATCCTCCATATGCTCAGGCTCCATAGATAATGACAGGTCGACACTCTCCTCCCCATCGTGAGAGAGATGGTAGGAGGAGGAGTCCTGCTACTGGAGCCGCTTCTCAATCGCCTCTTCACGCTGTTGGATGCCTTGCACGGTCTGTACAAGGAAGGCTAGCTACTACGCAACATCTGAATCTACATGAGGCGACATGGTTCTGCATAAAGAACCAAAGCATGAGTACTTGACTCACGAGAGACATAAAG
Organism: Ottelia alismoides; assembly: GCA_037367405.1. Lineage (NCBI taxonomy): Eukaryota > Viridiplantae > Streptophyta > Magnoliopsida > Alismatales > Hydrocharitaceae > Ottelia > Ottelia alismoides. Next base: position 317,173 of record JAZKJV010007022.1, on the reverse strand, counting down.
AGAGACATATGGAATGGATGTTATGTGCTATTCTCACATGGACTCGTGTTGGGTCAGAAGACTGTCAAAACTATCCGGTATTCGAACATCAATAAGGAATGATATGCATGGAGTAGAATGGAGTACAACTGCTCTGATACCAAGTTGTCATGCCCGTCCCCCTAGGATCTGGGTATTCGGCTAACCGATTCCACGCACATCCATTCTACATTCGAATCATATGACATACACATAGCAAGAGAAAATAGCATAAAGATTTGGAATTCAAAATTTGATCTCATTCAACCTGTTCACATATAAATTCCATTTTCCATTTCGATTCTCTTCATAACATATCCATCATTACCTTCCATTGCAATTCCATCCATGTCCACAAAATATATAACATGTATGCATCAAAAAGTGTCTCCATACATATAGTAAACATCCCATGTCTCTCAAAAAATCTTCAAGTAAAGCAAAGCAGAGAAAGCTGCAACAAGTACTGTACCACAAGAAGTCTGCGTAGCTGTACAAAAGAATAACTCCATGTAAACAAGTGCCGCTCACTATTGTAGCTTCTCCTGAGAACCTACGGATCCAAACAAAGGTACGTTATGAGCAAAGCTGCAAAATATTATATAAAAGAATAAATACAACATGAAGATATAATTAAAATATAACTCTTTGTGAGATCATTTTACCCAACTAGTTTCTTTTGCACTGGAAAACAAATGAACGTTCTGAATTTGATAAGGGGGATGAAATTTCAATTCATTAGACTTGATTGTCTCCTGGTATTTGATATCATAAACCAAGTTACAACGATGCAAACCTATTTAATGGTATGGATTTGATGAAAAAGTTTGAAGATGATGTGATGCATATGTAATATCCTTCATCATTATAGCAGAAAAAATGAAAGCCTATAGTGATAGCCCCTATCCACCAAAATAAGTCATAGACATTTCAAACAATATAGATGGTAGACACTAAGACCTCTACCACTAAGTACAGTAACTACATCCGCCTTTTCTTAATCTTGAAATGGTGGTTAAGAGGGAGAGAGAGCTAGATAGCATCTCCCTTGTAGGAGGCTCAAAAGAGACTCCGGACTCCCAATATGACACAATGTGGGAACTATGGTTTCACATGCCTCTGTATTTTCAACCTTAGTAAACAATGGTCCTCATGTTCCTCCCACATTTGCCCAATAAGGGGTTTGCAATGTGGACGTGTTGTTGGGATATGGCTTTATCTTGTTTAATCTGCTTAAGTAAATGAAGTGCAGATGCGGGTTTCCCTTTTTATTGATGATGGATCTCTGATGATTACAACGTATCAAGATAACATGCCCCACGATAAGTATCTGTATAAGGTATTTCAACACTAGGGGCCATCATCAGTGTCCACTCTTCTTTGGAAACATGTCAGAAATCACTAGCATGATCATCACAGATTGCAAGGAAGTTGATCCATTTTGTATACATCGATGTACCCCTTCTTAATAGATTTTGAAAATATACCTTAATGCCAACTACAAGGGCTCATTCCCAATCAGGAGTCGAGATCGTGTCTGTATACCAAACCTCTCCCGTTAAGATGATGTGAAATCAATATTGAGAGCACGATAGAAATCACAAACAATAAGCATACCACCAAAATTGATAAGGCTCTAGATGTTCAATATGTAGGTTCAAAATCGTGTGGAAACCACAATAAGGAGAAAGGGAACATCACACCTCAAGAAAATGAGCAACCTCATTTTATTCACCCACGAAGAACGGCGTGATCGTTGATCCGTTCGCGAGGTGAAACTGTACACGGGGATGACCCAGACCTTCTCTACGTGATTTCGGCTTCAGATCGTCGGTTCAATGCGCTTCAGCGAGCTTCAGCGGTGCTCTGACGAGGGGAGGAGAGGAGGAAGGGAGGGGAGAGGGGTTGGACTCGTTTTGGGCATTTTAAGGAGGAGGGGGTCTCATTTGGGGGTCTATATGTGAAGGGGTATTTAGGTTCGGATCTTGGTTCGGGTTTGAAATAGACTCGAACCTCGGCTCACTAAATTGACCGTAATTCGGGCATTCGAACTGGGATTCTCACGTTCTTGGAAAGATCTCGACGAGCACTACACGATGGAATGTTCAAATGAATTTTTTGGTTGCTGTAATAAGAGAGGATTTACATTAAGCCCAGATCGAGAGGAATTTTTAAAATTAAGCACATGTTCGGATTTCGGGGTTTTCATAATAAGTACATGGTTTAAAGTGCAAATTTTTTTAGAACTTATTAAACTACAACTTAAAGTTTCTGGACTGAAATAAAAACACAAAAATAGAGGGGTGCAGGGTAAAAATTACTCCTCAAGGTGTGATTCAACAATGGAGGCTAATCACTTATACACGTGACAGCTCCCGGTTGCACGATTATGCTTTACGAGTAGACAACTGGATTAGATCTCTGGTTTTGATCAGACAACGGTTGCGCGACAGATCCAACGCTTCCTATGCAATCTAGAGCTGGTTCTTGATCGGATGACATGGGGCATCTCTTGATGAATAGGGAAGAACTCCTGCTACCCAAGTTTTGATCCACCCTCCAGATCACCTCTGGCCATTGGAGGAGCTCGTAGAAGGTGCAAAAGGTTGCTGGGAGGCTTCCGCATCAACATGGGTACTCAGCAGGATCCAAGACCCATTGGTTGGGTACTGGATAGTCGATTAAGAGAAAGAGCACATGGAACCTCCTTTGAAGTCAAAATCACCTCAGCCGAGGATTTTAACCTCTAGAGTAAGCAAGGTCAGCTCAAGCACACAAAAAGGGAGGTACAGAGGGACTATTTGGGTGGAAATGGATCAAGGTATAAACGGAGTGATGATCTCCGATAAGAGACAGAGGTGGAGAGTGGATCTCTCGACCTGGAGAAGATCGAGCAGAGTGGTGATGCATAGGGCATAGAAAATGAGAAGGGGAAGGTGATGGAAGTGACATATCGGGCGGAGAATGATCAGAGCACAACGGAAACGATGCTCGGAGTAGGAGATCTGATGAACTATGATTGAGTTATTTCAAGAAATAAGAGGCAAAATCGATCGAAATAAACACCTAAATTAGACTACTACTGCTGCTAGGAAACAAAATAACTAAAAAACTATGGCTCAACCTCTGGAGAAGGGAGCCAAGGAGGAGCTCGGATGAAGAACTATGGCTCAACCTCCGGAGAAGGGAGCCAAGGAGGAGCTCGGATGAAGATGGCCAATGATCTCAGATCACTATATTCAGAGCCTCTTCCTCCACGCCAAGAGGACCGGTAAGCTCTCTCGTGTCACCACCGAACTGGGGCATGAGAAATATGTGGATTTTGAGGGTAAAAACATGATCAAAAATGTATTGGAGGTTTAACCGGGTATATGTATAGTAGCAACTTGGATAGGGAAGAGTGCACGATGCATTGATCCTCAGATCCAGGAGAGATGCTCATGTGAAAGACCAGTGACAAAGGAACAAAAGTCAAATAGGAGTCTTTCCCTGAAAATGCAAGCATCGATGAGGAAAAATTGAGGAAATAAGGCAATCATCGGGTCTGATAAGCCTAGGGGAGTAGGGGGCCAGTTGACCGACGGTCAACCAAGGCTGCACTCCCATTGGGCCACGTCAGACACTACGTGACAAAACAACAATTAAATGCAAAAATAAATCAAAAAGAAAAGTAATCGATTTTATTATTTTTTTAAATCATGAAAATATTTATTATTTTATGTAGTGTTTTACGGTGATTTTTGTTTATTTTTTCAAATTAATTTATGATATGTTACTTTTTATATGTACAAATATAAGTATATTTACCTATATAATGAGTATTTTATTTTTTATTTTAGATTTTATTATTTTATATATTTATTTTACATACTTGTAACTTATTTAAATACACACACATATTTATATTACGTTTTTTGAAGCTATTTATACACTTAAGTAAATATGTATATTTATTATATAGGTATGTACAGATATACTTCATATATATAGCTTATTTACTTTAATGTATTTTAAATTGTTTTAGTTTATTTTAATTATGTATATGTATTTTAAATATTATTTACAGAATTATAAAAATATAAAAGAGTGAAAATGTAAAGAAAAGTAAATTGATTACTTTATACATGTAAATTGCATAGTGAGGGTCCAAAGCCTAACTTTTTGCATTTTAATTCTAAATTTAATGAAACCACCTTAGTTAAGTAGATAAATTAATTTTCTAAAATATAAATATGAGTTTGATGAATTATGAGCTTGTATGGAGAAGATACAGGTCTGGGAAGTTTTCCTTACGGCTTTTTATTCTGAGTGTCTAGGGCACCCTGTGCATTATTTTAAGTGAAATAAATTTCGTATTTTTCTTTTTATTTTTATCTACAAGTTTCTTGTTTAAAGTTTATTAATTTATGGTATAAATAATATATAATAAAATAGATCCTAAATAAAAATTAGGGTTTTATTGTGATTTTTGGCCCTTATCTCCCCCTACTTTATTCCTTGTTCACCCATTCATCATGATGCCTAGTCTCGAGGTTTAGGGTCATTCAATACCTTTGTTATCTCATTCATTTTTCTTTTCTTTTCTTTATTATTTTATTCTAGCATTTAATATAATATTTTGTACAATATTTACAATGTAAATAATGGGTGTTATTTCATACATATTAATGCTATATACATGCATTTAGCTAGGGTTTAAAGGCCAAAATGAAATAATAAAGCTGATGAAATGGAGATTCATCACCCCCCATACTTGCCTTTGCTAGTCCCTAGTAAACACTTATGCCTATAAGTGCAGAAAAAAGAAAATGAAGGAAATAAAAAGAAAGAACTTGCGACAATTTCATACTCTTAAACTTATGTTATGAAAGTTGAAGTTTGGAGCTCAGTTAAGACCTTTAGATTCTTGGTGTATACGGAACCGCATCAAGGTTAGGAAATGTGACACAACAACCCTTAGGTTCCATAATCCTAATATCCAGTTCTCTTTATAGTCAGGTCAGAACCATTCTCTCAGTCTCATACTCTTGCTACGTTGTAATGAAAAATCCATGTATGTGATTTTTTTCAGCTCTTCGTAGACAAACCGCTGAACTATAAAAGAGTTTGCTCTCTTGGTAGCTCTTCCTCATAGAGATAGATATTCCCTTCTAAGGTCAGGTGCTGCCAGTCCTTACAACCGAAAGGGGGAGAAGCTATAAGAATGGGAAAAGAATTGGGAATGGACCAGTGTAGTGTTCATTCCCTTGTGAAGCATGGTCGGTGTAGTGAGTCTTCACTAAGAAGCAGACTTTTACTAGAATCTCAAGTTTTTTTGTGGAATTTTTGGTATAGGCTTCTTCTTTGGATTTTTCTTTGACTTTGCATTGCTCTACATTCTTGTTTGTGCCCCGATGGATATAGAGTCTTTTGGTCCACCCATGTTTTTGGCGTCTTAGAAAGAAGTTGCGCCAACAAACCATTCCTTATCCGAAGCATTATCTCAACCTAGTCTCCAGTCTTTAGATATCGTGCTTACCAAAAGAAGTGGGTTAGAATACCGGTTTCGGCAATCCCCGAGAATGGTTCCTGAGCCACCCTTGACAAAGCGACCTTGCAGCATCCCGACTTAGACTCAAGATCTTTCAACAATCAATCTGAGTTGAGCTAAGTGTTAAGTGCAAGGTTTCTAGTCCAACCGTTGTCAAAAGAGTCTTATGGATGATATGAAGGGTTCTATTTAGACATAATGAATTGACTTATGAATATAGTCTCATGGAACATACAGAATTAAGTCAAGATGACCTGAAGTATCCCAATTCTAGTCCTTAATGGCATTCTCTGAAATTAAGTGTATTAAGGTCCATACCAAACTCCAATCTTCAGACTTTGTTTCAGACTTGTTCAATTGTCTTGATCATTCTGAAAAATGCAAATGCTACGTACAATGCAAGAAAAATATTTTTTGTGAAGTTATTTTCTATTTTAAACTTTTTATGGATTTTTGGAAAAAAATTTGCAAATTTGTATGCAGATTTTGGAAAAGAGTTTGCAAATTTTTATGGGTTTTTAAATTTGTAAATTTTTAGGTATTTTTGAATAAAGGTTAGTAAAAGAAATATGTGCAGATATTTACGGAGGAGTGCATCTATATTTATAAGGGTGAGGGGTACTTTACATAGGGAACTTTGTACAATTTGAATGTTAGTGATTATTTATAAGATTTATATACATGTTTATATACTTTTGTAAGGATTTTTATTTGATATATTATTTACACAAGGTTCTCAAAACATTTGAAATCATTTTCACAAATATTTTGAAAACTTATTTTTGCAAATGATTTGACAAACATTTTTACAACCATTTAAAAAATATGAAAATCATTTTGCAAAGTTTTCTAAACAATATATATATATATATATTTTCAAAATATTTTTGCTACTATTTTTCAAATCATTTGTAAATAGATTATCAAAAACTTTATTTACACAAATAAAATAAATTTTTTCAAGCAAAAGATTTTTTAGAAAGGCTTGAAATTATTTTGCAAAAATTTTCCAAATAGTTTTCAAATGATTTTGCAAACCATTTTTCAAATCATTTTGCAAAATTTTTAACCCAATTTATTGCTTGTATTTACAAAGAATTGTTGTGTTGTTTATTGATTAGCCATATTATCAAAAATACAAAAGTACGAGTTATGGCTAAAGTATATACAATGTATATACGAGCTCCCTATACGTAACATGAGCTGTTTCATCATAGACCAAAGAGAAAAAAGGAAGATATAACTTGTACTAAGTATACAAAAGTCTATACTACAATGACTAAATCATCAAAGAATGAGAAGTTGATCGTCCCCCCTATAGTCAAGATCAAATAATTTTAAGTATAGCAGACTAGACACAAAGCAGGGAGGGTCAATGGTGGGAATGTATGGAATCATCAGCTCGACATTTCTCCCCCTATATTTAGGGTAAAATAACCCTAAGTATTGACAAAATACCAAGAGTTGAGGAGACATGTGAGGGATCAACTAATGAACAACTTGGGGTGCTCATCACCCCTATACTTAGGATAAAGTATGTCCTAAGCATAACAGTGATCAAAGGGATTAACACCTTTTCAGAAGAACTAAGAGAGAGAGAAGTAAAAGATGAAAAGAAGAAAAGAAAATTATTTTTATGTGATTTCCAGCTCAAGTATCTGATCCATTGGATTTTGTGAGCTCATCTTGAAAAACCGCTTGTATCGGATCCACAACAGACATGAATGTATCATGCTTGAGATACAGTTTTAGAAACTGTCAGTTGACTACAAAAGTTTGTGCGTCAGGTGAAAATTCAGACATCAAGAGGCTTTCATTATCGCACAGTTTCACAATAAATGACCAAGTCCACTTGCTCTTCCATTTAATTGGAAAGATGTTCAACTTTGCATCGAACAACCACACCTTCTGTCCAGGCTCGAAAGTATTTCTTTGGATGTGTTTATCATGCCATTTCTTGACTTTCTCCTTATACATAAGGTTGTTGTCATATACGTAGTCTCAAAATTCGAGTAGGTGGTTCAGATCAACTTTGTTGTTATTCCCAGCTTTCTCGGAATCCAAGTTGCACATATTCAATGCTCGTAATGATTTCTGAATTAACTCCATAGGCATGTGACATGACTTACCATAAACAAGGTGGTAGGGAGACACGCTGAGAGGATACTTATACGTTGTGTGGTATGTCCAAAGAACTGAATCAAGCAATTGTGACCAATTCTATCCGTCAAGTCGTACAAGCTTCTACAAGATTGTTTTGATCTCCCTATTTGAGCATTCAACCAAGCCATTGGATTGTGGGTGGTACGACACTGCAACACAATGTTCTATGTTGTAATCTTTGGTCAACTTCTTGAGCTCTTTGTTTACGAAGTGGCTCTCCCCATCATATATAAAAATTTCTGGACTCTCGAACCACGAGATGATGTTGTCCTTCAAAAATTGAAAAATGATGCGACTATTTGTGGCTCGAGCAGAGATTGCCTCCACCCATCTGCTTATGTAATCAACGGCCAACATGATTTATTTAAAGCCCTAACTGTTTGGGAATTGGCCGATAAAGTCAATGCCCCATGCGTCGAAGATGTCTAATATATGAATGTATTTCAGAGGCATTGTGTCACGGGAAGTGATATATTCACTCATTCTCTGGAAATCAGTACATTTCTTGACATAATCAACTACATCCTTGAATATTGTTGGCAACTAAAGGCCACATTGAAGTACTTTTGTTGTCGTTCTCTTTGTAGAATGGTGTCTAACGGCTTCAAGCTTGTGACAATGGTCTAGGACACCTGTGAGCTCCTCCAGAGGTTTACATTTCCTCGTAAATGCAATATGATCCCTCATAGAATAGATATGGATCCTCCCTCTGGTAGAAAAAGATGTTTGACAATAATTTATCAATCTTGATCTTCGTCAAATCAGGCGGAGTTTTCTTGGAGACAAGGTCGTTGACTATATCTACATACCAAGGGAGTGAGGCGACAAATATAATTGCCTCACATGGAAAAGTTTCTGTGATAGGAATGGCATTCTACTCAGGAATCTCAACTTCGACGGTTCTGGAAAGATGATCTGCCATCACATTTTTAACTCCAGGCTTTCCATGGATTTCCAAATCAAATTCTTGGAGTAGAAGGTTCCATGAAATTAGACAAGGCCTGGCATCCTTCATGCTCTGTAAGTACCTGATGGTAGAGTGATCGGTGTAGATGATAACTTGGATCCTAGTAAATGAGATCTGAACTTTTCTAAGGAAAACACTACAGCTAACAACTCTTTGCAAACACTAACACTAATGGCTCTTTCTCTGTGACTGTATAGTTCTTCTAGGCCTCATCTAATGTTCTACTAGCGCAATGAATTGCAAATGGAAGCCCATCTCATCTTTGTCCTAGCACAACACCAATTGTGAAATCAGAAGTGTATGTTATGATCTCAAAGGGTAGAGAATAATCAGGTGGATGGAGGACATGATCATGTGTGATGAGATCCTTCAACAAATTGAAGTATTGGAGGACCCAGTCATCGACCACAAAATCGTCCTCCTTTCCGAGAAGCTCAATCAGCGGTCGGACAATCTTGCTGAAGTCTTTTAGATAAAACTCCAGATGCCCCATAAATGACCAGACTTGCTTCAGATTTGTCAATAGCCATAGTTTTTAAATCACGCCCACCTTGGCTAGGTCAATCTCCATGCCATGTTTGGAGATGGCATGACCTAGTACAATCCCTTCAGTCATCATAAAGTGACTCTTCTCCCATGAGAGCATCTAGTTCACCTCGCAACACCTTTTCAAAATTCGATCAAAATAACCCAAACATTGGTCAAAGCTGTCTCCATAGACCGAGAAGTCATCCATAAAAACTTCAAGTAAACTACCGACCATATGAGCAAATACCACCAACATGCATCTTTGTAATGTAGGGGGTGCATTGCATAATCCAAAGGGCATTCTTCTGCTATTCTGGAGCGATGGTGACTAATGAATACCCATTCATCACTCTTTATTCTTTTGTTTTAGCTACAAAACCCATGCAAAATACATGTATATTTCTGTAAATATCAGTAATTAACATTCAGCATGCATTGTGTAAAAATGAATAATTAGCATGTTTTTGTGCATAAATAAAAGAATAAAGAAACAAAAGAAAAAGAGGGAGATATTTAGAATAAATATTGAGCGACCTAATCCCAAGGGAGGGCTCAGCATGGGCCTGACCGCATAAAAACCCAAGTAGAGAGAGATAAGGAAGCTCATGTGTGTACATATATACCTATATATAAAAAAATATTTTCCTCTATATAAAAATAAAAATGGGTGTGTATTTATGTGTATATATTTGTAAATACAAAATCAAAATAAAAATGGAGAAATAAAGATAAAATTAAAAAACCCTTCATCATTATATAAAAGCCATGAACATAAAACTCTCTATCCATTTATTTATCCCTAGAAATAAATAAATAAACATCTAAAAAAATATGTACATATTCTATACTTCATAATGTGAATAAATAAAATAAAAATTACAAAAAAAATAAAATAAAAAGAAATAAAAATAAAACCAAACCCAATATTGTATAAATACCATGTACATATGTACATATAAGTATTTATTTAACCCTTGTAAATAATAAATAAAAATAAAATAAAAATAAAATAAAAAAATCAAATTATTCCAAATTATATTTTATAAATAAATAAAATATAAAATTGGAATAAAATGTACAAAAATAAATAATTAAAAATCAAAAATAAAAAATATATAGTGAATATACCTATATATAATATACTATTTTGTAAATACCTAATTTTTATTTAAAAAAAATAAATAAAAATCACAAAAATATTTTATAAATAAATAAACATTTTTCATGTTTTGAGTTTTTTGAAATTCAGCCATTTACTATTTTTTATTTAATTTATAAATATTTATTAAATGGCGTGCTTTGATTGGTCCACGGGGGATGTTGACCCCTGGTCAACTCTCCCCCCAGGACCACCAGAGTCGGATTTTGTCGCCCCGACCCGAGTTCTCCCAATTATCGTGCCTCGATCCGAACACCAAATCTGCAAACCCCGGGTCCTAATCCTTCCTTGATCTTCCCAGATCCACTCCCAGGGTTGGTTTTGGGGATCCAAGGTCCGATATTCTCGCCCAACCTTCACCTTCTCGGAACCCTAGCCATATAAAGCTTCAGCTCCAGGCACCTTTTCATTCCATCTTTGGCTCCGCCTTCCCATCCCAGGATCTCCACTGCCTTCCCTAGAGTGACAGCTAGCCGCGGGTTGTGTCGCAGTGAGGAGGAGGTGTCCCATCCAATAATCCGGCCGCTTATCGCCGTCGTGCGCCGCCCAGGAGCAGCGCTCGAGCCTCGGGCATCGACGTCCCTCGAGGCAAAGACAAGAGCTCCATGAGCTCTTCCACAGTTGACCTCACGCATCCGGTAAGCTTGATTCTTTCTATCTTTCTCTAATTTCCAGTTACGCCCAAATTCATCTTTCACCGTCGACCATCGATTAGTTCCGCTCCGTCCACCCATTTCATCGATCGACCCGACCATCATCTCCGCCATTCTCCCCTGCACGTTTTTCACCTATCCATCCAACCCAGTTCGCCCCGGAACTGGGAGTCGATCTCCCTCGCCGTCGCATCACCGGAGATCCTTCGCCCTGACGCGCCGACCACCCATCTCGCCTCTAACCGGGTCGAGGCACTTTGCCCTCGACCCAGGTGCTTGTTGTGATACTTTTTAGGTCTCGAAAGGCCCATCTGAGGGCCTACGCATCCAGAGACAGCAGCTCCAGGCCACCGCCGATGCCGGAGCTCCTCGGAGCTCACCGGCCTCATCAGAGAGGTGCATCCGCTGCCGGACGTCACGACGGATCTGTTCCGCATTGTAGCAGCAGCAGAGGAGGTCCACCGTGCGAGTTCTGGGCCGGCGAAGTTCGCCGGCCACCTGTTCTTGGAGGACCTTCCAGAGCCGTCTGATCCTTCTCGCCACTCCAGTTGTGATCCACGTCGTCCATGTGAGGAGCAGCCGACACCGTTGATCTATTTGGGGAGTTGATCTGGACCGTCCGTTGCAGAGGAGAGGTGCCCGTGATCCACGACCGTCAGATCTTCTACGTGGCATCCCCTCCGCTGTCAGATCCGAGCGAGGTTTACTCGAGGAGGCGCCCTCTACCCCCAGCCGTCGGATACACCACATGGCGCATCCTCCACCCTCGAATAATAAGTGGGGTAATTTCACTTAGCCCCCTCCTATTTTGCATTTTTGCGTTAGTCCTGTAAATATTTTCCGTAGTTATTTTAGTTTGGTAAAATTGCATGGAGGACCTTATCGTTTATTTTAATTGCATTTCTACCCCTGTGTATGTTGGACACGTGCATCGTCACATGAATTTGGGTGATTTTGCAATATTTGGGCTGTAGTTTTTACGTGTTATGGAATGAAATATCTTTCTAGTTAATTGCACTTATGCCCCTGGGAATGTTTTTATTAAACATGTGTTGAATTGTTTGGGATTTTTACAACTTAGCCCCTGGACTTTTAGCACCTGTTGTTAATAAGTCCGGGGACTTAAGTTTTCTTGTATTTGGGTCCCTCCGTGCCAGAAGACGTGCTGCACTCGTGGGAATCTAGTATTTTTGCACGAGGACCCCCTGAGCTTCTGTTTTTATTACTTTTTGGCCCCAGAAGATATTTTTATTACGAACAGGTCCCTGTGCACTATGGGCTCTTGTTTGTTTTAAATAAAATATCAAATTTCATCCAAATTGAGTGAAAATTGGATATGGCTTCTGCCACTATGTAGAACTTTCACTAATTTTTGGGAAAATTTTTTAGCCCTTTTATTATTTTTAAAAATTCAAAAACCCTTAATTTTCTGTTTGTTTAGATTTAAAATTCATAAAAAAATATAAAAACCTTTTAAAAATTATAAAAAATTAAGTTTTGTGTGTTCTTGTGTGTTTGATTTTCTGACCACTTTTGGCTTTTTTTTGGAGTTATAAAATTTATAAAAATTGAAAACCCCTAAAAACCCATAAAAATTCTAAAAATTCATAGAAAAACCAAAAATTAATAAACCCTCTTCCTGATTTTTCCTTTTTGTTTATATTTTTCATGAAAAATACCTTCAGGCCTTGATTAGATCATTTGATATTTTTAAATGGTCTTGGGAGCCTGATTGGACAGTTTTCCCTTATTTCTGCCTTGTTTTATTTTTTTGGAAATTCTATAAAAATCATAATATCCTCAAAAAATCACTAAAAACAGTAAAAAATATAAAAATCATAAAAAATATTTTTGTTGAATTTTTAGAGCATTTTAGAGTAATTAAATAATTGGTGAAAGTTGCTTATTATCATTGTTTTCTTATTTTCTTTATTATTAAAATCCCAAAAAAATATAAAAATATTAAAATCCACCAAAAAATATTTGTTTTTATTTTCTTTATTTTTAGAATACTTTGTAGGCCACAAGGCCCTCACGTGCTCCTCGAGACCGACCCTGGGTCCTATACCAGGTTAATATCATAGCGAGACCGCTATTTTGATTTTCATCAATTTTTATCTCTGATCGGTGGTCTGATTCTTTTTCTTGATTGAGCTCTGAGCCTTGAGTGATTGAGGTCACAACGACCTTAGTGACACCTGATTTACCTTAGTCGTTCGGGAGGCTCGTCAGAATGGCACCGTTGCCGGGGAGCATGGCTTAGTAGTCAGTTTTATTTTCATATTATTTTTTTTCTTTTTTGCAGCTTTCCGCGGCTTTTTCGTCGTCTGTGGCTTTTCGCGGCTTTTTATTTTTCTTTTTTTTCATTTTCTTTTATTTTTATTTCTTATCTTTTAATTTTGATTTTATTTATTTGACTTGTTTATTTTTATTGCTATTTTTTTGCATATATACCCCGTTGTCCTTTTACTTATTTTATTTGTTTTATTTTTATCTGGTATGTGACACTCTTTTGTTTTCTTGCGAGGGCCCGAGGACCGAGGCGGCGACTTTCGAGGAGCCGACGCAACCACGGCTATCGGAGGCGGCTCCCTTCTACACGGAGCCGCAGGAGAGCGCGAGGAGACAGTAGAGTGTGGGAGCTTAGATTAGTTTAGTTTAGATTTTAATTTTCAGCTTTTTTGAACTATTGTTGTAATAACACAGGGACATGACTCACTCAGCCGAACACTTAGACTCTCGGGGTCTGTTTCGCCAAGCACTGGTGTGCTCGGGGGACCCCTCGGTTTTACGCGGTTTTCTTCGCAGTTTTTATTTATTTTCTGCCTATTCGGTTTCTCGCGGTTTTGAGCCCCTAGCCTTAGGATTTTTGCTTGACTGTGACGTAATAAATAGGATCCAAATACCCTAATAAAGTTGCCTGTGCCTATAGATCAGTAATTGGACCAAGAATAAAAAAATAATACAATAGTCGATCCACTACCTTCGAGCCTACGCGCCACAGCCCACCCTGCCAAGCGCTGCTCCTGAACTCGATTTGTCGAGAGGAGGAGGGGTGAGCCTAGACCAGACTCTTGGATCGAAGGCTGGTGGTCGACTAGATGTTCTTTCGAGTAGAACTGCTGCTTAGGGCTCGGATTTCCGCCTGCACCATTTAGGTAGTTTTATTTCAGTCTTTAAATTCCGCATGGATCATTTTGCATGTAGACTGCTGGAGTCAGGTAAGCATCTCTTACTCTGCATGCATCATTGATTTTCTCGTGCATCGGCTTTGTTCGACTTCTCCCCCCTGATTTTTGGACTTAATAACCAGGAGAACCGAAAAATTCGTTAGGCGTTTGCTTTTTATTTGAAAAATACCTAAAAATTTGAACCATAAAATTGGGACTGGTTAATTCTATTGACCCTAAAAGACACTCACCGAAAAATTGTCTTAGGGAGAGCAACCCCCTCCTTGTCTGGTTTGCTTGCGCGAGAAAGTGACCCGCACACTAGGCTAGAGCCATATCTGATTTTTTTTCTCGACTGATTACCGGCTTTCTGTATGGGACAGTCAGTTGAGAAAATATTGGATTCCCAACAGGTCACGTTAATCGCTCTGCTATCCTGACTTATCACCTAATAAAAACTGACAAGATAATTGACCGAACCTTTACAGTCTTCAGCTCGCGTTGCGTTGGTGAATCAGGGGTTTGCTTGTGATCATTGTTGTTACCAGATCTCATCCGTCCAACTCGCCAGATCAAGATGATGGGCAGAAGGTCTCTTAGGCAGCCTCTGGCTGCACCGCTTCCCAGTACTTCTACCCGCTCATCTAGGTTGGTTCGCGAGAGCGGAGACCCGCTCTCCGAACCCGAGTTCGACTCCACCCTGTTCCCCCTTGACCCCCCTTCTTTCAGTTCTGATATGCTTATGCCAGATGAGAGACTATCAGATGATTTATCAGCACCTGAGTTTGGGTCGTTTGCTTTTGCAGAGACCATGGCCGACAGCAGTGACGATTACACCCGAGGTCCCCAGCCCCAACAGACATTCATTATGGATCAGGGTGCGATCAACTCCACCCTGATCGCCTCCCTCGAGACAGTTCAGCAGCAGTTGAGGGATCATGGAGCATTCATGATAGAGATGAGGCGTGAGATGGAGTAGTTGAGAGCCGCCCGCGAGCAGTGCGAGCCAGGAGACGGGCCGAGGATACCCGATGATGCGGCAGCCGTCACAGCAGCCGCAACAGCCGCAGCAGATCCACCGAGACCGATGCAGGAGTTACACAACCCCGGATCGACTTTGACGCATCATTGGGTCATTCTTCCAGCCATCGTGGGGAACTTCAAGTTCCCCCCGAACACTTTGCAGCTCCTCCCCTGGTTCCATGGACTCGCCACAGCCCCATCTCCACCTTCAGGAGTTCTTGATGATCTGAAGCACAGTCCACGACAGACAGGTGGACCAGGATACCATCCACATGATTGCCTTCCCCTTCTCCTTAGCAGACAGAGCAGCCACCTGGCTGAAGCATCTGGAGAAGTTTGTCTACACCTGGGAGCAGCTCCGCACTGAGTACTTGAACAAGTACTACCCACTCGGGCGAACGAATGCCGCGAGAGCTTTGATCACCAACTTCTCCATGCTCCCCAATGAGCAATTCCACGAGGCATGTGAGAGGTTCCGTGAGCTGACCGATAGAAGCCCGCACCATGACATCTCGAAACCGAACCTAGTTCAGAGCTTCTTCAGCGGGCTGACACCAGAGCTACAGGGCTTGGTGAATGCTTCTTGTGGTGGGTCCTATTTCGCCAAGGATCATGATCAGGTCTGGGCCATCTACGAGGAGATGGCCGAGAATTATATGGTGATGTCCCAGACCCGACTCTAAACACAGGTACGACCCCAGCCACAGACCGTGCAGTACCAAAGTATAGCACGGGTTGACGCCGGTCCATCCAGTTCGTCAGTGGCAGCAGCACAGACCGAGTCCACAGCCGCCGACATGGGGATCATCAGCGATAAGCTGTACCAGATGGAGATCATTGAGAAGAAGCAGTGCCAGGGCATCACGCAGATGGAGCAGATGGCACAGACTCTGAGTGACCTGAAGACACAACTCATGTGTCTCTAGGAGGCACAGCCGGCTTCCCAGCCCCGTCTTCAGGCACGAGGCGATCCGAGTAGTAGCAGCAGCTCGTTCCAGCGCTTCAGCCACCAGCAGCCTAGACAGGTTCACCTTGTACAGGCGGAGCGATACCAGCAGCCACAACCCACTTACCAGTCACCACCATCTCCAGACATGCAGATGGTGGTTTACCAGCCGGATCAGCCTCTGGCAGTACTCCCGCCAGCCCCCTACGAGTCAGAGCCGTTGATGGATGTCAACGGGATTTGGTACGACCGACCCCAGCCCGGTATCCGACGAGACCATCCCGGATTCCATTGGTCGGCCGGAGGTTCCAGCTCCCAGCAGCAGCCGTCTGGACAGTGTGGCCAGTATAGCCATCGGAGAGATCACCACCACCAGCAGCCCCCAGTGTACCAGCAGCAGCACCAGCAGTCACAGCAGTATGGTCCTCGTCCCTATCAGCAGGGATAGTCTTGGAGGCGTGATCAGCCTCAGCAGCAGCATCATCCACAGTCATACCCCTCTCACCCACAGCACCACGAGCAGCAGCAGCCCCACTACTAGAGAGGCTACCCGTCATGTTCTCATGGGTAATCCTATGAGAACCCCGCCTTGGATGGCATAGCCCGCCTCCTTACCGATCAGCAGGCTACATTCAGACAGGAGATGGATGAGTTCCGCCAGGAGATGCGAGACATTGTGAGAGAGAAGGCCGCCATCCCTGCCCAGATCGAGCCCAATCCGAACAACCTCAAGAGGAAATCTGAGTAGGTAGATTTCACAGAGTATGCCACTCCTAGTGATACATTTGGAGATATGTCTGCATATTTGTTTGATACTGATTTTGTCACACTTAGGATAGGTAGGATGCCAGCAGGCGACACCTCGTCTGAGCGACACCCTGAGGACACTTCCAGAGCGCCAGGCAAGCAGGAGAGCGGTGCTGATGCCGCTAGAGATGATGACGGTGGTACTGATGCCACCATGGATGCTGATCCCACCGGCGGTACTGAGGCCATCGTTTTACCAAATGGAGGAGGTGGTACTGAGGCCACCAAGGTTGTCGAGGCAGAGCGCAGTACTGATGCTGCTACCAGCCGAGGGTGGTGCTGATGCCACCATTTTCACTTATGAGAGTCCTGTAGTTTTTCCTTCTGTGCATGTATCTCAGAACACTTCTGGCAATAAAGGAAAGGGTTCGTTTTCTTCTGGTCCACCTGTGGTGCTTGATGTATGTGTGGATCCTGCCGTCGAGCAGCTTGGACCCTCTCCTAGTCCTTCATCTGAGAAGGACCCTGTGATCCCCTTCCCTAGAGCTCTTCACATGGGGAAGGGGAAGAAAATAGAAAATCCCAAAAAGAGGCAGCAGGAAGAGTTCAGTCAGCAGATGATCGACCGTTTTCACATTCAGTTGGCTCTTCAAGAGGCTTTGCAGCACATCCCTCTACTCCAGCGTTCACTTAGAGACATGACCACAGTTAGGAGGAAGAGAAGGAACCACCAGTCCGAGATCCATGTGCTGACCAGAGCTACTTGTTTTGCAATCCAGAACCGTCTGCCGGCCAAGAGGCCAGACTCAGGAGCCCCATATGTCAGATGCCATATCAGAGAGCAGAGGTTCGACCATACTCTATTAGACAACGGTTCATCGATCAACCTACTTCCAGCAGCCCTTCTCGACCGCTTCGAGTTGGGCACTCTACGATAGAGAAGGACAGTCCTTCAGTTTGCTGATCGATCTGTCAAGAGGCCGAAGGGGTTGCTGAGGGACGTTGTCATCACGATTCAGGGCCTGCAATTCCCCGTGGACTTCGTAGTGTTGGACATGGAGATCCCTGAGTCAGTGATCGATACCCCCATCATTTTAGGTCGCCCGTTCTTGGCCACAACCAAGTCAGTGACCGAACATAATAGCGGGAAGGTATACTTTCACATCGAGGGTGAGAGTGTACAAATAGAAACGGTCGAGGACATAAAAACCAGAGATATAGCACGCTCAGAGACTACATCCGGTACAGAGCAGATGACAGATGCAGGGCCAGACATCCACCAGGACTACGACTTCGTGATTACAGATGATGAGGCAGTTTGGGCAGATCCAGTCGCACATGCCATCCTCTCACCTTCAGAGTTTGCTGATGCAGAGACGTCAGTAGAGGAGAGCTTGGAGAGCGCATTCCTGGTCCAGGATACGGTTCAGTCGGCAGAGCCGGTTCGTGACCGCGAGACTGATTTGTTTTGTGATGACAGTGGTACTGAGGCCATCATGGATGATACAGATCCCTCGGAGTCAGATTTTGATTGGGCAGAGTTTGAGGATTGCATACCAGATCTGACTTCTACTGAGCCTGCAGCTAGGGAGGAGGTAGATGCCGAGCAGAGCAGAGACGGTCCAGTAGGGCAGCCTTCTCCAGATTCAGAGTGTGATCGAGAGTTTCACCATGCGAATTTAGCAGCGTTCACTCAGAGTTTTCAGAGGCCAGATCCACCAGCACCCAGTTGTCCAGAGCTGAAACCACTTCCTGTGTCGCTGAAGTATAGGTTCCTTGCAGGTGAGCATGAGATGTACCCAGTCATTATCTCCGCCGATTTGACTGGAGAGCAGGAATCTCGTCTGATGGGGGTTCTTGAAAAGAACCGCAAGGTGATAGGATGGAGCGTAACCAATCTCCAGGGGACAAGTCCGGCCATGTGCTCCCACCATATCTATCTCGAGGATGAGGCGAAGCCGTCGCGTGAGTTCCAGCAGCGGTTGAACCCGAATCTGAGAGAGGTTGTCATGAAGGAGATTTCGAAATGTTGGAGCGCCGATTTTATCTACCCTATCTCCGACTCCAAGTGGGTCAGCCCGTTGCATGTGGTGCCCAAGAAGACGGGCATCACTACAGTTGTCAGCGAGTCTGGAGAGGAGATTGCTACCCGGGTACCCACTTCTTGGCGGGTATGCATGGATTACAGACGACTCAACCAGGCCACCAAGAAGGATCATTTCCCCTGCCCTTTATAGATCAGATCATTGAGAGACTAGCAGGGAAGAGTCATTATTGTTTTCTGGATGGGTACTCCGGCTACAACCAAGTGGCCATCGCTCCCAAGGACCAGGACAAGACCACCTTCACCTGTCCCTTCGGCACATACGCCTTCAGACGCATGCCATTTGGGCTATGCAACGCCCCTGCGACTTTTCAGAGATGCATGCTGTCTATCTTTTCGGACATGGTGGGGGAGTGCTTGGAGGTCTTCATGGATGATTTCTCGGTCTACGGTGACAGATTCGACTCCTGTCTTGACTGCATAGACCGAGTCCTTCAGCGATGCATTGAGGTTCACCTTGTGCTATCTTGGGAGAAGAGTCACTTCATGGTGACTCAAGGGACGGTGCTTGGCCATATCATCTCCAATAGGGGCATGGAGGTTTATCCGGCCAAGGTAGATGTCAATAGAAAACTCGCACCGCTGTCCAACTTGTGGCATTTACGGTCTTTTCTGGGGCACGTCGGTTTTTACCGACGCTTCATTCATGATTTCAGTAGGATTGCCCAACCGTTGACTGATCTGCTAATGAAAGACACCGAGTTCCTTGTCGATGACAAGTGTCTTTCGTCTTTTGAGACTCTCAAGAGATGTGTTGTTGAGGCTCCTGTTCTCCAGCCGCCTGATTGGTCTCTCCCATTCGAGATCATGACGGATGCTTCCGACTTTGCCGTAGGGGCCATGCTGGGATAGAGGAGGGATGGAGTCCCATTTGCCATTCACTACGCTAGCCGTACATTGGATTCCGCGCAGCGGAACTACACAGTCACTGAGAAGGAGATGCTAGCCGTAGTTTTTGCCCTGGATAAGTTCAGATCGTACATTATTGGATCTAGAGTGACCTTATACACTGATCATACCGCCATCAGGTACCTCATGGCAAAGAAGGATGCCAAAGCCAGATTGACCAGATGGATCCTTCTACTCCAGGAGTTTGACATAGAGATTAAGGATAAGCCTGGAGTCAAGAATGTGGTGGCGTATCATCTCTCTCGATTAGAGCATCTTGAGGATTCTGAGAAGACTGATCCTATATGTGAGACCTTCCCAGATGAGGCGATCCTTGCTATCGCCTCTCTCCCGTGGTACGCCTATATTGGGAACTTTCTTGTTGCTAAGAAAGTTCCACAAGATTGGCCCAAGCAGAGACTTGAGACTTTCCTCGCGAAGGCCAAAGTCCTACCACTGGGAGGATCCCATCCTTTACCATAAAGGAGGGGATAGCGTCTGGCGTAGGTGCATTCCTCAGGAGGAGCACCATAGCGTCCTCACTTACTGCCACAAGCTTGAGGCAGGAGGACATCACTCTGGGAGGAGAACGGCACAGAAAGTGCTCCAATCAGCCTATGGTGGCCTACCCTCTTCAAGGACTCTGATGAGTTCGTGAAGAGGTGTACTGACTGTCAGAGGATGGGCACTTGTGGACAGTGTGATATGATGCCGATGCAGCCCATTCACTTCTGTGAGGTTTTTGACGCATGGGGCATCGATTTCATGGGTCCATTCCCTACGAGTCAGGGATTCGAGTACATTCTGTTGGCCGTGGATTATGTGAGTCGTTGGGTTGAGGCCATCCCCGCCCGAACCGCAGATGCTAGGACTATTTGCAGATTTTTGAGGAAGCATATCATTTCACGGTTTGGGGTACCTTGAGTGTTGATATCTGACGGGGGGTCTCATTTCGTCAACGACCAGGTGAAGGCCCTTGCTAGCGAGTTCGGTATAGACCATCGAATTGACACTCCATACCATCCTCAGACGAATGGTCTTTCCGAAGTGTCGAACAGGGAGATCAAGACTATATTGCAGAAAGTCGTCCGCCCTGACCGAAAGGATTGGTCACAGCTTTTGGACTCGGTCTTGTGGGCATATCGGACGTCTTTCAAGACACCTTTGGGCACATCTCCCTTTCACCTCGTTTATGGCAACACGTGCCATTTACCTGTTGAACTGAGACACATGTCACTTTGGGCAGTCACTGATATACTTTTGGATCCAGATAGTGTAGGAGATCAGAGGAGGGCAGAGTTAGCAGCCTTAGAGGAGCTTCGTGATACCGCCTTCTCAAACAGACTACAGTACAAGGAGAGAGTGAAGGAGTGGCATGATTCTCATATCAACCACAAGCATTTTGAGCCTGGACAGAGAGTATGGTTATTTGATGCTAGGCTTCGTCTATTTCCAGGGAAGCTACAGAGCAAATGGAAGGGACCGTATCTAGTGAGAAAGGTATACGACAATGGGAGTATTGATATATCTGAGTTGTCTTCTGAGAGTACCTTTCGAGTGAACGGCCAGCGGCTCAAGCCATTTCTAGATCATAAGCCACGGGTCATTGATGTTGCCCCTATTCACTTTGCGTGAGATGTGGTCTCTTGACTCACATCTATTGCATCTCATGCCTGATTATCACTGTTCTTCCGACCTGTATAAGTCCAGATGTCCATATCATTCCATTCTTTAGTCCCACGTCCCTTTTCTCATCCTTTGATTATGTTATACTTAGGGTGTACTTTACCCTAAGTATAGGGGGGATGTAGGACTCTCGGGTATTTCTATTGATTCATTCTACCCCTGTTTTTGCTGCCTATACTTAGGGATATTTTACCCTAAGTATAGGGGGGGTAGACCTTGTACATTCTTCACTCGGTTTTCCTTTTGTGTACAGACTGCTATACTTAGGATTATTTGATCCTAAGTATAGGGGGAAAAGACGAGGTCCTCTCGATTTCTATTCTTTCATTCGTCTTTGTATATAGCCTTCCTTTTCACTTCCCTATACTAAGCATGAGTTATGTCTTCTTCATCGCTCTTGACTCTGAGGACATCGTTCGAGCTAAGTATAGGGGGGTGTTTATATTTCATATATACTTTAACCATAACTCGTACTTTGTGTGAGTGTGTAAATAAATAAAAATGGCTAAAAACCCAAAATCCATAAAAATTAAAAATTTTCCCTGTAAATAAACATTCTTTTATTTGCACATACATAGCTATTGTACAAATTATTTTTGTAAAAATGTTTTCAAAAAGTTTCGGTGTGAAGATTGTGTAAACATGTGCATATCAAAACTATGTATATAGTATAAAATTTTTCCAAAATGTTTTGAAAATCAAAAGTTTGCAAAAACCTTGTGTAAATTTGTGTAAATATTTTGCAAAACTTGCATTCATGCACACATTCATGATTTCAAAACATTTTTCAAAAATTTTGCATTTGTGTAAATATTGTGTAAATAGCATCCTTGTATACATGTATATAGTTTTTTCTGGATTATAGTTGACATTTAAACTAGCCTGGAATTAAATTGGGAAATGGAGCTTGATTAAGATCTTAATCCACCTAATTATAAGAGGAACCTTATATGGCTTAGGGTTAAGGCTTTTCAGGTCCATGGTGACAATTCTTTGAGTACACTAGGCTATGATCACATGTCATCTCAATGAGCCTATGTAGAGCACTTAACAACACACACATGACTCATATAGACAATGGCTTTACTTGGACCCGCACTTTGCACCGAGCTCTCTACGGATGAGGTGGTGAGGAGGCAGTCTTCCTTGACTTGGGGTAGCATATGAGGGTAGTACTTCTAGGCGGAACCTCTCTTCTTCTTTTAGTGAAGGAAGTGCGTCTCAACTTGGTCTGGTTGCCATGAGGTCTAACGACAGGAGTTGTGGGTTGCAATAATGCTTCAAAAGAGGGATAGTCTACTGGCTCAAGGGAAAAACTCCTTTATGTATATATGCTTACATTGTATATGATGTATAGATGCACTTGAAAAAAAATGCAAAAAGAAAATAGCTCCAAAAAGGTGGTGGGTCTGATAGAAAATGATAATCCCACCGGAGTATGTATATAGTGCAAATAAGCAAATCTTGAGACTTATGGTTCCATCTTATGTAGCTTGCAGCAGGAAGACTTAGCTACACTGGTTGAGCTCCCAAAGATACATGGCTACACTGGCCATGGTCCATTATCTTCTTCCCCCTCTTCTTGAGCCGGTTGAACTTGAACTTAGAAGGGAATACCCCACTCCTCGAGGAAAGAGTGGCCAGACTAGGGTCATAGAGTTACCTTGTTGGGGAGGGTTGTCATGTTGCTACTTCTGAGGTGGAGAGCTTATATCACATACACTGTACAAGGAAAGATTCATGGTCTTCAGGGTTTGTGTATGAAGACTTGTTCTGATCTGGATTGTTGAGGAGTCTTGATTATAGATTAGTGGATCTTAGAGGCTGTTGAGTTTTAAACCTAAGTCTAAATAAGGTTCCGACACAATAATAATCCAAATATCTGATCGAGCTCCATATCTCAATTTAATGAAGGCAAGTTTAATTATCAGCATTAATCCATGCATTTTCTCCTCCTTTTCTTTTTCTTTCTCTTTTTCACTTCTTTTTCAAATAAGTGTTTTCTAAGGGACTAGCAAAGTCAAGTATAGGCATCACTCTTTATTCTTTTTTTAGCTATAAAACCCATGCAAAACACATGTATATTTCTGTAAATATCAATAATTAGCATTCAACATGCATTGTGTAAAAATGAATAATTAGCATGTTTTTGGGCATAAATAAAAGAATAAAGAAACAAAAGAAAAAGAGGGAGATATTTAGAATAAATATTGAGCGACCTAATCCCAAGGGAGGGCTCAGCATGGCCTGACCGCTTAAAAACCCAAGTAGAGAGAGATAAGGAAGCTCATGTGTGTACATATATACCTATATATAAATAAAAATATTTTCCTCTATATAAAAATAAAAATGGGTGCGTATTTATGTGTATATATTTGTAAATACAAAATCAAAATAAAAATGGAGAAATAAAGATAAAATTCAAAATCCCTTCATCATTATATAAAAGCCATGAACATAAAACCCTCTATCCATTTATTTATCCCTATAAATAAATAAATAAAAATCTAACAAAAATATGTACATATTCTATACTTCATAATGTGAATAAATAAAATAAAAATTACAAAAAAAATAAAATAAAAATAAAACCAAACCCATCATTGTATATATACCATGTACATATGTACATATAAGTATTTATTTAACCCTTGTAAATAATAAATAAAAATAAAATAAAAATATAAAATTATTCTAATATTTATTTTATAAATAAATAAAATATAAAATTGGAATAAAATGTATAAAAATAAATAATTAAAAATCAAAAATTAAAAATATATAGTGTATATACCTATATATAATATACTATTTTGTAAATACCTAATTTTTATTTCAAAAAAATAAATAAAAATCACAAAAAAATAGTTTATAAATAAATAAAAATTTTTCATGTTTTGAGTTTTTTCGAAATTCAGCCATTTACTATTTTTTATTTAATTTCTAAATATTTATTAAATGGTGTGCTTTGATTGGTCCACGGGGGATGTTGACCCCTGGTCAACTCTCCCCCCAGGACCACCAGAGTCGGATCTTGTCGCCCCGACCCGAGTTCTCCCAATTATCGCGCCTTGATCCGAACACCAAATCCGCAAACCCCGAGTCCTAATCCTTCCTTGATCTTCCTTGATCCATGCCCGGGGTGGGCTTTGGGGATCCGAGCTCCGATATTCTCGCCCGACCTTCACCTTCTCGGACCCCTAGCCATATAAAGCTTCAGCTCCGGCCACCTTTTCATTCCATCTTTGGCTCCGCCTTCCCATCCCAAGATCTCCACTGCCTTCCCTAGAGTGACAGCTAGTTGTGGGTTGTGTCGCAGTGAGGAGGAGGTGTCCCAGCCACTGATCCGGCCGCTTATCGCCACCGTGCGCCTCCCAGGAGCAGCGCTCGAGCCTCGGGCATCGACGTCCCTCGAGGCAAAGACCAGGAGCTCCAGGAGCTCTTCCACAGTCGACCTCACGCATCCGGTAAGCTTGATTCTTTCTATCTTTCTCTAATTTCCAGTTACGCCCAAATTCATCTTTCGCCGTCGACCATCGATTAGTTCCGCTCCGTCCACCCATTTCATCGATCGACCCGACCATCATCTCCGCCATTCTCCCCTGCACGTTCTTCACCTATCCATCCAACCCAGTTCACCCCAGAACTGGGAGTCGATCTCCCTCGCCGTCGCATCGCCGGAGATCCTTTGCCCCGACGCACCGACCACCCATCTCGCCTCTATCCGGGTCGAGGCACTTTGCCCTCGACCCTAGAGCTTGTTGTGATACTTTTCAGGTCACGAAAGGCCCATCTGAGGGCCTACGCATCCAGAGACAGCAGCTCCAGGCCACTGCCGTCGTCGGAGCTCCTCGGAGCTCGTCGGCCTCATCGGAGAGGTGCATCCACTGTGGGACGTCACAGCGGACCTGTTCCGCATTGTAGCAGCAGCAGAGGAGGTCCATCACGCGAGTTCTAGGCCGACGAAGTTCGTCGGCCACCTGTTCTTGGAGGACCTTCCAGAGCCGTCCGATCCTTCTCGCCGCTCCAGTTGTGATCCACGTCGTCCATGTGAGGAGCAACCGACACCGTTGATCTATTTGGGGAGTTGATCAGGATCGTCCGTTGCAGAGGAGAGGTGCCCGTGATCCACGACCGTCAGATCTTCTACATGGCATCCCCTCCGCCGTCAGATCCGAGCGAGGTTTACTTGAGGAGGCGCCCGCTACCCCCAGTCGTCGGATACACCACGTGGCGCATCCTCCGCCCTCGGATAATAAGTGGGGTAATTTCACTTATGCCCCCTCCTGTTTATCATTTTCGTGTTAGTCCTATAAATATTTTCCGTAGTTATTTTAGTTTGGTAAAATTGCATAGAGGACCTTTTTGTTTAATTTAATTGCATTTCTACCCATGTGTATGTTGGGCACGTGCATCGTCCCGTGAATTTTGGTGATTTTGCATTATCTGTTCTGTAGTTTTTACGTGTTATGGAATGAAATATCTTTGTAGTTAATTGCACTTATGCCCCTATGAATGTTTTTATTGAACATGTGTTGAATTGTTTGGGCTTTTTACTACTTAGCCCTTAGACTTTTAGCACATGTTTCTAATAAGTCCGGGGACTGAAGTTTTCTTGCATTTGGGTCCCTCCGTGCCCAGAACACGTGCCGCGTGCGTGGGAATCTGGTATTTTTGCATGAGGACCCCCTGAGCTTCTGTTTTTGTTACTTTTTGGCCCCAGAAGATATTTTTATTACGAACAGGTCCATGTGCACAGTGGGCTCTTGTTTATTTAAATAAAATATCAAATTTCATCCAAATTGAGTGAAAATTGGATAGAATTTTCACCAATTTTTGGGAAAATTTTTGAGCCCTTTTATTATTTTTAAAAATTCAAAAATCCTTAATTTTCTGCCTATTCAGATTTAAAATTCATAAAAAAATATAAAAACCTTTTAAAAATTATAAAAAATTAGGTTTTGTGTGTTCTTGTGTGTTTGATTTTCTGACCACTTTTGGCTATTTTTGGAGTTATAAAAATTATAAAAATTGAAAAACCCCTAAAAACCCATAAAAATTTTAAAAATTCATAGAAAAACCAAAAATAATAAACCCTCTTCCTGATTTTTCCTTTTTGTTTGTATTTTCCATGAAAAATACCTTCAGGCCTTGATTAGATCATTTGATATTTTTAAATGGTCTTGGGAACCTGATTGGATAGTTTTCCCTTATTTCTGCCTTGTTTTATTTTTAGAAAATTCTATAAAAATCATAAAATCCTCAAAAATTCACCAAAAACAGTAAGAAATACAAAAATCGTAAAAATATTTTTGTTTGAATTTTTAGAGCATTTTAGAGTAATTAAATAATTGGTGAAAGTTGCTTATTTTCATTGTTTTCTTATTTTCTTTATAATTAAAAATCCAAAAAAAATATAAAAATATTAAAATCCACCAAAAAAATATTTGTTTTTATTTTCTTTATTTTTAGACTACTTCGTAGGCCGCAAGGCCATCTCGTACTCCTCGAGACCGACCCTGGGTGCTATACCAGGTTAATATCATAGCGAGACCGCTATTTTGATTTTCATCGATTTTTATCTCTGATTGGTGGTATGATTCTTTTTCTTGATTGAGCTCTGAGTCCCGAGTGACTGAGGTCACAATGACCTTAGTGACACCTGATTACCTTAGTCGTTCAGGCGGCTCATCAGTGACTTAATTTTACCTAGAGTAACCCTCTAAGAAGCATAAATATTCCTTCCCGGCCAGTCTTTCGACTATCTAGTCGATGAAGGACCATAGAAAGTGGTCCTTTTTGGTTGAAAGATTTAAACATCTATGATCCACACAGATGCGACATGAGGTCGGTACTCTGGTCGTAATATCCCCTCCTTTATTGTCGGTAACAATGGTGATCTCAGATTTCTTCAACATGGCGTACAAGGGACTCACCTAGTTGTAGTCGAGGATGGGATAGATGAATCACGCTCCCACCATTTGGTAATTTCTTTCATGACAACCTCTTGTAGGTTTGGATCAATCTATGCTAGAATTCCCGAGAGGGTTTGCTTTCTTCTTCAAGATAAATGTGACGCAAGAAAAGTAAAGGATTTATCCCATGGAGATATGTAATATTCCAACCTATTGCCTTGTGGTTTCTTTTAAGAACCTCAAGAAAATGATATTCTTGCTCTTCAGTTAGATGGGAATTTATGATGACCGGGTGCATATCTGGTTCTCCAGCAATGAAGGTATATTTCATGTTCTAGGGAAGAGGTTTGAGCTCTGGTGGGGTAGGAATCAGCTTGGTGGATTTCAGCAACTGTAATGGGTGTTAAATCTTCCATTTTTTGTTGTCCACCATTAAGCATTCAGAATTAGAAATTAAAACATTACACAAATCGATGATAAAATCATCCTACTCATACGGGGATGATTATTTAATTATTTCAAGATAAACATCAACAATGATCTCATCATCAAAGACCTCAGTAAATTCAACTACGCTATCCAGGTTTTCCTCTTTAGAGGGAAATTTCTGTGTCTCATTGTCATCTAATAATAGATGGGTATCTCTGATTTCAGCCAAAAAGTCACAGTGTTCTTGCTCACGCGATTCAAGCTTTCTCACAAAATATGTCACTTCAACAGGTTTTGATTCTGGAATCGTTTATATCATCACTTTGTCACTACTAGAGCGGAACATGATCTCTCTAGTGTCGTAGTCTACCACTGCCTCGGTGGTTCGAAGGAACGACCGACCAAGAATGATTGGAGTGTGGAGGAGAGGTCTGAAGGTATCCAAGTCTAGGACAATGAAAGCCAAGGTGAACTGTATCCCTTAAACTGTGATGATTATGTCCTCCAACATGCTCCTAGACTACTTAACTGATCTATCCACAAAATGGAGAATCATCTTTGTGGGCTTGAGCAGCCCTACATCAAATTTGGTGAGCATGGAAGAAGGCAACAAATTTATAGACAACCCACTATTGAGCAATGTACGCTCAAGATCCTGACTGAATATCTAGCATCTGACGAGTGAAGCTCCCTTGTCTTTCTTTTGTTCAGGAGATTGCTGATGGCATTGACAGTGACCATGGTGAGAATGTGCATCTCTGGTTTTCTTTGTCGATTTCTACAGTTCAGATGCTTTGTTGTACATGCTTCTTTCAGTCCTCCTTTCACAACGGACATGTACTCCATGGCTTTGAGTAACGACATTTCAATCATAATATTTTGCAATATTTTGACAATGTCAGGACTAAAAAAAGCATTTTCAAGTTTTTATGGTTTTTGATTTAATAACATATCGAAAAGGAATATGTACATCAGAAGAAACTATATTATGTAAATGTTATCATTGTGTACATGTAGATGGCAAAAATATGCAAAATAATCTACATTCTAGGGACCAAAAAAATATGCAGGCTTGGCTCCATCAATTGGCACTGGTTCGGCTACACCTGCTGGCTTTTCCATTATTGGCAAGACTTCACCTCGTATGTTGCTTTATTTTTGTATTTTTGTGTTTTCTTTATTTGTGCTTTTGGAGTGGGTGGTGTTGCATCATCCAAAAAATCTTTGGCCCCTTCGATTGGATTGGTTGGGGATTCGCCATCAGATGCTTTTTGCTTTCCTTAGGGTGTCATATTGTTCCTGAAAGTTACAACATTAGACAAGCAATATCATTTCTACCTGAATCGAGTTGGTCACTATAGACTACTTGCTCCTTGCGATAGAAGTTATTCGGGTTGGCTTCGACCTGGGCTGGAATGGAAATTTTGGTGGTCTTCCACTCGTCTATATTCTGGCTCATCGAAGCCATATTCTTGATGAGTCATTCAAAACAATCTATTGCATTGACTGGGGCGGCTAATAAATGTTAAAATTTAAGTGTCTAACACCGGGTATTGGAGGGCCTGTGGTGCACGACAAGTCAGATCTGTCAATTGTTGTGTTAGCCACTCTCATAGCACTTAACACTCAATCAAAGCATGCAATCAACAATTAACCCACACTAATGCTCAATCAATGAATAATAGCGAGCTAAAGTTTAATATGTCCTACGTGATGATATGTATAGTATCCAAGCGTAGGGGTTGAACCACAAAGGAGCAATGGGAATAGAGCACAAAAATTGACTAAAAAGACAATAAATGTTTATGTTTTTATAAGGACTTTTTATTTTTTTTGTAGGTTTTCATATTTTATTTTTTGGAATTTTAATTTATATTTTTGTTTTGTTTTTTATTTCATATTTTTTATATTTTTATGTTTTCTGATTTTTAATTTTTTTTAATATATGTAATATGTATATAGGTTATATAGATAATAGATATACAATAGATATACAATAGATATATAATATAAATATATATAATTATAGAAGAATCGTTAAAAATACCCTAGTACAATCCTTTTTTTCATGGGTATTAAAATATTTGTTGGGATTTTATAATAATAATAATATAAGTAAATAATATAAGTAAATATAGGTATATAAATTATACACTAATATATATAGCTATAAATACTCAAAATAGGGGAAATAAAATGTTTTTATATTTTTTTCTATTTTAATATGTTTTTGTGATTTTTCATTTAATTTATGCTATTTTTTATATTTTTAATTGAATAAAAAGAGCAAAACAATGAGCAATAATATATAACCGGATCATTTCAGAATTTTAAAATAGATAAATAGCTCAAAATTTTCTATAACTAATTTTAATAGAGAATATATAAGATAAATAAAATACGAAATAGAAAGTGTTATTTTTATTTTTCAAGAATTTTTTTAAAAAATTTTAAATATTTTTCGGTTTTCAATTTTTAGTGTTTTTCTTTTGTGATTTTTAATGATTTTTGGTTTTTAGTCTAGAAATGGAACAATAAAACTACTGTAATTTTTTGGTTTTTTGAAAAACATTTTTCTAATTTTTATTCAATTATTAATGGAAACAGGCAAAAAATGCAATAGTTTCGAATTTTTAAATATAATAAAATATTTTAAATGGCCTTGTGAAAAAAATTTTAATTTAGTAGAATGTCAAACACTTAAAATAAATTTACTATGATTTTTTGAATGAAAATGATACTTTTAATGCAAGAAATAGAAGAAATAAAAATTATAATACTAGCCGGGACCTAATTGCAATAAAAAATAAGCAAAAATGCATTCTAGAACACAAAATGAAACTATAGAGGCCTCTGCATAAATTTCCACTACTATTTAATTCATACAATGTTGGTATGGGTATAAATGTAATTTTCAAAAAGCAGACAAACATGCAATATATCCAAAAAGTTTTGAATTGGAATAAAAACTTTATGGATTAAATATTAACAAAACCATAGAGGAGGTCAATTCAAAAAGCCCGGCCCTAACTCGCACATGCATGTGAGGTGACGTGGTGAAGGACCTTGATACAAATAAAAGAAGTACGGCGGTTGTTATGCAAATAATACAAAAATATTGTAATGGAAAATAAAAGTTTCTAGATGACAAAAAAAGACAAAAAGGTGGGGGTGAAGTGTGCAAAATACCCCCACTATAGTGTGGGCGAACGGCTTGATGCGCTTTACTAATACACATGGTGTCGCCTCAACAATAAAAAACTGTTCGGCTGAGGACTGCTCTGATTAGATTTCCCTAGGAGATCTGACGGTTGATGAGAGATCAATCCGACGACACCTGCTTGATCTGGATGCCCCTAAAGATCGGACGGCCGAGAGTCCCGGAGGAAGAACAAGGAAGAACACCTGAAATGGAGAACTTTGATCTGGCCCCCAGAGAAGCTCTGGCAACCAGAGGGGTACGGGAGTGGCTCAAAAGGACGTTGGGAGGTTCCTACAGCTACTGGAGGGTGTCAGATAGCTCGAAGGATTGCTGAGGGATCCCAGGAGTTCGAGGAAGGACAGGACTTCATGGAACCTCTAACTTTGACAAAATCGACCCGGATGGGGTCTTTGGACCTCCATAACCTACAAGGGAAGCACAAACACAAAAGGGGGACTTTTGGGGGTCTTGTCGGGCAGGGATGGACGAAGGTGGAGTCGGGCGGAGGGTCTCTGACGAGAGGCAGAGAAGATACCATGATTGCTTGATGTGGGGAAGATTAAGATGAACGAAGGTGTATTGGGCAAAGTAGAAGCAAAGTGGAACGAAGAGGGGGAGATAGATGCGATAGAAGACAGTCAAAGTATGAGGAAACGGTGGCCCGATCTTAGCTCTGACAGACTACGAATTGGTGATTTCACGTAAAATAAAATGAAAATAACTGAAAGTAAATATTGTACTATGCTACCCTAAGTCCCACCAATGAAAAAACAGAGTAATATATGTCTCAACATCAAGAATGAAGGAGCAGGTTGGAGCTCCTCCTGGTGGTGGCCGGCAAGCTCGGATCGCCTGCTACATACCTATTACTCCGTTCCAATTGACTTGGCTCTCTTCAGGTTGTTACCAGGGAGCTTCAACATCGATATATCAAGGGATTTCGAGGCCTAAGAGGGAACAAATTCAAATGGAGATGGGTTTATATGTACAGGAATGGGTTTGATTAAGGTGACAACTCAATTCGATGATCCTCAGATCGAGGAAAGGTGTTGGCATGAAAGAACAATTATAGAGGTTCGAAAGTCATGAAGGAATCGAAGCGAAAGAATGAACTAATCTCGTGGGGAAATCGAGGAAGACATTCATCTAGACTTTGACACGTGAAGACCTAGGGAGGATGGGGATTTGACCGGATCAACCAAGACCGGTCTCCCATTGGTCCACGTAAGCGGGCTAAACAATAAAACTTGGAAAATTCCTTATTAAATAAATTTAAAATAATAAATGATTTTATTAATTTTTGGCCAAAACATGAAAAATATTTATTATTTTCTATAGTATTTTTATGCTTATTTTTATTTATTTTTACAAGTTAATTTATTTTATGTTACTTTCTATTTGTATAAATATATATTTACTTATATATTATGTATTTTATTTTTATTTTCTATTTTACTATTTTATACATTTAATATATATATGTATATTTACATATTATTTAAATACACATAAACATAATTTTATTTATTTTTATGAAGTTCTATGTATACTTAAATACATATGTATGTATAATATATGGAAAAATGTGGATGCCCCACGCCATTTTTCCGCAACTTTTTATTCTTTTTTTTTTTAAAATATCACCATGTATATTCATCAATATATACCACAAATATGGCATTGGAATTTTGTCAGAAATGGAGACTCCTATCCCCTCCATCAAGAACACGTAATTTTAACTGTCTAAACATTGATGTAATCGACCAGTTCTAGATGGAGGGAATAAGAGTCTCCGTTTCTGACAAAATTCAAATGGCATATTGGAGGGACATATAAATGAATATACAAGGTGATATTTAAAAAAAATTATGGGAAAATGGTGCGGGGGCAGCTGCCCATCAAACCCATAATATACAGGTATATGTTTGTATAATTCATCTATATATTTTAGTATACTTATTTATTTTATTGCATTTTTAATGCTTTTATTTTAGTTCAATTATGTATATGTATTTCATATATTATTTATAAAATTATAAAAATATAAAATAATGAAAAATATAAAGAATAAATAAAATGATTATTTTATTCAAGTAAATTGTATAATGAGGACCCAAAACCTAACTTTTGCGTCTTAACTCCAATTTGAATGAACCTACCTTCATTAAATAGATAATTTAATTTTAGAAACAATAAAGAGAGTTTGGTGAATTTTGAGTTCATATGGAGAAGATATAGGTCTGGTACGTTTTTATTTTGGCTTTTATTTTAAGTGTCTAGGGCACACTGTGAATTATTTTTACATGAAATAAATTTTGTATTTTTCTATGTATTTTTATCTACAAATTTCATGTACAAAGTTTATTTATTTGAGGTATAAAAAATAAAGAATAAAATAGGTTGCCCAAGTTTCCTCGAAAGCCAGGTCAGAACAAGTCGATGTCATACGCAACCCCTTATGTCTATGGGTCTATCTTGTACATTGTCAGTGATATCTAGCTCCTCTCAGCTGATGTGGTAAAAGACATGCTTCTACAACATGGTGACCCTAATTCCCCAATCTAGTAAACTCTTTCCTCGAGAAGTAGGGTAATCTCTTCAAAGATCAAGTACAACCGGCTCAAGAAGAGGAGGTGGAGAAGAGAATGGATGGTAGCCAGCGTAGCTACTGATCCTAGGATGCTTGACCAGTGTAGCCAAGTCATCTGGTTGCAAGCTTACATGGATCTTTGACTTCGAAGCTCAGGCTTGCTTATTAACTGTATAAATAATATGACGATAATTTATTTTTCCTGAATTTTTACCTATCTATTTTTTGGAGTTTTTGATTTTTTTTACAATTTTTAGTACTATATACATCATCATTTACATAAGGACATTTTCCTCATGAGCCCGCAAACTATCCCTCTTTTGAAGCATTATTTCAACCCACAACAATCTGTCATTAGACCTCATGGCTACTCGACCAGGTTGAGGCACAATGGCCATGGAATCGTGACTTATATGTTTCCATTCTCTTGTGTCCCATGTTGGCAACACCTGCACTCTACCACTTCAACTGACTTGAGCAATGTGTAAGGTGCATGTACTCAAGTTAGGTCATTGTCAACAAGAGTCATGTGTATGTTCTGAAATATTCTACTTAGGTATCCAAGACGACAATGAACCTAGTCTTGTGGTCTCGAAGAATTAAGTCTAGTAGACCTGAAGTGCCTCAATTCTAGTCCCTATGAGGTTCCTGTGATTAAGTAGATTAAGGTCGAACAAGCTCCAATCTTCAGATTTTATTTAGACTAATTCAATTGTCATTATCGATTCGAAAAGTGCAAATGCATTGTACAATGTAAGAAAATATGATTGTGAAGTAATTTTCAAATTTTTAGCTTTTTATGTTTTTTTTTAAAAATGTTTGCAAATTTTTAGGGATTTTTGACAACCAAAGAGTTAATGAAGAATTATGTGCAAATATTTACATGGGAGTGCCTTTTTTATTTACAAGAATTGGGGTGTTGAAGATTTGATAAGTTTAGTGTTAGTTGTTTTTACAAGTTTGTAAAGAATTTTTATTTGATATATTATATATAGGGTTCCCACAATAGTTTGAAAATAATTTTACAAACATTTTGAAAACATATATTTGCAAATAATTTAACAAACATTTACAAAATTTGAAAATCATTTCACAAAGATTTGTCAAACATTATATATAGATTTGTTTCAAAATATTTTTGTAACCTTTTTCCAAATCATTTGAAACAAATTTTCAAAAAAAATCATACAAATAAAAGAATTTTTTACAAACAAAACATTTTTATAATTGTTTCAAAATGTTTTAAAAAAGTTTTCCAAACAGTTTTCAATGGATTTTTCAAAGCTTTTAAAAATGTTTTGTTTGTAAAAGTTTCTTTTATTTTTGTAAATAAAAATTTCCTCCAATAAGCTAGTAGCCCTTCCTACCAGCTGGTCTACTTTCCTTCCCCTGATGTTCAGATCCCCATTGAGCACCTAATATATTTTGATCAGTGCTCTGAGCCATTCCAGTGGATGATGTTTGGTGAGTACATACATTATCATATGTCACATCTTATTAGCCTCTCTCAGCAACCCTACATCCTCTCAATTAACGAGTGTGATCATTTTTTCGACGATGATAGTTTAGATGCCATCATGACCTTGCTTTCCATTAATCCGCTTGCATTACGTCCCGAGGGTTTTCTACAGGTGGATGCAACACTTTCTAGGTACTTGGTTTCACCCACGGATTGTGCAATCGGTTTGTCGAGTGCTGAGAATGAGTCATCTGATTACTGTAACTCCTTTGAGTCCGCTCTCCTTAACGACCCTCATGCAGATGAGCCATGCTTTGTGGCATTATATGATTTCTCTGATCTTTCGACCATATGTCCATCAGATACCCAGTTGCTTAGAGAGTCTCATGATCTTTACTCATCCTATCTTTATGAGATTGTGAATGATGTTGAGGATTCTATCATTGATCCATCCTTCTCCACATTTGATTTTGTCATCTTTGATCACTCACTCCATTCTTGTAAGCTGATGATTTCTTATGAACCACCGGACCTTGGCTTATTTGTCATTTCTTTTCTCTTAGTGGTGTACACTCACTTGATTGTATATACATGTGTTATTTTTGAGTCCATCATCGTTCTCACTATTAGATGATGACAAGAGTACAATATTCGACTGATTGATGTCATCCTGAACCTTGACACAGCTTTATCCTAAGCTTTGCGCTCGACTAAGGGCGTAAAACCTAACGTTCGTTGAGAGGAACCTCAACAATCCACACCTCTTGTATATACAAGTTTGTTCTTCCGATCTTTCTCTCTCTTGTTTGTCTTACATCCAAGATCTACTATTTGATATGCGTGTCTATACTTAGGACATACTTTGTCCTAGACCGAGTGTCCTTCCTTCGTTCTATTTCATCACTGGTGTTGTTGCCTATACTTAGGGATATTTTACCCTAAGCATTAGGGAGTGATGTGTACATCCCCAGCAATGATGCCATTTGATGAATGCTAAAATTAAAGTGTCTAATGTCTGGTCTTGGAGTACATGTGATGTCTGACAAGTCAGATCTAGCAATCACTGTGTCAGCCACTCTCATGGCACTAAACACTCAATAAAAGCGTGTAATAAACAATTAACCCACACTAATGCTCAATCATTGAATAATATTCAGCTAAAGTTTATTATTCCCTACATAATGATATGTATAGTATGCAAGCGCAGAGGTCGAACCATAAAGGAGCAATAGGAATAGACCACAAAAATTGACTAAAAAAGATTAAAAAAATGTTTTTATGTTTTGTGGGGATTTCTGATTTTTTGCGTTCTTAATATTTACTTTTTTTGGGAATTTTATTTTATATTTTTTGGTTTCTTTTTATTTTATATTTTTTATAATTTTATGTTTTCTGATTTTTAATTTTATTTTAGTATATGTAAAATGTATATAGGCTATATGGATAATAGATTTATATAATAGATATATATACATATACAATATAAATATAAATATATATATATATATATAATAGAGACATATTAGGAAAAATACCATAAGTACAATACTTTTATTTTTTAAGGGTATTAAAATATTTTTTGGGGATTTTTAATAATAATATAAGTAAATAATATAAGTAATTAAAGTTATATTTATACTATAGGCTAATATATATAAATATAGTTACAAATAATCAAAATAAGGAAAATAAAATGTTTTCATCTTTTTTTTACATTTTAATCTATTTTTGTGATTTATCTTTTATTTTTTGCTATTTTTTGTATTTTTAATTGAATAATGTGCAAAATGGTGAGCAATAGTATATAGTCAGATTGTTTTGGAATGTAAAAATAGCTAAATAGCTCAAAATTTTCCAAAACTAATTTTATAGATAATATGTAATATAAGCAAAATACAAAAATAAAAGTGGTATTTTTTATTTTTCAAGAATTTTTTATATTTTTAAAAGATTTTTAGGGTTTTTCAATTTTTAATGCATTTCTTTTAAGAATTTTAACAATTTTTGGTTTTTAGTCAAAGAATGTAACAATAAAACTATTGTAATTTTTTTGGTATTTTTAAAAACATTTTTCTAAATTTTTATGTATTTTTAATGGAAATGGGAAATAAATGCAATATTTTTGAAATTTTAAAAATAGAAAAATATTTTAAATGGCCTTACGAAAAACATATGTGATTTCATAGGATGTCAAGCACTTAAAAAAATTCCTGGAAATTTTTAATGCAAAATAATAATTTTAATGCAATATATAAGAAAATTTTCAATATTGGTAGGGACCTAATTGTAATTAAAATAAACAAAAATGCATTCCAGAATATAAAATGAAACTATATGTGCATCTATGTAAATTTTCCAAGATATGTTATTTATATAATGTTGGTAGGGTATAAATGTAATTTTCAAAAAGAGGAAGGGCATACATGTAATAAATCCAAAAAAATTAGAACTAGAATACAAATTTTATGGACTAAATAATAACAAACACTCGAGGGGATCCTTGCAAAAAGCTCGTCTCTCATGCGCACAGGCATGTGAGGTGTGATGTCGTGAATGGCCTAAATGTAAATAAAAGAAGTATGGGGGTGTTATGCAAATAATATAAAAATATTATAACAACAAATAAATTTTACTAGACTAAAAATAAAAGACAAAGTTAGGGTGAAGTGTGCAAAATACCCCCACTAAGGCGTGGATGGATGGTTGTATGAGCTTTACTAATACACCTGGCATTGCCTCAATGGTGGATGATGGTTCGGCTTTGTACGGCTCTGATTAGATCTTCCCAAGAGATCTAATGGCTACTGGGCGATTGATCTGACGGAATAAAAGTGTGTAATCAACAACTAACCCACAATAATGATCAGTCAATGAATAAAAATGAGCTAAAATTTATTATGCCCTATGTAGTTATATATATAGTATGCAAGCGTAGGGATTGAACCACAAAAGAGCAACATGAATGGACCATAAAAAATGACTAAAAAAGACAAAAAAATGTTTTTGTGTTTTTATAGGGATTTCTGATTTTTTGGGTTCTTTATATTTAATTTTTTGGGAGTTTTATTTTTTATTTTTTGTTTTGTTTTTAATTTTATAATTTTATAATTTTATATTTTTATATTTTTTGACTTTTAATTTCCTTTTTAATATATGTTATATGTATATAGGCTATATAGATAATAGATATATAAAATTGG
Organism: Ottelia alismoides; assembly: GCA_037367405.1. Lineage (NCBI taxonomy): Eukaryota > Viridiplantae > Streptophyta > Magnoliopsida > Alismatales > Hydrocharitaceae > Ottelia > Ottelia alismoides. The sequence continues at coordinate 278,796 of JAZKJV010007022.1, read as the reverse complement.
TGTATATAATATAAATATATATATATATATATAATATAGACATATTAGAAAAAATACCCCAAGTATAATATTTTTATTTTTCAAGGGTATTAAAATATTATTTGGGATTTTTAATAATAATAATAATAACTTAAGTAAATAATATAAGTAAATATAGTTATATTTATACTATAGGCTAATTTATATAAATATGGTTAAAATAATAAAAATAGGGAAAATAAAATGTTTTTTCTTTTTTATATTTCAATCTATTTTGTGATTTTCTTTTAGTTTTTGCTATTTTTTGTATTTTTAATTGTATAAATAGTGCAAAATAGTGAGCAATAATATATAACCAGATTGTTTTCGAATTTAAAAAAAAGCTAAATAGCTCAAAATTTTCCAAAACTAATTTTATAGATAAGATATAGGATAAGTAAAATACAAAAAGTTAAAAGTGGTATCTTTGGATTTTTCAAGAACATTTTCTAATTTTTTTGTAATTTTTAATGAAGATAGGGAATAAATGCAATATTTTTGGATTTTTAAAATTAGGAAAATATTTTAAATGGCCTTACAAAAATATTTTTGATTTAATAGGAAGTCAAGAACATAAAATAAATTTCCTACGAATTTTTAATGAAAATTATAATTTTAATGTAAGAAATACAAGAAAAAATACAATACTGGCAGGAATCTAATTATAATTAAAAATAAACGAAAATGCGTTCCAAAACACAAAATGGAACTATAGGGTCTTATGCGCAAATTTCCAAAAAAATTAATTCATACAATGTTGGTAGGGGAATAAATGTAATTTTTAAAAAGAGATAGGGCATACATGCAATTTATCTAAAAAGTTTTGAACCGGAATACAAATTTATGGAGTAAATAATAACAAAACCCTCGAGGGGACCTTGCAAAAAGCCCACCTCTCACGCGCACAGGCATGTGAGGTGATGCGTTAAAGGACCTAAATGTAAATAAAAGAAGTACATGGGTTGTTTTGTAAATAATAGAAAAATATTATAATGACAAATAAATGTTATTGGACTAACATAAAAGACAAAGTTGGGGTGAAGTGTGCAAAATACCCCCACCAAGGCGTGGATGGATGGGTTTATGAGATTTACTAATAACGTGGCGTCACCTCAATGGCAGATGATGATTCGACTACACACACCTAGAATGGTGAACTTCGATCTGGCCTCTAAAGAAGCTCCGACCACTAAGCGGCACATGAGTGGCTCAAAAGTACTCTAGGAGGTTCTTGCAGGTGTTGGGTGTGTCAGATAACTCCAAGGGCCATCGGAGGGGTCCCAGGAGGTCGAGGAAGGATGGGGATTCAAGGAATCTCTGACTTTAACAAAATCGACCCAGATGGGGTCTTTGGACCTCCAAAACCTGCAAGGGAAGCACATGTATGCAAAGAGGGGACTTCTAGGGTCTTGTCGGGCGGAGATGGACGAAGGTGGAGTCAGGCGGAGGGTCTCCGACGAGCGGTAGCGCTGAGACCATGATCGCTTGATATGGTTAAGATCAAGCAGAACAAAGGTGTATAGGTCAAAGCAGAAGCGTAGAGGAGGCGATTGATGTGGTAGAAGACAATCAGAGTGCGAGAAAATGATGGCCGAAGCCCATCTCCGACAAACTACGAATCCATGATCTCATGTAAAATAAAATGAAATAACTGAAAGTAACTGTTGTATTACGCTACCCTCAGTCCTAGGAATGAAAAGAGCGAGTAATATAGGGCTCAACCTCGAGAATGAAGGAGTCAGTCGGAGCTCCTCCTGGTGGTGGCTGACGAGCTCGGATCGCCTGCTACAAACCTCTTCCTTCGTGACAATAGACTTGGCTCACTTCCTGTTGTCACCAGGGAGCCTCAACATTTAGAGATATTGGGATTTTGAAGCATAATAGGTATCAAATTCAAATGGGGACGGGAAAGGGTATTTGTACAAGCTCAGGTTTGACAGAGGTGACAACTCAATCCGTTGATCCTCAGATCGAGGAAAGGTGTTGGCGTGAAAGAATAACGATCGAGGTTCAAAAGTCATGAAGGAATCGAATTGAAAGAATGAAAGAATCTTGTGGGAAAATCGAGGAAGACATCCATCTAGCCTCTAACACACGTAGACCTAGGGAGGCTGAGGAGTTGACAGGGGTCAACTAAGACTGGTCTCCCATTAGTCCACGTAAGCAGGTTAAACGACAAAATTGGGGAAAATCCCTTAATAATTCAATTTTGAAAACTATTTTATTAGTTTTTAGTAAAAATATGAAAAATATTTCTAATTTTCTGTAATATTTTATGGTGATTTTTGTTTAATTTTACATCTTAATTTATTGTATGTTACTTTCTACATGTATAAACATTAGTATATTTACATATTTAGTATGTATTAATTTTTTTATCTTCTATTAAAATTTTATTATTTCATACATTTTATATATATATTTATTTATTTACAATTTTGTAAATACACATTAACATATTTTTTGTATTTTTTTGAAGTTCTATGTACTCCTAAATAAATGTGTATGTATAATATATATATATATGTATGTATGTGTATGTATAATTCATTAATATATTTTAGTATACTTATTTATTTTATTGCATTTTTAATGGTTTTATTTTAGATCATTTATGTATAAGTATTCCATATATTATATACAAAATTATAACAATATAAAATAAAGAAAATATAAAGAATAAATAAAATGATTATTTTACTCAAGTAAATTGCACAATGAGGACCCAAAATCTTACTTTTGCATCTTAACTCCGATTCGAATGAACCCACCTTCATTAAATAGATAATTTAATTATAGGAATAATAAAGTGAGTTTGATGAATTTTGAGTTTATATGGAGAAGATACAGGTCTGAGAAGTTTTTATTTTGGATTTTTATTTAGAGTGTTCAGGGCACAATATGCATTATTTTTACATGAAATAAATTTTATATTTTTATAGTATTTTTATCTACAAGTTCATGTACAAAGTTTATTATTTTGAGGTATATATAATAAAGAAAAAATAGGTCACAAATTGAATTATTGGGGAATTAAAAATTAGGGTTTTATTGGCTATTTTTGGCCCTAATCTCCCCTACTTTATTCCTTGTCAACCCAGTCATCATGATGCCTAAGTCTCGGTGTTTAGGGTCATTTAATACCTATGATATTTCATTTATTTTTCTTTTCCTTTCTTTATTCTTTTATTTTGTCTTTAAATACATTATTTTATATAATATTTACAGTGTAAATAAAAATTGTTATTTAATGCAAAATAATGTTATATACTTGCATTTATCTATGGTTTAAAGGCCAAAATGAAAGAATAAAGGTGAACAAATGGAGATTCATCACCCCCTATACTTGCCTTTTCTAATCCCTAGTAAACACTTATGCCTATAAGTGTAGAAAGAGAAGAAAAGAAAGAAAATAAAAAGAAAATAATTGGATTGATTTTGACTTTTAAACTAGTCTTCACAAAATAAAAGTTTGGAGCTCAATCGAACCTTTGGAGATTAAGTTCTATTGGAACCTTATTGGGTGGCGTAGTTGGAACACAATGCCTCTAAGAACCACACGACTTTGCCCAAGTCTCCTCGAAAGCCAGGTCAGAACAAGTCGATGTCATATGCAATCCCTTATGACTATGAGTCTATCTTGTACAATGTCAGTGATATGTAGCTCCTCTCGGCTGAAGTGGTAAAAGATTGGATTCTCCAACATGATGACCCTAATTCCCCAATCCAGCAACTCTTTCCTCGAGAAGCAAGGAATTCTCTTCTAAGTTCAAGTGCAACCAGCTTAAGAAGAGGAGGTGGAGAAGAGAATGGATGGTAGCCAGTGTATTTACCGATCTTAGGATACTTGACAAGTGTAGCCAAGTCATACGGTTGCAGGCTCACATGGATATTTGACTTTGAAGCTCAAGCTTGCTTATTGACTATATATACTCCGACGATAATTTATTTATTTTACCAAAAAATTTACCCATCTATTTTTTGGAGTTTTTGATTTTTACATTTTTAATACTATATACAACATCATTTACATAAGAACTTTTTTTCTCATGAGCCAGTAGAATGTCCCTCTTTTGAAGCATTATTGCAACCCACAACATTCTGTCATTAGACCTCATGGCTATTGGATCGGGTTGGGGCACAATGGCCATGAAATTGTGACTTTGTGTATTTCCATTCGCTTGTGTCTTATGTTGGCAATCTAGCACTCTACCACTTCAACTGAGTTGAGCAAAGTGTAAGGTGCAGGTGTGCAAGTTAGGTTACTATCAACAAGAGTCACGCATGTGTTCCGAAATATTCTACTTATGCAGTCAAGACGAAACTGAACCTAGTCTTGTGGTCTCAAAGAATTAAGTCTAGTAGACCTGAAGCACCTCAATTCCAATTCCTATGAGGTTCCTGTGATTTAGTAGATTAAGGTCCAACCAAGCTCTAATCTTCAGATTTTATTTAGACTAATTTAATTTATCGATAAGAAAAGTGCAAATGCTATGTACAATGCAAGAAAATATTTTGCGAAGGAATTTTCTATTTTTTAGCTTTTTATGTTTTTTTTCAAAAAAGGTTTGCAAATTTTTATAGATTTTAGAAAATAAAAGAGTTAATGAAGAATTATGTGCAAATATTTACACAGGAGTTTCAATTTTATTTACAAGAAATGGGGTGTTGAAGATTTGACAAGTTGAGTATTAGTTGTTTTTACAGGTTCGTAAAAAAACAAGAAGAATCGTAAAAACTGAAGAAAAAACCGTAAATCAAAATTAGAAAGAAACAAAATTTATAAAATCAAGAGTAACAAGAATTTTCAGAAAGTCAGGCCAAAAATCGATGTCGAAATAACGCCTCCCCGGCAACGGCATCATTTTGATAACATGGGTCCGACCTACGATTAAGATGTCGGTGTAGACAAAATACCGCAAAGAGGGATCCACATTGATCAAACAAAATACGCTAAAATAGGAGAAAAAGTCGCTTTATCCGATTCACTCTCTCTCTCTCTCCTATTTTATCATATTTTGTTTGATCAACGCGGATCCCTCTCTACGGTCTTCTCTCTACACCAACATCTTAACCGCAGATCGGGCCCGCATTATCAAAATGGCGCCATTGTCGGGGAGGCGTTATTTCGACATCGATTTTTGACCCGACTTTCTGAAAATACTTGTTACTCTTGATTTTACAAATTTTGTTTCTTTCGATTTTTGATTTACGGGTTTTTCTTCAGTTTTTACGGTTCTTTGTGTTTTTTAAAGTTTTTTTACGATTTTTCATGTATTTTTATTTCTTGTTCTTAACTAATCTTTGCAGGGCCTGCAGGTTCAGCCGGCTTCCTCAGAAGCCGAAGCAGTTGAAAGTGCAGAGACTGAGATTTTCGGCTGCTGAGGGCAGGATTAGTTAGGGTCTGTGTTGTAATTTTTTAAAAAAAATAGAGAGGGCACTTGCCCGTGTTTTTGTTTTATTTAGAAAGGGGCCCCATAAGGGCATCCCGACTTGTACCTCCCCTCCCCTTTTTCTCAGGGTCTGATTCACCGAGTGTCGTGCATTCGGGAGATCCGGGCACCCACCACGGTTTTTCTCACATCGCTGATTTTCCGTGGCTTTTCACGAGGCTAGGTGCATGCTTAGGAGTTTTCGTTTTTTTCTATATGATTGCGCCCTCGTAGTTAGTCTTAGGACTCGCAACCTAGGTGTATGATTTTAGGATTTCTAAAAAAATAAAGGCATTTATTAGACGCTTATCTGAAAAAATCCAAAAAAATATAAAACCAAAAATATAATCGGGACTGTTTAAGTATCCGACATAAAATAAACGTAAGGATCAAGTGATTTGGGAGAGTAATCCCCGCACAGGTACTTTTCCAGTTTTTTTGCGAGTGAGAGATGACACTTAAGGATAGAGCCAAAGTATGTGTTTCTATCAAAATACTACTTATTCTATACTCCTAATCACTGCTTTTCAGTGGGTACATCTGGTAGCCGGAAACGGTCCGAGTTTACTTAGTACAGTGTGGGGTTTAGAGGACACTGCATAAGGCTCCGTCCTCAAGTAACACGGGTAGTCGGAAACGGTCTGTACTTACCCCCATACTGGCTGAGAGCAAGTGGTTTTCTGTAAAGACTTGGGACAGTATTGTAGGGAAATTTCGGGCATCTATCAGCTCGCAATAATTGGAGAATATACTCGTATACTAAAACAATCCTAAAACCGACATAATAAACGACCGAACTCTTACGGTCATCATCGGGTTGTGTTGGTGAATACGGGGTTTGCTTTGTGTTTGTTTGTAGGGCGCGAGTTACTGCGTCTTACACGCATCTCCCATCTATCTTGATTCGATAAACATACTCTCCCAATTAATCTCTTGACATCGAAGATGAAGACTCGACGACTATTTTTCTCAGACTCCGTGAGCCCTCGATCTTTCACTGTCTGTCGTACATTTTCACAAACTCGGGATGACCCTCTTCTCGAGTTGGTCCCATCTGATCTCGAGGAGAGTCAGATCCAGACTTCCTCGCCTCCCGGCCAGTCTTTTGAGGCAGACCCTTGCCTCAATTTATCGTCACTTTCTCTAGCTGATTTTTCGCTGAGTTCTTACGAGAAGTTCTCTTTCACAGAAGATCTGAAGCACATGGCTCGTGGAAAAGGACCGGCAGAGGAGAGGCCAACTGAGGAGCACCATACTGACGGAAGACCGGATCCAGCCGTAAATATTACAATCAGGATTCTCGACACACTACAACAGATGAATCTACAGATCCGAGAACAATTTAGAACTCAGAATGAGTTGCGAGCTGAGATAGCCACGCTGAGAGCAAGAGCCGGGAACCCTTTACCACCTGCAATTGTTCCCGCTACTTTACGAGATGAGTATGACCAGATATCTAGGGCACTACACCATTGGATTTGGCTACCGTCGAATCAAGTGCCATACGAGCTGAGACCGTCCTTCATCTCTTTGCTTCCTATGTTATATGGGAATGCTACAGAGGAGTCGTTTACCTTTCTACAGCAGTTTTAGATGATTTGTGGTATGGAAAGCTTTCCAGGAATTATGCAGGAGGTTGTTCGCCTCAAAGCCTTTCCCTTCGCCTTAGCAGATAAGGTGTTTTACTGGTTGAGTCATGTAGGGAGGGAAATTTCTACATGGGTCGATCTGAATTCCACATTCCTACGTAAATATTTTCCTCTGGGAAGGACAAACATGATGAGGAGTTAGATCTCCAACTTCACGCAATTATCGAATGAATCTTTCCATGAGGCATGGGATCGATTCAAAGATCTTTCGGAGTGATGTCCTCATCATGAGATACCGATGAAGGTGTTGGTACAGAATTACTTTGGAGGACTCCAACCAGACATTCAGGGGCTGGTGAGTGCTGCATGTGGCGGCAGTTATCTGAATAAGGGTGCCAAGTCTGTCTGGTCCATCTTCGAAGGGATGGAGGAAAACTCGAGAGTCGTCGACTCTACTCAGGCATTCCAGAAGGCCCCTCAGCCACCACATCACCGAGAGCATCATAAGGTGGCAAACGTTTCATATTCTGAATCCAATACCAACATGGGTTTATTAGCGAGAAATTAACGTTGGTAGATGTCATTCAGAAACAAGTTCAGGACTTACAGCTGCTGCGAGAGTGGGAGAAATTCTCATCTCTACCTCAGCAATTGAGTGATCTCGCGAAGAAGATGATGGAACTGCAACTTCAGTATCAGCATGCTCAAGCTTCTTCGACTACACAACGTGCACGGAGGTTTTTACCCGCTCCACCCACCTGACAGATCAATTACGTACAGAGCAAGCTAGAGACTCCGCAGATTGATTGGCATGAGGACCAGTCTCATGCCAATCCCGATCAGATCACCAGTTCAGTGGACATAGATATTGAGCCTCAAGCCACTCTTGAGATCAATGGAATATGGTACACTCTGATTCAACAACCGAGTGTACCTCATCATAATCAACAACAGTATAGTCATCCGCAGTGTGGACGTCCACACTTTCAGCACCGATAGCCTTACACGCAGCAGCAGTCTCACCAGCATGCATATCAGAGACCACATTATTATCAGTATCCTGATGTACATTCGCAGACACATCATTACCAGCAGCAGCAACAGTCTTCCTTTACACCTCAGAGATCTCCTCAGCCTTACACTTCACAACAGCACATGCTAAGGTAGGAAAGATTAGATAGCCAGGGTCACAACATGGAGTCTGAGATGTCTTCACAAGCCCTGGCGCTGAATCAGATCATGGATATGTTGAGCACGCTCCAGACTGCACATAGGACAGAGATGGAGTAGGTTAACCATCGTTTGCATGAGTTAACCTCGCCGAAGACCACTCTCCCATCTCAGCCTCAGATGAACCCCAATAACAATATGAGGCATTCAGATCAGGTAGACATCACTGCATGTACGATCTCTTTTCTTGAATTTTTATCTAACTTCATTCATCTCAGGAGCGGTAGATAACCACAAGCACCTGATAGAGTAAAGGAGAGGGCACTTGATGAGGAGAGAGAGTCAATCCATGATCAGACACATTCTGATGCTGAGGAGGAGAACCGACACACTAATGAAGACCACCATGATGATCAGAGAGAAGGGAGCGATGCAGAAACAATTGACATAGACACTGGCAAATCAGATGATTATATCACGCCAGACCATGCAGATACTCCCGATAAAAAATTTTCTTCCCTTGTTTTAGAGAGTTTTGTACATAATTCTGAAACTCTCGATGTACACGCTGATTCTAATATGAATAAAAAGTTTGATTTTGTCATTCCTCATATTGTTCCTTTTCCCGATGCCTTGTTTGGAAAAGGAAAGAGAAATACCAAAAAGAATGTTGTCACTCCAGAGACCGAAGGATTATTAAAAGATCACATCTTTTTGAAGATCCCACTTCACGATGCCTTGGATCACTTTCCTACGCTCAATAATCAGTTGAAGAATAGATGTACTACACGTAGGAAGAAGAGATCACGAGTTGAGAAGTATATATTGACCATGGAAACCTCGTGTGCTATTCAAAACAAGGTACCCAAGAAGAAGAAAGATTCTGGAGCTCACTATGTCACCTATCAGATTGAAGATGCCGCATTCCATCGTACTCTCTTAGATAATGTTTCCTCTAAAAATTTGCTTCCATCCTCTTTGCTTGATAAGCTCAAGCTATGTCCTCTCTACAAATCATGAGCGATAGTTCAGTTTGCATATCGATATGTGAAGAGACCTAGAGGTGTGCTGAGGAACATTATCGTAACCGTTCAGGGCTTGCAGTTTCCAGTGGACTTTACTGTCCTAGACATGACGTGCCCTACACAGCTACACCTTGCTCCAATCATTCTCAGGAGGCCCTTTTTACAGACAACATGAGCACTCCTTGATTATGATGCCGGGAGAGTATCATTCCGCACAGACAATGGAGAGATACACATTGAGATGGAGAGAGGTTGTAGTATTCCCATATCAGTATTGTCATTTACTTCAGAGGACACCAATCTTGCAGACGATTGCCAACACATATATGAGACATAGTCTCTTGATCTTGAGAGTGTTTATTTTAATACCCACGATATCCTACACGAGGATAGGGTAGATCACATGGTACCTAGTTCATCAGATGATTGTTCACATACAGAGACAAATTTCATATCAGATTTAGATGAACAGTCACTTGTAGTAGACATCTCAGTGTCGTAGATTGAGAGTACACATATTACAACACGAGAGTTAGTTGATTACATTTCATAGATCATACAGTCTATTCAGTGTAGAGATTCAGATGGTGTGATGGTTACACATATAGACACCTTCTGTAGTCCGACTCCAGAGACGCGTACTTCAGAAAAGAGAGCTATGGCACGTATAGAGTTCACTTATAGAGGAGGCTCTACTTGTTCATCCAAGGATCGGTACACATATAAAAAGCAGAAGATTCAGTATGACCCTGGTTGTATTGTGTACAAGACTCATGACAACTCTTCCACTTTATCTCATCCTGTGCAAAGACTTTTGAGCCATTCGATTTTTGGAGTTTACAACACTTGTACATTCTTCGTAGACCACAATCGTCCCCATTTTCGCTCGTCTTTTATGCTTAGGATACCAGATCCTAAGTATGGGGGGACTGATTGCCCGATGATTAGCGTTTTCAATTTTGTTCTTTTCCTTTTGTATAGTAGATCTTTTTCACAAATCATTAATCCCCAATTTTTGGCTACATTCTTTTCTATACTTAGGATGCCTTATCCTAAGTATAAGAGGGACCGAGTGATTTCGTTGATCTCGTTTTCTTTATTTCTCTTGTTCATTCATTGTATATTCTTTTTTCTCAGTCACCTCGTTTATTCTCTTCCATTGTACTTACGATGACCAGATCGTAAGTATAGGGGGGGTCGACTGACTTTTATTCTTTTATTCTTTTTCACCCACTTTTACTTAGCACGAGTTATGTCCTCCTTTTTCTCTTTTGACACTATGAGGACATAGCACAAGATAAGTATAGTGGGTGTGTATATACTGTATATATACTTTTATCCATAACTAGTACTTTTATGTATTTTCTATATCTATAAACTCCATATAAAGTGGGTGAGGGTTAATTTAAAAATCCATCTATTTATTTATCTATTATTTATAAAATCCTTGTAAATAAGTAAAATATTTCTCAAATCTGTATTTAAAAGACTTAAATTAAAATATATATTTAAAATAAGTATTTAATATGTATAATACTTATTTAAAATCCTATCTATTAAAATATGTGTAAAATTCATTTAATCCTTGTAAAATTCTCTGTATATAAAATTTGTAAAATACATTAGATATTTAATTCAAATAAAATATATCTTGTAAAATTCTTAAATAAATGGTTGTTTATAAAAATCAGAAAAATCCATAAAAAAATATAACTCCTAAAATTCATAAAAATAACAAAAGCCTTAATTAAAAATGAGTAAAATTCAGAAAATATACTTCACAAAAACATTGTTGCATTTGCATTCGCATTTTTTCAGAATAAGTTTGATTTCTGGAACTAAGCATTGAGAATAGTCTGAAAGATGGAGCTTGATTATGGCCTTTAACTTTCGTTGTGAGGAGCCTGGTTAGGATTTGGAATTTAGACTCTTCAGGTCTTTGACTTAAATCATTGGGTTCCATAAGACCATATTTCGGAAGTCAACTCATAGGTGCTTAAGTATAACACTTGGTGTCATCCGTATAACTCTGCATCAATGAACCAATCTTGGACACATGCACTTTATACTTAGCTCAACTTGCATGAAGTTGCGAAGGGTAGTACATATTGGTAGTGCATTTCTATCCTTGTCTTTGCAGCATTGACGTCTAAATACATGAGATATTGGGGTTGTGATAGTCGCTTCAGATGAGGGAAGGATCTACTGACACAATTTTTCTTAGACCTCAAAAAAGGGACAGAACAAAAGATGCTATATCCATCGAGGCACAAAAAGATGAATGCAGTACAAGCAAATTACAAAACCAAATCAAAGAAGAAGCCACCAAATACAAATACAACCACAATGGTCCATGCTTCCACCAAAAATGCATGCACATCTTAGTGGAGACTTAGCTACACCGACTGAGCTTCACAAGAAGATGTGTCTACACTGCTCGCACTCCAGTTCTTTTCTCATTCTTGTGCTTTATCTCTATATTCGATTGTGGACATAGCACGAACTATCCTCAGAAGGGAATACCTCCCTTCCCGAGGAAAGAGTAGATGGATGAGAAATCAATGGAAGAGTATGGCTGGGATGGACGATTTCTTTGATTCTTTAAGTAGGTTCAAGGTTGATAGAGTTTGCGATATGAATAAGTGAGTCTGAACTAGCTGATGAGGTGAACTTAACTAAGGGTTTGTGGAATTTGAGGACTATTGAGGATAAAATCCTAATCCTAGTTAAGGCTCTGACAAATTGCTTGTTTTAGGCCCGATCGAGCTCTGTCCTTTGTCTGTTCTCATGAATTGGTTTAGGAAAACAGATTCATTCTAACTTTCTTTCTTTTTTCACTTACTTTTCGAATACGTGTTTGCTAAGGGACTAGCAAAGTTTAAGTATAGGGGGTTGATGAATCCATTATTCATTAACATTTCTGTCATATTTTGTCTTAAAACCCTTAAAAAATACATGTAAATATTCATTAATTTCCACCTTTTATCAAAACCCAATTCATGAATAAAAATGCACTTTTATGCATCAAAAACATGTAAATAAATAAAGGAATAAAAATTAAGAAAAGAAAAGAAGGCATATTGTAAATATGTATATATCTACAATATGACTCAGAAAATATAAATATAGTTGTAAGATATATTTACAACTTAATCCCTGAGACCAAGTCAGCATGGATTGGTCGACAAACAAACAAGTAGGGGGAGATAAGGAAAGAAAATCATAAAAATAATTTAAGACACACTCCACACATTCTTCATTATTTATCAAATAAATATCAAATCTTCATTGATTTTTAGTTAATTCATATATACATATTTTTCACCAAACTCTTTTCTTAATTATTTCTAAAAATGTATACAAAAATATAAAAAAAAAGTTAAAAATATTATCTTGTATATATGCTAAGAAATCAAACTTTTAAATTGTTAAATTCTCAACTTCCGAACATCATAACTTTCTCATACGAACTCCAATTTCACTCTAGTCACCTTTATAGTTCATAAAATAGTATTCTCTAATTAATAGAGGTGGTTTCATTAAAATCAGAGTCTGTTTGCTAAAAGTCGGTTTTGGGACCTATTGACAACAGGGTTTCTGGGCTATTTATTTTATTTAGAACACATTATTTATAGTTTTATTAATTTTATAATTTCTAATTATTTTCATGATCTTGTACTTTCACCATGAATTATTTCAGAATTTTTGGAGCTTAATTATTATTTTAATAAAATCCAAAATCCTAAATTATAGAGGAAAGTGAACTATATGATTTATACATGTATTTATTAATATCTCTAAACTAAATTATTAAAACCCACAAAAAATTACAAAGGTATTAGTTATTATTCTAATAATTAAGAAAATATAAAATTAATACATAATTAATTATTTATTGAAAAAAATCCAAAATCTATTTATTAAGTATTATTTATACATATCTATTATTATAATGTTTATATTTCGAATACTATTTTTTATTTATAAAAGTAATTATACCATAATTTAGATAATTTAATTCTCTTTATTTTTTGTTTTTATACCTATTTAAAATAATGCTATTTACTATTTATTATCTAATTTATAGTGAATTTTAACATCTGGCCAACCAGGTGCTAACACGTGTCAGCACCTGGTTCTTCTTCTCCAAGAAGCTGGTGTAACATTCTGTTCCACTGGTCGTTCTTCAACAAATGCTCCATTCCTAACCTCCTCGATCGATCTTAACCCTCCAATTTTACCTCCTAACTATCCTAATTCACACCTACCTTAGATCCACATTAGATCCTTGCCATTTTACCTATAAATTCCCCTAAAGTTGGCGCAACCAACTAGACTTCTCCAACTACCTGAACCTTCCAGTTCCAATGCTGACCCTCCTTCTTCAAAGCTTCGTGCAGGCCGACTATGATGGTGACAGTGCCTATCCGCCGCCCCGCGTGGAAGAAGATCGTTGGAGGAGAGGCTCCAGGGTGACCACTCGCCTTGCATCGCAGCTTAGCGCCGCGTCAAGCTCCGGGAAGGATTGACCGTCGAGCTGTTATCCAAGGTAATACACCTCTCTAGTCGTAGATCTATTCCTCCAACTTTGTGATTTTTCTTTCTCAAAATACGTGTCGTGATTAGGGTAGGTAATTGCTTAATTAGGTTAGTAAATCATAGTGCTTAAACGCCCATCAAATTCACACCTCAAATCCCTCTCGAAATCAATCGAATTTGCGCTTTATTCTTTCATATTTTTCACGCCATTTTTCATTAATACTGGAAACTTCATCTTCGATCTTGCAAACCTTACAATTGTTGGCCGATTTCTCCACAAATCGAGTACAAATTCATCCTGTGCAGATCTAGCTTTCATTGGACGCAACAAACAAGTCCATCTGGAGCAAGAAATCCAACGCAATTCCCAATCGAAGAAGGTGTAAACTCATTATCATCCTCCATGATCAATTGAACTGTGAACTTCATCGACGGATAACCGTCACCTTTCTGCCACCTACGGAGGAGTACCACTGCGGGCGAGCTCGAGGGATGAAGGTGTCACCCCTCTGGCCCCGTCTGAGGGCCCAGGTCATTGTTGATCACAAGAGAAAATTCGTAGAAGACGCCATCTTCGCAAGCTGCGCGCTAGATCTCAAGAACAACAACAACAACTAGGACGCACAGCTGTGCAACACGTGGCAAGTACGAACGGCCCTGATCGAGCTCCAGCTTCTAATCATTATCGTCCATTCCGAAAAGGTGGAAAAGTAGCAAAATAAACCCAACAAGTTCCAGATTTTCAAACGCACCCTAGAGCTTTCCAAAAATTGCATTTAAGCCCCTATGCAGGGACCTAAATGTTTCCTTTAGTTTTCTTTTCATTTCAGTCCCCATAGGGACCTTTTGTAATAAATCAATAAATGTTTCTTTGCAGTTATGCCCTTAGCTTGTAGGGGTTGTTTAGACATCGAATTTTCCCTATTTTTCCGCGATTTGTTTAGGGTAGCCTGATAACTACCCGAGACACTTTTCTATTATTTTTCCAAGATTTTTTGTTGCTTCATTGCGTCATTTTGAATTTTGTCATTTTGAGTTAGTTTTGAGCCGGATTGCTTTTCAATTTCTTTCTTTGTAAAATCAAGAATAAGAGGACTTTTCTGGAATTTCGTTCTTGTGTCGAAAATCGAAGTTTGAATATTCTACCTCCTTGAGTTCGACCCAGGCATGTTTACGTGGTAAAATAATTAGTGAGCGATAAAATAGGAGAAAAAGCCACTTTATCCAATTATTTCTCTCTCTCCCCCTATTTTATCGTATTTTTATTTGATCAACACGGTTCCCTCTCTACATCGATATCTTAATCGCAGGTCGGACCCGCATTATCAAGCTCCCAAAATAGTTTGAAAAGAATTTTACAAATATTTTGAAAATTTATTTTTGCAAATTACTTAACAACATTTACAAAACTTGAAAATCATTTCGCAAAGATTTTTTAATCATTATATATAGATTTTAAAAAAATTGCAACCATTTTCCAAATCATTTGCAAACCAATTTTCAAAAATTTTATTCACATAAATAAAAGAAATTTTTACAATCAAAACAATTTTATAAAGGTTTGAAAACATTTTACAAATTTTTCCAAATAGTTTTTAAAAGGTTTTTGAAAACTTTGTAAAAATATTTTGTTTGTAAAAAAAATTATTTGTGTGAATAAAACCTCCCATCGGCTAGTAACCCTTCCTACTAGTCGATATAATTTCCTCCCCATGATGTCTAGATCCCCATTGATCACATGACAGATTTTGATCAGTACCCTGAGCCATTCTAGTGGATGTTGTTTGGTGAGGATCTATATTATCATACGCCACATCTTACTAACCTCTCTCAGCAACCTTACATCCTTCCGAATCGATGAGTGTGATCATTTTTTTGTGACGAGTGTTTAGATTCCAGCATGACATCACTTTCCATTGATCATCTTGTGTTATGCTCTGAGTGTTTTCTACGGGTGGATGCAACACTTTCTAAGTACTTGGTCTCACCCACTAATTGTTAAACCAGTCTATCGACTACAGCTACCGAGTCGTCTGATTACTGTGACTCCTTTGAGTCCTCTCTCCTTGACAACCCTCATGAGGATGAGCCATGCTTTATGGCATTTGATGATTTCTCTGATCTTTCGACCATATGTCCATCAGATGCCCAGTTGCTTAGAGTGTCTCCTAATCTTTACTCTTCCTATCTTTAGGAGACTGTGATTGACATGGAGGATTCTATCATTGATCCATCCTTCTCCACATTTGATTTTGCCAGCTTTAATCACTCACTCCATTCTGTTAAGCCAATGATTTCTTCTGAACCACCAGAACATGGTTTTGTTATCATCTCTTCTCTCCAAGTGGTATACACCCACTTGATTGCATATACGGGTATTTTTTTAGTATGTCATCGTTCTCACTATGAGGTGATGGCAATAGTATGTCATTTGTCTAACTGATGCCATCTTCAACCTTGACACAATGTTATCGTAACCTTTATGCCTGATTAGGGTAAAAAAACCTAGTGGTCATTGAGAGGCACCTCAACAATCCACACCTCTTATATATATGTGTGTTTTGTCTTCACATCTATCCTACATCCTAGATCTAAAGTCTGATATGTATTTCTATACTTAGGACATACTTTGTCCTAAATATAGGGGGTGTAGACCCAGTGTCCTTTCTTCGTTCTGTTTCATCACTCTTATTGTTTCCTATACTTAGGAATATTTTACCCTAGGTATAGGGGGATTGATGTGTACATCCCCACAACGGTGCCATTTGATGAACGCTAAAATTGTGTCAAACATCTAGTCTTGGAGGGCCTTTGGTGTCCGACAAGTCAGATCCGTTAATTGCTATGGTGGCCGCTCTTACATCACTCAACACTCAATCAAAGTGTACAATCAATAATTAACCCACATTAATGCTCAATCAATGAATAATAGTGAGCTAAAAGTTATTATACCCTATGTAATGGTATGTATATTATGCAAGCATAGGGGTCGAACCACAAAGGAGCAACATGAATAGACAACAAAAATTGATTAAAGAAGACAATAAATATTTTTTTTGTTTTTATAGGGATTTTTTATTTTTGTGGTGTTTTAATATTCATTTTTTGGAATTTTAATTTATATTTTTTTTGTTTTGTTATTTGATCATTTTTATATTTTTATATTTTATATTTTTCCAATTTTTATTTTTATTTAATATATGTAATATGTATATAGGTTATATAGATAATAGAAATATATAATAGGTATATAATATAAATATATATAATAGAGACAAATCAAGAAAAAATAACTTAAGAACAGTCTTTTTAATTTTTTCAAGGCAATTAAATTTTTTTTGATTTTTCAATAATAATAACAATATAAGTAAATAATATAAGTAAATATAGCTATATATATATGTATATAAATTTTGTTATAAATGCTTATAATAGGGAAAATAAAATGTTTTGTCTTTTTTATATTGTAATCTATTTTTGTGATTTTTATTTTCATTTTTGCTAATTTTTATATTTTTAATTGAATAAAAAGAGCGTGAGAAATAGTTAATAGTTGGATTGTTTTGGAATTTAAAAATAGCTAAATAACTTAAAATTTTCCAAAACTAATTTTAATAGATAATATATAAGATAAAAAAACAGAAATAGAATTCGGTATTTTTGGATTTTCAAGAATCTTTTATTACTTTTATAAGATTTTAATGTTTCTAAAATTTTAATGCTTTTCTTTTGAGATTTTTAACGATTATAGGTTCTTAATCCAGAAATGCAATAATAAAACTACTGTAATATTTTGGGATTTTAATACATTTTCAATTTTATGTATTTTTTAATGCAAACATGAAATAAATGCAATATTTTTGAATTTTAAAGATAGGAAAATATTTTAAATGGCCTTGCAATACTTGTGATTAAATTGGATGTCAGCCACTTAAAATAAATTTCCTACAAATTTTTGATGTAAAATGATAATTTTGATATAAGAATTACATTTAAAATTTGCACTACTAATAATGATCTTATTGCAATTAAAAATAAAAAATGCATTCTAGAAGACAAATTGTAACTACAAAGGCCTATGTGTAAATTTCCTCGAATATTAATTCATACAACGCGGGTAGGGGTATAAATGTAATTTTTAAAAAGTGATATGGCATGCTTGTAATTTATCAAAAAGTTTTAAACTAAAATACAAATTTTACGGACAATAATAATAAAACTCTTGATGATTCCTTACAAAAAGCATGCCCCCTCACACGCACAGGCACGTGAGGTGACATGAAGATGGACCTAGATGCAAATAAAAGAAGTATGTGGGTTGTTCTACAAATAATTTAAAAATATTATAATGACAAGTAAATGTTTCTGGACTAAAAATAAAAGACAAAAAGCTGGGGGTGAAGTGTGCAAAATCCCCAGCTAAGGCGTGTGTGGATGGCTGTATGAGCTTTACTAATACACGTGGCGTCGCCTTAATGGAGGATGGTGATTTGGCTGTAGACAGCTCCGATTAGATCTCCCAGGAGATCTAATAGATCTAATGGCTATTGGGTGATCGATCCTAGGGCGGCTGCTTGATCTGGAGTGTCACCAAGATAGGACGACGGAGAGGCTCGGAGAAAGAACAGGGAAGAACGCCTGAAATGGCGAACTTCTATCCATCTCCAGAACAACTCTGGCCACCGAAAGGGGTATGCGAGTTGCTCAAAAGGATGTCGGAAGGTTCCTGCAGCTGTTGGGTGTTAGATATATACAAGGACTGTCGGAGTGGTCCTAGGCGGTTGAGGAAGTACGGAGCTTAAGGGAACCTCTGACTTTGACAAAATCGACCTGGATGGGGTCTTTGGACCTCTAGAACCTGCAAGGAAAGAATATGCACGCAAAAAGGGGACTTCTGGGGTCTTGTTGAGTGGAGATGGACAATGGAGTTGGACGGAGGGTCTCCGTCGAGCAATGGAGATGAGAACATGATCACTTGATCTGTGGAAGATCAAGGGGAATGAAGGTGTGTGGGGTGAAGGAGAAGCAAAGGGGAACGAAGAGGAGGCGATAGATGCAATGGAAGACAAATAGAGTACAAGGAAACATTGGCTGGAGCTCAGCTCTAACGAACTATGAATCGACGATTTCACACATAATAAAATGAAAATAACTGAGAGTAAATGATGTACTACTCCACCCTAAATCCTAGGAATGAAAAGATAGAGTAATCTAGGGCTCAACCACGAGAATCAAGGAGCCGGTCGGAGCTACGCTTGGTGGTGGCCGATGAGCTCGGATTGCCTACTACAGAACTCTTCCTCTATGCCAATCGACTTGGCTCGCTTCCTACTATCACCAAGGAGCTTCAACAACGAGAGATCTGGGGATTTCGAGGCCTAATAAGGATCCAATTCAAATGGGGATGGGCGAGGGCATATCTACATGCTCGAGTTTGACTGAGGTGAAAACTCAATCCGACGATCCTCAGATCGAGGCAAGGTGTTGGCGTGAAAGAACAACGATCGAGGTTCAAAAGTCATGAAGGAATCGAAGCGAAAGAATGAAAGAATCTCATGGGAAATTTTGAGGAAGACAGTCGTTTAGCCTCTAACATGCGCGGACCTAGGGAGGCCGGGAGTTGACTGAGCTCAAACAAGATCGGTCTCCCATTGGTCCACGTAGGTTGGCTAAATGACAAAACATGGAAAATCCCCTATTAATTCAATTTAAATTAATAAATGATTTTAAAATTTTTTGTCAATACATGAATAATATTTATTATTTTCTAGAGTGTTTTATTATGATTGTTATTTGTTTTTACAAGTTAATTTATTATATGTTACTTTTACATATATAAATATATGTATATTTACATATATAGTATGTATTTTTTTTCTATTTTAGATTTTAATTTTTACACTTAATATATATTTACAACATATTTAAATAAACATAAATATATTTTTATTGTATTTTTATGAAGTACTATGTACACTTAAATAAATATATGTGTAACATATTTGTATATGTATTTATAATTTATCTATATATTTTTTATACTTATTTATTTTATTGTATTTTAAAATTTTTTATTTTAGTTCAATTATATATATGTATTTCATATATTATTTACAAAATTAAAAAAATATAAAATAACGTAAAATATAAAGAATAAATAAAATGATTATTTTATTTAAGTAAATTGCACAATGAAGGTCCAAAACACAACTTTTGAATCTTAACTCCAATTTGAATGAAATAATATTCATTAAATAGATAATTTAATTTTAGGAATGAAAAAGGTATGTTTGGTGAATTTTGAGTTCATATGCAGAAGATACATGCTTGGGATGTTTTTATTTGGGCTTTTTGTTTTGAGTATCTAAGGCACACTGTGCATTATCTTTACATGAAACAAATTTTGTATTTTTCTATGTATTTTTATCTGCAAGTTTCATGTACAAAGTTTATTGATTTTAGGTATAAAAAATAATGAATAAAATAGGTCCTAATTTGAATAATTGGAGAATTAAAAATTAGGGTTTATTGGATATTTTTGGCCATTATCTCCCCCTACTTTATTCTTTGTTTACCAAGTCATCATGATGCCTAGGTCTCTAGGTTTAAGGTCATTCAATACCTATGGTATTTCATTTATTTTTCTTTTCTGTATTCTTTTATTTTGGCTTTAAATACATCATTTTATAATAATATTTACAATGTAAATATGTGTCTGCGACTACAGCTGATTGGGTGCCTGCACATAATATACATGTTGTACCGGAGGTTGGCTTCGACTCAGTTGAGGCGTGTGTTGAACTGTCTGCTCCTTCTTCTTAGCTAGAGTATTAGGGGTGGTTTCCACGATGTTGCAGGCACTAATGGTGTTCACCTGGAGCTCCAGCTGCTTGGTGATGGTGTCGAGCTTATCCAGGTCGTTCATTCTTTGCTCGATCATAGCGAGCTTCTCGAGAGCATGTGATCTCTTCTCTATAGTATGCACCTTAGACATGTGACTCTCAATGATGTTGAGATCGGAGTTTTCACACCTGTCCACCTCATGGGTATACACCATATTGACATTCTTGTGGAGGTTCTATGGCTCAACTTGAAAGGAATGAGATGAGGACAATGTGGCTTCTCCTTCAGCCATCTCCTCGGATATCTACCATATTGCATCCTTATTCTTGGTAAATTGTGATCCTCCATAGATGACGTCAATTAGATGTTGACTGTTCTCAGTAAGACCCCCGAAAAAATGATGGACCAGGCTGGTCTTCAGGATGACGTGGTCAGGGCACTTGTCTATCAGATCATTGAATCTCTCCCAAGTCTATGAATGGATTCTTGGGGTCCCTGGGAGATGCTGGCTTTCTTGGAACGCATCAGATCGAGATGGTTGCAGGGTAGTACTTGTGTAGAAATGCGGGTTTCAGATCCTCCCAAGTCATCACCACATTACCCAAGTGTTGATAAGCATTGCCCTGAAGACTGAAGGGGAAACCTGTCATCTTGACTATGCCTAACAGGATGTTGGGGAAGTGAATGGTGTTGTAGATGCGTCCAAATTGTTGTAGATGGATATATGGCTCCTCATTGGGGTTAATGTGGAATCTGGGGAGGAGAGACATGAGTTGTGGCTTTAGTTCGAAATGTCTGTGGATCAGCGAAATCTGGATCCACTCGGTGATACGGTCGGCCCCAAGGTTGTATGCCTGCTTCAAGGTGGGATTCGGCTGACCTTTCCTTACCTCTCCATTGCCTCTACGAGGTCCATCTACAGAGTGGTTGTCCTCATCATCACCATGGAGATCATCATTCGTTGTGGTCTCTCTCTCTTCTGACATCCTTTTCGGATCATTCAACATCTCTTAAAAGGTGACATGGGCAAGAGCTTGGTCAGTCAACTACTGCTAGATGGCCTGAATGGAGGCTAAATGCTGGTTGTTCACTTCACTCTGATTTGTGCCCTACTCTATATGTTGCTCTATACTTGGTAGTTGTGGTCCCTTTCCTTTGCTATTTGGAGCCATCTCAAAATCAGTCTGTGGAGTGTCGGGTTCTAGATCGGGGTCTTGACCTGCAATTGGGAAAATACCTCTATCAGTTTACATGAAGGTACTAGATGTAGAAAATAATACAGAATTAGGATCAATTCTGAATGTTATTATTGATGGATAAGTGATGGATAAGTGTAAGGAGTGAAATCAATCTCCATCCATGGGTAGAACTCGAGAAGAGAGTTTTCCTGGTCCGCAGGATGTAGAAGAAGTAGGGAGTCCTGAGGGTGGTTTGTGGAATTCGAACCGAATACCTTAGAATCGCCACGAATTATCAAAGGCGTCTCACTCATGGAGTAGATGTGGGTGTTAGTGGAGTCCCGACTAAACTGTCCTAGAATCGGTATCTTGAAGGAAAAAAAGAGATAGATAATTTGATGAAAGATACGGTGATGGACAAGAAATAAAAGGAGTGTAAAATAGTAGAAGGCTCACAATGATCAAGTGTCAAAGAGAAGTATGAAAAGGAAGGAAAACAAAATGGCACAAATGTGTAGGACTTGATCTTTGAATCCTAATCTGGATCCAAACAAACACCAAACAAATTGGGTTCACCAACTAAAAACTTGTGAAGCTGTGAAGGTTCGTCTATTTTTATCTTTTCAATTTTAGAGTTGTGATTAATGCAAAAATTGTAACACATCCTTAAAGGTTAGCCCTTGAGGAGTGTGTATACTGCCAAGAAAGTATCCACATACTTATTCCACCTCCTTTATATCTTGTGATCTGTGCTTTTTGAGGTCCTCAATATCGATCATTGAGGGCTACTCAGCTAAAGAAGAAGAGAGGAAGTCGATAGGTGAAACCATTTACTTCCCTAAATAATGAGGTACTCAGATGCAAGACGATGAGACAGCCACATCCATGAGGGTGTGGCCTATTTTCAATACTTTAGATCAAGTTAGATGCTCTACACAAGGAGAGAGTACCATTGTCGACAAGACCCTACTTTCCTACATACGATGGAAGCACCAATACTTCACTGATCATGGTGATAATAGGGGCAACCACATATTAGGTTTTTGTCTCGAATCTTAAGGATGTGCCTCACTCTATCTGGAGCGTACCTGAATACAATGAGGGCTTTGTGAACCCCAAACAATGATGTTCATTAAGATTTTTATGTAGGGTCAAAGTTTATTTAGCAGTCTCCCTGTTTTAATTTTTGGTTTTCACTTTTTGAGTATTTTTCAGAAATAAGTGCCTATCGATTTTTTGGATTTTCTTTTAAACCTAGGTGCTAAAAATCAGAGGGAGATAGCAACAAAGCAATGCAAGGTGACACAAGGATGGAAATCTCACCATTGTGTCAAGAAGATGAATGCTCAGTTAGAGTACTTACAGTGCTTCCAAGCCCTCTCCATGTGGGATGCAAGATAGAAATTTATAAACCTAATCTATATGAAATGCATAGTAGTGAAATCACCCCAAGCAAGAATCTCTATTAGCGTGAAACACAAAGATGAGTTTGATTCTAGATCCAAATGCCAAGTATAGGCACATAATTATTAGGTGTGTGCACCTAGCTTATCCGATCAAGCAATCCTAAAATGCTAGATGCTCAATCACAGAAAGCAAATAAATATAAAGGTGAAAACACAAATGGTTGAAAATAAAGAAAACAAAGGGAAAAAAGGTAGAATAAAATTAAGAAGGTGAAGAAATCTGTGAAAAAATCCGGTGAGACCCTCGAATGTTCAAGCGTCCACCTGTATTATTACAACTTAATAAATGGAAATAAAAGAATATCTCTCTCTCACACAAAAGTAAAAGAAAAATGATATGCTAGTCTTCTGCTCTCTCTCTCTCTTACTCTCTCCAAGTGGTTCACAAGAAGAAGAACCACTCTCCTCACAACTCGATTGCACCAACCTCTTAGGAAGTCTCCTTTGTTGCGTAATACCTCACAAGAAATTCAACAGAGAAAATGGATTATCATAGATAACTAATTTTATCAAATAAAGGAAAAATCAAGCAGAAATAATGAAAAAGAAAATGAACACAAAATCCATCCTATGATTTGCTACCTGGCAACAGTGTCATTTGATGAATGTAAAAATTGAGATGTCTAATGTCTATTCTTAGAGAGCCAAACGGTGTCCGACTAGTCGGATCCAACAATCGATGTATCGGTCGCTCTCATAGCACTCATCATCGAACTCAAGCATGCCAATCAACAGTTGACCCACAATGATGCTCAACTAATAAGTGCAGTGAACTAAATTTATTGTACCGTAAAGAAATATATGTATATTATGCAAGTATAGGGGTCAAATCACTAAAGACCAATGAGGATAGTAAAAAAAATTGACAAAACAATCAAAAAATGTTTTTATGTTTTTATAGAGATATTTTTATTTTTGTGGATTTTTAATATTTTATATTTTTTGGATTTTCAATTTATATATTTTTTTGTTTTTTTTTAATTTTTATATTTTCTGATTATATATTTTCTTTTTAATATATAGGCAATATATATAAGTAATATGGACTATAATACTATTTATAATTTATATAATAAATTGATGCAAAAATCAGATAAATGTCCTAAGGTAAAATCCTATTTATTTTTAACGGTGTAAAAATTTTTTTGGGTATTTTTAATAATAATAATATAAGTATATATAGCTATATTTATATATATAATATAGGATCCTATATTGATAATATAGCTATAAATAATCAAATGGGTAAAATAAAATATTTTTGTCTGTTTTATATTTTTCTCTATTTTTGTAGTTTTTCTTATAATTTTCTAATTTTTTTGGTATTTTTAAGTGATTAAAATGTCGAAACAGTGAGTAGTAATGATAGGCATATTTGTTTTGGAATTTAAAAATGAATAAATATCTCGAAATTTTCCAACACTATTTTTAATATATAATAGTGATGAACTATAAAAATATAGATAAATATTTTCGATTTTTAAATAATTTTTAATAGCTTTTATGAGGTTTTTAGGTTTTTCTAATTTTTAAAGTTTTTACTTTGTAATTTTTAGTGATTTTTGGTATGAAGTTGCAAAACACTGTAATAAATATACTCTATTTTTTGGAATTTTTCAAAGCAATTTTTAAGTTTTTAATTTTTATGCAAACATGAGAAATATGCAATGATTTTATATTTTTAAAAAATAGGATATTAATTTTAATTTCCATACGAAAAATATATTTGATTTAATAAATGTCCAGGTACTTAAAATAATTTTCCTATAATTTTTGGATGCAAAATAATAGTTTTAGTAAAGTAAATATAAGAATTTATATTTAAGGTTCTGGAAAGAACCTAAATGTATTTAAATAAATAATAAAAGCATTCCAGAACATAATTTCAAAGTCTAGAGGCCTCTATGCAAAAATTCCAAATATATTCTATTTAATACGCTTCATAGGGGTATAAATGCAATATGTAGAAAGTTATAGGGACTACTTGTAATTTCTCAAAAAAATTAACATTGAATTAAAAGATTTTTGGACTAAATAATCACAAAATCCCGCAGAGTGTGCTATGGAAAATGTCATAACCCCTCACATGTATGCGCACATGAGGTGATGTGTACTGAACCAAATAGCAAATAAAATAAGTATGAGGGTCAAAGTACAAATATTACAAAACTTATTAAACTACAACTTAAAGTTTATGTGCTGAAATGAAAACACAAAAATCAAGGGGTTTAGGGTAAAATTACCCCTCGAGGTGCGATCCATCGACGGAGGTCGATCACTTATCCACAAGGCAGCTCATGGTCGCACAATGATGCTTCGCAGGCATACAGTTGGATTACATCTCCGAGGTTGATCGAACGACAGATGTGCGGTAGATCGAATGGTTCCTGTGCAATCTGGAGCTGGTTCTTGATCGGATGGCAGGGAGCAACCCTGGAAGAACAGTGAAGAACTCCCTACTACCCAAGCTTCGCTCCACCCTCCAGTTCACCTCCGACGACTGGAGGAGCTCGTAGAAGGTGCAAAAGGTGGCTGGGAGGCTTCCGAGTAAGTAGGGGTACTCAGCAGGATCCGGGACCCATTGGTGGGGTCTTGGATGGTCAATGAAGAGAAGGAGCACTTGGAACCTCCTTTGATGTCAAAATTGCCTCAGTTGAGGCTTTTAATCTCTAGAACATGAAAGGTCAGCTCAAGCACACAAAAAGGGAGGTTTGTAGGGGTCTATTTGGGTGGAAATGGAGCGAGGTGAAGATGAGGCGATGCTCTCTAGCGAGAGGCAGAGGTGGAGAGCAGATCTCTCGACTTAGAATGGATCAAGAGGAGTGGATATGCTTGGGGCATAGAAGATGTGAAGGGGAAGGGGATGGATGGGAAGGGGATGGACGTGGCAAATGGGGCAGAGAACGATCAAAGCATAATGAAAAACGGTGGCCGAAGCAGGAGCTCTAGTGAACTACGATTGAGTTAATGATGAATTTGTGATTCATCACTCTAAAGAGCTGAAAATAGAGCTTCATCCCCATAATTTAGGTTCATTTTCTTATTAACTCTATAAATATAACTTCCATGCGCTCATAATTAATTTGCATAAATTAACATTCATGTCGGCATTCATCATCATCATCATCATCATTTTTTCACCTAAATTCATGCATTTTTAATTAATTCATGCCAATTCCAATTGACTTAAAACCAAATTCATTGCATACATATCACTAAGCTTAATCCATGAAAAATCCTAAGAAAATGCTAACTTGTAAATATGCAAAATAATCTCAAGCTCTAATTTGAGGACAGATATTCTGAAATGCTGATATCTCTCTCATTTAGTATCCAAATAAATTCTACTCACTTTTGAATTAATGTACGTTCAAATATTTACAAATCAAGATCAAATTCAAAAGAATCAGATTCCATTTATGAAAAATGGGTTTTGGGACCTAACTATGCATTGTACATATTTGCTGATTTTGACCTATTATTCTATGTAAATAGACAACTCTTCTCCTTTTATTTATTCTCCATTTATTTTCTTTACCAAAATTTTTATTAAAATGCAAAAATCCAAATCTAAAATAATACTGAAATCAAAGAAACTAATCGAGTCTGAGTCTGCATTAAGAGTGTGTACATAAGTCCTCTATATTTTATTCCTTTATTTTCTTAATTATTAAATATCCAAAAAATAGAATAATGTTTAAATATTTTTCTGTTATTTTATCTGATTTTTATCTTATTTAAAAATGATAAAAAATATCAAAACCCAAAAATACGGTATTTTATATCTATAGGATGCCACCAGAAATACTTTTTGTAGATGTGATTTCTTTTGATTTTCAATCCTTCACAAAAGTTGTAGATCCCATCAAGCGAGTGGCTTTTGTGTGGACCACTTTTTGATTTGACTCTTTTTTATTTTTTCTTTAATTAAATTTTCAAAATTTCTAGGAGTGACGCGTGGCAGCTCCAAGAGCCATCACATGTTACCCCCATTTTCTTTATTATTCTCTTTTATTTTTATTTTATTTTTGTCAATATTAATTTATTTTCTTTTTATTTTTATGACCTTTCTTATTTTTCTCATTTTATTTATTACTTATTTTATTCATTTATTTACTCATTTATTTATTTTTTTAATTTTAATTATTTATTTTTTTATTGATTATTTATTTTTCTTTACTTATTTATTATATTATTTTTATTTTTTTTATTTTTATTTAATTCTAAATTTTATTTTTTCCCATCGCCACATGGCAGCCCCTGGGCATGCAACATGGCGCCCCCTCTCATTCCCCTTCCTCCGCTTCGTATGGTGCCCAACCGCTTTACACTTTGCGACGACACTTTTCTCAGTCGTGGCTGACCTCCACATCCGTAGACAAGTCACGAAAATCCTAAGCTAATTTGTGTAAATTAAGTGTTTGAAATATATGATTGTGTCGTTGTATTTATGTCAGGCAATCTGTATCAATCAACAAATAACCACAATTAACTAATCAATTTTTTTATCGGTGTGGTTTATATGTTTATTTTAGTTGGGCAATTTCCAAAGTCGAACTCAAGGAGTCAAAGGAACAACTTAGGATTATGTCCATCGAAATTCGTGTACGATTCTAGAGGTGAATATTTTTGTCTTTTTGATGCAATTTTTGGATGCAAAATGCAAACGCGACCGATTTTAAGGATGAGAAAATTTTATATTTATCAAACGATGTCCAAAAATTGTGAAACTTTGCGGAGAAGTCTATTGTGATGAAATAATTGCTCTATACTTTTTTTTTTAGAATTTTCAGATGAAAGATGAATATTTAATTAATGAATGAATGCAAACTACGTGAAATGAGGAGATCAATTTTAATAATTATCAAATCAATTGATTTTAAGGAAATAAAATTATTCAAGATTAGCACTTTGTGAACTATCTAAGAAAAATCTTAAACTCTAAAAATATAATGATTTCTACTTATTAAAAATTAATCAATGCGAAACACTATATGATTTTTTAGTAAAAAACATGCATGCAAATGTGATTCTTTTTGGGTATAATGTTAAATATAATTAATTCTAAGATTCCTAAATTTTCAGTACTATTTGAGACTATGTTTAATTAACTATGAATTTCAGAGTGCAAAGTGGGTAAAATATGTAAATTTCCACAAGAATAATACTTATTAAATAACCATAGAACATAAAAATATCATGCGCATGTCATACTGTAGAGAATTAGTTGTAGAACAAAGTGTTATTTTAAGAATAATAAAATGATGCAAAATAGAGGCTTAAACTAACAGAGGAACACAGGGTTCTAATTGCAATTATAATAAATAAAAAAATGCAATGCAGGGGCTAAATCGTAATTACCCAGACCCTTGGGGGTCAATTTGCAAAATTTCCAGATGGGCACGGGCGTCACACGTGCCCTCTGGATGGCAGGGGTAGATATGCAATTAGCGGGGACTTAAGGGGGTTCGTTGCAAGTTCCCCCCAGCGCACGCGGGGTGCACGTGCACGAGGGCCTCAGGTCCCTAACCCGGCCTCGGGGATCTGGAGTCGGTGAAGGGATGCGGAGTCCGACGGTAGGGCACGGAGGCATTGTCAATCGGGCGGTGAAGCGGTGGCGACGGTGGAGCCGGTGGCTAAGCACCTGAGCTGGGGCTTGCAGATGCTGTCGAGGAAGAACGTGGAGGCCAGAGGAAAAAGGAGGTCCCATGGTGTCGATGAAGTGCATGGTCGAGGAGTCCTGGAAGGAGGTTCCGCTGATCGTGGAATCTTGAACTATAGTAGAGGGATCCCCAGGTGGAGAAACTGAGGGGGGCTCTTGGAGGGGTTGTCGAAGACAGGGAATATGGCTATTGAAAGCTCCCAGGAGGCATTGATGAAGAGATGGTTGATGGAGGTCGAGGCAGATAGGTATTCAGTGGCTGGGGTGGAGCACGTCGTTGATGAAGGTGGAGCGAGATCGGAGGAGGCTGGAGCCTTACTCGGAGATGATTCGATGGAGTGGAAGCGATGAAGTCGTTGGCTCAACGGTGATGATGACGATGCAGTCGAAGGTGGCTCAACAACCCAAAGTCAGAGCAGAGCGGAGGCCATAGATCATCGCTTTATAATGAGGTTGCAACCTTGGACCTCGTTGGAGGGAAATGAAGAGGATGTGACGTTGTCACCACCGCTCCTCCAACTTGTAGCTTATTGGCAGATGGTTCTCTCGAAGGGCGAAGCTCAGTTTTATAAGGTTGTTGGGATGTGTAGTGGGCCTGATTCGGGAAGCGATCGGAGATCTGATGAGATTCAATGGGAGAATCATAGAGGGGAAGAGATATGACGACGTTAATTGGAAATGCAGTGGCGATCGATGGCGAGATTCACGGCAAGGTGCTGCATGGGATTTGTGGGCGGTGGCGCTCGGATCGAGAAGGTGGCTAACCCCGATTAGGAAAGTGATGACAGAGACGAGATACAGGAACTGACCGATTAGCCGAGATCGGGCGGTCCTGATCTCACCACATGGTGTTATATTTTATTATAATTTATATATTATTTTTTAATTTTTTAAATTTAGATAAGTGATAAATACACCCAAAAATGGGTGACATGTGGCGGCTCCAAGAGTTTCCACATGTCAGCCCTAGACTAATCTGAAAATAATATATAAAGAAAAATACATGATAAATAACAAACGACCTCAGATCGAAAAAGTTTTTCACAAAAGTTTCTCGTTTTGATGAGATCTACGACTTTTATGAAGGATCAAAATCGAAATCGATCATTTGCACAGAGTGATATTTTTGGGGTACTCCATGTACATAGAATACCTTGATTTTTAGATTTTATATTTTTTATCATTTTTAAATAAGATAAAAATCGATAAAAAATTATGATAAAATTAAATATAAATATTTACACATTAATCTAGTTTTTTTGTTTTTATTAAGTAAGAAAAAGAAGAAATAAAATAAAATATGAAAACGACGACTTTAATACAGACAGTTAGTGAACACTTTGACTCAGTAAGTTCTTTGATTTCAAGCTCATTTTGGATTTGGATTTTTGTGCATTTTAATAAAACTTTAGTCAAAGAAGATAAATGAAAAAGAAATAAAATAAAATGAGTTAATTATGTACATAAAATAATAGGTCAAAAATCGCTAAATACAAAATGTACAAAAGAGGCCCAAAACCTAACTTTCACATATGAGCTCTGATTCACTTGAACATGGTCTTATTTTAAAGGTAATTGAATGTACATTAGTTCAAAAGTGAGTAGGATCAAATCGGACACTGTATGAGTAAGATATCTGCATTTTTGTCCGGAAATCTTGGAATTAGGTTTTGAGTTTCTGGTCCACTTATTTTAGTTAGTGATTTTTTGTATTTTTCATTTATTTTTAGTAACATATACACAATGGGGGTGGTTTCAGGTCATTTGGAGTTAGCATGAGTTAGTTAAAAATAAGAGAAGTTAAGCTATTTTACAGGTCAATTAGGTTGGGATTTTTATCTTATTATTATATGCAGTATGAGTGATAAAATGCAATTATTAGTTATATATGCATGAATGCTAATTATGTAATATAAATGAAGAAATGCTAATGAATTTTGGGGATTTGAGCTTAATTAGTCATTTTAGAGTGATAAATCTGAGATTCATCATCCCCCTATACTTAAACCATGCTCATCACCGAGCATCTACAGAAATGCAATGATGTGAACTGAGATTGTGTTCCATACCAAGACCATGAGCTGATGGTGAAAATGGAACAAGACCCAACCTTTGGATTATTGGTTTGGCAGAACTTTTGTGAGACTTAGGGCTTTAAAATCAACAACCTTCAAGTTCTACACATCATTATCACAGTTTCGACTCAGAAGTCATCTTAGATCAATCCCCTTCCTAAAGCATACCCCATGAACATTGAACATTCGATTCATGTCTATGAAAGGTTTTAGCTCTTCCCATCTAGAATTCCAAACTGCCATGCAAACCTCCTCTCCAGTAACTCATCCTCAGGAAGTCATGTATTTCCTTCTAATGTCTGTCACACAGTGTTCACAATTGAATAGAGGGGGAAATTAGAAGAAAGGGAAAAGAATTGGAGGGTGACCAGTGTAGTCACCTCTCTTTGTGAAGCCGGCCAGTTTAGCCAAGTCTCCACCAAGATCTCTAGGTTTTCTTGAAGCTTGGACCTTATTTTGGTCAAATATTTATTTGGTAGTTGGCTTCTTTGTGTTTGGATTTCTATAGCTCTGCATGGATCTTGTTGTGCCCCTACGGATATGGAATCTTTTTTTCGTGCATGTTTTGGGGTCTTAGAAAAAATTGTGCCCAACCGTCCATCCCTTATAGGAAGCTTTATTTCAAATCGTACTCCGGTCTTTAGATTTCCACACTACTAGAAAAGAAACTCACACAGTCTTCCAACACCCCGTCTGAGTTGAGCTAAGTGCATAGTGTGAGAGTACAAATTAATTCCCTATTCCAAAGTTGCACCCAGAATGAAGAGACCAGGTTAGACACTAAGAGTTAAACTCTGTTCATTGTCATGTGGAACTTGAAGAATTAAGTCAAAGACCCGAAACTTCTAAAATCCTCTTTCTCGGTGAAGTTCCTATGAAAATTAGGTGGATTAAGGTCAAGTCTAGACTAATCTCGATTTATGCTCATAACTTGGTTCAGAACCCAAGGGCTTTTCACAAATGCAAATGCATGTAATGAAGTGCAGGTGCGTGAAATGCAGAAGCATTTTTAATTTTTTAGATATATATATATATATATATATATATATATATATATATCTTTTTTAATGCAAGGATTTTTTGAAAAATAAATAAGAAGCCGTTTTTTAAAAATTTTTGGTTGGACACAGTTAGTTGCACAATCCTCTTTTTTTTTTATTTTTTTAAGATTTTACAAGTTAGTCACCCATCCCGTAAATACATATAGACTAATGCGAAAGTACGAGCTATGAGTAAAATATGTACATAGTATATACACCCCCCATACTTAGCGAGTGTTGTGTCCTCAGAGCACAAGAAGCGCAAAGAAGACATAGCTCGAGCATAAGAGAGTGAAAAAAATCATACAAAAATAGAAGTCGACCTGCCCCCTATACTTGGGCAGTGGACAGTCCAAGTATAAAAGAAAAGCAAAAATAAGGCGGTCAGGAGATGTGAATCAGGAGAGAATATACAGATGGGCATCAGTTCCTCCTATACTTAGGCTCTGGTCATCCTAAGTACAGAAGAACAGTGGAAATGGGGTGATTGTGAGAAGGAGTGGATGAGGAAAATGGTATATACCGATGCCATCGGTCCCCCCACCCCATACTTAGTCCTTGGCCTAAGTAGAGGAAGAAGATGTACAAGAAGACTGATGGGGTTGATGAATCTCAGATTCATCACTCTAGGTCTCATTAATTAAGCTCCATTCCCTCAAAATCATCAACATTTCTGCATTTATTCTGCATAATTAGAATTCATGCATGTTTGCATAAGACTGGCATTTTATCCATCATTTTTGCACAAAATAAGAAGCCAAAAATCCAAGCCAAAAATGACATGTAATTAGCCTAATTTCCCCTATTTTTAACTCATTCATGCTAACTCTGAATAACACAAAACCACCTCCATTGTGTACTTATCACTAACAAGAATAAATGAAAAATACAAAAAAATTCACTAACCCTGTTAAGTGGACCAAAAACCCAAAACCTAGTTTCAGGACTTTCGAACTAAAAGCCCCATATCTCCCCCATCCAGTGTCTGATTTGATCCTACTCATTTTTGAACTAATTCACATTCAATTACCTTCAAAACAAGACCAAGTTCAAGTGAATCGGAGTTCGTATGCGAAAGTTGGGTTTTGGGCCTCTTTTGTACATTGTGTATTTTAGCGGTTTTTGACCCGTATTTTATGTACATATTTTCTTAATTAGTAAAAATCCAAAAAAATAGATTTAGATGTTTTTTATTTATCTTTTATTTCTCCTTATTTTTCCGGATTTTTTATCTTGTTTAAAAATGACAAAAAATTTAGAAAACCCAAAAATCAAGGTATTCTATGTACATGGGATACCCCAAAAATTCACGTTTTACATTTGATCGATTTTGGCTTTGATGTCTTCATAAATTGTAGATATCATCGAGACGAGCATTTTTCGTGAACTTTTTTGATCCAAGGTCATTTGCTATTTCTTTTCGATTTTACAAAAGATTTTATTTTTGATTTTTCTTGTGCTGACACGTGGCGGACCCAAAGGCCGCCACGTGTCAGCATTTTTTGGGTTTTTCTTTAATTTGTTTTTGTAAAAAAAATATTTAAAACACCCGCACGTGTGTCGCACGTGCCTCACAGGCACGTGCTCCGCACGTGCGCCCCCTTCTCTCTCATGCCCCCGCCATGTGGCCCCTCCACGGTCGTTCGATCAGTGGCCGATCGAACGGCCGCTGTGCATCGTCCTCACGCCACTGTTCGCCCCAATCCTCGCAACCGCCGCTCCTGCAACAACTGCTCCGACCAACGGCATCCGCAACCTCCTCCGCATCTCGCGCCTCCTGCCGATCATTCTCTCTCCTATTTAAAGGCATCCTTGCCCTCGTTCACCGCCATCCGCCGATTGATCTTCAAGAGGGCGGTGGTGACAGCCCGCCCTCCGTCATCAGTGAGATCCGGCCACCTTATGTGGCCGTTGCAAACGAGGCTCCGCCCCGACGTACTGCCCCTCGCTCCGGGTTCATCCCCATCGAGCCAATGACCTCGACACCTCCGCCTCGCCTACGACAACCTCCCTCGACGTCCACGTTCATCTCCACCAACGCAGCTCCTCCAGCCACTCTCCACCTCGAATCTGCATCGTCTTTCGCTTGCCGGTCGCCCACAACAACGCCATCGCCAACGCTTCACTCCACCGACTCAGCCGCTCTCCACCGCATCGTGTCATCTTCTCTAGGCTATCAACCTCTCCAACAACGACTCCTCCGCCACAGTTGGTCTTCATCGACTTCGCCTTCTCCGATCTCGACTTCATCGCCAGGTTGAGCCTATCCTCGCCGCCGCCTTCACCTGCCCTGACCGACCTCGACCTTCTTCACGCGCCACCGTCATCGATGACTCCATCCACCGCCTTCGTCGTTCTCCGCCAACCATCGTACGCCTCATCTCCACCATACGACAGCAGTAGCTCCGCCGTGGTCAAGCTACCTCCGCCACCGCCAACCGCTTCTACAGACCGCCAACGCTGGGCACACAGCCCGAGGCCCCAGCACACGCGAGGCGCGTGCGTGGGGAACGTCACCTGACATCAGCCTCAGGGTCACATGCATAGCACGTGACTCGCTGGGTTAATTACAGAGAGCCCCCTGACCGTCCTCCATATTGCACTCCGGTCCAGCCCTTCCAAGGGCACGTGTGCAATACATGCCCCGTGAAGAATTTGCACAGATACCCCCCAATTGCTTGGTAATTACTTTAGGCCCCCCTGCATTTCATTCACTTTATTTATTTTATTGCACTTATATCCCTGTGTTCTTCCTCTATTTTGAACCTCTTATCTACATTATTTTAATTATCAAAAATTAGCATTTTGTTCTACATTCAATTCTCTACATTTTTACATATTGTGGTTATTTTGTGATCAGTGGTTAATTAATATTTATTGGTTTTGTGGAAATTTGCATATTTTTCCCATTCCTTGCTCTAAAATTCATAATTGATTAATCGTTGCTCTAAAAATCTCCGAAAAATCACCTAGTGTAGAGTTAGTTGTGCTTAGCATTGTACCCAAAAAAGATTTGCATTTGCATGCATAGATTCCCATGTAAAAATCATTTTGCATAATTCAGTGTTTAATTTTTAATAGGTATTAAACCCCACATTTTCGAAGTTTAGGATTTTTCTGAGATCAATCACCTAGTGATAGATCTTAGATAATTTTATTTCTTGAAAATAAGTAGGTTTAATATTTATTATAATTAAATATTGAAAATCATTCTGTTTGTATTTAAGAATCCATAAAAAAATTCATATTGCATCCAAAAATTCCCAAAAATTACAGTGCGTTTATTTCATCATAATTTACATTGTGGCCAAGTTTCGTATTTTTCGGACATCGTTTGAACATAGTCGACATTTTAGTCCCTAAAATAGGCCGAAATTGCATCTCGCATCCTTTATTTGCATTAAAAATTCCAAAAAATAGACTGCCTCAAAAACCGTGCACGAATTTTGATAGACATAATTCTAAGTTGTTCCTTTGTCTCTTAGTGATCGACCTTGGGACTTGCCCAAGTAAAATAAACATAAAACCACTTGATTAAAAATTGAATAATATTTGTGGTTATTTCTTGACTGATTCCGATCGCCGCCTGCAACGAATGACAAACCATTATTATTTTCACTCACAAATAAAAACAACTTCTTAACGTCGTGATTTCAGACCCGTCAGATAGCGCACGGCTTAGTTTTGTGTTTTGAAAATTTTTATTTGGTTTTTTGAATTCGGGTAGTCTGACCCCCGAATTTTTCACTGTAAATCCCATTTTATTTCCTGCATTTATTTTCAGCATTTATTTATTTTATTTTATTTTTGATTTTTTTGAGTCACTCTCTTACATTTTCTCTTATTTTTCTTGCGAGGTACCCGACGTATGTGGAGCGGTTTTGCAAGAAACCGACGCATCTTCACCGACATCCGAAGAAGCTGCAATTAATTTAAGATCGAGTCGAGTCGTGAGAGAGCGTAGAGTCTATGTTTTTAATTTCTGTAAATTTCAATAAATTTCTTATTTACAGCGGTGTCCGATTGGATTCTTACGTGTGTAAAAAGACCTTGAACTCTTCTTGTAGTGTTTCGTGGCCTGTTTCACTCTCCAGTGAGGGCGGGGCCTGACTTGAGTGGCGATTAGGATAGACCTACACATACGGCTCTCAGAGCATTTTTATATTTTTGATTGTGCATGTACGATCTTAAGCCATACTGCACATTAATTGAGACGCACATAGATCGTTCAACTTAGCTAAAATTTAACTCAATTCTTTCCCGCTAATAGAACTTTCTGCTTAGGTGCGGTTTTTCATCGGCTTGCTCATTTAGAGTAATTTTTCAATTTTGTCTAGCATCCCACATGGAGATTGAGAGGATTCACTGTAAGTCTTCTAACTGAGCATTCAACATAGTTTTCCGCATGCATCGACTTTTCCCGAATTGCTTCCTCTTGTTTTATCACATAATTCTAAAGGAAATTGGGACTGGATGGTAGACGTGTATTTGTGCTCATCTAAATTCTTCAGTGATCACCTAATTAAAATTAGTACTGTTACATATAGCCGATCTTAAGAACCCATAAAATCAAGAATTTTTGCGGGAGAGCAACCCCGTCATTGTTTGATTTGCTTGAGCGAGAGAGCGACCCACACACTAGGATAGAGCCACGCCCTAACTCTTTACAGACTACTATCTTGGGTTAGTCGTTCTCCAGTGAGGATCTCCCCGGTAGTCGGTAAAGCGGCTCGTGACACCCTTAACAGATTGAGTTTATTGGGTAGACGGTAAACGGTCCGCAATTCATATTGGCTGGGAAAGATCTAATTTAGGATAGGCCAGTCTCATGAGAGAATTGGGTTCCTAACAGCTCGCTTTAACCGCTCTGATATATTGTATTATCACCAAACTCTAAAATTGAAAAGATAATTGACCGAACCTTCACGGTCTTCACTTTGAGTTGAGTTGGTGAACCTGGGGTTTGATTTGTGTTTGCATTAGTGTGCATGAACCGATTTCGAAGATCAATAGCCGCACATTTGATAAAATTTCCCTTGACTATCCCGTGCAATCATCTCTCTTCTTTTCTTAATAATGGAACTCTTGTCCAAAAACTCTTTCAGATCCAACCCCATATTCCTTTCAGAAATGACCGAACATTTATCTGAAAATCCCTCAGAGCTATACTATGAAAATGAATTTGTCTCGGTTAGGCCCAAATCAACTAAATCCTCTTCTTTCAATAATCCTCCAACATTTGCGGGAGATTTTCACCTGCGGATGAATTCGACCTCCTCATTGAATTTCTATTCGCATCATCTAACCACACATAACCACTTACCATCTTGAACTGAACTGCCTTATTCTCAGTTTCTCGCCAATGAAACATTTCAAAATCAAAATCCCTTTGAGCCTCATAACTGGCAGAGAAACCAAACCCAGATGGAAAGACCTGCACTTAGTGATCATCACCATTGGATTGACCATGACAAACCCCTCTTCAGACATGATACTCTTACAGAGGACTGGACTGGCCACATAGAGACATATAAACCCTGTATGCTGACTCCACAATATCAAGGTCTGACCAATAATGATCAAATGTTTGAACTCTACTCAGACCAACTAAACATGCCTGAACCATATGAGCAGCCTCCTTCCATAATTTTTGAGGAGAAATTTTCTGAAAATAATGATCATATGTCGTATATTCCAAGAAACTCTCCTCTTGGCGCAAACGGAAAAATGGAAGATGAAATTATCGAACACACACCGGCTGCTCCCATGATTGATCACGAACAGAATTTTGAGGATGATATTTCATGGATAAAAAAGAGATTCAATTCAATAGAGGATAGATTTCAAAAATTTACCGACCAATTAATTTTACTCTATGGGAGCTCGGACATAAAAATGAATGAGGAAATGATTGGACCTCATTTTGACAATTTTGAGTCAGAACATCAAAGCCCCTACTCATCGACGGAAGAAACCACATCACCACATCACACACAAAATACCAAAAAATCGGAATATTTGAAAATCACAAAAAAAATCTAAAATCTCGAAAAATACATAAAAATTGAAACTGAAGAAGATCTGAAGAATTTGAATCCTGCTTTATGGGAAGCACTAGGAAAGAAATTGATTTTTGAACTTCCCTTTCTACAGGCCATTGAACACTTCCCCGATCTTAAAAGTTTTGTAATAGACAAATTAGCTATGAAAAAGTTGGGTAGGATTAGAATGAAGATCAAGAGACATATCTTGTCAATGGCCTCCTCCTTGGTGTTAAGGAGAAAAACCAAGAGCCGCATAGTGAAGCGGTTGTCCAGATTTGACTGTGAATTCAAAGATACAAATCTCTACACATGCTCGGATTGATGACGATGCACCAATCAATATCCTCCCGACCTCTGTATTTCACGAACTCAAACTCGGACCAATCTGGAAGTTACGAAAGATTGTTCAATTGACGGACCGATCGATAAAGCGGCCGAGAGGAATCATTTCTGTCATCATGAAATTTCAAGGTGCACCGCTCAAAGTAGAATTCACGATCATTGATATTGAGCATCAAGGAGAATTCACCCAGTCTCCAATCATTCTCGGAAAGCCATTCTTGGCATTGGCCAAGGGAATTATTCATTGTGAGACACGGGAAATCAATTTCATAGCATTGGAAGCACTTAGATCTGAACCTGTCTTTGAGGAACCACAATCTTCTGAGGAAACCCACAAAGTCCCCGACAACCGCAACCATGAAGTGGTAGAAGAGCCCTACCTTGATGCTACACCTGAGATAGCGGTTGTTGATGAGACTATTGGTTTAGAAACTCTCCCCAGTATTTCAATTCCCGCAGATCTCAAAATAGACAAATCCTTCTACTACGATCCTGAGACATATGCATGGTCACACCGTGGAGAAACATTCTCTGAATACTTGGACCAAATCATCCCAAATCGAGAGTGCACCAACATTCAGAAGACCAAGAATAAATAAATAAAACGCAAAACGACCAAGGAGAAGAACTCAAATGGCTATTCATCTGGATACTCAAGTGAACAGACACCTTCACAAAACAAGAAAAAGAAAGTCACCTTTGACCTTTCGGAAGAGGAATCAGCTGATGATCCCTCATCAGGTCCGGAAAAGGTAGTCTACATGAGTGAAGTCTGTTCGGAAGCTCTAAAGCCATATCTTTGCAAGGATCCAAAATTCAATCCCCGTTGGACAACTCCCATTCCTAACTACTATTCATACAAAGTTGATGCTCCTGCACTCTTCAAATACACTGGAATTATTTTGTATGAGCTGATTAAGACTGGTGCTTCTGAGTATTCATTCGAGGACAAACCGATTGACCCCAATAAGGAACGAATTCTGAGGAAACAACTGAAGAAACAAAAAGATATGAATATTTGGAGTATGTCCACTTTCAAATACTATTCCTCTGAGGATAACTCTGATGATGGATATCTTTCTTCTAACTCAAACACCTCATCTATTATCCATCATGATTTTTCTGAGGATGACACTGATCATAGTTGGCAATCATATGCTTCATCTCCATCTCATCATTACGATCTCCCACCGCAGGCTCACAAGAAGATCAGCCGAAAACTACCTTAATCATCGGCTACCCACCCTCCCTCCCGACCACATCGGTCTCCTTGTACAGCTTCTTCCTCTACTTAGGCCAAGGCCTAAGTATAGGGGGGGACCGATGCCATCTGTACATACCATTCTTCTTTTATCTCCCGATCTCTCCATTTCCACCCTCCTTCCGTACTTAGGCTGATCAGAGCCTAAGTATAGGGGGAACTGACACCCACATGTCTATACTCTCCTCATTCACATATCCAGACCGCTTCATTTTTCTTTGCATTTTCACTCCCTTACGCTTAGCCCGAGCTATGTCTTCTTTCCACTTCTTGTGCTCTGAGGACACAACACTCGCTAAGTATAGGGGGGTCTATGTATATACTTCGTATATATTTTACCCATATCTCGTACTTTCGCGTAAGTCTATGTGTATTTACGGGGTGGGTAACTAACTTGAAAAAAAAGAGAGAGAAGAGTTTTCTACTAACACTAACCGTGCCCAAAATTTTTGAAAAAAATGGCTTCTTATTTCATTTTTGCATTTAAAAAAAATATTGTGTCTGCATTTCACACACCTGCACTTCATCCAGCATCGCATTCATTTGCATCTGTTAAAATTCATTGGGTTTTGAACCAAGTTATGAGTAGAAACCGAGAGTGGTCTGGACTTGACCTTAATCCACCTAATTTTCAGAGGAACTTCGCCGAGAAATAGGATTTTAAGAGCTTCAGGTCTTTTGACTTAATTATTTAAGTTCCACATGACAATGTACAACGTTTGACTCTTAGTGTCTAACCTGGTCTCTTCATTCTGGGTACAACTCTGGAATAGGGAATTAATTTGTACTCTCGCACTATGCACTTAGCTCGACTCAAAGGGGATGTTGGAAGACTGTGTGAGTCTCTTTTCTGGTAGCATGGAAATCTAAGGACCAGAGTACGGGTCGAAATAAAGCTTCGGAAAAGGGATGGACGGCTGGGCACAATTTTTTCTAAGACCGCAAAAAATGTACAGAACAAAAAGATTCTATATCCGTAGGGGCACAACAAGATCCAAGCAGAACCACCAAAAATTCCAAATACAAAGAAGCAACTACCAAATAAAATCCGACTAAAAAGGTCAAAGCTTCAAGAAACCTGCAGATCTTGGTGGAGACTCGGCTACACTGGCTATCTTCACAAGGAGAGGTGACTACACTGGCCACCCTCCAGTTCTTTTCCCCTTCTTCTATCTTCTCCCCCAATTCGATTGTGAACACAGCACGACAGACCTTAGAAGGAAATACCTGACTCCCCGAGGACGAGTTACTGGAGAGGAGAGGAGCATGGTAGTCCGGCAGTCTGGATGGGAAGAGCTAAAACCCTTCATACACATGAGTCGGTTATTCAATGTTTATAGGGTATACTTTGGGAAGAGGATTGATCTAAGATGACTTCTGAACTGAAACTGTGACAATGATGTGTAGAACTTGAGGGTTGTTGATTTTAAAATTCTAAGTCTCACAGAAGTTCCGCCACACTATTAATCCAAAGGTCCAGTCTAGTATCATTTTCACTTTCAGCTCATGGTCTTGGTATGGAACCCAATCTCATTTCACCTCATGGCATTTCTTTTTGATGCTCAGTGACGAGCATGGTTTAAGTATAGGGGATGATGAATCTCAGATTTATCACTCTAAGTCTCATTAATTAAGCCCCATTCCCTCAAAATCATCAACATTTCTGCATTTATTCTGCATGATTAGCATTCATGCATGTTTGCATAAGACTGGCATTTTATCCATCATTTTTGCACAAAATAAGAAGCCAAAAATCAAAGTTAAAAATGACCTGTAATTAGCCTAACTTCCCCTATTTTTTAACTCCTTCATGCTAACTCTGAATAACACAAAACCACCTCCATTGTGTACTTATCACTAACAAGAATAAATGAAAAATACAAAAAAATCATAACCCTGTTAAGTGGACCAAAAACCCAAAACCTAGTTTTAGGACTTTCGGACTAAAAGCCCCATATCTTCTCCATCCAGTGTCCGATTTGATCCTACTCACTTTTAAACTAACTCACATTCAATTACCTTCAAAACAAGACCAAGTTCAAGTGAATCGGAGTTCATATGCGAAAGTTGGGTTTTGGGCCTCTTTTGTACATTGTGTATTTTATCGGTTTTTGACCCGTATTTTATGTACATATTTTATTAATTAGTAAAAATAAAAAAATAGATTTAGATGTTTTTTATTTATCTTTGATTTCTTCTTATTTTTTCGGATTTTTTATCTTGCTTAAAAATGACAAAAAAATTAGAAAACCCAAAAATCAAGGTATTCAATGTACATGGGATACCCCAAAAATTCACTTTTTACATTTGATCGATTTTGGTCTTGATGTCTTCATAAAAGTTGTAGATCTCATCGAGGTGAGCATTTTTCGTGAATGAAGGAACTTTTTCGATCCGAGGTCATTTGCTCTTTCTTTTTGATTTTACAAAAGATTTTATTTTCGATTTTTCTGGTGCTGACACGTGGCAGCCCTAGAGACCGCCACGTGTTAGCATTTTTTGGGCTTTTCTTTAATTTGTTTTTGTAAAAAAAATAAAACACCTGCATGTGCATCGCACGTGCCTCACAGGCCCGTGCTTCGCTCGTGCGCCCCCCTCTCTCTCGTGCCCCCGCCACGTGGCCCCTCCACGGTCGTTCGATCAGCGGCCGATCGAACGGCCATTGTGCGTCGTCCTCACGCCATTGTTCCCCCAATCCTCGCAACCGCCGCTCCCACAACAACTGCTCTGACCAACGACCTCCGCAACCTCCTCCGCATCTCGCGCCTCCTGCCGATCGTTCTCTCTCCTATTTAAAGGCATCCTTGCCCTCGTTCACCGCCATCCGCCGATTGAGCTTCAAGAGGGCGGTGATGACAGCCCGCCCTCCGTCATCAGTGAGATCCTACCTCCTCTGGTGGCCGTTGCAGACGAGGCTCCGCACCGACGTACTGCCCCTCGCTCCGGGTTCATCCCCGTCGAGCCAACGACCTCGACACCTCCGCCTCGCCTACGACAACCTCCCTCGACATCCACATTCATCTCCATCAACGCAGCTCCTCCGGCCACTCTCCACCCTGCATCTCCATCGCCTTTCGCTCGTCGGCCGCCCACGACAATGCCATCGCCAACGCTTCACGCCACCGACTCAGCCGCTCTCCACCGCATCGCGTCATCTTCTCCAGGCTATCAACCTCTCCAACAACGACTCCTCCGCCACAGTTGGTCTTCATCGACTTCACCTTCTCCGACCTTGACTTTATCGCCAGGAGGAGCCTATCCCCACTGTCGCCTTCACCTGCCCCGACTGACCTCGACCTGCTTCACGCGCCACCATCATCGATGACTCCAGCCACCACCTTCGTCGTTCTCCGCCAACCACCGTACGCCTCATCTCCACCAGACGACAGCAGCAGCTCCATTGTGGTCAAGCTACCTCCGCCACCACCCATCGCTTCTACAGACTGCCAGTGCCGGGCACATAGCCCGAGGCCCCAGCACGCGCGAGGCACGTGCGTGGGGAACGTCACCTGACATCAGCCCCAGGGTCACGTGCATAGCACGTGAGTTGCTGGGTTAATTACAGAGAGCCCCTTGGTCGTCCTCCATATTGCACATCGATCCAGCCCTTCTAAGGAAACGTGCGTAGCACGTGCCACGTGGAGAATTTGCACAGATACCCCCCAATTGCTTGGTAATTACTTTAGGCCCCCCTGCATTTCATTCACTTTATTTATTTTATCGCACTTATATCCATGTGTTCTTCCTCTATTTTGAACCTCTTATCTACATTATTTTAATTATCAAAAATTGGCATTTTGTTCTACATTCAATTCTCTACATTTTGACATATTGTGGTTATTTTTGTGATCAGTGGTTAATTAATAATTATTAGTTTTGTGGATTTGCATATTTTTCACATTCCTTGATCTAAAATTCGTAATTGATTAATCGTTGCTCTAAAAATCCCTGAAAAATCACCTAGTGTAGAGTTAGTTGTGCTTAGCATTGTACCCAAAAAAGATTTGTATTTGCATGCATAGATTGCCCTGTAAAAATCATTTTGCATAATTCAGTGTTTAATTTTTAATAGGTATTAAACCCCACATTTTCGAAGTTTAGGATTTTTCTGAGATCAATCACCTAGTGATAGATATTAGATAATTTTATTTCTTGAAAATAAGTAGGTTTTATATTTATTATAATTAAATATTGAAAATCTATCTGTTTGCATTTAAGAATCCATAAAAAATTCATATTGCATCCAAAAATTCCCAGAAAATTGTAGTGCATTTATTTCATCATAATTTACATTGTGGCCAAGTTTTGTATTTTTCAGACATCGTTTGAACATAGTCGACATTTTAGTCCCTAAAATAGGCCGAAATTGCATCTCACATCCTTTATTTGCATTAAAAATTCCAAAAAATAGACCGCCTCGAAAACCGTGCACGAATCTTGATAGACATAATTCTAGGTTGTTCCTTTGCCTCCTTATGATCGACCTTAGGACTTGCCCAAGTAAAATAAATATAAAACCACTTGATTAAAAGTTGAATAATATTTGTGGTTATTTCTTGACCGATTCCGATCGCCGCCTGCAACGAACGACAAACCATTATTATTTGCACTCACAAATAAAAACAACTTCTTAACGCCGCGATTTCAGTCCCGTCAAGGGTTGGGAGGGAGGGAGGGAGGGTAGCCGATGATTAAGGTGGTTTTCAGGTGATCTTTTTGTAAGCCTGAGATGGGAGATTGTAATGATAAGAAAAAGATGAAGCATATGAGTCCCAACCATCATCAGTGTTATTTTCAAGAAAATCATGCTGGAGATTAGAAGAAGCGTATGAATCAGATGAAAGCCAGCCATCATCGAAGTTATCCTCAGAAGAATAATACTTGACAGTAGAGGTACTCCATATATTATTGTTCTTAAGCTACTTTATCAGTTTACGCTTAGTTGTTGGGTCAAGTGATTCGTCCTCGGATGAATATTCTGAAGCGCCTGTC
This sequence comes from Ottelia alismoides, assembly GCA_037367405.1. Lineage (NCBI taxonomy): Eukaryota > Viridiplantae > Streptophyta > Magnoliopsida > Alismatales > Hydrocharitaceae > Ottelia > Ottelia alismoides. The sequence continues at coordinate 234,120 of JAZKJV010007022.1, read as the reverse complement.
TCAGTATGGGCATAAGAAATAATTTGGGTATACCTGATGAGACCAGGAGAATCGACTCTAGATGAATAATAGTGAGGGGCAGGAGTCGTCTGATGGGGGCTGATATTCGGTTGCTTTTTCAAATAAGGCTTCAGAGCCGCTGAACTGACCTCACTCATAAGGATCACCTTGTCCAGACCTGATCAGGAACCATCATACAATTCCTTTTTGTGCATGTCAAAGGTGACTTTCTTTTTATATGAAGGAGCAGTCGGAATGGTCATTCTGGTTTGCTTTGATTGTGAAGGTGTTGGTCCTGGGAGTGAGGTGTTGATAATAGAATCTCCAGATAAATAACCATTGAAAATTTCCTCCTTGGTTAGTGAAATTCCCACGTATTTGTTCTTAATTATCTTAATGCTAGTGCACACCTGAGTCTGGTCGATTTGGTCAAGGTGTTCAGATAACATCATGTCTAACTCAGGGTAAGCCCAAGCATATGTTTCAAGATCATATAAAAAGTCATGTATTCGGTGTTCCTCTATATGAGCTATCATAGCAGCGGCAAATGGAAGAGTGGGAGTCTCTGAACCAATGGTCCATTCAACAACTGCTATCTCAGGTGTAGCAATGGGGTAGGGCTCTTCTACCGCTTGATGGTTACAGATGTTGACAACTTCATGGGTCGCCTCAGAAAATCATTGTTCCTCAAAGACTGGATGAGATCGAAGTGCTCCCAATTCTGTAAAATTGATTCCCCGAGTCTCGCACTCTATAATTGCCTTATATAAGGATAAGAATGGCTTTCCGAGAATGATTGAAAATCAGGTGAATTCTCCTTGATGCTCAATATCAATGATCGCGAAGTCTACCTTGTGCAAGGCACCTTGGAATGTAACGATGACTGAAATGGTTCCTCTCGGTCACTTTATCGATCAATCAGCCAGTTGAACTATCTCTCATATCTTTCTAATAGGTTCGAGTTTGAGCTGGTCAAATACAGAGGTCGGGAGGATATTGATTGGTGAGTCGCCATCTATTTGAGCGTGAGGAAGAGTTGTATTTTTGATTCCACAATAAAATCTGGGCAACCGCTTCACTCTACAGCTCTGGATCTTTCTCCTCAACACCAAGGAGGTGGCCATTGACAAGATATGTCTTCTACCTTTGTTCTCGTCCTGCCTGACTTTTTTTATCATTAGTTTGCTCATTAGATATCCTTTAAGGTCGAGGAAGTGTTCAATGGCCTGTATCAAGGGAAGTTCAAAAATAAATATTTTCTCCAGTGCTTCCCTTAGAGCAAGATCCAAATTATTTAAATCCTCCTCACTTTCAACTTTTATGAAATTTTTGGGTTTTCAATTTTTTGAGTGTTTTTTAACATTTCAATTTTTTGGTGTTTTTGGTGTGGTGTGTATATTTGGTGCTTTCCGTAGATGATGAGGGGTTTTGATTTTCTGAGTAAGAGTCAGAATCAAAGTCATCCCTAGGGGAGTAATATGCAGAGGTGTCGCTGTCATAGTTGTCCCTAGGGTGAATATAGTCTATGGGTTTCTGAATATCCTAAAGACTTTCAATAGGAGATCCAATCTTTTCATCTTCCATTTTTATACCTAAGCTACCATAGAATGAAATTAGTCGATCAATGAACTTTCTAAATTTATCATCAATTAATTCATATCTCTTAGTAATCCTGGAAATTTCATCCTCCAGAAACTTTTCATGATCAATCATGGGGGCAGTCAGTGTGGATTCCTGAGTTTTCTTTCATTTTTTAACTTGAGGTCCAATCATTTCATCTTCCATTTTCATGTATGAGCTGGGAGAAGATGCTCTTGGAATATCTAATACATGGTCATTATCTTCTAAAAATTTCTCCTCTAAAATCATGGAAGGAGTCTGCTCAGTAGGAGGATTTTGCTGGAATATGTAGGTCTCATACTCAGCATACCGTGATATAGGCAGGCAATGTTGGTTTGAGTAGAGTCTACTTTCATGGGCATGATTGGTCGTATCCCCAAGTCATACTGGGTTCATATGTGTCGATATCATCAGTTTGGTCCTCTGTATGTGTGGGTTGTTCAAAAGAGTGGTATTTTGGTTGGTCGATTGAGATTTGATCGTTAGGGTAAATCCAGTATGTTTGATCATTAGATGCGGACCTCTCCATCAGGTTTGGATGAGTTTCCATATTATTCCCTACGGTCAAAGAAAGATGTGGATTTATGTAGTGTTGACCTATCCCAACAAAATTATGAGGAAAGAATGAAGTTGGTTGGGGTCGATATTGTTGCCAGTTGTTTGTTTTGATGTTTTGTTCTTAAAATGGTTCTTAGTACTAGAAAGAAATCTGGAATAAGTCGAGTCATCCCAAGATGGTAGTGGTTCACATGTAGGAAATGTTAGGGGAGATGGGATATAAGTAGAAGTGGTTATAAGATCAGAGTAAATTGGTTTTGAATTCAATGATTGGGTCAGATTCATCTGAGGGTCAAAGTCTCCCGCGAATGTTGGAGGATTCTTGACAGGAGAGGGAATAGATGTTTGGTTTGACCGAGGCAAATTCATTTTAATCGTATAAATCTGGTGGGTACTCGGACAAATGTCCTATCATTTTCAACAGAGGTGGATGAGTTGTCATAATGGATCTTGGTTGAAAACTTGTTCAAGTGTACGGGATACTCAACAAAAGAAACCTTCATTTCTAAATCAAGGAGAGCGATGACACAAGTGTGCGGTTTCTAGTATTCAAGATAGATTCACGTACAACAATGCAAACACAAATCAAACACCAGTTTCACCAACTCACTCAATGAAGCTGCAAGAGTTTGGCAAATTATCTTTTCAATTTTAGTTGGTGATAAATTCAATCTTTGAAAAGAATTAGCGATCTATTAGGTGCCAAAAATTTTCTTAAAGACTGGTCCAAATTCTTACGACTAGTTGCAACTACCTTCAGCAAGTCTGGGTGTAAGTACGGACCGTAAAATGGCTAATTGTTACTTAAGGATGGAGCCTTACGCATTGTCCTTTAAACCACCCACTCCGTTAAGGATATCTGGATCGTTTACCGGCTACTCGTATTTCCTCACTTAGAAGCAGCTAATCATTTTTATAGAATCAGTAGTCTAAGCGAAGATTCCGAAGCTGGATTCTAGCCTTATGTGTCGTCTCTCGCTCACTCAGATAGATAAATAAATCGACGGTTGGGGTTTCTCTATTGCAAAAATTATTGATTTTATGAGTTAATTAAAGTCGGACTTATTTAACAGTCCCAATTTTAATTAGGCGATCACTGAAAAATTACGTGAGCATAAATACACGTCTAGCGTCTAGTCCCAATTTCCTTTAAAATTTACGTAACAAAACAAGAGGGAGAAATTCGGGAAAAGTCGATGCACGTGCAATACTGATGTATGCTCATATAGAAGATTTACAGTGATTCCTTGCAATCTCCATATGGGATGCAATACAAGAATTTAGAATTTATTCTAAATGAATGCAAACATACAAAACATCACATATTAGAAAGTTCTATTAGTCGTGAAGAATTGTGTTAAAAATTTTGATTAAATTAAATGATCTAATGTGCATCTCGATTAAGTGAAGTGTGGTCCTAGGTTCTACGAGCACAAACAATAAAAGCCTAGAAGCTCTAATAGTCGTATGTGTAGGTCTAACCTACGAGCCACTCAAGTCAGGCCCCACCCTCACCGAAGAGTGAAACAGGCCACGACACACCACATAGAAAGTTTGAGGTCTTTTTACACACGCCAGAGTCCAACGAACACTTCTGTAAATGAGAAATTAATTACAAAAAATAAAGTTTCAAAAATAAAGTCCTAAACTCTATGCTCTCTCATGACTTGACTCGATCTAAACTTTAGGTGGCATTTCAGAAGTCGGTGAAGATGCGTTGGTTTTCAAAAACTGCTCTACGCACACCATGTACCTCGCACAAAAATTAAGAGAGAGAGAGTGTGTGTGTGTTTGTGTAAAAGATGACTTAAAAAATTAAAAATAAAGATGGAAAATAAATGCAGAGAAATAAATGAAAAATGTATAGTGGCACGTTCGGGGGTCAGACTACCCGAATGTGTGGAAAACAGAGCACTAATTTTTTAGATAAAACCTAAGTTGTTTGCCTCCTCGGCAACGACGCCATCTGATGAGTCGTGAAAACCCTAATTTAATTTGCATGAATTAAGTGTTTGAAATATATTATTATGTCGTTTAATTACGTCGAGAAATCAGAATAAATCAAGAAATAACCACAATTAATTAACCAATATTTTTATTGGTGTGATGTTTATTTTACTTGGGCAAGTCCTAAGGTCGAACTCAAGGAGGCAAAGGAACAACTTAGGATTATGTATATCGAAATTCATGTGCATTTCTCAAGGTAAATATTTTTTGTCTTTTTGATGCAATTTTTGGATGCAAAATGCAAATGCGGACGATTTTAAGGATGAGAAAATTGATATTTATCAAACGATGCCCAAAAATTATGAAACTTGGCAGAGATGTCAATTATGATGAAATAAATGCTCTACATTTTTTTAGAATTTTCAGATATAAGATGAATATTTAATTAATTAATGAATGAAAACTACGTGAAAGGAGGAGATCAATTTTAATAAATATCAAATCAATTGATTTTAAGGAAAAAAATTATCCAAGACATAACACTATGTAAACTATCTCAGTTAAATCTTAAACCCTAAAATTCTAGTGATTTGTACTTATTGCAAATTAATCAATGCAAAACACTAAATGGTTTTTTACAGAAAAGAATGCATGCAAATGCGATTCTTTTTGGGCATAATGTTAAGTATAATTAATTCTACAATTCATGAATTTTTGTCACTTTTTTAGGCTACGGTTAATTAACTATGAATTTCATAGTGCATAGTGGGCAAAAATATGCAAATTTCCACAAGAATAATAATTATTAAATAACCATATAACAAAAAAAATCACGCACATATCATACTGTAGAGAATTAGTTATAAAACGAAGTTTTATTTTTAGAATAATAAAATGATGAAAAATAGAGGCTTAAACTAACAGAGGAACACAAGTTTCTAGTTGTAATTATAATAAATAAAATGATACATAGTAGGGGCTAAAGCGTAATTACCTAGACCCTTAGGGTCGATTTGAAATTTTTCTAGAGGAGCATGTGCGTCGCACATGCCCTCTAGATTGTGGGGTGGATTTGTAATTGGCGAGGACTTCAGGGGGTTCGATGCAAGTTCACCCAGCACACGCGAGGTGCACATGCGCGGGGGCCTCGGGTCCCTAGCTCGACCTCGTGGGTCTCGAGTCGGTGAACGGATGCAGAGTCCAGCGACGGGGCGTGGAGGCGTAGTCGATCAGGCAGTGAAGCGGAGGCGGTGGTGGAGCAGGTGGCTGAGCACTTGAGCTGGGGCTTTCATATGCCGTTGAGGAAGAACGTGGAGGTTGGAGGAAAAAGGTTGTCCCTTGGTTTCGATGAAGTGCACGGTTGAGGAGTCCTGTAAGGAGGTTCCCCTGATTATGGAAGCTTGAATTGTAGGAGAAGGATCCCCAGGCGGAGAAACTGAGGGGGAGCTCCGGGAGGTGTTGTAGATGACAGGGAAGATGGCTCCTGGAAGCTCCCAGGAGGCTGATGAAACCCGGTTTCATTACATTAATTCATAGTTATTAACCCCCTAGCTTAGACTAATTGTCAATAAAAACTAGATAAATCCTTGCCTATATCTGAGTCATAGAGTAAATTAAAAATACAAAAAAAAAGAAAAGTAAAATTGTAGTATTTTTATACCCTTAAAAATGCTCACAAAAATATTTCTCTCTTTATTTGACCTCGTGTTTCATTTTTGGTCAAAAAGAAACTTGTAGATCTCATTGAGATCTACAACTTTCATGTTTTGAGTTTTTCCAAATTCGGCCTCTTTCTCCCTCATATTTCACATTCTTTGTCTGAATAATCTGATTGGGCCACGTGGCGCTTTCTGGTTGCGCCACGTGACCCGCTCACTATGCGCCACCCGCCCTCCATTTCCCGCCGTTAGATCGCCCTCTTACTCCCCATACCTACATCATCCGTTCCCGCTTTAATTTCAACCCTTCGATCAAGTCCCAACCACATCACACCCGTCTGCCAGCGCCTCTTCATCCTACCGCCACGTGGCAGCCTCCCAGTCGCCCGATCATCTCTTGGAGCATCCATCGCCACCGTACTTTTCCGCTCCAGCCGCAACCCTCTGATCCATTTCCATATTTGATCTGGACCATAAGCCTCCGCCTCCTTCCCATTTCACCACGTGGCGTACTCGGGCCCCACCTTCTTTGCCCTATATGGCCTGGCACCCATCCCATTTCACTTTCATTAGAGCACACCTACATGCTTCGGCTAGAACAAACCTTTGAAGGTACATACATGCTTATTGGTCGGAGACTGATCGGAGAGAACTTGGCGTACTCCATCTCCGATGAAGAAGCCTCGACAGTCCGCTCCAGGTCATCTCTCGCTTCGCCATGGGTCCCAGCTGCCTCGACCAGCTTCCATGATGTTCCAGGGAGCTCCATTGGGTCCGAGAGTCGGCGGCGGAGTTGCAGCCGCATCGCTGGAGGTCTAATCCAGCCGCCAGCTGCAGACGAGGAAGGACGTACAACGACCACTGGATGGCACCTCCTGGTGCTCATCCAACGATTTGGAGTGAGCCACGTCGCCGCCCAACCTTTGCATAGCCACCATCCAATCTCGACGATCGGGCGGTCCATACGCATCCATGTGTCAACGTAGGGAGGCGGCACCAGACCTCCAGGCTCGGAACCCCTGAGCCATATCCGAGCCTCCCGAGCCATGCGCCGAAGCTGAGCCAGCAGCCGAAGCACGTTCGAGCAATCCCTGAGCCTCAATTCTCTTCCGAGACTCGGCTCATGTGCCCCTTCGAAGTTTGCAAGGAGGCCCCTCGAAGTTCTTCAATTCACAATCAGGTCCTGAAGCACGTGATAAACCACATGTGCTTGGGGTAAATTGCATCAAAACCCTTGTGGGTTTTAATAATTGGGAATATACACCCGCGTGTGTGGGTAAATTTATGGGGAAGGCCTCGCGTAAAATTTTATTTACATTTTGGTCCTCATAGGAACCTGTTTGCTTTTTATTTTCATGTTTTCTTGTGTTTGTTCCCCCGGTTTCCTTTGTTAATATCTTGAGCATCCGAGCTCCATTTTAATTGATTTTGGTCTCATTTCGAAGCTGGTTTACTTCTCTTTCTAATGGCATGCTTAATGTCTGTTTTGACACTTCAAGATTTGACGTTCTATTTTAACAACTAAGTATCACTTATATAACACTTTTAATGCCTTGCCTTAATTAATTAACAATAACTTGTTTCACAATTCGAGTCGAAATTTGACTACTATTTAATTGCTCAAGTAACCTGTAAAATTAGGGCATATTTGCTTCATTGTAACTTTGCATTTGTCTTCATTTGTAACCTTGCATTTCCTTGCATGATGAAAAGTAAATAAAAAAAGAAATGTTTGTTTCATTGATTAGCATACTTGTGTGCATTGAACTATGTATTTATAAATCAATGCTTAACCTAAGTAATAAGAGTCTTGATATTAGCTTAAGAGGCTCATGTCCCTGTGTTCATCCTTGGGCTTGCCCACGTAAAATAAATCGACCGCTTTATTTTAATTGATTATTTTAATCGAGCGGTCTTTGACAAATCCAATTCGGCCAGACTACAATGCATTAAAATGGCTTATTAAGAGGCTGAATTTCAGGTCCGTCGGAGGCATTGATGAAAATATGGCTGACGGAGGTCGAGGCGGGGAGGTCTTCGATGGTTGGGGCAGAGCACGTCGTTGATGAAGGTAGAGTGGGATCGGAGGAGGCTGGAGCCTTAATCGGAGATGATTCGGTGGAGTGGAAGTAGCGAAGTTGTTGGCTCGACGGTGATGATGAAGATGAAGTCGAAGCTGGCTTAACAACCCAAAGTCGAAGTGGGGTGGAGGCCGTAGATCAGTGCTCTGCAACGAGGCTGCAAACTTGAACCTCGCCTGAGGGAAATGAAGAGCATGTGGAAATGTCACCGCTACTCCTCCAACTTGTAGTTTATCGGTGGATGGTTCTCGCGGAGGGGTAGAGCTCAAATTTATAAGGTTGTTGGGCGGCATCGTCAACCTGATTTGGGAAGAGATCGGGGATTTGATGAGATTTGATGGGAGAATCGCGGAGGGGAAGAGATAAGACAATGTTAATTAGAAAGGCAACAACAGTCAATGGCGAGATTCGCCGTGAGGTGTGGCATGGGATTTGCGGGCGGTGGTGCTTGGATCGAGAAGGCGACTGACCTCGATTAGGAAAGGGATGATGGAGACAAGATACAAGAACCATCCGATATGTCCAGATCGGGCGGTCCTGATCTCGCTACGCGATGTTATATTTTATTATTATTTTTTTTTTAAATTTCTACTTTTTTTATTCTTTTTTTAATTTAAATAATAGAAAAAAACAACCAAAATGGGTGACACATGGCGGCTCCAGGAGCCGCCACGTATCAGTCCCAGAAAATTCTGAAAATAAAATACAAAGAAAAATTTGGGATAAAGAGCAAACAACCTCGGATCAAAAAAATTTCTTCATAAAAGTTGCTCGTTTCGACAAGATCTACAAATTTTATGAAGGAATCAAAACCAATCGATCATTTGCACAAAGTGATATTTTTGGGGTACTCCATGTACATAAAATACATTGACTTTTGGGTTTTATATTTTTTTGTCATTTTTAAATATTATAAAAATCAAGAAAAATTACAAGAAAATCAAAGATAAATATTTACAAATTAATCTAATTATTTTATTTTTATTTAGTAAGAAAAAGAAGAAATAAAATAAAACACGGAAACAATAACTTTTGTATAGACAGTCAGTGAACACTTGTACTCAGTTAGTTTATTTAATTTCAAGCTCATTTTGGATTTAGTTTTTTGTGCATTTTAATAAAACTTTAGTCAAAGAAGATAAATAAAAAAATAAAATGAGTTAATTATGTATATAAAATATTAGGTCAAAAACCATTAAAATACAAAATGTACAAAAAAGACCCAAAACCCAAATTTCACATTTGAGCTCCGATTCACTTGAACTTGGTCTTGTTTTGAAGGTAACTGAATGTACATCAGTTCAAAAGTAAGTAGAATCAAATTGGACACTATATGAGGAAGATATCGGCATTTTAGTCTGGAAATCCTGGAATTATGTTTTGAGTTTCTGGTCCACTTATTTATGTACACAATGGAGTGGTTTCATGTCATTTGGAGTTAGCATGAATTAGTTAAAAATCAGATAAGTTAAGCTATTTTACAGGTAAATTGAGCTGGGATATTTGGCTTCTTATTATATGCAATATGAATGATAAAATGCAATTATTAATTATACATGCATGAATGCTAATTGTGCTATATAAATGAAGAAATGCCAATGAATTTTGGAGATTTGAGCATAATTAGTCATTTTTAGAGTGATGAATCTGAGATTCATCATCCCTCTCTCTCCCGTCCATCTTCTCGCCCAACCTCTTACGCACAGCCTGCACATCCCCAACTACTTGCGCACGACTCCACCCACGGGACCTGCAACCACCAGCTCACTCCCCCTCCATCTCTCTCTATCTCCTCCGCAGGAGTCGCAACTATCTGATGAATCTGCGATTCATCATCTTTATTCATTTATTTTAGCTTAAAATCCCTTATAAAACACCTGAATAAAACACTAACTCCATATTCTTACTAACTTGCATCTTTGTGTAAATATTGTACATTTCTTACTAATTTTAACCTAAAATAAATAAATAAAGAAAAGAAAAATAAAGAAAATAAAAAAATAAAGAAAAGAAATAAAAAAGGAAGACTGTAAACAGGCTGACCCGAACCCCGAGAGAAGGTCAAGACTTGACCTGATCGACCAGGAATAAAGTAGGGAGAGATAGGGTCCTTAGAAAATTAAAAAAAAAAGTGTTCTCACTTATTTTGTGTATATATGTATAAAACTGACACTAATTTATTTGTGCCTTAATTGAACTCAAATCAAATAACATTCAAAACCAAAGTTGTAAATAAAATTGTGTTCTAATTACTAAAAATAATTGCACAATTAAATCATGTACAGAATAAAAGTAGCCACACTTGGAAAAAAGCCACTAAGTACTAATTGAAAGACCAATTCTGGCTCCATATGAACTCAAATTGAATCAATATCAATTCCATTGCATTCTAAATTAAATTATCTTCAAAATGGTTGTATTTTCATAATTTGTTACGGTTGAAAAGTCAATTTTCTGGGGTAGTTTGTGCAATTTTCCCATATATTTTGTGCATATTATATTTGTATATATTTGTAAATAGTTTTACTAATTTTAGAAAAAAATAAAAAAAATATTAATTAAATTCTTTAAAAACAAAAATGGCTAATTTCGTCATTTACGCTTGTGTATAATGTCATATATGTATATAGTATATGTTTATAGTTGCTATTTTTAATTAACCTCCATAAAAAATTAAAAAATAACATTTTTTTAATTTAATTAAATAAGTGACGAAAATTCAAAAAAAATTAGATAATTTTGTAAATATGTTTCTCTTTTAATTTTATCTCTTTTCATCTCTCTTTATCCAAAAACAATTCAAAAATTCATTTCAATTGTCATCTCTCTTCATCCAAAAAAATTCAAAAATTCAAATTTCATTCTATCTTTTCTATTTAAATGGCTCCTTCTCCCTCATTTCAACTTTATCAATCTTTAGAGAAAGGATCCCGATCTTCGAGAGAAAATTTCGTCGAGAATTGTGCCTAGCCTCCGAGCCGTCCGGTGAAAGCGAGTCGGCCTTGTCGAGGAAATCACGGTCCACTTTCCGCTCCTAAGGTGAGATCCACATTTTTCATCCTTTTATCTAGTTTAATTGTAGTTTAGATTGTTGCATTTTTTATTATTTTATTTTCATAGTCATTTTTATTTCTCCAGATCTAAAAAAATGTATATATATACATCACAACTTTGATCTACTCCGACTCATTTTTTTCATCTCATCTTCTCGATATCCCCGCATTCAATTTATACCGTATATGATCTCTCAACTCCGGCTGCATACGGTGGCCGGAGATCGGATTCAAATCTCTCATTTCTGTTGAATCCCTATTCATTTTTCTGATTTGTAAATAATCAAAAATTGTCTCTTTTTGTTCTCTAACATTTGTTTTGCAGGATCATAAAATAAATAAATAAATAAAAATAAAAAAATTTCATTTACGTTATTTATCTCTAACATTTGTTTTGCAGGAACATTAAAAAGAAAACAACAAAAAAATTCAATTTCTTTTCTTATTTTTCATATTCACAAAAAAAAATAAAAAGTTTTTTTATTTTCGTTTCCTGTTCAAAAAAAATATACAAAAAAACAAAAACAATTGCCAACACGAGTGTGGCACCCTTCTTCCACAGCTGCGAACCGCCGCTGCCCCGAACCATCTTCGCCTCCGTGCTTGGCGGCGCTGCCATCTCCAACCGCCCGTGACCTCGTCTGCGAACCCTCGTCTACTGATATCGGCACCTCTGCCTCTGAAGCCCTCCACTGACGCGGGCACGCCCCCGTCGCCATCGACCCCTTGGAGCACCGCCTCTCTTGTGAGCGCGCGACGGCAAGCCCCCTCCAGCCTGCAAACGCTGTGGCCCACACGGCGACTTCCCGACACCGACGTCGCCCCCGCGCGCAGTCCGCCAGCCGCGGTGCACTCCGTCGCCCGTCGAAGCCCCAACCGCTGACCACGGCCCCGAGCTCCTCCTCGTGTCACCATCCCTCCGAAGTGCCACCCCCAGCCGCGCACACGTGACCCGATCCCGACCTCCAGTCCTCCGGCCACCACGCGACGCCGTCCAGTGGATGCCCGCACGCCTCCACCTTGCTAAAGAAGAAAGGCGGTGGCTGTGCCTAAGTGCATCCCCTTTGTGATTGCAACGAAGAAGACCTAGGGCTTGAGATATTAAATTTTTGGACAAATTGCATTAAAGTCTTCAAAGGTTTCGGAAATTACCAAAAGAGCCCCGCTAACTCCTCAAGTCACGTGCTTTGCACGAATTTTGTGGGTAAATTACGAAACTCACCTTCTGTTTTACTTCTTTTATGTATTTAATGCCAGAACTTTAATATTCTCATTTCAGTCCTTTATTTACAGACTCTGAATTGCATGTTTATCTTGTTGAAATAAATGTTAGTTGTGATCCAAAAATTTTGCAAAAATTGTGCTATGCTCCTGATGTGCATATATATCTAGCGTAAAATTTCCATTGCATTTTGTCTTCATTTATTATTTTAAAAAAAATCAAAAACATGTCATTTTTCCTTGTTTGAAATTCAAAAATTCAAAGAAAATCAAATATGGTTCCAAAAATTCCAAAACAAATAGACTAGTTGTATTTCATTGTCTTTTAATTTCTGACCAATTTTCACGCATTAATTAGTTATAAAACCCAAAAAATAAAACATCAAAAATCTACTAAAAATCATAAAAAACTCTATAAAATTCCAAAAATTGTGATTTCAGTTCATGTTTGTAGATACTTTCCTTTAGTTTGTCATAAAAATAATTGTTAGGAGTTTTGGGTATTTAAAATATGTTTAAGTTGCAAATTACTTCAGGCTATGCACATTTTCTTATTTTCTCGCTGTTTGATTTTTAGAAAAATACAAGAACATCTGAAAATTCCACAAAAAAATCTCAAAAACATTTCAAAAGTTTAAAACCCAAAAACATTTTCTTTAGATTTTTTTGAGCATCTTTGATTAATTGAAAATTACAAAAAAGAGTTGGTCTGCATATTCTTGATCTTGTTTATATTGTTTCTTATTTTTTAAAATAAAAAATTGCAAAATGAAAATCACTAAAAATTTGAAAATCAGAAAATATAAAAAAATAGAAAATAAAAAATTAAAAAATTAAAAAGATAAAAATTCACAAAAACCAACGATAGTTGTCCTTTGAGATTATTGTTTTCTCTTAATTAATTTTGATTAATTCAATAACCCTCGAGAATTGTAGCCTCCCTGGGTTCGACCCTGTCCGCTATACAGGTTAATAAGTAGAAAAAATAAATAATTTTTTGTTGTCATGGGATTTTGGGGATAACAACAATGACCTGTTTACCAATAATTTTCCGACTCTCACAATTTGTGTGTCAACAAAATGGCACTGTTGCCGGGGAGGCACGGCGAGGGTAGTTAGGTTTCTCTTTTAACCTGCTATTCTTGGTTGTATATTTTGCCATTCACTTCATTGTTCATATCCATTGCATTCACTTCATTCATTTTTTATTTTCTCATATTTGATAATTGTATTCTTACACATTTTCTTTTCTTTTTCTTGCGAGGGCCCGCGGAGCGAAGGAGGCGATACTAGGAAAACTGAAGCACCCAAGCGACGTGGAGGCGGCTTGATTCTTCACCAAGCCACAATTTAGTGTGAGAAGAGGAGAAGAAGAAGTAAAGGAGACAAAAAAATTGAAGAAAAGAGAGAGAGAGAGAGTTTCTTTTCCATTTGAACTTTGTAAAAGGACATTCATTTGTTGCGGGGTCTGTTTCGCCAAGTGCAGGTGCACTTGGGGGACCTCACCGATTTTGTTTTCATCGCCTTTATTTTTCTTTGTTTCCCGCGAATTTCGTGAGCTACCTCTTAATTGCTTTAATTAATTTTCTTGAGCTAGGTAATTAATTAGTTCCAAACACCATAAACAAGATAATTCAGTGCCTATAAAGTAGTGCGTAATTTGGACTTAGTCAAATTAACTTGTTCTTGCATGTTCATAGAAGCTATCATCTAGGACAGTTCACTTACATCATATAGGATAGTTTATTTCAATTCGGCGCAGATCACTTGCATGTAGAGTGCTGGTGACAAGGTACACATCTCTAGTCCCTGCATGCATCATTGTTTTTAATCGCGCATTGGCCTTTCCAATCTCCTTCCTTGTTTTCACTCACATAATATAAAAAGGAAATTGGCCACTCGGTAGGCGATTCTTTGAAAATATTTTAAACCAAGTGATAACTGCTAAAATCAGGACTGCTAAAGAAAACTCGACCCTAAAAAATAGAAGGAAAATTATTGTTTTGGGGAGAGTAACCCCCTCATTGTTTGGTTTGCTTGAGCGAAAGAGCGACCCGCACACTAGGATAGAGCTACGCCCGAACTCTTTTCAGACTACTACCTTGGGTTAGTCATTCTCCAGTGAGGATCTCTCCGGTAGCCGGTAAAGCGGCACGTGACATCCTTAACAGATTGAATTGATCGGGTAGCTGGTAAACGGTTCATTTTTCATACTGGCTGGGAAAGATCTAACTTTGAGATTAGGCCAGTCTCCTGAGAGCATTGGGTTCCTAACAGCTCATTTCTAACTGCTCTGATATATTGTATTGTCACCAAACTCTAAAATTGACAAGATAATTGATCGAACTTTGCGTTGATTTGGTGAACTGGGGGTTTGTATTGTGTTTGATTGCTTGTGTGCTTGCTAGATCCTTCTGTGCATTTGCGCCTTTTTCTCCATATCTTTTGACTTGACCATTCGTGCTCTCCCGATCCCTGTCTTTTGCTTCGGAGATGGCCGACTGGAGTTATTTTAATCCGATATTCGAGGATACTTCATACTCTCCAAACGATCCACCTTCCTTTTTCTAGGAGGACTTTCCTCCTGATTTTTGTGCATATCCGCCTAACCCATTATTTTAGGAAGCGAAGGACTTTGATTTTCACCCACCCACATTCAACCCACCCGATCTTGAGAATTTGAAGTCACCTTTCATGATTTCCACACTTCAGACATTGAACCAGATGATGGACCACATGAATTCGAGGATTAGTAATCTATTTAACATCAATACGAGCCAAAACGTTGCTCCACTATTTGAGGATATGGGTTCACTTGAGGATAATCATGAAAGCTTGCAATCGCTCAAAATACAAAAAATGAGAAAATTTTAAAAAGCCAAAAAGATTCTGGGAGACACATTATCCATTCATTTTGTGAGGAGAGGACCCAAATGACTGATCATTTACCCACACATATATCCACCACATGTCCCAACCTTGACCCTGAGGATTCCATTATATAGACTGCTCTTGTCAATCCTCATGTAAATGCTGACTCCGACCTCCTCCCATGTATGGATGAGGTCCAAAAATTCAAAAAAATATTGACTAAACCCGAAGTGGTAGCCACCCTTCATGAGATCATTAAAGATCCACTTCAACAGGTCAATGGTTAATTTATCTACTCCTCAACACAAGAAGAGAAAGCGAAGGAGAAGATTTGAGCATCACATCATGACCATGGCCACTGCCTACGCCATCTCTCACCGTCCGTATTTTAAGAAAGGGAACACTGCCACACCTCTTGTGAGTTGCTCCATATCTGACTATTCTTGTGATAACGCTCTCCTTGACGGCGGATCGTCAATTAATATAATACCCTTCTCTATGGTATAGTCTCTTCATCTTGGGCCTCTCAAGAAAACCAGGATGATAGTTAATTTGCCGATGGATCTTTCAAGAGGCTGAAGGGTATTCTAGAAAACTCTGTCATTCTTATTCAGGGCAAGAATTTCACTTCGGTTTTTGTTGTAATGCCCATGGAGACCTCCGCCCCTGTGGAGCACCCTCCAATAATCCTAGGACGGCCTCTGCGGGAGCCGTTATTAATTATGGTTCAGGAGATATTCGCTTCCGTTCTGATGTAGGGAGGGATGTGTTGATCACTACACCCACTACTGCCCAGAAACCTGCATCTCATGAGGGAAAAAAAACGCTCGTGTTAGCCAACCCCAAGGAATTTGACATCGATGATAATATCAGAGATTCTTGTTATATGTTGGATGATCAGGAAACCCAGGAATTCCTCTTGAATGAGGAAGACTCGGAAAGCATAGACCTTGGAGTTCCCCCTTTTGTATGTGGATATGCATTGATGACATCCGTGGAATTTACACGATAGACACCTTAGAGCAGAAAGCAGAATCCGAGACTAGACAGGACGGACATGATTCAACTACTTCCACTGATGAGTCCGTTCCTATTCACCCTGATTCAGATAAGAGATCGATCATGCCAAATTTGATGTCATTGCTTTTATAAAAGAATTTGGGCCTTTTGATACAGATGATCATCTAGTAGAGGCTCGCCAGGCTGAAATTGATCCTACTTTTTCGGATAATGAATTCGAGCCTTTTTACTTTGATATTTGCGAGATTTCCCAGGCCAGACATGACCATACTACTTCCAATAATCGGTTTAGGCCTGCACAATCTGACCGCTGAGGATACATTCTTGGTCGATCCTACTCAGTTTATGTCTAATGATGATCCCAATATCGACCTACACCTTGTAAAATCCATACCTCAGCGGTCTCGCAAGAAGGTTCGCTTTTGACCTTCTTGACCTTTGTACATCCACTCCTCTTGTATATCCTTTCGTTTCACTCTTTCTTCTTCCGTTTTATCATTCACCCCTTTTCCGTGTGTGTGTATATATGCTATACTTAGGATGTGTTTATCCTAAGTATAAAGGGGGTGAACGATCTGTGTTGTTCATATTCGTCTTGTTCATCACTCTTGTTGTTGTTGCCTATACTTAGGGATACTCTACCCTAAGTATAGGGGGGTGATGTTGTTCATATCATGTCTTTTTATTTTTTGAGTCTGTACATTCTCTTCATGGGTTTTCCCATTTTGTACACTCTACTATACTTAGGATTACTTCATCCTAAGTATAGGGGGGGATCACCATCTTCTCTTCTTTTTATCCTTTCTTTGAGTCGTTGTAGTATAGGAGTCTTTTCACTTTTCTATACTTAGCACGAGTTATGTCTTCCTTTTTCGCTCTCTAATCACTATGAGGACATAGTTCGAGCTAAGTATAGGGGGTGTCGTATATATTGTATATATATTTTAGACATAACTCGTACTTTTAAATACGTTTATTTGGGGGTTATGTGTCTAATTTTGTAAAATCCATGTGTGTAAAAAAACAAAAAAACAAACAAACAAAAACAAAAAAACAAAAAAAAACAAAAAACAAAAAACAACAACACAAAAAAATTATCAAATAAAAAAAAACAACAAAAACACAAACAAACAAACCAAAAGAAAAACCAACAAAAAAACAAATAAAACAACAAAAAACAAAAACAAACAACGAGAAATCTTGCATGTACTTGTTTTTTACTAACCTTTTTTTCCTTTAAAAAAAAATAATTACAAAACTAAAAATCTATAAAAAAATTGCAAAATTTAAAAAAAACCCTTCTTTCACATTTGCATTTTCCTCCAAAAATCCATAAAAAGTTCAAAATTAGAAAATTGTTTAAAAAATGTTCTTTTCACATGTGCATCATTTCTTTCAAAAAAACTCTCTGCATTGTTCATATTTTGCATTTGCATGTGCATTTTTCAGGATATTATTGACATTTAAACTATGTCTGGAATAAAATTGAAGAATGGAGCTTAGTTGGACCTTAATCCACCTAATTCTCAGAAGAACTTCACCGAGAAATAGGATTTTAGAAGCTTCAGGTCTTTGACTTAATTCTTTGATTCCACATGACAATGTGCAGCGTTTGACTCTCAGCGTCTAACCTGGTCTCTTCATTCTGGGTATAACTCTGCAATAGGGAATTAATTTGTACTCTCACACTATGCACTTAGCTCAACTCAGACGGGATGTTGGAAGACTATATGAGTTTCTTTTCTGGTAGCGTAGAAATCTAAAGATCGGAGTACGGGTTGAAATAAAGCTTCGGAAAAGGGATGGACGGTTGGGCACAATTTTTTCTAAGACCCCAAAAAATGTACAAAAACAAAAAGATTCTATATCCGTAGGGGCACAACAAGATCCGGGCAGAACCACCAAAAATCCAAATATAAAGAAGCCACTACCAAATAAATATCTGACCAAAAAGGTCCAAGCTTCAAGAAAACATGCAGATCTTGGTGGAGACTCGGCTACACTGGCCAGCTCCACAAGGAGAGGTGACTACGCTGGCCACCCTCCAGTTCTTTTCTCCTTGTTCTATCTTCTCTCCCAATTCGATTGTGAACACAGCGCGACAGACCTTAGAAGGAAATACCTGACTCCCCGAGGACGACTTACTGGAGAGGAGATTTGCATGGTAGTCTGACATTCTGGATCGGAAGAGCTAAAACCTTTCACACACATGAGTCGATTGTTCAATGTGCATAGGGTGTGCTTTGGGAAGAGGATTGATCTAAGATGACTTCTGAGCCGAAACCGTGACAATGATGTGTAGAACTTGAAGGCTTTCATTTTTAAAATTCTAAGTCTCACAGAAGTTCTGACACACTAATAATCCAAAGGTCCGACAGAGCTCCAAACTGCAATTTTACGAAGATAAGTTTAATACTCAATGGTGTCCTACTTTCTTTATTTTCCCTTTCTTTTTCTTTTTCTTTTTCTTCACTTATTCTTTCAAATAAGTGTTTCCTAAGGGACTAGCAAAGATAAAGCATATGGGGATGATGAATCTACGATTCGTCATCTTTATTCATTTATTTTAGCTTAAAATCCCTTATAAAATACCTACATATAACACTAACTCCATATTCTTACTAACTTGCATCTTCATGTAAATATTGTACATTTCTTACTAATTTTAACCTAAAATAAATAAATAAAGAAAGGTAGGAAAATAAAGAAAAGAAAATAAAAATAATAAAGAAAAGAAAATAAAAAAGGAAGACTGTATACAGGCTGACCCAAACCCCGAGAGAAGGTCAAGACTTGACCTGATCGACCAAGAATAAAGTAGGGGGAGATAGGGTCCTTAACCAGAAAATCCAAAAAAATGTGTTCTCACTTATTTTGTGTATATCTGTATAAAACTGACACTAATTTATTTGTGCCTTAATTGAACTCAAATCAAATAATATTCAAAACCAAAGTTGTAAATAAAAATGTGTTCTAATTACTAAAAATATTTGCACAATTAAATCATGTACAGAATAAAAGTAACTACACTTGGAAAAAAGCCACTAAGCACTAACTGAAAGACCAATTCCGGCTCCATATGAACTCAAATTGAACCAATCACTTCCATTGCATTCTAAATTAAATTATCTTCAAAATGGTTGTATTTTCACAATTTTTGGAGTTACGGTTGAAAAGTCGATTTTCTGGGGTGGTTTGTGCAATTTTCTCATGTATTTTGTGCATATTGTATTTGTATATAATTGTAAATAGTTTTACTAATTTTTAATAAAAAAATAAAAATAAAAAATATTAATTAAAATTCTTTAAAAACAAAAAGCCTAATTTCGTCATTTACCTTTGTGCATAATGTCATATATGTATATAGTATATGTATATAGTTGCTATTTTTAATTAACCTCCATAAAAAAATAAAAAAAACCATTTTTTTAATTCAATTAAATAAGTGACGAAAATTCAAAAAAGTAGATAATTTTGTAAATATGTTTATCTCTTTTAATTTTGTCTCTTTTCATCTCTCTTTATCCAAAAAAATTCAAAAATTCATTTCAATTTTCATCTCTCTTCATCCAAAAAAAATTCAAAAATTCAAATTTCATTCTATCTATTCTATTTATATGGCTCCTTCTCCCTCATTTCAACTTGATCAATCTTTAGAGAGAGGAGTCTGATCTCCGAGAGAAAATTTCGTCGAGAGTTGTGCATAGCCTTCGAGCCGTCCGATGACAGCGAGTCGGCCTTGTCGAGGCGATCACGGTCCATTTTCCGCTCCTAAGGTGAGATCCACATTTTTCTTCCTTTTATCTAGTTTAATTGTAGTTTAGATCGTCGCATTTTTTTATTATTTTATTTTCATAGTCATTTTTATTTCTCTAGATCTAAAAAATATATATACATCATGACTTTGATCCACTCCGACTCGATTTTTTTCATCTCATCTTCTCGATCTCTCCGCCTTCAATTTCTATCGTCCACGATCTCTCAACTCTAGCCGCGTATGGTGGCCGGAGATCGGATTTGAATCCCTCATCTCCGCCGAATCCCCGTTCATTTTTCTGATTTGTAAATAAATAAAAATTGTCTCGTTTTGTTCTCTAACATTTGTTTTGCAAGATCATATAAAAATAAAAAAATAAAAAAATAAAAAAAAATAAAAAAAATTCATTTGCGTTCTTTATCTCTAACGTTTGTTTTGCTGGAACATTAAAAGAAAACAACAAAAAAATTCATTTTCTTTTCTTATTTTTCGGATTTAAAAAAAACAAATAAAAAGTTTTTTTATTTTCGTTTCCTGTTCAAAAAAAAATATACAAAAAAACAAAAAAATTGGCCAGCACGAGGGCGGCGCCCTTCTTCCACAGTTGCGAATCGCCGCTGCCCCGAGCCATCTTCGCCTCCGCGCCTGGCGGCGCTGCCATCGCCTACCGCCCGCGACCTCCTCCGCGAACCCTCGTCTACCGAGATCGGCACCTCTACCTCTGAAGCCCTCCACTGACGCGGGCACGCCCCCGTCGCCATCGACCCCTTGGAACAATGCGAGCGCGGGACGGCGATCCCCCTCCAGCTGCTCTCCAGCGGCCTGCGAACACAGCGGCCCCCACAGCGACCTCTCGACACCGACGCCGCCCCCGTGCGCACCCCGCCAGCCACGGCGCACTCCGTCGCCCATCGAATCACCAACCGCCGACCATGGCCCCGAGCTCCTCCTCGCGCCGCCATCCCTCCGAAGTGCGCCCCCAGCCGCGCGGGCGTGGCCCGATCCCGACCTCCAGTCCTCTGACCACCGCGCGTCACCGTCCAGTGGCCGCCCTCGTGCCTTCACCTTGCTGAAGAAGAAAGACGGCGGTCATGCCCAAGTGCATCCCCTTTGTGATTGCAACGATGAAGACCTAGGGCTTGAGATATTAAATTTTTGGACAAATTGCATTAAAGTCTTCAAAGGTTTCAGAAATTACCAAAAGAGCCCCGTTAACTCCTCAAGTCACGTGCTTTGCATGAGTTTCGTGGGTAAATTGCGAAACTCACCTTATGTTTTACGTCTTTTATGTATTTAATGCCAGAACTTTAATATTCGCATTTCAGTCCTTTATTTACAGACTCTGAATTGCATGTTTATCTTGTTGAAATAAATGTTAGTTGTGATCCAAAAATTTTGCAAAAATTGTGTTATGCTCCCGATGTGCATATATATCTAGCATAAAATTTCCATTTATTTTGCCTTCATTTATTATTTTTTAAAAATAAAAAACATGTCATTTTTCCTTGTTTGAAATTCAAAAACTCATAAAAATTCAAATATTGTTCCAAAAATTCCAAAAAATAGACTAGTTGTATTTCATTGTCTTTTAATTTCTGACCAATTTTCATGCATTAATTAGTTATGAAACCCAAAAAAATTGAAAAACATCAAAAATCTTCTAAAAATCATAAAAAATTCTACAAAAATCCAAAAATTATGATTTCAGATCCTGTTTGTAGATACTTTCCTTTTGCTTGTCATAAAAATAGTTGTCAGGAGTTTTGGTCACTTAAAATATTTGTAAGTTGCAAATTAGTCTAGGCTATGCACATTTTCTTATTTTCTCACTGTTTGACTTTTAGAAAAATACAAAAAACATCTGAAAATTCCACAAAAAATTCTCAAAAACATTTCAAATGTTTTAAAACCCAAAATTTTTTATATTTTTCTGAGCATCTTTGATTAATTGAAAAATTACAAAAAAGTGTTGGTGTGCATATTCTTGATCTTGTTTATATTGTTTGTTATTTTTGAAAATAAAAAATTGCAAAATTAAAATCACTAAAAATTTGAAAATCAGAAAATACAAAAAAAATTAGAAAATAAAAAAAATATAAAAAAGATAAAAAAATTCACAAAAACCAAGGAAAGTTGTCCTTTGAGATTCTTGTTTTCTCTTAATTAATTTTTGATTAATTGAATAACCCTCGGGAATTGTAGCCTCCCTGAGTTCGACCCTGTCCGCTATACAGGTTAATAAATAGCAAAAAAATAAATAATTTTTTGTTGTCATGGGATTTTGGGGATAACAACAACGACCTGTTTACCAATAATTTTCCGACCCTCACAATTTGCGTGTCAACACTATCATACTTCTGCCCATATTGCAACTGTTGTCCCTCCCATTCCAAACACCCATAAAGTACCGCTCGCTACCCCTCGTGCGCAGGATCTTCCTTTCACAATCTTGAGGGCCACCAGCTTCACTCCTCCTTGCGGGTAACATTAACGTGGAGCTGTGCTTCTAGGCAACGATGACCACCAGTTGATCTCCGATAAGATCTAAGGGAGCGGCTCACTCCTTTGTTGCGGCTTCATAAGCAAGAAGATTTCCTAGCTCCATGTGTCGCCACATAGGGTGAATATTAGAGAAGCTCGGTGGAGCCTCTTAAATCCCAGGCACAACTCCGATCAACCTCAGTTTCATCCTCTGCCTACCCTTGCCTCGACCTTCATGTGCATGTGTCACGTCGATCACCTGATCCATCACCCTTAGTCGACATCACCACCATCTCCATTGACAAAAGTCTACAAAGTCCTCTGCTAGCCAGTTGTCCGCTCCTCGAGCACCCACTTGTGTCGTCACCCGCGGTCAGCATGAGGATAACCATCACGTTGTCGATGATCTCTTCCTCCTTCCACTTCTATCGCAGCCATCACCATCGAGCACTAGATTCACCGTTTTCATCAACACACACTCACCATCTCGTATACTCTTTGCCAATAGCGGCCAGTCGCCCTAGACATCCATTCCACGATTCGCACCACCCTTGGGCTTTGCCATCGCTCGCCATCAGATGACCCTCCACCCGCCAGCGACTCTAGACCGTCGCCACCTCTCCCCGCTGTGACACACCTTTGCCCGCCATCACCACCTCAGCCATGTGTCGATCGAGGCCTCCTGCAATTACCGCATCGACAATACCAACGCCTCTGTCCTCCACGACCGCAACTTTACCCTTCACCTTCGATCACCTTTGGAAACACGTCCCTTCGGTCTACATACCATCTCTTTAGCATTCTTCATCCCCACCTCATGTGCACATCACATGAGGGAGGGGTCATTTGCAAGGTCGACCCCTCGATTTCCATTATTTTCCACCAAGGTCTCTACCTTCCAGCAGACACGTGAGGCTCACGTGTCTCCTTGGAACAATTGCATTAGCCCCCTTGCATGTCTTGGTAACAACATTTAAGTTCCTGCATTTATATTTCTTTCGATTTCTTTATTTATAAAATTGCAATTAGAACCATCTTTTTGTGTCACATTTTGTGAGATATTTTGTCATCATTTTATTATTCTAAAAATTGCATTTTGTAGCTCAACTTATTATGTATCTCATGGGTATTTATTCATTTTTTTGTGAGACATGGTAAATTATTTTAAATAATTTGGTGAATTTTTTCTTATTTTACCCATTTCAAGGTTTGAAATTCATGTTAAATTAACCATTGCTCTAAAAATTGCGAAAAAAAATCATTTTTGGTATATTTACTTTTGTTCTATATCATGCCCACAAATCAAATCAAATGCATGCACAGTCTGTTCTGGATAATTCATTTTTTGATTTCAGTAGTTACTTTAATAGACTAAAAACTCAATATTTTTAGGGTTTATAATTTTTCCTAGATATCTCTTCATTAGATGCATCTAGGATAAGTTTATTTCTTGAAAATAACTAGGTTTGATAGTTATTAAAATTAATTTATTGCAAATCACATTGTTTGCGTTGTTTTATTTATTAAAAATTCATGTCGCATCAAAAAATTCTGAAAAAAAATATAGAGAATTTAATACATCATATTTCACATGTTGACCGAGTTTGATAATTTTTGGACTCTATTTAATTGGAATTTGCATTTTAGTCCTTAAAATTAGCCCAATTTGCACTTGCATCCATTAATTGCATTAAAAATACCAAAAAAATCTGCTTTGAAAACCATTCGATTAATTTGATAGATTTAACCTTGTTGTTCCTTTGCTACCTTGAGTTGACCCTGGAACTTGCCCAGGTTGAATAAACATAGAACCACGTCACTTAGTTGATTCATTAATTTTTATGGTTTAAAGTCTTGATTGATCTCTATTGCCGAACTACAACACCTGTACAACACTTAATTTGCAAGAATTAATACTAGGGTTTCTGAGAATCATTAGATGGCACTATTTTCGGGGAGGCAAATAGCTTAGGTTTTTGTTTAGAAAATTTAATGCTAGGTTTTCCACACATTCATGTAGTCCGACCCCAAACCTTGCCACTGTACATTTTCCATTTATTTCCTTTTCAGCATCTATACTCTGTTCTTTATTTTTTATTATTTTTTTGTCAACTCTCTTACATTTTCTCTCTTATTTTTGCACGAGGTACCCAGCAGACGTGGAGCAGTTTTTTTTCTAAAAATCGACGCATTTCAACTGCCTGTTAAAAAGCCGCATAAAAATCAATATCGAATTGAGTCGTGAGAGAGTGTAGAGTCTAAGATTTATTTTCAACATTTTCATTTTCTATTATTTATAATTAATTGCCTATTTATAGTGGTTTATGTTTGGAATCTCGCGTGTGTAAACAAGACTTGGATTTTTCTATGATGTGCTAGACATGTTTCACTCTCCGATAAGGGTGGGGCCCAACTTGAGTGGCTTGTAGGTTAGACTTACCCTGCATCTATTAGATGAACTAGGTTCATTTTGCTTATGCACGTATAACATAGGACCACACTACACTTAATGAGACGCTCCTTAGAATGTTCAACTTAGTCAAAATTTAAATACATTTCTTCCCAGCTAATAGAACTTTCTACCATGAGTGGTTTTGTCAGCTTGCACTTCATATAGACTAAATTTAGATTCTTGTATTACATCCCACATGGAGATTGCGAGGAAGCATTGTACGTCTTCTATCTGAGCATACATCATTGTTTTTTGCATGTATCAGCTTTTCTTGGTTTCCCCCTCTTGTTTTATCACTTAAGATCTAAATGAAATTGGGATTGATGATAGAAGTGTATTTTCTTCTCGCCTAAAACTTCAGTGATTGCTAATTAAAATCAGGAATGCTAAACAAGGCTGACATAAATAAACCCATAAAATAAAGAATTTTTATGGGAGAGCAACCCTATCCTTGGATTCAGGTACATTTCAGGGTGTGGTCATCACCCCTAACAGAGCGAGGCACGACCCATAAGGAATAGAGCCCAAAACCCATCCTAAATATTGCCTTGTTTATCACCTGGATTCACGGAGTACCAACGCTTCTATCGTACATGGACGAGTAGGGCCGGGTCGACGACAATGTTCTCGCCTTGTGTAGAGCACCACCAACTTGTTTTGAAGTACTGAGCTTAGACTATGCCCTTACGAGGGTGTTTGTCTCATCGTCTTGTGTCAGAGTAGGGCTTAACACGATCACAAGTGATTCTGTCTTGAGCTTGGTTCCAAGTACCTGATTCTACACTATCGGCTTCCTCTCTCTACTTCTTTGGCTGAGTAGTGGATCCATATCTAATAACAAGGACCTCTAAAGGGGCAATCTATAGGTTACAAAGGATGTGGACAAGTACGAGATACTTTTCCGGCAGTACTCGCACTCCTATATGTCTAGATGCTAAGGACTCGTGACAAGATTGAATTATGACCAATTTAAAATTGAAAAGATAAATTGGATGGACACTTGCGATCGTCACTAAGTGATTTGGTGAAATTGGAGTTTATATTGTGTTTGTATTGCATGCGTAGATCAAGATCCGGCATCAAATGCCACACATCTGTGTCGTTACTCCCCTTGTTGATTCATGAACCGCGATCTTCCTCCGAACCACTTGACATTGAGAATGGAGGGTTGTGATGATATTTGCTAGGACTCCACGAGCCTTCCAATGAAAACCACAAACCTACCATCCTCACCTACTCAGGGACAATCTTTAGCTGAGCCTCCTTGGATTCATGAATACTCTCCTCATAAAACCCTTGTCCATGACTTTCTCTTCTTCGTTGATGGAGGCCAGTCCTAGACCAGCCCTCTCTTCTCTCACCACATCGAGGAAAATTCTCACCTCGATGTTTCTCTTTCTATTTCTTCCAACTCTATTAATACTAATATGTTTGACTATGAAGGTGAAGAAGAAGTGTTAAAGAAGATGCCTCTAAAGGAAAGAGACAATAAAGAAGAACAGAACGAAGACCTGATGCAAATGATATTAGCAAGATTTGCTACATCTAAGCAGCAATAATTTTTAATGAGAGCACAAATTGACCAGCTAAATACTGGGGTTGAACCACTAATGGATGCGGCATACAACTCCGGACAATATAGAGTGAGAAATTATCTGAATCCTCCTGAGCCAAAAGTTGATTTGAACTGAAGCCGCCTTTCCTGAACCTGCTGCCACAATTCCATAGAAATGCTACTGAGGAACCCTACATGTTCCTAAGGGATTTGGAGCTAGTATGCTCTAATCTCACATACCCCAGGGTCATCCGAGACTACATTCATCTCACTACACTTCCATTCTCCTGAAAGGTAAAGCTGACTATTGGATGAAGAATCTTGGAGTGATCGTTATCATGTACAATCATTTCAAGGACCTCTTTTTAAAGAAGTTCTATCCTTTGAGTAGGGCTAATCAGATGAGAACACGCATCACCAGCTTTTCTCATGTGCCTCATGAACCATTCTGTGATGCATGGGATAGATTCAAAGATTTATTACAAAAGTATCAGTGTCTGGCTTTGGATGACAATATCTTGGTCCAATCACTCTATTTTGGTCTCAACTATGAGAAACAAGGTTTAATGAGCATTGCCTGTGGAGGAAACTACACATCACGAGGTACTGATACCGGTTAGAAGGTATTCGAGCAGATGGCTGAGACAAGCCGCTCATTGATCTCCAGTAGGGTGTACACTGATTCCCTCAACACACTCCAATCTAAAGGAGGGAAATATATTGTTGTTGAGATAGTTGAGGATCTAATTTCGAACATGAGCATCATTACAGACCAGCTAGTATTTGTGGAAAAGATCAACAAAAGGGTGAATGACATTGACAGTAGGATCTCTCAGACACCAAAGCAAATGGATGAGATGACTAAGAAGGTGTCCAATATCCACATACATGCCGCATCTGCATTCACTAATCCCATTTTCTGAGTGCATCATGTCTAGGAGCAACTAATGTTAGGGCCACCTCAGCCTTGGGTTCAGGACCAGTCCTATGCCCAACTTTTCTAGCAGCCACCTCCACCAGCAGAAATCGATGAGGAAGAGCCCTGCAAAAGTTGGAAGTGAACGGTATTTGGTATGCACAGGACCCTAGTAGACAAGGAAACACAGGGGGAGCGACATCCATACCGGCGTCCCTCAGCCTTCTACAATACCGCTTTTACTCCCACACCACAGCACAATCAGAGCACAGCCCAACCCCAGCAGTAGAGGCAACAACAACAATATGACCATCAAGGCCAATATCAGGCAATCCAGTAAGGCCTGCAATATCAGCAGGCATCCCAGCAACAAAGGCAACAACAGTACCATGCCCCTTAGGGCTAATCTTCACGATAGTCTTCCCAGTCGTTCACTCTCCGACAGGACCCGTGGACATTCAACAGCAGATTCTCGAGGAGCTCTGATTTTACATGAGTTAAATTCATGATCTTTGGGTGGTCGTCAATCACCTACCTTGTTGGAGAGATGAACAGATTGCACTTGCTATAGCCATTCCCTCCCAAGTTCAAGCTAATCCCAACAGCTTGAACAAATCTTGATTTCAGCAACATGGTGGTCAGGTATATTTTTCAGATTCATCTAGATCTGAACATGATGTCCTTTCGTTTGACAATATAAATGCTAAGTCACTCAGTAGCGGAAGGACCGTGACCATACCTGATCGGACAAGGGAAATGGAGATAAGCATCTATAGAGCTCAACTTGATGACTCATCAAATGAAGAAGAAAAAAGACATCAGGATTCACCACCATATCTGAAGAGACCAAGGATTCCCATTCAATAGAAGGGGAAAGCACCAATGGAGTCTACAAAGGACTTTACACCTTTGGTTTTGCCAGATTTACCTTCGTCATCAATTCCACAACCTATTGTTGACAATCTAGATTTGAAGTTTCAGTTGAAGAATAAAGGTTTATGCAGTAAGAACTCCATTTCAGTTAAATCTAAGCATGATGTTTCTAGTTATGATTGGATTCTTCGTCCCCTGTCTTTATTATTTTTATTCCTTTCCCCTGTGCTCTAACGGGAGGAAAGCGTAAATCTAAGAAAACTCATCAAGATGACCTAGAAATGGCATGATTTTACCAAGAGAAGATCACAATTAAGGTGGCATTTGAACAATATATGGCTAACAATCTCGCGTTTCAGAAGTACTTGAAAACGAGATGCACACCTACAAGGACTCGCAGGAAGAAATCATACCAATATGTGAAGACTCATGTCTTATCAGTATCCACTACTTAATGTGTCAAGAATCATCAACTACCATGGAAAAAGAGAGACTTCGGTGCTCAGTATGTGGAGAGTCGTATCAATGACATTGCGTATGCATGCATGCTTCTAGATAGTGATTCTTCAATCAACCTTCTTCCTTTAGCACTATATTACAAATCGAAGTTAGGTCCACTCAGAAAATCATCAGCTCTATTCCAATTTGTAGATCGGTCAATGAAGAGACCTAAGGGAGAAGTGAAGAATGTCATTATCTTGATTGAGGGGCAAGAGTACAAAGTGGACTTCGCGGACCTTGATATGGAGACCCCGGGTCATTGGAGAGGGTCTCATATCATTCTTGGGCGGCCATTCTTAAGGACCGTCGGGACAGCATTCGACAATGAAGTTCAGATCTCCAGGAAGAGAAGTGAACTTAGAGATGAAGCGGACAAAATGGCAAAGACCTGACTCAGAATCCAGTATTGAGTTCTTAGAATATTCAGAGGCATATTTCAAGATGATCAACACAGATACCTATATCCTTGATGACTCAGTAGATCCCTTTGGATTTCTTGGTTCCCCCTCTTTCAGAATAATCAAGGGACAGAGATGATGAGCCGGACATGGCTTTGGCCAAATTACCACATTTCTTTGATGATCTGACTCATCATTCTATAGAATTGATGGCCAACATAATACAGTTTGATCCATCCTCCTCCAACACAGAGCCAAACTCAGATGCTACTCAACCGAACTTAATCGATGATACATATTTGACAGAGCTGAAACCACTTCCTCCTATACTAAAGTATGCATTTCTTACGGGACCCAAAGAGAGATTTCATGTGATCATTAGCTCGGAATTAACTGCAGAATAGGAGCCCAGGTTGCTAGACGTTCTTGAGAGGAACTGCAAAGCCATTAATTTGGACTGTGTCAGATCTCGTGGGAATCAACCCCACTCTCTGCTGGCACAAAATATATGTTGAGGATAATGTGAGACCTTCCCATATGTTCCAGAGGAGACCAAACACTATTCTAGGGGAAGTAGTTAAGAAAGAAATTGAGAAATGGTGCAAATCATGGTTTATATATCCTATTTCTGACTTTAAGTGGGTGGCACTGCTTCATGTTGTCCCAAAGAAGTTAGGAATTCAGATGGTCACCAACGAGGAGGGGGTAGAGATCGCAATACGAGTACCCACGTCATGGTGAGTATGTATCAATTACAGATGCTTGAATGCCATGACCAAGAAAAACCACTTTCCTCTGCCATTCATTGATCATATTTTGGAGAGGCTCACAAGGAAAGCATTTTTCTATTTTCTTGATAGGTACTCAGGCTACAATCAGGTAGCCATAGCTCCTGAGGACTAGGAAAAGACCATATTCGCATGTTCATTCGGCACCTACGCGTTCAGGCACATGCCCTTTAGAATCTACAATGGCCTGAGCACATTTTAGCAGTGCATGATCGCCGTATTTACTGAGATGGTGGGAGATTTCTTGGAAGTTTTCATGGATGACTTCTCGGTCCACGATAATTCCTTTTATACATGTTTAACGCACTTGGACCGAGTCCTTAAGAAGTATAGGGAGGTTCATCTTGTACTCTCGTAGGAGAAAAGCCATTTTATGGTCACAGAGTGTATCATGTTGGGACACGTGATCTCCAAAAAGGGAATGGAGGTTAACCTTTCCAAGGTGGATGTGATCAAGAAACTTGTGCCACCAACCAACACCAAGTCAATGAGGTCCTTCTTAGAGCATGTTGGATTTTATTGAAGATTTATTCATGATTTCTCAAAGATTGCCCACCCACTGGCTGAGCTCTTAGGAAAATATACCAAGTTCATTATCGACCACAAGTGTCTAGAGGCCTTTGAGCTCCAGAAAAGAAAAATTTGTGAATCACATATCTTACAATCTCGGTCTCTTCCATTTGAGATCATGACTGATGCATCGGATTTTGCTGTCAGAGTTGCATTTGGTAAGAGAAGAGATGGGATTCCGTATGCGATTCACTATGCGATTAAAGTTTTGGATCCTACACAGAGAAATTACACAGTGACTGAAAAGGAATGCTCGCAGTAGTTTGGGCCCTAGAGAAGTTCATATCATGTATTTTGGGATCCAAGGTGATGATTTTCACTGATCACAAAGCAATCAAGTAATTAATGGAAAAGAAGGACGTAAGGGTGCATCTTCTTAGGTGGATCTTGTTAATCCAGGAATTTGATTTGGAAATTAATGATAAACATGGAGTGAAGAATGTTGTGGTTGATCACCTTTTCCGAATCGAGGAGAAAGATAATCATTATAGTGAACAGAGTTGACAAATTTTCCCAGATGAGTCACCTTGTGCTATTGACTCACTCTCGTGGTATGCCAACATGGTGAACTACCTTGTCTCCAAGTAGGTTGCCCAGGGTTGGACCAGGAGCAGTATTAACTGACTGAAGTCGGATTCGAGGAGATACCACTAGGACGATCTGTTCCTTTTCTTTGAAGGGTTGGATTGCATTTGGCAAATATTTATTCCTCAAGAGGAATACCATAGTGTTATCACACGTTGTCATACACTTGAGGTTGGAGGACACCATTCGGGAAAGAGAACCGCACACAAGGTGCTCCAATGTGAATTTTACTAGCCGACCTTATTTAGAGATGCCATTGATTTTGTACGGTCATGCATGATTTGTTAGAGAATGGGAGGGACTATTGGATATAGAGATGAGATGCCCAAGCAATAGATGAATTTATGTGATGTTTTTGACGAATGGGGAATTTATTTTATGGGTCCCTTTCCCAACAACAATGGACATGAGTATATCTTATTGGTGTTTGATTACTTATCAAGGTGGGTGGAGGCTATCCCGACTCGAACCGCAGATAGCAATACTGTATAAAAGTTTATCAAGGATGATATCATTACGAGGTTTGACGTTCCAAAGGTTTTGATTTATGATGGGGGTATCCACTTTATGAATAGAGAAATGAGATCATTAGCTAGGGACTATAAATTCGAGCATAGAGTAGCCAATCCTTACCACCCATAGTCTAATGGCATGGTAAAGGTTTCTAATAGAGAGGTGAATAGTATTCTTCATGATTTGGTTCATCCTGATAGGAAGAATTAGTCTCAGCTTTTGTACCATGTTCTGTAGTCCTATAGGACAACCTACAAGACTCCACTCAGTACTTCACCTTTTAAGATGATCTATAGCAAGCCAAGCCATTTGCCCACATAGTTAATTCACAAATCAGAATTGACGATGAAGAAGATTAATTGGAATTTTCACCAGGGGAAGCTCTATCATGACTTGAATCTTAACAAGCTAGTGGACATCCGAAACCATGCGTATGACAACCGTGTGATCTATAAGGACAAGGTCATGAGATGACATGATCGATACATAAAGCATAAGACCTTTGACCATGGGTAGAAGGTATGGTTGTTTAACGCGAGGTTGAAGATGTTTCATGGGAAACTCAAATCTAAATGGACGAATCCCTACATTGTCCCAGATGTGCAAAACAATGTAGTGTTGACATTGCTGATATCAGAGATAATACACAGACATTTTCAATGAATGGGCAGTTGTTGTCGATTCTAAAGCACAGTTAATCCAAGTCGAGGTCATCAACTTCATGCAGAGTGAGCATAGTGGAAACACATCATAACACTCTTCATGAAGAGAAGAAGTTAGTCCAAAGCTGTATAGATTCATCTTACTTCTTCACGCATTCACTTGTACATTCTCCATATGTTATTGGACCACCGCCCCTTCTTCCAATACTTAGGCTAACCATAACCTAAGTATAGAGGGACTCAATGCCCATTATATATACCCTTCCCATCTACTTCTTCTCTTGTCTGCCACATTCTTGCTCCTCTTCTATAGTTAGACTGTCCATAGACTAAGTATAGGGGGCGAGCCGACTTCTATTTTATTTTCTTTTTCACTCTCTTACGCATAGCCCAAGCTACGACTTTTCTACGCTTCTTGTGCTTTGAGGACAAGCACATGCTAAGTATAGGGGGGTGTATATATATTACATGTATACTTTACCCATAGCTCGTACTTCCATGTATTTTCATATATATTCTGTAATGATTAAGGGATGGGTAAAATTGGTAAAAAAAAACTCTTTGTAAACATTGTAAAATACTTGTATAATTGTATACTTTTATAAAATTGTATACAAGCTGTAAAATCTATATAATTTGTATAATAAATCTTGTATAATCGTATAAAATTTATTGTAAATGATACTTTTGTAAAATTATTGTAAAATAGGAGGTATACTAAAAAAAACAAAAAAACAAACAAATTGCAACTAACACTATTGTGTAAAATCGTGTGTGCAACAAGTTTTGAAAATTAGCTTCTTATTGATTTTGCATAAAAATCTTGCATTACAAATCTCTAAGAAACAAAAAATGCACTCTTGCACTTCATTCAGCATCTCATTTATCCATGCATTCTTTAGTTGGAAGTATCCCTGACACTTACACACTCACACAAGACATAAGAAGTTCATGGGCACTCAATTTATGAGGGTCTATGATCCAGAGTTAACCAGCCTTAGTCATTAGGGCCTACAACTTAATTATTCACACTTTCCTAGTTTGAAAGATGCGTGTGCTATATTGCATACTTATTCTCTTCCTTAAAGAATATGATCAACACCTCACATGCATGACTGCAGTTATGATGAGATGAGTTGGGATTTCACTTGAGGAACTGGGATGAGGGATTTGAGTTTGGATCTAATTTTATGATGCTCGAGGATGGGATAAAATCGATTAAGGCTTCATGAAACCTGAGTGTCAGCACTTTCAGCCAATAGGAGAACATGGTTCGTATACTAATATCTTGATATTAACCTATGTTCCAGGGCGTGATGAAACTAAATGATTATTGTTGATATGTGTGTGCTAACTTAGCAAAAGCAATGGAGCTAGCCAACCATCAAATAAATTTCGAGATAAGTTCTCACACAAAAAACTCTCTCATTACAATTACAAATACAAAGAGCTTCCACCAAAGGAGAGCATCCCAACCTTTTCAAAGTGTCCACTTAGACCAAAGCTATTAGGAAAGGAGTCGAGCTACCACCCAAAAAGGGTTATGCATCATATAGTAATACAAGTCTGGATGTCGAAGGTACATAGGTACTCAAAAAAGACACATCCCGGTGTACTCTCAAGAAAACAAGTGCAGATGACTCCAAACTCTCTTGATGGACGCACTGGTAAAAAACCTAAAATACATACGTTGAGTTAATAAGGCACTCGAGAGGATACTTGTTCCAATGAGAGGGAGAGAAGAAAATTACACAAACCTATGACCTCCATTAAGTGGCCTTTCATCTATACTTTTAAGACTGACAACTAAAGAGATGGTATATTGTACGCGAGAACTGATTTATTCATATGTGTTGAGGATTGGGTTCTTAGGAGAGTCTCTTGGACTGGAACCTTAGGTGACGTTTTGACTCTACTCATGTGACTGCAGTCCACACTTAAATGTCATATTCTATCTATATATGCAAACAAAGAGAGTCTCAGAACTAGAAAAGTTGGATATCTTTCAACTAAATCTTGGTTCAACTCAGAATTTTGGGATCACTAAAATCGAGAGTTCTTCAACAGATCGAGTCTTGTATTCCACATGCACAGTCAGGGGTTGATCTGACTAAATCATTCATTCTTTAGTGCTCGGGAACGAGCATGATTTAAGTATAGAAGGTTGATGAATATGTGATTCATCACTCTAAATAGAAAAAAAATAGAGCTTTGTCCCCATAGTTTAGGTTCGTTTGCATGTTAGCTCCATACATTTAACTTTCATGCACTCATAATTAATTTACATAAATAAATATTCACGTTTGCATTCATAATCATCATCATTTTTCACCTAACTTCATGCATTTTTAATTAATTCATACTAACTCCAATTTACATAAAATCAATTGCATTATGTACATATCACTAACCTTAACTCACGAAAAATCCCAAAAAAATGCTAACTTGTAACTATGCAAAATAATCTCAAGCCCTCATTTATTGACAAATAGATGAAAATGATGATATCTCTTTCATACAGTGTCCAAATGAACTCTACTCACTTTTTAATTAATGTACGTTCAAATATCTAGAAATCAATACCAAATTCAAAAGAATCATAATCCATTTATGAAAATTGAGTTTTGAGACCTAACTGCGCTTTCAACATATTTGTTGAGTTTGACCTATTAATTTATGTAAATAATTACTCTTTTTCTTTTGTTCCTTTTTCATTTATCAACATATCGAGTCTTTTATTCCACATGCATAGTCAGTGGTTGATCCGAATAAATCATTCATTCTTTAGTGCTCGGGAATGAGCATGGTTTAAGTATAGGAGGTTGATGAATATGTGATTCATCACTCTAAATAGCTAAAAATAGAGCTTTGTCTCCCTAGTTCAGGTTCATTTGCATGTTAACTCCATAAAATTAACTTTCATGCACTCATAATTAATTTACATAAATTAACATCCATGTTTGCATTCATAATCATCATCATTTTTTCGCCTAACTTTTAATTAATTCACGCTAACTCCCATTTACATAAAATCAACTGCATTGTGTACATATCACTAACCTTAATTCATGAAAAATCCTAAAAAATGCTAACTTGTAACTATGCAAAATAATCTCAAGCCCTCATTTCTGGACAAACAGATGAAAACGATGATATCTCTCTCATACAATGTCCAAATGAACTCTACTCACTTTGTAATTAATGTACATTCAAATATCTACAAATCAAGACCAAATTCAAAAAAATCATAGTCCATTTGTGAAAATTAGATTTTGAGACCAAACTACGCTTTGTACATATTTGTTGAGTTTGACCTTTTAATTTATGTAAATAATTACTCTTTTTCTTTTATTCCTTTTTCATTTATTTTCTTTGATAAAAGTTTTATTAAAATGCGTAAAAATCCAAATCTAAATAAGAATTAAATCAAAGAAACTAACTCGGTCTGAGTCTGGATTAAGAGTCTGTACATAAGTCCTCTTTATTTTATTCCTTTATTTTTTAATTACTAAAAATCCAAAAATATATATTAATGTGTATTTTTTCTTTTATTTTATCGATTTTTTATTTTATTTAAAATGAAAAAAAAATTCGCAAAATCCAAAAAAGGTATTTTAGATCTATAAGATGCCACCAAAAATACTTTTCGTATAGATGATTTATTTTAATTTTTGGTCCTTCAGAAAAAGTTGTAGATCTCATCGATACGAGCAACGTTTGTGTTGATCACTTTTTGATTTAACCCTTTTTATTATTTCTTTTTTATTTTTCCTTTAATTTAATTTTTGAATTTTCTGAGAGTGATTCGTGGCAGCTCCTGTAGCTACCACATTTCACCCCCATTTTCTTTATTATTCTCTTTTATTTTATTTTTTATCATTATTATTTTATTTTATTTTTCTTTATTATTTTTATTTTTAGTACTTATTTTATTTATTTACTTTGATTATCATTTGTTTACTTTATTTTATTTTACTTATTTACTTATTTTATTATTTATTTATTTATTTATTTTATTTACTTATATATTTTCATTTTATTTCTATTCTTTTTTTATTTATTTTATCTATCTATTATTATTCCATTAATTTCTAAATTTTATTTTTTTCGTCGCCACGTGACAACTTTGGGCCTGCCACGTAGCACCCCCTCTTCTTCCCCCTTCATCTGCTTCGCACAGTGCCCAACCACTCTAACCTTCATGTCAGTTCCCCTCTCACCTGCAATTGACCTCCACATCCCTCTCTCTCTCATCCATCTTCTTGCCCAACCTCCTCCACGCAGCCCACACATCCCCAACTACCTGTGCATAACTCCACCCATAGGACCTACAACCACTCGTGTCGACTGCCTCCATCTCTCTCTATCTCCTCCACAGGAGCTACACCTGTTGTTCCTACATCCATCTTGCAACCATAGTCCCTACCTTTCTAAACTCCATAGAGTACCGCTCGTTGCCCCTCGTGTGTGGGATACACCTTGCACAATCTTGAGGGCCACCAACTTCACTCCTCCTCGTGGGTGAAAACAACGAGGAGCCGAGTTTGTAGGAAATGACGGCCACCAGTTGATCTCCGGCGAGATCCAATGGAGCCGCTCGCTCCTTTGTTGCGGCTTCATCAGCAAGAAGACTGTCTAGCTTCACGTGTTGTCGCGTAGAGTGAAGATCAGAGAAGCTCAGTCGAGCCTCTCAAATCCCAGGCACAACTCCGATCAACCTCAATTTCATCCTCTGCCTACCCTCGCCTCGACCTCCATGTGCACGCACCCCACCGATCACTCGATCCATCGCCCTTAGTTGACTTTGCCACCATCTCCTCTGACCGAGGTCTACAGCGTCCTCTTCTAACCAGTTATCCGCTCCTTGAGCACCCACGTGTGCCGTCACCCTGGGCCAGTAGGAGGACAACCACCTCATTGTCGACGATCTCTTTAGTCTTCCCTTCGATTGCAGCCCTCATTCCGCCTTCCCTTCGGTTACAACCCTCACCATCGACCACCTGATTCGATGTCTTCATCAGCACGCACTCGTCATCTCCTATGCTCTTCGCTAACGGTCGCTAGTCACCCTCGACATCCACTCCATGGTCTGCACCTCTTTTGGACTTCGCCACCGCTCGCCATTAGGCGACCTTCCAGCCAACAATGACTCTAGACCATCACCACATATCCTGGCCGTGATGCACCTTTGCCCGTTGATGCCACCTCGGCCGTGTGTCAGCTGAGGCCTCAAGTGACCATCACATTGGCAGCACTAGTGCTTACGCCCTTTACGGTTGCAACCTCACCTTTTGCCTTTGATCACCTCGGGAAACACACCCATCAGTCTGCAAGCAACTGATTTAGCATATTTTATCCCCACCTCATGTGCACATCACGTGAAGGCAGGGTCATTTGCAAGGTCATCCCCTCCATTTCCATTATTTTCCATCAAGGTCCCTACCTTCCAAGAGGCACGTGAGGCTCATGTGTATGTTCGACATGCGAGCCCACGGTGAGTAATTATACAATAATTCTTATTGCAAATATCATTCCCTGATCTGAAATGAAGAATAACTAATTTGCATAATAGGTCCCTGTTGAAGCGGATTTTCCACGAGACTAAAGTAATCCACACAAGGTTGAATCACAGTGTCGCTGAGGCGACCCGCAGGAAGATCCGAACTTCGAACAACAATTAACCCACAACAATCAAATCAAGCAATGAAAGTAAATGTGCGGAGTTAAAATTTATTATAACTCTACAACAAGATGTGTATAGGTGCAAGTATGTGTAGAGGTCGAACACAGGGAGCAGACAGGTAGAACGGGGCAAAATTGCTCAAAAAAGTGTGTGAATGTGATCAAGTGTCTACTCTACTATTTTTTGTGGGTTTTTAATTTTATATTTTTTTTATTTATTTTTATTTTATATTTTTGTATTTTGATTTTTAATTTTCTGATTTTTATTTTCTTTTTATATTTTATTTTTTTAATATTTTTTCCAATAATAGAATATACACAATATAAGAAATGAGAGGATAAAGGATTTATAAAAATGAGCAAAAATGCTCAAAAATCAGAAAATAAATTGTCTTTGGTCTTTTTATAATTTTTTACTGTTTTTGTGATTTTTAGGGATTTTTCTATTTTTTTTGGTATTTTTAAAATTAAAAATACTGAAAATAATGGAGAAAATCAAGGTCTGGAACTAAAATGGAGACATAAAATGGAAAACAGTAGTAAAAGTTATCCAATTTAATTTTCAATTAAAAGATAATAAAACAAAGAAAATACAAAAACAAAGTTTGTATTTTTAGGGTTTTTATAGAATTTTTAGGATATTTATAAAGTTTTTGGGGTTTTGCAATTTTTAGGAGTTTGGTTTTGTATTTTTTAGTGATTTTTGGTCTGAAAGTAAAACACACTAAAATATGCAAAATATATTTTTGGGGGGATTTTTCTAGAGTGTTTTATAATTTTTATCGATTTTATGATGCAAACAGTGTTGAAAATGGCTATTTTTGATTCTTGATAAATATTAAAATGCAACAAAATGAAAAAATAAAAATATGTCGTTAAACTACTATGCAACAGAGACCTACTGTGATTTTTGAGGATTTTTTGGGGTTTTATAGATGCATGCAAAAATTACTAGAAACAAAAGGAAACTACACACGGCCAAGGGTATATTTGTAATTATCAGGAATCCAGGGGCCTTAATGCAAATATTCCAGAAAGTAATAACTATTAACAAAAATGCACGGACTGAATACAAATATCAAATTTCCCGGGCGAATCCTGCAAAATGTCCAAGATGCGCGTGCTACGCACGTGCGCCTGGGGAGGACAGATTAGCAAATACAATGAAGCTGGGGGTCCTTGCTACAAAAATGCCAAAAGATTTTAACCTAATAAAATAATTACAACACTTAAATATGCAATAACAAAAGTCTGGGGGTAGGATGCAAAATTACCCCCGCAGACGGCAATCCAACGGCGCGCAGCACTCCACTAATACACGTGTCAAAGCGAGCGGCCGCGATACCCCTTCGCGCTATGGATGGCCCTGATTAGATCCCTGCCAGAGATCGGACGGTGATGGCTTGCCGGGATCCAACGTCAGCTGCTACACACCAAGAACAGGACGCGATCCGGCAGCTCCAGTCGATGGGGAAGAACGATAGAGGAACTCGCGGATGGCGAGTTTGGATTGGACGTAGATCCGCCCCCGACGATCTTCTTCGTCGCCTGCAGCTCGCGGAGGCACATGGGACGCTCCTCTTATCAGATGGCGGCTTCAAAATTGCGTGGAACACGCTAACAAGCCGCCGCGACGTGGGAGGACGGGAGCAGCTCCAGGCCGTGTGTGCTCCAGCGAACTCGATCCCCAGGTGGGGTCTTTGGCACCTGGACCTGCAGATAAGATGCACGGCAGCAGTAGAAGGTCCCAGAGCCAAAAAAAAGGTGAATGGCGACGCGGTGAAGATGGTGATCGCCGGAGCTGCGCTCCGGCGTAGTGATTAGGATGGAATCAGTTGGGCGAAACGTGAGAATAACGATGGGAAACTACTCCTGCGACTACGTTGAATCTAAAAATGCATAAAAACGAGAAGAAAACAACCTCAAAGGAACAAAAGCACCTGAGATAAGACCTCGGCGGTCGTTTGGCCGGAGATGGGTGGTGGAGCGCCTCCTGGCCACGCGCGACCCTCCGAGATGGTTGGAGGAGGCCCTGTCACGGCCTCCAGTCCTAAACACAAGAAGAAAGGGAGCGGCTAGGTCAAAGAAGGGTTCAACGGTCGAATGGAGGCTTTGGGTGGTTTTTGAAAATGTGTTGATGGAGCTTCCTTCGAGGTGAGGTACAACACGAAAGAATCGAATCTAAAGCAATCCAAGTGCCCAGCGAAAATCGTGGATCTACAGTGAACAAATCTCATGAAGAGTCCACTCTTCCTCGAGCAACGGTTTGATGGCGAAAAAATCGAGAAAAGAGTGTTACTGGGCGGTCTGACAAGGGCGCATGGCTAGGGCCAGGGAGTTGACCGGCGGGTCAACATCCCAGGCCACCTGGTTGGACCACGTGGACCAACCAGGAAAAAGCCCTAAAAAATGTTTTATTAATTAGTTTTAAAATAGAATTATTTAAATTTAGGTTATTTAATAAAAAATATTTATTATTTTATAAATTATTTTATGGTAATTTTTATTTATTTTTATGAGGTCATTAATTATAAGTTTACTTTTATACCCTTTATAGGTATAATATCTATATATTTTATTCTTTTATTTTTATTTTGTATTTTAAATTTACTTAATTATGTTTATTATTTTATAAATTTATAAGATACTTTTATACACTTAATTATATTTTTATTTTATTTTTCTGAATTATTTTGTATATTTAATAAAATAAAAGTATGTCTTGTATAGGTTTGTGTATAGGTATTATACCTATGTATTTATATACATGTATTTTATTTTGCATTTCTTTTGTATTTTTATTCTGATTTTAATGCAGAAATATATTATAAGTAATATTTACAAAATTATAAAAATATAAAATTATAAAAAGAATGAATAAATAATAAAAAGAATATTTTAATCTTTACAAGTATACTACAAGGATCCAAAACTCAACTTTCAAATCGTAGCTCCGCCAAATGCGAAACTACTACCATTAAATAGCTTATTTTATTCTATATACAATTAAAGGTGAGTTTGCTGCATTTGGAGTTTCCATTTGTGAGATACGGGTCTGGGAAGTTGGGATTCTGGATTTTTATTCAGACCATAACTTTTTATCTGTAATTATTTTTAAGTGAAATCAATTTTGTATTTTTCTTTATTTAATTATCTACAACTTTCATGCACAAAGTTTCTTTATTTGATGTATAAAAAGTGGAACCAAAAATAGATCCCAAAATGAATAAAGAATGAATAAAAACAAAGGTATTTTATTGATATTTTGGCCCTTATCTCCCCCTACTTAATTCCTTGTCGACCTAGACATCGAGATGCCTAGGTATCGAGGTTTCGGGTCATAAAATATTTACAATATTTTATTCTTTTTCTTTTCTTTTCTTTATTCTATAATTTTGGCTTTAAAAACCGCTTTTTATACAATATTTACACAATTATGCATGAATGCTAAAATGCCTAATTTAAGCCTATTTACATGCATTTACTAGGGTTTTTAAGGCCAAAATGATAGAATAAAGATGATGAAACGTAGATTCATCATCCCCCTATACTTGCCTTTGCTAGTCCCTAGCAAACACTTATGCAATAAGTGCAGAAAAGAAAAACAAAGAAAAGAAAAAGAAGAAATGTGGATTAAATTTAATTATCAAACTTGTCTTCATAAAATCAAAGTTTGGAGCTTCAGTCGGACCTTTGGAATTTTAGTACGGGCGGAAGCTTAATGAGAACTGAATTTGAAATCCAACAGTCCCTGAGAATCCCAAAACCCTGTTCAAGTCTTCTCAATAGCCAGGTCAGAAATATTTCAATTCATACGCAAACTCTTACGACTATGAGTCTTACTCGTACAGTGTAAGTGATGGTGGCTCTCCCCAACTAGAATGGCAAAGAAACTGACTTCTCCTGTACGTCAACCCAATGATTCCCCAATCCAATACCTCCATCCTCGAGGAGCGGGGTATTCCCTTCTAAGTTCAAGTGGCAACCATCTCAAGAGGAGGGGGTGAAGAGAAGAATGGGCGGTAGGCAGTGTAGCTACCTATCCTAGGATGCAAGACCAGTGTAGTCAAGTCATCCAGTTGTAGGCTCACGTATTTGACTTTAAAGCTCAAGCTTGCTTATTGACTTTACAACATATGTGCATACTTTGCAGGCATTTTATTTTTGTACAAGCCTGTCTCTTTTTTTTCTTTTTTTTTGAAATACTATTCACAACAGCATTTACATAGGGAGTTTTTCCTCTTGAGCCAATAGACTATCCCACTTTTGAAGCTTTATTGCAACCCACACTCTCCTGTCTTTAGAATTCCTCATCACTGGACGGGTTGGGGTGCACTTCCCTCCCTAGAGGAGGACAAGTGTTTCCACTTGTGTGCGTCTCATACCGACAAATCCAATCCCCTCACCATTCCAACTGAGTTGAGCCATGTGAAAGGTGCATGTGTCCAAGTTAGGTCATTATCAATAAGAGTCGTGCGTGTGCTCCGAAATACTCTACTTAGGCAGTCAAGAATCCATTGAACCCAGTCTCGTGATCCTCAAAGAATTAAGTCATCTAGACCTGAAGTACCTCAAACCCAGTTCCTATAAGGTTCCTGTTAGTTAGGTAGATTTTAAGGTCCAATCAAGCTCCAATCTTCGGATTTTACTTAGACTCGTTCAACTATCAAACTCAATCCGAAAAATGCTCATGCTATGCAATGCGATGCAGAAAATATTTTTGTGATGCAATTTTCAATGTTTTGAACTTTTTATGGATTTTTGAAAAGATGATGCATATGGAGATGCATTTTTTGTATTTTTCAAAAAGAGTTTTCACATGTTTTTAGATTTTAATTTTGCAAATGTTTTTGGTATTTTTGAAAACAAAAGATTTTGGCTAAAAACTAGGTACAAATATTTACACGGGGATGCTTCTTATATCTACAAGAAGTGGATTTTAAGAATTTTATAAGGGTAAGTGAT
Organism: Ottelia alismoides; assembly: GCA_037367405.1. NCBI lineage: Eukaryota > Viridiplantae > Streptophyta > Magnoliopsida > Alismatales > Hydrocharitaceae > Ottelia > Ottelia alismoides. The sequence continues at coordinate 191,393 of JAZKJV010007022.1, read as the reverse complement.
CAATTTTATACAAATATATATAGTAGATTTCGGTGTAATGTATATATTCCTCAAACTTATTTGACACATGTTTTTCAAACAATTTTGAAAACTATAGTCCAAAATAATTTTTACAAACATTTTTACAAACATGTACACACATTTGAAAATCATTTTGCAAAGGTTTTCCAAACAGTATAGATACATTTTTCAAAATATTTTTGCAACCATTTTTCAAACCATTTGCAACGAATTTTTCAAATATTTTATTTCACACAAAGAAAATGAATTTTCAAAACAAAATGTTTTTACAAAGGTTGAAAACATGTAACAAAATGTCTTCAAAATAGTTTTCAAAATAATTTCACAAAGATTTTCAACTATTTTTCAAACATTTTGCAAAAAAACATTTTCACCTGATTTATTAATCAGTAATTACAAAAAGAATTTGAGGAATGATCACATCTTTTTATTACGGTTTTTAATGAATTTTAAAGAATTATTAGCCATATTATTAAAGAAAATACAAAAGTACGAGTTATGGCTAAAGTATATACGCAGTATATACGACCCCCCTATACTTAGCTTAAGCTATGTCCTCATAGATCAGAGAGAAAAGATAAGACATGACTCGTACTGAGTATAGGAAAATTTAAAGAATAAAGGAATACAGAGATGAATGAATGAATGAGAAGTTGACCGTCCCCCCGATGCTTAGGATCAAATAATGCTAAGTATAGCAGACTGTACACAACGCAGGGAGGGTCAAGGGTGGGAATGAACAGATCGTACTCAGATTGTCTCCCCCTATACTTAGGGTAAGATATCCCTAAGAATAAACAAGAAGAGGAGACAATGGAGAGGATCGAAAATAATGGAAGAAACTCGGGGTGCACACCCCCCTATACTTAGGACAAAGTACGTCCTAAGTATAGAAGACTGACAAAAAGGGGCGGCACCTTTCGGTAGATGAAGAAGATATAAGAGGAAAAGAAAAAAAGAAGAAAAGAGATGAAGATGGAAGAAGAGATCGTGAGGATGTACGCATCGCTCCCCTTATACTTAGGGTGAAAGAAGCCTCAAGTATAGGCAACGACAGGAGTGATGACACGGAACGATGAAAGAACACTCGGCTCGTCCACCACCTATACTTAGGACAAAGTACGTCCTAAGTAAGGCAAACACGAGAATGGGTGGACGAGCAAAACAGGAGAAGGACAAAGATGAACAGAAGAGGATATACAACAAAGGTGGATGTACACATGATCAAGAAGGTCGAAAGCGAACCTTCTTGCAGGACCGCTGAGGAATGGATCTGGTGTGATGCATGTCAACATCGGGGTCCACAGTGGACGGAAGCCGATCAGGGTCAATGAGATAATGGTCCTCAGTGGCCCTAGGGTGTGAAGGCACGGACGGATCAGTGAAAGAAGTGTGACTAGGTCCGGCCTTGGGAGTCTCGCTAGTGTCAAAGTGAAATGGGACGAACTCATCATCATTGGAAGAAGTAATCCATGTCGTCCTGCGAGGTGTCGTCCAGGTTAAAACCAAAAGGCACGAACTCATCGGTGGAAGTAGTCGAACTCTGTTTGTCCTCTATAATCTCAATCGGATCATCTTTCTCATCAAAAGGCCTGAATTTCCGAATAAAAGCAAACAAATCAAATTCAACCTTCGTCTCATCAGTATCTATGTGAACAGGAGCGGACTCATCAGTGAAAGTAGTCGACACCTGTCCCCCCTGTCTGGTATCCAAATCTACCCTCCGCTCAATGGTATCAATCGTGTAAATCCCGCGGATGCCATCAACACATCGCCAAGTCCCACAAGAAGGAATTCCGAGGTCCATGCTTTCTGAGTCTTCCTCAACAGGGAGGAACTCTCAGGTCTTAGTGGAATCCAATAAATAACAAAATTCTTTGATAGTCTCGTCAAGGTCATGGTCCTCGAGGTCAGCCAAGATGGGTGAAGGTGCATCGGGTGCAGGCCTCTGCTCAACGGTGGGTGCAGTGATCAACACTTCGCTCTCGTCAGCAGGACGGAAGCGAATCTCTCCTGATCCGTAGTCAATAACGACCCTCGCGGAGGCGAGGAATGGTCGTCCCATGATGGTTGGAGAAAGCTCCCCTGTGGAGGTCTCCATGGGCAATACGACAAAATCAACATTGTAGCTCATGCCTTGAATCGAGATGACGGCGTTTTCAAGTATGTACCCTTCGGCCTCTTGATAGATCCATCAGCAAATTGTACAATCATCCTGGTCTTCTTGAGAGGCCCTAAATGAAGAGACTGTACCAGCGAGAAGGGTAAAATGCTAATCGAAGCACCGCCGTCTAGGAGAGTGTGATCACATGTGAAGTTAGAGATGGTGCAGCTAATGAAAGGTGTGGCTGTGTTCTTCTTCCGAGGAATGGGACGGTGTGTGATGGCATGGGCAGTGGCCATGGTCAAGATATGATGCTCAGATCTGCTCCTCCGCTTTCTCTTCTTGGGAAGAGGAGAAGATAACTCAGTCATGGCCTGCTGAAGTGGGGCACGGATGATCTCATGAATAGTGGCCACCACTTCGGGTTCAGTCAATATTCATTTTGATTTTTTGGACTTCCTCCATACAAGGGAGGAAGTCATAATCAGCATATACATGAGGCATGCCAAGACCAGTCTGTACAGCGGCATCCTTGGGATCAAAGGTGGGACAGGGTGTGAAAGGCTGTGTGGTCAAGTGATCTGGCAAGTGGGCCCTCTCCTCATAGTCTGACTCGATCAAAGGTCTCCCAATCTCTTTTTGTGTTTTTAAAATTTTCTCATTTTTTTGTATTTTGGGCGATTGTAAGCTCTCATGGAAATCCTCGAATGAACCCATGCCGTCAAATGGTGGAGAATCATGGACGCTCTTATTGGTACTAGTGAGGTGGTCAATCCTCTGTCTCATATGATCCATCATCTGGGTCAAGTGCTCAAGGGTGGACTCCATGAAAGGTGACTCCAACAGCTCAGTCTCGGGTGGATGTGAAGGTGGAGGCGGATAATATACAGGTGGAGGTAGAGGTGGGTGTGGGTAGAAATCCGAGTCCTGATACTGTGGCTGAGGCGGGTATGTACAAAAGTCAGGAACAAGGTCCTCCTGGAAAAAGTGAGGTGGACCGGTTGGAGTGAACGAGGGGTCCGCAAAGTCCGGACAAAATATACTCCAATCAGCAATCTCAAAAACAAAAGGAAAAATGATAGTCGAGAGATCACGGAGGTCAAGTCAAGAGAAGTGTGAAGAAGGCGCAAATGCGCAGAGGCGATCTAGGTTGCACACAAACAATCACAAACAAAAACTCACACAATACAAACCCTCAATTCACCTAATCAACTCGGTAGAGACCGAAAAGTCGGTCTTTTTATCTTGTCTGTTTTAGAGTTAGGTGAGAAGTCAAAGAATTGCGCACACACTTAGGGGGCTGAGATGGGATTTGGGCACTAGTCCTTAGGGTGTGCGCGAGCAATGTAAAACGAAGACAATGAGGGGATTACTCGCCCCAATACAAGATTTTTTTTCTTTTTTTTGTCTTTTTTAGGGTCAAGTAATGTTAGCAGTCTCAATTTTATTGATTATCACTTTTTTTTGGATTTTTAATAATAAATGCACGATCCTATCGAGGAGTCAATTCCTTTAAGCACATAGGTGATCAAAATCAGAGGGAGAGTCGGAAAAGCAATGCAAGCGGCAAAACGATGATTTATGCTAAAGAGAAATGCTCACCTTGCCTCCAGCACTCTACATGCAAGGATGCTCAGCAGAATTGAAACCTATCTATATGCAAATGCAAAGTCGATGAAATCGCCCTAAGTTTCAAAAATTGCTATTATCGTGAAGAACTACAAGTTGACCACAAATCATCAATCCTAGAGTCCGGTCTAGGCTCACCCCTCCTCCTCTCGACAAATAGAGTTTAGGAGAAGCGCTTGGCGGGATGAGCTCGTGGCACGACAGATCGAAGACGATGAATCAACTGTTTAATGATTTGACTAAGTCCAAACGATACTATAGGCACATGCAAAGGTATTAGATGTTTGGCCTTAATCTATCGCAAGCAATTCCTAAAGCTAGGGGCTCAATCACACAAAATAAATAAGATCGAAAAACAAAACAAAATAAAAAGAATGCGAAGAAAGCCGACAAAAACCGCGGCGAGCCTCCAAGTGAACAATCACTTGGAAATTAGGCTCGAAAGTCCAAGTGTCCGAGGGTACCTGTATTATTACAAATATAGACTCTCTCTCACCACAAATTACAAAAATAAATGCAAGGAATTAAATGCTACAACTAAAGTAGAGCTCGGTCTTCAAAATTTCCTCTTCGTCTCCTCGGTGCTCGGCTAGCAGATGCTGGCTTCACGTGGGTGCGTAGGCTCCTAGGGTGGAGCGCCCCCCTCGATCCGCGGTTCCTCGCACAAAGTCAACAAAAGAGAAGGTTAGACAGCTCAACAGATATATCAAAAATAAAGAAAATAAAATAGCAAAAATGAAAGCTGCGAAATAGACAGTCAATCACGAACAAGACCCGAACTAAGCGATGTTGCTCCCCGACAACGACTCCATTTGTTGAAGACGAAAATCGAGAGGTCGTGTCGGTTCACAAGGCGAACCAACAGTCGCTGAGTTGACCTCCAGCGAAATCCGCAATTCAAACAACAATTAGCCCACAACAATCAAATCAAGCAATGAAAGTAAATGTGCGGAGTTAAAATTTATTATAACTCTACAACAAGATGTGTATAGGTGCAAGTATGTGTAGAGGTCGAACACAGGGAGCAGACAGGTAGAATAGGGAAAAATTGCTCAAAATGTGTGTGAATGTGATCAAGTGTCTACTATGCTATTTTTTGTGGGTTTTTAATTTTATATATTTTTTATTTATTTTTAATTTTATATTTTTGTATTTTGATTTTTAATTTTCTGATTTTATATTTTCTTTTTATATTTTGTATTTTTTTAATATTTTTTTCCAATGATAGAATATACACAATATAAGAAATGAGAGGATAAAGGATTTATAAAAATGAGTAAAAAGCTTAAAAATCAGAAAATAAATTGTTTTTGATCTTTTTATAAATTTTTACTGTTTTTGTGATTTTTGGAGAATTTTCTAATTTTTTTTGGTATTTTTAAAGTTAAAAATGCTGAAAACAGTGGAGAAAATCAAGGTCTGAATCTAAAATGGAGACATAAAATGGAAAACAGTTGCAAAAGTTGACCAAATTAATTTTCACTTAAAGAGAATAAAACAAAGAATATTCTTAAACAAAGTTTGTATTTTTAGGATTTTTATAGAATTTTTAGGATTTTTATAAAGGTTTTTGGGGTTTTGCAATTTTCAGGAGTTTGGTTTTGTATTTTTTAGTGATTTTTGGTCTGAAAGTAAAACGCACTAAATTATGCAAAATATATTTTTTTGGGATTTTTCTGGATTATTTTTATAATTTTTATGGATTTTATGTTGCAAACAGTGCTGAAAATGGCTATTTTTGATTTTTAATAAATATTAAAATGCAATGAAATGCAAAAATAAAAACTATGCCGTTAAACTACTATGCAACAGAGACCTAGTGTGATTTTTGAGGATTTTTTGGGGTTTTATAGATACATGCAAAAATAACTAGAAACAAAAGGAAACTACACATGGCCAGGGGTATATTTGTAATTATCAGGAATCCAAGGGCCTTAATGTAAATATTCCAGAAAGTTATAACTATTAACAAAAATGCACGGACTGAATACAAATATCAAAATTTCCCGGGGAATCCTGCAAAATGTCCAAGACGCGCGTGCTACGCACGTGCGCATGGGGAGGACAGATTAGCAAATACAATGAAGCCGGGGTCCTTGCTACAAAAATTCCAAAAGATTTTAACCTAATAAAATAATTACATCACTTAAATATGCAATAACAAAAGTCTGGGGGTAGGATGCAAAATTACCCCCCGCAGACGGCAATCCAACGTCGCCAACACTCCACTAATACATGAGTCAAAGCGAGGGGCCACCATACCCCTTCGCGCTGTAGATGGCCCTGATTAGATCCCTGCCAGAGACTGGACGGTGATGGCTTGCGGGGATCCAACGTCAGCTGCTACACACCAAGAACAGGACGCAATCCGACGGCTCTGGTCGATGGGGAAGAATGGTAGAGGAACTCGCGGATGGCGAGTTTGGATTGGACGTAGATCCGCCCCCGATGATCTTCTTCGTCTCCTGCAGCTCACGGAGGCACCTGGGACGCTCCTCCTATCAGATGGCGACTTCAAAATGGCGTGGAACACGCTAACAAGCCGCCACGACGTGGGAGGACGGGAGCAGCTCCAGGCTGTGTGCGCTCCAGCGAACTTGATCCCCAGGTGGGGTCTTTGGCACCTGGACCTGCAAATAAGATGCACGACAATAGTAGAAGGTCCCAGAGCCAAAAAAAGGATGAATGGCGACGTGGTGAAGATGGTGGTCGCCGGAGCTGCGCTCCGGCGTAGTGATTAGGATGGAATCGGTTGGGCGAAACGTGAGAGTAACGATGGGAAACTACTCCTGCGACTGCGTTGAATCTAAAAATGCATAAAAACGAGAAGAAAACAACCTCAAAGGAACAAAAGCACTTGAGATAAGACCTCGACGACCGTTTGACCGGAGATGGGTGGTGGAGCGCCTCCTGGCCACACGCAACCCTCCGAGATGGTTGGAGGAGGCCCTGTCACGGCCTCCAGTCCAGAACACAAGAAGAAAGGGAGCGGCTAGGTCAAAGAAGGGTTCAACGGTCGAATGGAGGCTTTGGGTGGTTTTTGAAAATGTATTGATGGAGCTTCCTTCGAGGTGAGGTACAGCACGAAAGAATCGAATCTAAAGCAATCCAAGTGCCCAGCGAAAATCGTGGATTTATAGTGAACAAATCTCATGAAGAGTCCACTCTTCCTCGAGCAACGGTTTGATGGCGAAAAAATCGAGAAAAGAGGGTTACTGGGCGGTCTGACAAGGGCGCAGGGCTAGGGCCAGGGAGTTGACCGGTGGGTCAACATCCCAGGCCACCTGATTGGTCCACGTGGACCAACCAGGAAAAAGCCCTAAAAAATGTTTTATTAATTAGTTTTAAAATAATAAATGAATTATTTAAATTTAGGTTATTTAATAAAAAAATATTTATTATTTCATAAATTATTTTATGGTAATTTTTATTTATTTTTATGAGGTCATTAATTATAAGTTTACTTTTATACCCTTTATAGGTACAATATCTATATATTTTATTCTTTTATTTTTATTTTATATTTTTAATTTATTTAATTATGTTTATTATTTTATAAATTTATAAGATACTTTTATACACTTAATTATATTTTTATTTTATTTTTTTGAATTATTTTGTATATTTAATAAAATAAAAGTATGTCTTGTATAGGTATGTGTATAGGTATTATACCTATGTATTTATATACATGTATTTTATTTTGCATTTATTTTGTATTTTTATTCTGATTTTAATGCACAAATATATTATAAGTAATATTTACAAAATTATAAAATTATAAAATTATAAAAATAATGAATAAATAATAAAATGAATATTTTAATCTGTACAAGTATACTACATGGGTCCAAAACTCAACTTTCAAACCGTAGCTCCGCCAAATGCGAAACCACTGCCATTAAATAGCTTATTTTATTCTATATACAATTAAAGTGAGTTTGCTGCATTTGGAGTTTTCATTTGTGAGATACGGGTCTGAGAAGTTGGGATTCTGGATTTTTATTCAGACCATAACTTTTCTTTATTTTTAAGTGAAATCAATTTTGTATTTTTCTTTATTTAATTATCTACAACTTTCATGTACAAAGTTTCTTTATTTGATGTAGAAAAAGTAGAACCAAAAATAGGTCCCAAAATGAATAAAGAATGAATAAAAACAAAGGTATTTTATTGATATTTTGGCCCTTATCTCCCCCTACTTAATTTCTTGTCGACCTAGCCATCGAGATGCCTAGGTCTCGGGGTTTCGGGTCATAAAATATTTACAATATTTTATTCTTGTTATTTTCTTTTCTTTATTCTATAATTTTGGCTTTAAAAACCGCTTTTTATACAATATTTACACAATGATGCATGACTGGTAAAATGCCTAATTTAAGCCTATTTACACGCATTTACTAGGGTTTTTAAGGCCAAAATGATAGAATAAAGATGACGAAATGTAGATTCATCTGTCCCTTAGTACAATTAGGGTAATGTACCATGGCCATCTCAATGACTATACAGTTGTTGATTCAATAATTGAATCATAAAGGGTGGTGCTTGGATAAATATCTAAAGAGTTAGATTGAGGACTCATCTAGCACCATCAAATGATTATTAAGAGAGGATCTCCAGCCTGAGAAGAAGATGGTAATCCTTTCTCTAAAGGTTGATATCTGACTGACCACTTGATGCAGGTCCTCTGTATAGAAAAAGAGATTCGGAGGTGTCAGATTAGTTAGGTCAAAGAGTTGACTTAACGAGATCGAGATAACCGAAGTCCTATGTCGTATGATGTCATGATATAGGCACGCATCCTCTGATCGGAGACAAATGTGTTACTATATATCCGAGTATGTACATTTGGCAGACCAATAGGATGATGACCTAACCAAGGTCATGCAAGGGCATATGAGTAATACGATCTCTCAAAGGGATCATACAAGTTCATTTACTAATATGGAAGACAGAGCTCACTCATGAGATATTGGGAAGAATCAAATTCTGTGCACGATCATCTCGCTTTCGAAGCTTGACTGAAATTGTAGGTTTGATATATGCTTTTGGAAAGTATATGATCAACACCTGGGTATGATATATGCTTTTGGAAAGTATATGATCGATACCAACTCCAAATAGTCAAATGAGAAATTTAGTGATAAATCCCTGAAGTAGAGAGTGTAAAATTGATCTAATATTCCGGGTTTATTCTGGGTCTTCCAGCATGCAGGATGTACATGTATTAGGAATACTAGAGGTTGATGTGATCATAAACGACTTTATAACCATGACGCTTCCATTCTGAGTGACTCCTCTCATAGATTGATGTGATGAAACAGGTTTGGATTTTAGAAACTTCTCTCATAGAGAAGTAATCTAATCTTGGTTTAAATGTTGGACCTTGATCTGAATGTGATTCAGATGCAATGAGAAGTTATATATACTACCTTGATTTAATTAAGCATCTTTGGGAGGTCTGCAAGATCTGGATTTGAGATGTGATCTCAATTCCAAGTCACTATACGTGGAACAATAAAATCACCCCGTCCTAATCACCAAGTATCCGCGTAGAAAGTGCATTATCCTTGAAAGAGTTCATGGATAATTTCATTGTTGATATATGTATTCGAGCATTGAGAAAATGGATAATTAAATGTGATTTAATTATCACGAATAATGTAAATTTGATTCATATTATAAGGAGAGTTATCTAAGATAATTAAATGCGATTCAATTATCAGAGATGTGAATAATGTGAATGTGATTAATGTTATTTGGGCATATGAGAATAGAGATCCAAGATGATTAAATGTGATTTAATTATGATGGATATTAATAATGTGGATAGCATTATCCATATTAATTAGATATATTATAAATGTGATTTATAATATATTAGAGAGGGCATATTGTGATTTATATTTGTTAATTAATTATTGATGTGAATTGGATTCATATTGGATAAATAATTGAAAATATAATTTATATTTTATTTTGGATTGTGAATGTGATTCACAATTTTTCAGTGGCATTATTGAAATATTCACAAATTAATTTGGAACTAATTTTGTGAACATAATTGCAATAAAAATTGTTACAAATATTTAAGAGGATTATATGAGATATTATACCTCTCATAAAATAGAGAAAAATGAGCCACCTTAATGGGTGGTGGACGGCCACCCTTGAATTGTTCAAAAGTGGTCGTCCCCCTATTTTAGGGAGTTGACTCTCTCTCTCCCTCTCTCTCTCTTCATCCTCTTATCTAAATTGGTTTAATTAAATTGAATTATGTTGATGATAATTCAATCTATATTTAATTTAATTTAAATTATTTATTGTTGTGTTTTCAAAACATGGTCATGGCCATTGAAAGAAACACAAATCAATTCATCCATTGATTTTGTGTTGTCCATGCATTGAGATCCATGGATCCCACTATATATGAAGAGACACCCCTTGCTCTTCAAGTTACAAAACATAAATCCATAAGCTCTCTCTTTCTAGATGCCAAAGGTTCTCTATTTTCCTCTCTCATTGTGGCCATCCACCATGGAGCCCTTGAGAGAGTCGTCATCGTTGCAGCATCATCGTTATGCTATCGGAGTATTTGATCATAGATCTCCGTCTCCTTCGGTGTGCCTCGCTCATGAAGAAAATGTTGGATCTCATGTGACGAGATTAGGAGATTCACCACTTGGATCATCAACATGGATTGCAAGGAGCACGCGACTCATCAATGCACTTGCAAGCGTCTATTGAGCAGGATCTTTGAGGATTGATAATTATTAATGGAGTTGTCGTTATCCCCAAAAATCCCGGATCAACAAATAAATTTTTTTCTTTCTCAAGCTACAAAAATAATTACAAAGAATAATGTGGGGCAAGAGAAATTTTTGCTACTTATTTACTTGTATAGCGGACAGGATCGAACTCAGGGAGGCTACAATTCCTGAGGGTTATTCAAATAATCAACGAAAAATCAATTAAGAGAAAAAGCAGGAATCTCAAAGGCAAACTATCCTTGGTTTCTGTGGAATTTTTCTCTTTTTAATTTTTTAATTTTTTATTCCATTTTTGTGATTCTAATTTTCAAATTTTTAGTTATTTAATTTTGTAATTTTTTTAATTTTCAAATAATGGACAATATGCACAGGGAAAAAAATACGCACACCACACTCTTTTTGTATTTTTTAAAATAGTTACAAATGCTCAGAAAATTGCAGAGAAAATATTTTTGAGTTTTAAGGGTTTTGAAATGTTTTTGGGAATTTTTGTGGAAGTTTTCATATATTTTTGTATTTTTCTAAAAAATCAAACAGTGGCAAAAATTATAAACAGTGCATAGCCTGGAGTAATTTGCAACTTAAAAATATTTTAAATTACCAAAACTCCTGGAAATATTATGAAATATAGGCAAATATCTACAAAGAGGAACTGAAATCATGATTTTTGGATATATTTGTAGAATTTTTTATGATTTTTATAAGATTTTTAGTATTTTTCAATTTTTTGGGATTTGAAAAGAATTAATGCGTAAAATTTTGAAAGAAAATAAAAGACAATAAAATACACTGAATCTATTTTTTTGGAATTTTTAGAGCAATATCCAAATTTTTATGAATTTCTGAATTTCAAGAAGAGAAAAGACACTATTTTTTATTATTTAATAATAACAAATGATGATAAAATGCAATGCAAAAATTACGACAGATAGATTAACTAAAAAGGAGATAACACGATTTTTTGCAGAATTTATTGAGCACAAATGCTATTAATTTCAAAAAAATAAGCAAGAATATAAAGTATGGAATAAAAGGACTGGAATGAAATTTGTTCAAAGTTTTTGAATCAAATAAATAATAGAAATAAATGTCAAGATGAACGTAAATTACCCAATAAAATGTGTTGTACACGTGCTAAGTGTTGGAGGGGACTTCATTGCAATGTTCAAAAACTTTTAAGGGGCAGAATTGAAAATTTTCCAATATTTTATTCAGCCATAGGGTTCTCGTTGTTTTCTTCGTTGACAAACCAAAGTAGAACGAGGATGGAGCCAATGGGGGTTGTGCACCACTGCTGCTTCTGGAGGAGTGGGCGGCAGGAGGCGACTGGCCGATGGAAGCTGGTGAGCGGATGGACGACGTCGGCTGAGGAATGGCTGGAGCACGCAGGGATGGAGGAGTCGACGGTGATGATGACAGCGGTAGGAGCTTGCAGGTGTACGGAGATGGAGGAGTCGGTTAGCCGCTCCAAGCAGCGGTGACGGAGGAGGCTCAGCAGTCGGCGAAGGAGGGCTCTGCCTCAAGCAGAGGAGGATGCTGGTGAAGGAGGTTCATGGTGGCGATGGTGTCGCGGAGGAGATGGTGCGCACGGTCGGCCTTACGAGTAGTTGGAAGCAACGGCATCGGGGGGTAGACGGCATCGGAGTAAGGCTGGCAAGCAGTTGGTGATGACTCCGCCTAGATGGCGGCACGACTGAGGAATGGCTGGGGGCCAAGACCGCCGCGGTGGGCGGTGGCGGGGACCATCCCGCATAGAAGTTTTTTTATTTTTTACTGTAAATCAGAATGATAAAAAAACTTTTTTAATATGTTTTGAACAAAATAGAAACGACAATTTTTTTTCAATTTTTATTTGTTTTTAAGTGATCCTGTAAAATAAATGTTACAGAGAGAGAGAGAGAGAGAAAAAGACAATCTATTTTTTTGTTTTATCTATATTTTATTTATAAACAAATGAGGACACGAGCACGACGGCTCGATCCTGAAATCAAACAGAAGAGGTGAATGGGGATTCGATGAAAAATGAGGAATGGATCTGAGTCTACGGCCACCGTGCATGGCCGGAGTTGAGAGATCGTAACATGTAGAAATGAACGCGTAGAGATCGAGATGTGAAATGAAAAATCGAGTCGGTGGCGGATCAAATCGTGATGGATTCTAAGAACTAGAAAAAAAATGACGATGAAGAAAGGAAAAAATGTGTGAAAATAAAACTACGATTAACCTAGAATAAAACAAGAGAAAAGGGATCTCACCTTAGGAGCGGAAAAGACCTTGATCACCTCGATGAAGGCCGACTCGTTGTCACCGGATGGCTCGGAGGCTAGGCACCCTTCTGCGACAAGAAGACTCTCGGAGATCGGGCTCCTCTCTCCAAAGATTGATCCAGTTGGAATGATGGAGAAGGAGCCATATAAATAGAAAAGATAGGAACTGAAATTTGAATTTTTGAATTTTTGGATGTAGATAAGAGATAAGAGAGAAGAAAGTTGAAATGATATAAAGTAAGAAGATTAGTGTTAAAATTATTCACAAAAATTGCCTACTTTTTTTAATTTTCATCACTTTATAAATTTGAAATTTAAATGTTAATTTTTTAATTTTTTATGGTAGTTATTTAAGAAAATTAATTATATATATATAGTACATTATTTACATAGTAAAATAAGGAAATTAATAATTTTTTGTTTTAAAATTTTTATTTTTATTTTTATTCTAAATAATTAATAAAAATATTTATAAATATTTACAAAATACAATATGTGCAAATAAATGATGAAATTGCACAAACCACCCTAGAAAACCAACTTTTCACCCTTAACTCCAAAAATTATGAAATCACAGCCATTTTAAAGATAATTTAATTTAGAATACAATGGAAGTGAGTTTGGTTCAATTTGAGTTCATATGGAGCTGGAGTTAGTCTTTCAATTATCGCTTAGTGGCTTTTTCCAATGTGGTTGCTTTTATTCTGTACATGATTTGATTGTGCAATTATATTTATTAATCAGGAAGCATTTTTATTTACAACTTTTGTTTTGAAAATTATTTGATTTGAGGTCAATTTATGTACAAATAAAATAGTGTAGTATACAAACATTTAGAGCACAGTTTTTTTTTGGATTTTTTGATTAAGTACCCAATCTCCCCCTATATTTATTCATGGTTGATCATGGTTGATCAGGTCAAGACTTGACCTTCTCTCAGGATTCTGGTCAGCCTGTATCTATTACATATATACAGTCTTCCTTTCCTTTTTATTTTCTTTTCTTTATTTTTCCATTCTTTCTTTATTTATTTATTTTAGGTTAAAAATGGTAAGAAGTGTACATTATTATCACATAGATACAAGTTAGTACGAATATGGAGTTAGTATTATATACATGTGTTTTATAAGGGATTTTAAGCTAAAATAAATGAATAAAGATGATGAAATTCAGATTCATCAACGTCTCCTCCGTCGGATCGGGCTTGAGACAGGAGGTCTCATCATTTAGAGACTCGATCGCAACCACGCTTCAAGAGGTAACCTTAATACCGAATTGTGTTTTAGATGAAATGATTCGAGAAGTGTTCTTGGATCATGTTGTTTCATCACATTAATTATTTTTAAAATTATGCTGCCTAGAGCAACTAGTACGACTAGTCACTCTCGATCGCATATGATGTGATACTCGCGCTTCCATGATGCGCTTAAGGATCTTACCATATCCTTCGAGTGGTGTTAGAGCCATAGGTCGGATGTTTTGGATACGATCCATGAACTTAAGAAAGAGTAGGGCTCATTAGGGATTGTGAAAATTTTATCGCATTTCATTTTCGCAGCTCCGTTTTGTGAAGAATTTAAGCTCTATTTGAAGATTTAACATGAAATTATCACTTATATAATGTTCCCCATTAATTAAAGAAACCGTGGGAATTGAGTTCGCGTGATTTGGAATCCGATAACTCAAGATTTTATCATTTTAATGAACATATATCCACTATTTCGGGGATGGTGAATTATGACGTAATTAAAGAGTTAGTTATTATTTTGAAATGCCTAGAAATGTGTGATCACTTTATTTCTGTTATAAACCAAATTATTAAACTTTGTAAACTTATTTTGCATGATTTGGATTTAAATTGATTGAGATATGCTAATTTTAGTACGTGAGGGTCACTGCTGGAAATGACATTCCTAATCAAGAACTATGTGATTATCATTTAATTTTTAGTGAAACTAATGGTTAATTTCATGGAGTAATTATGGATAAATATTTGAGAAATTTTTGATGATAATTATTTCCTTAAATGACATTGCCTTAACCAATAATTGATTAGATATGATCTAGATCACAATTGGTTACATGAACCTTCCAACAAACATTGATGCTTGAATATGATTGGGGATTTATTTAGCAAATCTCCTTATAATATAATCAAAATGGTTTTGATTATTACTATATGGTATAACTTCGGCTGAAAAACCGATTATCATCTGAGAAAGAGGATTTTCTGAGAATCTGCTAATCAAACTCAATTAGTGTCGCTAATGCGACTACTCAAGGAAACCCAACTTTAATCAGCAGTTAACCGACAATATGTATAAATCAATGAGTATAAAAAATGCGGAGTTAAAATTTATTATAACTCTACAACAATGTGTATAGCTTGTTAGTATGTGTAGAGGTCGAACACATGGAGCAAACGGTAGGAGGCAAAAATGATGCTAAAAAATTTATCTTTTCTCTCTTGTCCATTTTTATTGTTTTGTGGGGTTTTAATTATATATTTTTTTATTTTTGTGTTTTATATTTTTGCATTTTTTGGATTTTATGTTTTTTATTTTCTTTTTATATTAACTGATTTTTATATTTATTTTTCATTTAAATATATAAGACATACAAATACATATGTATAGATACACTATAAGGTATATATAGATAAAAAATATGTAAAAATAGTCAAGAAACAATAAATAAAATAGTTTGTGCTTTTATATTTTTCTTATTTTTTGTATTTTTCTGGAATTTTTGCTAATATTTATGGATTTTAAAAGTCAAAAATATCCCCAAATAAGGGATTAAATAAATAGGCTGAAATTGAATTAGATTTTAAAAATAGGAAATAGATTCCAAAAATATCCAAATCAATTTTAATATAAATATTTATGTAAAGAAAATTATAAAACAGAAAAACACATTTTTGGAGTTTTAAAATGAATTTTTTGATTTTTATGAAAGATTTTGGGGTTTTTTTTAATTTTTAAGATTTTCTTTTTCCATTTTTAGTGATTTTTGGTCTGTAATTAAAATATGATATATCATATATAACTTTTTTGGAATTTTTAGACATATTTTTATTTTTTTTGATATTTTCCAATTTAGACAGTATTAAATTATGATCCTTTTCAATTTTAATAAATGATTAAAATGCCCAAAAATACTAAATAAACACCTGGCGTGAAAATACAAGGCATAAGGCATTTAATCCTATTTTTGTGTATTTTTAGGAGGTCAATAGGTATTTTTGATAAATAGTGCAAACACATAAAATAATATGCCCTAGTCGGGGCATTTTTGCAATAAAAAAAACTACAGGGGCTTCCATGCAAATATGCCAACATAATACAATGTTTATTTCTTTTTGTGCATTAATTTATAATATACAAAAATCGCCAAGGTAGACATGCAAAATTTCCTAGTCATGTGGGACTACACGTAACTGGGCTGGGAAGGACGCATATGTAATATTCAAGAAATACAGGGGATCATGTGCAAAATTTCCATTTTATTTACATGTTACAAATTATTACAGAATTAAAAAATAAATATACAAAATACGTGGGGCTAGAGTGCAAATTACCCCATATAAGCGCGCGAATGGACGGGGGGAGATGCTTTCAATTGACACGTGGCCGCTCCACATCGCCTGATGACGCTTTGGTTCCAACGACCATGATCAGATCGTGCAAATGAGATCGGCGGTAGATGTGGGTGACGATCAAATGGCTCCTGGCTAATTTGGGTGGAGGATCTTGATCCAACGAAGGCTGCGACGGTTGGAAGAACTGGGAAGGAACTCGCTACTAGCGAGTTGTCATTCGAACGTGTTGTCTCCTTCGACCTCCACTCCCTCCGTCGAATGCTTCTACTTGTTCCTGGGAACCCTCCACGTCTGATGGTAGCTACAAGAGGTACGTCGGAGCCCTGGCAGCGTTGAACCGGGTCAGGGAAGTTTAAGGGCTCCATGTACCTCCCTTTTGATCCAAATCAACCCGCGAGGGGATTTTAGCGTGCCAGGACCTGCAAGGGGGACTATAAACACAAAGAGAGGGGCCTGGAGGCTTATTTGGTGGGATTGGGCGGAAGCGCGGTGGAGGTCTCCTGTGAGGGTGGCGGAGATGGAGACCCGGTCTCCAGATCGAAGTCGATCTGGTGGATGAAAAGGTGCGGGGCGTTCATAAGGCATAGAGGAATGAAATGAGGGTGGTCAGCGCGGGTGAAAAACATGCGAGGCACGGTGGAATATTTGCCGGAGCGAGGCTCCGGCGAACTACGAATAGGTTATTTCACACTAAAACACTAACGCCAATCATTAAACTGAGTACAGAATTAAAATACAGAAATAAAGATCTACCTAAAATAAGAAAAGGCGCAGCTCATACCTACCAGAAGAGGCAAGGAGCGCGATGGTGCCGGAGCTCCACCGTGGGTGCACCTCCGCCCCCCGTCGACCGCCGCGAGCTGCGGGGGTCGCTCCTGTCATAAGGGTGCTTGCTTTGGCCGAGTCACGGGGTATCAGGGGGAAGAAGATGACCAAAATTGCAAGGATGAAGGAGGTTGGTAATTTATGAAAATGTATAGCACCCTTATTTGACCGGATAAAAGCAATGATTCGAGCGTATGTACAGGAAATACAAAGATCTGGCGTGGATCTATGATGATCAAGAAGCAAGTCCCATTAAGGGAGTGAAGGCGATTGTACGATAGATCGGTCGAAAAAATGGCAACAAAAGCCAGGAAAAGACATATCTGACAAAAGTCAGAGATGCAGGGAGAGTTGACTGGCGGTCAACAATACCTGGCCTCTGATTAGCCCACGCAGGCCGCTAGGCGACAATACAGGACTTATTGTTCTTATTTAATAACTTAAAAATAGTAATTGATTTTTCTAATTTTTGGTTATAAAATAAAAAATGTTTATTATTTTATGTTGTATTTTATCAAGATTATTATTTATTTTTTGATGTTATTTATTAGTAGTTTATTTTTAATGGTATAATATTTTATTTTTATTTCTTGTATTTTATTTTATTATTTTATTCTTTTATTTTATATATTTAAAACTTATTTTTAGGTTTATAAATATGTTTTTATTAGATTTTTATGATGTTATTTGTACACTTAAATAAATAGGTGTGTATAATATATATGTATACTTGTAAGTATTTCATCTATGTATTATATACATTATTTAATTTAATGTATCTTAGTGGGTTTTATTTTCTTTTTATATTTTTAGTAGAATATAAATATTATTTACAATAGTAGAAAAAAGAATAAAGAATGATAGAATGATTTTCAGTTTATTTATATACATGTATCACCTAGGTATTCTGCCTATATATTTATATAGACTTACTTTATTTTAATTTTCTATTTGGTTTTATTTTGATTTTAACATGTGTATATGTTATGAATAATAATTACAAAATTCTAAAAATATGAATTTGCAAAATAAATAAAGAATGAATAAATTGTTTATTTTATTCGGGTACAATGTACAATGAGGGTTCAAAACCTAACTTTAAAATAGTAACTCCAAAACATATGACACCACCTCTATTAAATAGCTCATGAAAATTATATACAATTATAGTGCTTTTGATATATTTTGAATTTTTATTTGAAAGATATGGGTCTGTGATGTTGGGATTTTAACTTTTTATTTTGTGTATAAAATGTACACTGTGTATTATTTTTGTACAGACTCAATTTTGTATTTTTATTTACATTATTATCTACAAATTTCATATATAAAGTTTCTTTCTTTCATAAATAATGAAGATGAAAATAGGTGACAAAAATGAATAAATAAAGAATAAATAAATGAAATTTTATTGTCTTCTTGGCCCTTATCTCCCCCTACTTTATTCCTTGTCAACCAACTCAATTCTTGACTTGGTCTCGGGGTTTATGGTCATAAAATATCTTTGATATTTTATTCTTTTTCTGTTCTTCTCTTTATTCTATAATTTTGGTATTAAAACCCACATTATTTACACAATAAATTCAATAAATCATGAATGCTATTTTGTACAAATTGATGTTATTTACATACATTAGCTAGCATTTTTAAGGCCAAAATGATAGAATAAAGGTGATGAAATGGAGATTCATCATCCCCCTATACTTGCCTTTGCTAGTTCCTAGCAAACACTTATGCAATAAGTATAAAAATAATTAAAGAAGAAGAGGAAAAGAAAGAATAAATAGAATTGATTTCAATTATTAAACTTGTCATCACAAAATCAATGTTTGGAGATCAAGTTAGACCTTGATGTGAGAATGTGTGTGGAACCTGGTTGGAAACCAAATTTAAAACACAACAGCCTTCAAGAGTCACAGAACTCGATTCAAACAACCTCAATAGCCATGTCAGAACTAGCCTACATCATACGCGAACCCTTATGACTATGAAGCTGACTTGTACAGTGTAAGTGATAGTGGCTCTCCCCAACTGCAATGACAAAGGAACCGACTTCTCCAGAATGACAACGCAATGACTCCCTAATCCAGTGACTCTTTCCTCAAGGAGCGGGGTGTTCCCTTCTAAGTTCAAGTGGCATTCGGCTCAGGGGGGTGAAGAGAAGAATGGACGGTAGCCAATGTAGCTACCTATCTTGGGATGCATGACCAGTGTAGTCAAGTCATCCAGCTGCAGGCTCACATGGTATAACTTTGATGCTCAAGCTTGCTTATTTTCTATACAACATATATACATACTCCGGCAGGCATTTTATTTTCAATCAGGACTGTCCACTTTTTTGGAGTTTTTTTTTCAACATACTATTTACATCAGCATTTACATAAGGAGTTTTTCCTCTTGAGCTAGAAGACTACCCCTCTTTTGAAGCATTATTGCAACCCACACTCTCCTGTCTTTAGACCTCATGGCAACTGGATCAGGTTGGGGTGCACTTCCCTCCCTAGACGAGGATGAATGTTTCCACTCGTGTGCGTCTCAAACTGGAAAATCCAACCCCCTTACCACTCCAACCGAGTTGAGACAAGTGAAAGGTGCAACTGTCCAAGTTAGGTTACGACCGACAAGAGTCATGCATGTGTCTCAAAAAGTTCTAGTTAGTCAGTTGAGGTGACTTGAACTCAGCCCTTAGTCTCAAAGAATTAAGTCTGAATAGACCTGAAGTACCTTAAATCCAGTTCCCAAAAGGTTCCTGTGCAGTTAGGTGCAGTAAGATCAAACCAAGCTCCAATCTTCGACTTTATTGAACTAGTTCAATCATCAAGCTCAATCCGAAAGAATATGAATGTTGTGAAAATGCTTTGTATAATACAGAAAGAATGATGTAAAGAATGGTGTAATTTTTCGAAGAATTTGAAAATAAAAAGAATTTTGGCACACAAATTCAAAATATATACAACTGTTTACGCATGCATGCTTCTTCTTATTTATTTACAAGAGTTAATAAATTTAAAGAATTCATGAGTTTAAAAAGTTGTTTTTATAGGTATATATGTACAATTGGTAAATAATTATATTTTTATTTATTTATTTATTTTTATGTAATGATGCATTTATTCCTTAAATTTATTTGCAAACAAATTTTGAAAACAATAGTATGAAATAATTTTTGCAAATATTTACAAACATTTGAAAGCCATTTTGCAAAGATTTTTAAACAGTCTGCATAAATTTTTCAAATTATTTTTACAACTATTTTCAAAACCATTTGCAAATAGGTTTTCAAAATCTTTTATTACACACAAAGAAAATGTTTTTTTTCAAATGAAAACATTTTTACAAAGGTTGAAAAAAATTCACAAAAAGTTTTCCAAATGGGTCAAACCATTTTTCAAATCATTTTGCAAAAATATTTTAACCTAATTTATTAATCAGTATATACAAAAAGAATTTGAGGAATATTTTGTTATTAATTTAATGAACTGTATATGTATAGATAGAGTATTTTAGCCATATTTATTATTAATAATATGAAAGTAGGAGTTATGGCTAAAGTATATACAGAGTATATACGACCCCCTATACTTAGAATGAGCTATGTCATCATAGATCGAAAAGAGAAAGAGAAGACATAACTCGTACTGAGTATAGAAAAGCCTATACTACAACGAATGAATGAAGAAATGAAAGAATGAAGAGATAAATGAATCAGAAGTTGACCTTCCCCTCTATACTTAGGATCAAATAATCCTAAGGATAGTCATCTGTACACAAAGCAAGGAGGGTCAAGGGTGAGAATAAACAGATCACAGCTCAGGTTGTCTCCCCCTATACTTAGGGTGAGATATCCCTAAGTATAGCAGAGCAAATCAACGAGAAGAGACAGCGGAGGGGATCAATGAATGAAAGAATCGGGTTTCACACCCCTTATAATTAGGACAAAGTACGTCCTAAGTGTAGAAACTGGCAAAAAGGGGTAACACCTTTCTGGTAGAAAAACAAAAATGAAAAGGAAAAGAAGAATAGAAGAAAAGAGATATAAGGATAGATGAAAAGATCGCAGAGAATGTACGCATCACTCCCCCTATACTTAAGGTAAAAGATCCCTAAGTATAAGCAGTGACAGGAGTGATGAAACAGAACAGAGATAGAACAACACGGTGTGTACCCCCTATACTTAGGACAAGGTATGTCATGAGTATAGACATAAAGATATGGTGCATGATCTGGGGTATAGGTAATATACGGGAGAAAGAATGAATGAAATGGTAACATATATGTACAAAGGGTATAGATGAGTGAAGTGTAGCACGGTATCTAAAAAGTGAATACCATGTTCTTGCCATCATCTCTATGATAACGATAATGCAGTCAGAAAGCATACAGACACCCGGGTATACAGTCAAGTGGATGTCAGCTACAGGGGCAAGGTAGATCGAAAGGTAAGCCAAGGTCCGGTAGCATGAAGCAGATCATCGACTCATAAGGGAAGGAATGGTAGATCGGAGCTGATATCGTAAGACTTGGAGGAAGAGTTAGTAGTACGGAATCCTCCAGGTTAATCATGGTCTCAGAAAGCTATAAGAAGTGAAGAACATGAGACTTTCCAATGCAGCAGCGTGATATCCGGTGCTCAGAAGGTCATAAAGGTCAAAGGGACACACCGAACATCACAATATATTGATCTACTTTGCAAGGTCCTGAAGGTGAGCAAACATAGATGAGTCAGAGATCACCGAATTATCAGAAGACTTAGCTCCGTGCTCCAACAGATAGGAGACACCAGAAGTAAAGCCGAGTACCTAGAAAATGATGCACCCTCCTGCAAACAACCCTCGGGGAGTAGTACATACTAGACAATGAATAATCAGACAAAGCTCACCCTTGTGAGGGTCGTCAAAGTGAGCAGACTCAAAGGAGTCAAATCCATCATACGGATCATAAGAAGCGATCTTCATAGCCAACAGATCGGCTACCAGCAGAAGAGACCGAAAGATCTAGAAAATGTGGCAGCGTCCTGCAGACAACCCTCGGGGAGCATACTACCAACTAAGTATGTAATAATCAGAGGAAGATGGCTCATCCTTGCGAGGACCTTCAAGGAGAGCGGACTCAAAAGAGGTGAGACAAATGGGTCCCATGATCCGATAGATCGGATACACATCAAGGTAGCGGGACCAATAACATGCATCAGTCGACTCGGGTCCGTGCTCTACTAGATCAGAGACACACTCAGTAGGGGAATTGAGTGTAAAGAAGGTGTGTCTCTCTCCCGTAAATAGTCCTTGGGGAGGAATGCAAGCTATGAAATGAGTAGTCAAAATAGATCTCATCCTTGCGAGGGTCGTTAAGGAGAGAGGGCTTGAAGGAGCAGGATCCATCAAACAGATCCACAGAAGCAGTCTCGGTAGGCGACAGATCGGCTACCATCAGAAGAGACTGGCAAATATAGAAAATGTCAAAGTCTCTCATAGATAACCCTTGAAGAGTACTATGAACTATGCAGGGAATAATCAGAAACTCACACTCTGTCTTGTGAGGATCGTCAAGGAGAGAAGACTCGAAGGAGTCCATGGAATTCGCCTCATGTACCGACAGAACATGCACATAATCAGATAGGGAGGCCAATCACTCAAATCAGACGACTCAGTTCCGTACTCCAATAAGTTGGCATCACAAGCAGTGAGGGAACCGAGCGTAAAGAAATTGTTGCATTCTCCCACAGATAGTCCTCGGGGGGTGATGCCAACTAGGTCAATCAAATCATGGGAATGCCAACATCGCATCTCAGGTCCTCAAAATCAAGTAGTCAATCCTCAGGAGGGCATACGATCATGTGAGGGAGAAGGGGCCAATCTCATCAGTCACAATGCGGTCCCTCAAGTCAATCCAATCAGCTGAGATAGCACAAAATATAAGTAGAAATCCTGTAAGTGCCATAGATGGATGGAAGAGTCAGGAGATCGAGGATGGGTCAATCAAGGAGATGAGTGAGATCATGTGGGTCCTGCATACAATCGCTTTGAAGTACCGATCAAGATAATCAATCAAACCTCTGAATCAAGATGGGTGGAACCGCAAAATAGATTGTCTAATCATTGCTCATGAAGTCATCATTAAATCATCATAATGCATCATCCTCAATCCGGTGTAAGAGATCAAAATTCCTCAATGAAGCATCACACCTATAATTGTGCCATAATCAAAATCTTCAATAATATCATGCACATATCAGGTTTATAATCCACCAAGCACACCAATCTCAGCATACTCAAAATTGCCCGACTTATACAAATAATCAATGGAATCCAAAAATCCCCATTGCGGGTCTCATCCACTAGCAAATCAATCCCGGGTGAAAGAAGTGATGAGACGAACGGATACGAGGACGGCGGGAGAGAAAAGAGCGGAACAGAGTCAAAATTTATGTGTTCTACACAAGGCAGGAACACAACCAAAATTGTGGTTCGAGGAGAATACCTCCTGGAACCATACCAGAGATAATGTGATGTGGGCGAGATAAGAACTGTAAAATCCGATGAAGGCGATGAAGATCATAACCCAATCATGACTCGGATGCAAATGAGGAATGATACAGACAAGGGATTAGAAAGACTCAGTGATAAAAATGATGACTCACACTAATGGAATCGCAGACTCATAGAGATATAAATATGTAGTTGGACTCAAATTACAATTAATGTACAAATCAGACCCCCAGTTAACCTACCCAATATGGTGAAAACCGAGAAGCGAGTCTTTTATCTTTTCAATTTTAGAGTAAGGTGATTCTCAAGAAGTTGGACACACTGAAGATAGTCTTGGGATTTGGGCACTAGTCCTTAGCATGTACGTAGGAATAAAATGCACAAACAATGAGGGGGTTTCTCTCCCCAAGGCAATGAATCCACTACATTTTATTTTTATAGTCAATAGAGTTAGCAGTCCCAATTTTATTTATGTTATCACTTTTTTTGTTTATTTTTCAATGCACGTGCCTAACGATGGTTTCAATTTTATTTAGCATCCTAGGTGATCAAAATCAGTGGGAGAATGTCGGAAAAGCTGTGCCAGTCGGAAATCGATGATGTATGCAAAGTCAGAAGACTTATAGTGCTTCCCAGCTCTCTCCATGCAGGATGCATAATAGAATTGAAACATATACTACATGCAAATGCAATTCGATGAAATCGCCATAGGTATAGAAATTGCTATTATCGTGAAGAACTATATGCTAAATATCTAAAGATGAGATCCAAAAGTCCGATCTCTGAAGTGCATAAGTGTCTGCCATGACGGATCCTGCAAGCACTGTATAGCACTTCTCTTGACGCTCGATCTCACATCTAAATAAAGAGCAATTCAAAATTTGACTAAGTTCAGAAGCGAAGCTATAGGTACATGCAAATATATTAGGGGCTTTGGACCTTATTCTATCGAGTAGACAATTCCTATGGTAGGGCTCATTCACTCAAAATAATAATAATAAAATAAAAGCGAAAAAGCGTCAGAACCATTGATGCCCCTGAGGGAACAATCCCTCCGGCAGTGGACCTCAGGAAGTCTAAGTGGTTGAGAATCCTGAATTATTACAATTATATAGGTCACTCTCTCACATGAATATACATAATAAAATAAAAAATGCGTAATAAAATAGACTGTCTTCAAAATTTGCATCCGTCTACCAATTATGCTCTCTCGTGTCAGCTGAGTAAGAAAGGTTGGCTCCGCCTTGCTTGGGTGCATAGGTCTTCCTAGGAAGTCCTCCCTTGCGCAACGGTCCGTCGCATCAAAGTCAAACAGAGAAGAGGGTCATAATAGTCCAAAATAATTATAAAATAATGATGAAAAATAAATAGTGATAAAAATAAAAATTGTAATAAATAAATGGACAAGAGAAAATAGATAAAATAAACGAATCTCCAACAAAGCGGTGTTGCTCCCCGGCAACGGTGCCATTTGGTAAAGAGGATATTCTGAGGATCTTCTAATCAAACTCAATTAGCGTCGCTGATGTGACCGCTCGAGAAAACCCAACTTTAATCAACACTTAACCTAAAATATGTATAAATATTGAGTAGCAAAAATGTGGAGTCAAAATTTATTATAACTCTACAACAATGTGTATAGCGTGTTAGATTGTGTAGAGGTCGAACACAGGGAGCAAATGGTAGGAGGCGAAAATGATGCTCAAACTTTTGTCTTTTATCTCTTGTCCATTTTTATTGTTTTTGCATGTTTTTAATTTTATATATTTTTTATTATATTTTTTGTTTTATATTTTTATATTGTTTTTGGGATTTTATTTTTTATTTTCTTTTTATATTAACTGATTTTTATATTACTTTTCATTTAAATATATAAGATTTACATATACATATGTATAGATACACTATAAGGTATATATAGATAAAAAAATACGAAAATAGTCAAGATATAATAGATAAAATAGTTCATGCTTTTTATAACTTTCTAATTTTTTTATAATTTTTCTGGAGTTTTCGCTAATTTTTTTGGAATTTTAAAGTCAAAAATACCCTATATAAGGGATTAAATAAATAGGCCTAAATTGAATTGGATTTTAAAAATTGAAAATAGGTTCCAAAAATACCCAAATCAATTTTAATACATAAATATTTATATAAAGAAAATTACAAAACAGATAAACATATTTTTGGAGTTTTAAATGAATTTTTAGTTTTTTATGAAAGATTTTGGGGTTTTTTATTTTTAAGTTTTTCTTTTTCCATTTTTATTGATTTTTTATATGTAAATAAATATGATAAAATAAACCATATATTTTTTTGGAATTTTTAGACACATTTTTATATTTTTTTTGTATTTTCTAATTTTGATAATACAAAATTAGACTCCTTTTAATTTTTAATAAATGATTAAAATGCTCAAAAATGCTAAATAAACATGTGGCATAAAAATACAAGATATAAGACATTTAATGCTATTTTTTGTGTATTTGTAGGAGCTCAATAGGTATTTTTAATAAATAGAGCAAACACACAAAAATATATGTCCTGGTAGGGGCATTTTTGCAATTGAAATAAACTACAGGGGCTTCCATGCTAATATGCAAAACATAATACAACATTTATTTAATTTTTGCGCACTAATTTATAATATACAAAAATCACCAGGGTAGACATGCAAAATTTCCTAGTCACGTGGGACTACACGTGACTGGGCTAGGAAGGACTCATATGTAATATTCAAGAAATACATGGGGTCATGTGCAAAATTTCCATTTTATTTACAAGTTACAAATTTTTTGTAGAAATAAATAATAAATATACAAAATACATGGGGCTAGAGTGCAGATTACCCCATATAAGCACGTCGATGGACGGTGGAGATGCTTTCACTTGACATGTGGTCGCTCCACGTCATGCGATGACAATTCGGTTCCAACGACCAGGATCAGATCGTGCGGAAGAGATCGACGGTCGATGTGGGTGACGATCAAATGGCTCCTGGATCATCTGAGTGGAGGATCTTGATCCAACGGCGGCTGCTATGGTTGGAAGAACTGGGAAGGAACTCGCCACTGGCGAGTTTTGATTCGAATGTATTGGCTCCTCCAACCTCCACTCCCTCCGCCGAATGCTTCTACTTATTCCTGGGAACCCTCCACGTCTGATGGCAGCTACAGGAGGTACGCCAGAGCCCCGGCGGCGTTGAACCAGGTCGGGGAAGTTTAAGGGCTCCAGGTACCTCCCTTTTGATTCAAATCAACCCCCGCGGGATTTTTAGCGTGTCAGGACCTACAATGGGGACTCGCAAACACAAAGAGAGGGTCGTGGAGGAATATTTGGTGGGATTGGGTGGAAGTGAAGTGCGGCGGAGGTCTTCGGCAAGGGTAGCAGAGATGGAGACCCGATCTCTAGATCAGACTCGATCTTGGTGGATGAAAAGGTGTGGGGCATTCAGAAGGCATAAGGGAATGAAATGAGGGTTGTCAGTGAGGGTGAAAAATACGCGAGGCTTGGTGAAATGTTTGTCAGAGCGGATCTCCGATGAACTACGAATTGGTTGTTTCATGCTAAACCACTATGGTAATCATTAAACTAAGTATAGAATTAAAATGCAGAAATAAAGATCTACCTAAAATAAGAAAAGGCGCAGCTCAAACCTGCCAGAAGAGGAAAGCAGCAGGGCGGTGCCGGAGCTCTGGCGTGGGTGCTCCTCCGCCCTCCGTCGACCGCCGCGAGCTGAGGGGATTCCCTCCTATCACGAGGGTGCTCGCTTTGGCCGAGTCACGGTGTATCAGGGGGAGGAAGATGACCAAAATTGCAAGGAGGAAGGAGGTTGGTTATTTATGAACATGTATAGGACCCTTATTTGACCGGCTAAAAGCGATGATTCGAGCATGTGTACAGGATATACAAGGAGCTGGCGTGGATCTATGATGATCAAGGAGCAAATCCCATGAAGGTAGTGAAGTTGATTGAGCGATAGATCTTCTGAGAAAATGGCAAGAAAAGTTGAAAAAAGATAGTTCTGACAAAAGTCAGAGACATAGGGAGAGTTGACTGGCGGTTAACAATCCCTGGCCTCTGGTTGACCCATGCAGGCAGCAAGGCGACAAAACAGGCCTTATTATTTTTATTGAATTAATTTAAAATAGTAATTGATTTTATTTATTTTCTATTATGAAATAAGAAAGTTTATTATTTTATGTAGTATTTTATTATGATTTTTATTTTTTTGATGTTATTTATTAGTAGTTTGTTTTTAATGGTGTATTTATAGGTATATTTACCTATATTTGGTATGTTTTATTTTTACTTTATGTATTTTTATTTTATTATTTAATAATTTACTTTATATATTTAAAACTTATTTTTATTTTTATAAATATATTTTTATTAGATTTTTATGATGTTATTTGTACACTTAAATAAATAGGTATGTATAATATGTAGGTATACTTGTAGGTATTTCATCTATGTATTATATACATTATTTATTATAATGTATCATAGTAGGTTTTATTTTCTTTTTATATTTTTTGTAGAATATAAATACTATTTACAATAGTAAAAATAAAGAATGAAAGAATGATTTTCAGTTTATTTATATACATGTATCACCTAGGTATTCTGTCTATATATTTATATAGATTTATTTTATTTTATTTTTTTTGTTTAGTTTTATTTTGATTTTAACATGTGTATATGTTACGAATAATAATTACACAATTCTAAAAATATGAATTTGCAAAAATAATAAAGAATGAATAAATTGAATATTTTATTCGGGTACAATGTACAATGAGGGTCCAAAATCTTACTTTCACACATTAATTAAAAATACAAAACCACCTTCATTAAATAGCTCATAAAAAGTTATATACAATTAGATATGATTTTGATATATTTTGAGTTTTTATTTGAAAGATATGGGTCTGTGAAGATGGGATTTTGGCTTTTTATTTTGTGTATAAAATGTACATTGTGTATTATTTTTGTACAAACTCAATTTTGTATTTTTATTTATACTATTGTCTGCAACTTTCATACAAAGTTTCTTTCTTTCATGAATAAATAATGAATAATAAAATAGGTGACACAAATGCATAAATAAAGTATAAATAAATGGAATTTTATTATATTCTTGGCCTTGTCTCCCCCAACATTGTTCGTTGTCGACGAGCTCAATTCTTGACTTGGTCTCGGGGTTTAAGGTCATCAAATATCTTCGATATTTTGTTCTTTTTATTTTATTCTCTTTATTCTATAATTTTGGCTTTAAAAACCACATTATTTACACAATAAATGCAATAAATCATGAATGCTATTTTGTACAAATTGGTGTTATTTACATGCATTAGCTAGGTTTTTAAGGCCAAAATGATAGAATAAAGGTGATGAAATGGAGATTCATCATCATCTCAAGTATAAAGTGACCAATTTGGTATTATCCTTTCCCGAAGCAGATATGGTGTCTAGTCGGGGAGCGCTAGGGTAGCAGGTTGCTCCATGAGCGGTCTGTCCAACTCCTGTCGGTATTGGCCATGACAGCGGGTAGGGAAGGGATAATGCTTGAGACATCATGATGTATTATTCTAATTATGAAAATTCAAAATAATACGTATTTTTGAGATAATACCATATTTCAAGTAGCAATAAAGAATGCTTTTTGGATACTAATTGGATCATTGATTTAATGTGATTAGATTAATTTGAATCAAATTAAAATTAAACACTCTGTTATGAATAGAGTTGTAATTACCTTGGAAGAGTTAATCGTAATGAATATGATCCATAATGATTAATTAGAATTTAAACATGATATGGAGGACCACATAAGTGACATCCATGGTTTCCTGTCAAGATGAAGGGTTCCATCACCAGGGATTGTATGTTGGAGACGTCTGTCCAAAGTGACATCTCCTTCATACAAGCGCATCTGGATCAGGCTCTTTGCTTCTCGAAGGAGTAAGGACGTATGCGTAGTGACCCCAATATGGAGTCCTCATATTATTGGGGTCATATTGGATTGCGCATATCGAGTTGTATTCATGTTGACGGTCGGTTCATTTAATGACGGGTCAACATCACCTTAGGGGTGGTGGGCCCGGGTGTTATAGACTAAGTTGGGAATGCAAGTTGGACTTGCAAGGCAGAATGTGTTCCCGCTTCTTTTTATCTGAGTTGTAAGTTCTCATATTATTGGGATGTAACAGAGATAAGAAAGGAGATCCCAAATCTTGCTTTGAGATAATGGTAAGTATATCTATTACATTGAAAGTGATTAAGGGAATGAACTTTCAGTGTTGACAAGGCAAGACAACTTTGATATAAAAATTCCCAAATCAAAATAAAATATATATTTATATATATTTATTTATGTAAATTTCTTATTTCAGATAATCCTTCATTAAATCCACTCAATACTATACTCAATAATAACCAATAAAATATTGTAGAATAGATCCATGATCAAGATATTGTACTTGCAGTTGGACACATAATGTATGTGGTTGCAATGTGCAAGTTTCCTCATAATAATGAGGAATGACAATTAAATAGGAAATAGGACAACAACCTAGGATTTGTGTGCCTATATAGTCTTGATCTCTCATCGAATGTACCTTGGAAGTGACATGTCGATGATGATTGTAATTGTCAAATAATCCTTATAAAATCTAAGAAGATGTTTCTGGCATACATATGTGCTCTCAACATTTAATCACGAATGACATAGTTTACTGCATAATGCATAATGGTGGCTCTATAAGAGATGATGTATTCAAAATGTTTAAGTACCTACCTGAACCTAAGTTTTTAAGAGTTAAGATGTATGTAGATATAATGAGTGTCATCATTCTACTATCTATACTCAAGTCATTCATGAAGCTTCATAATATCCATATTTTATGAATTGAAGCATGTATAAATGTTGAAATATTCTTATATTGAAATCTTTTGAATTCAACATAAGAGGTCCTTTGTCTTAAGCAATGGTTGTTTATAGATGAAAGGAGCGTAGTGGAAGCATGGGTCGGACCCAAGTTAGAAGGAAAGTCAAAGAGTTGGTTGTACTTCTATGGTTTCCACATATATGACATCCAAAGAGTCGGATAAATGCCAATACTGCAACAAGCTGATGTGTTGATAGTATGACTATCAAGTCTATCTAGGATCCTTAGAGAAGGACTCGGATAGTGCAGCAGAATAATCTACATATAATCATTGAAATTGACTTTCTTATTTGATAAGATTAAAAGTATAGTAATTTTATCTCATTCTTCTAATAACACTTGCAATTGGTTGCATATGTATTAGAAGACTAGAAATTTGATCTTAAGGTTTAATAGTCATCCATGGATATTGATGTAATGGTTGCAACAATCTCTACTGGTTAGATAGACTTCATATTTTCAGTCGGAGAGCCCTTAGTCTTAGAGAATGTCTCTATGACCTAGATATTAGAATACACTCTTTGTTTATTTATTAATGTTGGACATAAACATGAATTCTGGAATAGACCTGTCATAAAGATTTGTGATGGATATATTTCATATAGTAATCTAATAGACTCTACTAAATTAGAAAATTAATGAATAGTTCATTAACATTTCTAATACTGAAATTAAACCTTAACAAGATCAATAGGAGGATGAAGATCATTTGACAATGATCTGGCATCAAGCCTTGGACATATGTCTGTTAATGAGATCAATGGACTAGTAAGAGATGAAGCTTTAGAATGTTTGAGATTTCAAATCTCACATACTTGTGAATATTGTATTCAAAAGTAGAAAATGTCCAGTGCACCCTTCTCTAGGAATGGTGTTAGATACCGTGGTATTCAAGATCTCACATATTGATGTATGTGGATCATCTATATCAAAGTAAACATCAATGATATGTGATATTCATTGATGATTATTTGTGATATGAGTTTTCTTCCCTTCACTTTAGAAACCTTTGAAATGTTCAAAGATTTCACAATTTTGGTTTAGAACAAAAGTTTGAAGGAAGAGAAATTAATTTGATCTAACGAAGGTAGCAAGTACCTATTAGATGAATTCAAGGAATACCTTATAGAGATATAAATATCGTTCCTATCTCACTCCTCATGATACGCCAAAACTCAATAGAGTTATAGGAAGATACAATTGGATCATGTGTGACATGATTTGACCAATGATGAATATTAGCATAATTACCTCTTAGTTTCCTAGTATATATGTAGTAGAGACTACAATATATATCCTTAATAATATTCCATGCAAATCTAAACTCAAACATCCTCATAAGATATGGTTTGGAACCTAGCCTAGTGTTGGACACTTGAGGATTTAAGGTTGCTTGGTCCATAACTTTGTCATGGATGCAAGTAAGATGGAATCTAGCACAAGAGAGCGCTGCTTCATTAGGAAAATAAATATGGTATTGGATACCAACTTTATGACCTTGAGATTCTTAAAAGATTTCATCTCTAGGCATAGGATGAATTTCTTGAGAATCAAGATTAAAATGAAGTGAAGGAACTCATTTAATCTTGAGAAGATGATAAGGCTCCTAAAATCAAAAACTAAAAGGACAATTAAATATGAAACACTAATATCTCTTCAAATGAGTTTGAGGATGGATTCCATGTGTCAGTTAAGTCTAACAATGATCTTACTTCATATGATGAAGCTCCTGAAGATCATAACAAGGAAAGATGGATGTTAGCAATAAAGTCTAAAGTAGACTTCATAATCAAGTGTTGTATATGGACCCTCGAGGATCCACCTATATGGGTAAGACCCATTAAGGTGTAAATGGATCTTCAAGAGAAAGAGGTAACCTGATGAGAAGGTATGACCTTCAAAGCACGGCTCGTAGCCATGAGCTACACATCGAATAGAAGACATCGTTTACGATGAGACTTGCTTTCCAGTGACCATGCTTAAACCCATCAGAATATTGCTAACTATGGCTACACAACTTGACTATGACATTTTCAAGATGTGAGTCAAGATTGCATTCCTCTATGAATACCTCTCCAAGGATATTCATATGAAGTAGCCCCAGGGCTTCATGGTTGAGAAAAGCAAGGTGTGCAAGCTAAAGAAACTCCTTCTGTGGACTCGGATAAGCTTCTTGTAGTTGGAACATTGGATTTGATGACATTATAAATGTATGATTTCAGATAGAATCTTGATGAACCGTGTGAAGCTTAGTGGGAGTGTCATTATGTTCATCGTGCTAAATGTAGAAAATATCCTAATCATTTGGATGATATAAGGATGATATAGGTGTTTTATGGTCTGGCTATTCCATACCTTGACATATGATCTCAAGGATACCTCTTAGATCTTAGCTCTGAAGTTGTTCAGAAGCAAAGAGAAGAGGGTATTGGAACTGCCACATTAGTGCTACACCTTGGACATTTTCATTTTCTCGAAAATTCCAAGAAAAGCTTCTTTTCCTTAAGATATGGTACTCGCCTATCTGAAGGGATAACACCTCAAAGAGTTGAGGAAGTGAATGCTAAAATTGCTTGCCCTTGTGCATCAGCTATGAGAATCTGGGTGTATGCTAAATGTGTACAAAAGCCATATGTCTATCATACAGTGAGAGTAGTAAACTGTTACTAATCCAAATATGGTGATAAAATACTTGATTGCAGTAATCACAAAATCTTCAAAGATGACAAGACTTTTGAGATAGTGATCCCAAAGTCTTATCTTCAAGAAATTATGACTTTATAGATGGAGATCTAAATGGTCTTAAGGGTGAGTACCTTAGGAGATAGAGATCTCCAGGAATAAGGGTATTCTGGTAAGGATGATGGAAATACTGGTTATAATAATTATGATAATTATTGAGCAGTAGTGTCAAGGACACTATAACTGACAATATGAGTATTGGTTGCATAAGATGCAACATTCGCATTGGATGCGAGCACAATTACCACGAGATGTGCAAGTGCCGTAAAAGGACTTGGCATAGTCTTTTGGGAACAGAGTGACTGATCAGCTTACCTAGCTATTTTTCTAAATAGACTATGATTGTCACATGAATGTGGGTTAAAGATTAGCCCATTAATGGCTTTTTAGGCTTGTGCGAGATTGTTGGACATACGAGCCCACGACGAGCCATTATGCAATAAGCGTTATTGCAAATATCATTCCCAGATCTGAAATGAAGAATAACTAATTTGCATAATAGGTTCCTTAGTACAATTATGGTAATGTACCATGGTCATCTTAATGATCATACAGTTGTTGATTCAATAATTGAAACATAGAGGCTGGTGCTTGGATGAAAATCTAAAGAGTCAGATTGATGACTCATCAAGCACCATCAAATGATTATTAAGAGAGGATCTCCAGCCTGAGAAGGAGATGGCAATCCTTTCTCTAAAGGTTGATATTTGACTGACCTCTTGATGCAGGTCCTCTGCATAGGAATAGAGATTCAAAGGTGTCAGATTAGTTAGGTCAAAGAGTTGACTTAACAGATCGAGATAACCAAAGTCGTATGTCGTATGCTGTCACGATATAACATGCATCCTCTGACCGGAGATAGATGTGTTACTATATGTCTGAGTATGAACATTTGGTAGACTAATAGGTTGATGACCTAACCAAGGTCTATACACTGGCATGCTGGTGTGCATGCAAGAGCATATGAGTAATACGATCTCTCAAAGGGATCATACAGGTTCATTTACTGAACCGGAAGACATGAGCTCACTTATGATATATTGGAAAGAATCAAATTCCGTGCACGGTCATCTCGCTTTGGAAGCTTGACTGAATTTGTAGGTTTGATATATGCTTTTGGAAATTATATGATCAACACCTGGGTATGATATATGCTTTTGGAAAGTATATGATCAATACCAACTCCCAAATGTCAAATGAGAAACTTAATGATAAAACCCTGAAGTAGACAGTGTAAAATTGATCTAATACTTCGGGTTTATTTTGGGTCTTCTAGTATGAAGGATGTACAAGTATAGGAAAACCTGAGGGTGATGTGATCATAAATGATTGTATAAGCATGACGCTTCCATTTAGAGGGAGTGATGAAACAGGTCTGGATTTTAGTGACTCCTCTCATAGAGAAGTAATCTGATCTTAGACCAAATGTTGGGACCTGATCTTAATGTGATTCAAATGCAATGAGAAGATTAGATCTACGACCTTGATTTAATCAAACGTCTTTGGGAGGTCCGCAAGATTTGGATTTGAGATGTGATCTCAATATCCAATTCACTATACACGGAACAGAACAATC
This sequence comes from Ottelia alismoides, assembly GCA_037367405.1. Classification (NCBI taxonomy): domain Eukaryota; kingdom Viridiplantae; phylum Streptophyta; class Magnoliopsida; order Alismatales; family Hydrocharitaceae; genus Ottelia; species Ottelia alismoides. The sequence goes on along the minus strand of JAZKJV010007022.1, from coordinate 156,423 downwards.
GCCCCGTCCTTATCTCCAAGTATCCGCGGAGAAAGTGCATTATCCTTGAAAACGTTCATGGATAATTTCATGTTAATATATGTATCCGAGCATTGAGAAAAATGAATAATTAAATGTGATTTAATTATAAGGAATAATATGAATTTGATTCATATTATAAGGAGAGTTATCTGAGATAATTAAATTTGATTTAATTAACAAAGATGCGAATAATGTGAATATGATTCATGTTATTTGGACATATGAGAATAGAGATCCTAGAGAATTAAATGTGATTTAATTATCGTGGATATGAATAATATAGATAGCACTATCCATATTAATTAGATATATTATAAATGTGATTTATAATATATTAGAGAGAACATATTATGATTTATTTGTTATTAATTACTGATGTGAATTAGATTCACATTTGATAATTAATTGAAAATATATTTTCCATTTTATTTTGGGTTGTGAATGTGATTTACAATTTTTCAGTGGCATGATTGAAATATTCACAAATTAATTTGGAAAAAATTTAGTGAATATATTTGCAATAAAAGTTGTTGCAAATATTTAAGAGGATTATATGAGATATTATATCTCACACAAAAAAGAGAAAAAGGAGCCACCTTAATGGGTGGTGGACGGCCACCCTTGAATTGTTCAAAAGTGGCCATCCCCCTATTTTAGGTGTTGACTCTCTCTCTCTCTCTCTCTTCATCCTCCTATCTAAAATGATTTAATTAAATTGAATTATGTTGATGATAGTTCAATGTATATTTAATTTAATTTAAATTATTTATTGTTGTGTTTTCACACCGAGATCATGTCCATTGAAAGAAACACAAATTAATTCATCCATTGATCTTGTGTTGTCCATGGATTGAGATCCATGGATCCCAAAATACTATATAAAAAGAGGCATCCCTTTCTCTTCAAGTTACAAAAAATCAATCCATAAGCTCTCCCTCTCTCTACATGCCAAAGGTTCTCTCTCTTCCTCTCTCATTGTAGTCGTCCACCATGGAGCCCTTGAGAGAGTTGCCATCGCTGCAGCATCATAGTTATGCTGCCAGAGTATTTGATCATGGGTCTCTGTCTCCTTTAGTGTGCCTCGCTCGTGAAGAAGATGTTGGATCTCGTATGACGAGATCAGGAGATTTTTCGCTTGGATCATCAACATGGATTACAAGGAGCACGTGTTTCATCAATGTGCTTGCAAGCATCTCCTCCGTCGGATCGGACTTGAGACAGGAGGTCTCTTCATTTAGAGACTCGATCGCAACCACGCTTCAAGAGGTATCCTTAATACCTAATTGTGGTTTAGATGAAACGATCCGAGAAGTGTTCTTGGATCATGTGGTTTCATCACCTTGATTTTTTAAATTCCGCTCCCTCGAGCATCTAGTACGACTAGTTGCTCCCGATCGCATACGATGTGATCCTCACGCTTCCGTGATGTGCTTAAGGATCTTACCATATCCTTCTGTGTCTCCTTGGAATAATTGCATTAGCCGCCCTACACATTTTGGTAACAACATTTAAGTCCCTGAATTTCCATTTCTTTCAGTTTCTTTATTTATAAAATTGAAATTAGAACACTATGTTTGTATCACATTTTATGAGTCAATTTGTCATCATTTTATTATTCAAAAAATTGCTTTTTTATCTCAACTAATTCTATATCTCATGGGTATTTATTATTATTTTTGTGAGACATGGTTAATTAATGATAATTGATTTGATGAAATTTTGCATATTTTACCCATTTCATGGTCTGAAATTCATATTAAATTAACCATTACAATAAAAATTGCGAAAAATCACTTTTCGTATATTTACTAGTGTTATATATCATGCCCAAAAACCACATCATTTGCATGCATAATTTGTTCTGAATAATTCTTTTTGTGATTTCAGTAGTTAATTTTTAGTAGATTGAATACTCAACATTTTTAGGGTTAAGAATTTTTCGCAAATATCTCTTCTTAGATGCATGTTGGATAATTTTATTTCCTCAAAATAACTAGATTTGATATTTATTGAAATTAATTTATTGAAAATCACATTGTCTTCATAGTTTCATTTATTAAAAATTCATGATGCATCAAAAAACTCCAGAAAACTATAAAGCATTCATTTTGTCATATTTCACATGCCGGCCAAGTTTGATAATTTTTGACTCTATTTAATTGGAATTTGCATTTTAGTTCTTGAAATTGGCCCGATTTGCACTTGTATCCATTAATTGCATTAAACAATACCAAAACATTTTGCTTTGAAAAATGTTCGCTTAATTTGATAGATTTAATCTAGGTTGTTACTGTGCCTCTTTGAGTTGACCCTAGGACTTGCACATGATAAACAAACACAGAACCACATTGCTTAATTGATTCGTTAATTTATGTGGTTTAATTGCTTGGTTGATCCATATTTCCTAACTACAAAACATATACAACACTCAATTTGCAAGAATTAACGCTAGGATTTTTGGGGATCATCAGTTATTTCAAGAAATAAAAGGCGAAACGGATCGAAATAAACACTTAAATTAGACTACTGCTACTGCTAGGAATGAAAATAACTAAAAAACTATGGCTCGACCTTCAGGGAAGGGAGCCAAGGAGGAGCTACGGTGAAGATGGCCTGTGAGCTCGGATCACCATGTTCAGAGCCTCTTTCTCCACGCTAAGAGGATCGACAAGCTCGTTGCTATCACAAGCGAACTAGGGAACAAGAAATCTGGGGATTTCGAGGGTAAAAATGGGATCAAAAATGAATTGGAGCTACGATAGTGTATATGTACAGGAGCGACTTGGATTGGGCAGAGTGCTCGATGCATTGACCCTCTGATTGAGGATAGATGCTTGCATGAAAGACTAGTGATCGAGGAAAAAAAGTCAAAGAGGAATCGTGCCTTAAAAACGCAAGCATTGGTGGGGAAAAATCAAAGGAAATGAGGCAGTCAGTGGGTCTAATAGGCCTAGGGGAGCAGAGGGCCAGTTGAATGGCGGGTCAACCGAGGACGCGCTCCCATTGGGCCACGTCAGACACTACACGATAAAACAATTATTAAATGAAAAATTAAATAAAAAAGAAATAGTAACTAATTTTGATATTTTTCTTAAATCATGAAAAATATTATTATTTTATGTAGTAATTTCTAGTATTTATTATTTATTTTTTTGAGTTTATTTATGATGTGTTATTTTTGTATGTACAAATATAGTTATATTTATCTATATAATGAGTATTTTATTTTTATTTTAGATTTTAGATTTTATTATCTTATACACTTATTTTATATATTTGTAACTTATTTAAATACATATATATATGTATGTATATAAATATATTTGTTATATTTTTCCGAATTATTTATACACTTAAATAAATATATATATTTATTATATAGGTATGTACATGTATACTTCATCTATGTATTATAATACACATATTTATTTTAATGTATTTTTATTGTTTTATTTTATTTTAATTATGTATATGTATTTTAAAGATTATTTGCAAAATTATAAATATAAAAATAGTGAAAATATAAAAAATAAATAAATTGATTATTTCATACAGGTAAATAAATTACACAATAAGGGCCTGAAACCTAACTTTTGCATCTTAATTCCAAATTGAATAAAACCACATTCATTAAATAGATAATTTAATTTTTTGAATAATAAAGGTGAGTTTTAATGAATTTTGAGCTTGTGTAGATGATGAATCCACGTTTCATCATCTTTATTCTATCATTTTGGCCTGAAAAACCCTAGTAAATACGTGTAAACAACATTAATTCATGCATTTTAGCATTCATGCATAGGTGTGTATATATTGTATAAAATGCGGGTTTTAAAGCCAAAATTATAGAATAAAGAAAAGAAAAGAAAAAGAATAAAATATTGTAAATATTTTATGACCCGAAACCCCGAGACCTAGGCATCTTGATGAATAGGTCGACAAGGAATAAAGTAGGGGGAGATAAGGGCCAAATACCTATAATTATTAATTCATTCTTTATTCATTTTGGGACCTATTTTTGGTTCCACTTTTTATTCATCAAATAAAGAAACTTTGTACATGAAAGTTGTAGGTAATTTAATAAAGAAAAATACAAAATTGATTTCACAGAAAAATAATGTACAGATAAAAAGTTATGGTCTAAATAAAAATCCAGAATACCAACTTCCCAGACCCGTATCTCACAACTGACAACTACAAATGCAGATACTCACCTTTAATTGTATATAGAAGAAAATAAGCTATTTAATGGTGGTGGTTTTGCATTTGGCGGAGCTACGGTTTGAAAGTTGAGTTTTGGACTCCCATTGCAACTTGTACATATTAAAATATTCAATTTATTATTTATTTATTATTTTTACAATTCTATATTTTTATAATGTTGTAAATATTACTTATAATAATTATGTGTATTAAAATCAGAATAAAAATGCAAAGAAAAATAAAAATAAAAATGAACATATATAGAATACATAGGTACACTACCTATATCCCTACCTATACCTTTATATTTTATTTAATATACAAAACATTTCATAAAAATAAAATAAAAATATATTTGTGTAGATAAAAGTATTTTATAATTTTATAAAATCATAAATAAAAATAATAATATTAAAAAATACCTAAATAAAAATAGAATACTTAAATATATAGATATAGATACCTATAGGGGTATAAATGCAAACTTGTAAAAATACATCTTATAAAAATAATTAAAAATCATAATAAAATAATTTGTAAATTTTTAAACACTTTTTATTTTATAACCTAAATAAAATAACATTATTTACTATTTTTAAAACAATTTTTTTAGAGGTTTTTCCTGGTTGGTCCACGTGGACCAACCAGGAGGTCTGGACAATTGACCACGGGTCAACTGTCTGACCCTCCTCTGTCAGAGTGTCAGAGTGGGTTTTGACCCACTTTCTCGATTTTCTCCAAGCTGCCACTTACATCTTTTCGCGATGAAGTCTTCAGGACTTTTGAAGCCCATACATCCATGAATCTCGCCCTGGGTTATTCTTGGGCATTGCATCACTGTGGCGCCTGTTGCCGCCTCGTCTTTCACGCCACTCGACCATGGTTCAAAACGGACCCCCCGACTTCCCTTGAATTTTTTATCACTCTTCCACCGCCAAATCCCTAACCTAGACCCTCGTCTGGACTCTTGGTGACAGCAGGAGTGCGGAGGGCATCTCAGCGGGGCGAATCGGTGTCGAATTGAGTCGGGTCCCCTCGCCGGAGTTCTCGCCGGAGAACACTTTGTGCTCGCACGGGTGAGGTCTCTTCTTCCCCCTTTTCTCTTCTTTTCTCTGAGGTTTGAATGTTAAAGAGCCCCAGTGGCTTTTCCTTGATCAAGATCTTCGTTCGGTAGTCTTAATCTCATCTCGATCCAACCGCGGCCGGCATCGCGTTTCGCCGGCCGACTTCACCCTTCACAGTTCTATCCCCCTTGTGAAACCCCCCACGAAGTCGGGGCACTTTGCCCCCGACTTCCTTAACCATTTTTCTGCAGGTTTCAGAACTCCCAGAATCCCCATCTGGGATCGAATTTTGAGCGGGATCGAAGCACCTGGAGGCGCTACCTTCTCAAGCGCCACCCATCGTCACCAGCGCTCCAGGCGCTTCTTGGAGGCCGTCACTGGAAGAGGAGGAGCTCCCGCTCCATTTTGCATCGTGCGCATCAGCCCAGGTGGTCGGAGGGGCGCTGGAGGAGCATTTGGAACTCGGCCCAACCGAGTTCGCGGGGTGTTCTTCCACCCCCTCTCTGCACCGTCCGATCGAGGATTCTCTTCCAGAGCAGCAGCAGCCGTAGGATCCATCTTCGCCAGAGCCGTTCGATCAGTGAAGCAACTTCTAATCTCGGCCATCGGTTCTGAAGGGGCATCGCGAGCCCACGTCGCGCCACGTGTATTAGTGGGATCTCCAGCGTCGTTGGATGCGCCACTGGCATGGGTATTTTGTGATCTTGCCCTGCCGATTTTGTCTTTATTTTATAACCCCGAAACTTTCATCTGCTTTATAACATTTGTGTAACATTTGCATCCGTGCCTCGTTGTTTTGGCTAATTGCTTAGAAGCCCCCGCCAGGCGCGTGCGTCGCACGTGAGCCTTGGCGTTTTTGCAGGGGGCTCCCCTGTGTTTTTAATCATTTGCTGTTAGCGATAAAACAATAGGCTGTAAAATATAAACTTTTGGAATTTTGCACTGAAGCCCTCAATACTTTTGATAATCGCGAATTCGTCCTTGTCAGGCGTGCGTGCAAGCCACGTGCGCCTTGGCGTTTTTGCAAATTGCATCTTGCGGGTTTGGGTTATTGATATTCAATCTGCGAATTTTGTTAAATAGTTGTAACTTTCTGGGATATTTACTTTCTGGCCCTCGCATTCCTGACTATTTACATAAATGCCCCTACATGCTTGTAGTTTCTTTCTGCTTCTAGTATTTATTGCATACCTCTATAAAACCCCAAAAAAATCCCAAAAATCATATTAAATTCCTGTTGCATCATATTATCACGGCATATTTTTATTTTCCATTTTTATTGCATTTTATTATTTTTAAAAATTCAAAAACATGCCTTTTCAGCACTGTTTGCATTAGAAAATCTATAAAAAATATAAAAACACTCCAGAAAAATCCCAAAAAAATAATATTATGTGTACTTTAGTTTGTTCTAGCTCCAGACCAAAAATCATTAAAAAAATACAAAACCAAACTCCTAAAAATTGCAAAACCCTAAAAACCTTTAGAAAAATATTAAAAATTCTACAAAAACCCCAAAAATATAATCTTGGTGCCTAAATTTTCCTTATTGTATCATCTTTCATTGAAAATTAAATTAGAGTATTTTTGCTACTGTTTTCTATTTTATTTCTCCATTTTAAGTTTCAGCCTTTTACTTTATTCACTGTTTGCTTTATTTTGCTATTTAAAAATACCAAAAATATTCTAAAAATTACCCAAAAATCACAAAAACAGTAAAAAAGTATAAAAAGACCAAAAAGACTTTATTTGCTTATTTTTGAGTATTTTTATCTATTTTTATAAATACTCTAGCTTGCCTTTTATTACATTGCTTTTATATTCCAATATTGAAAAAGAAAATAAAAAAATATAAAATATAAAAAAAGAGAAAAATCTAAAATCAGTAAATTAAAAATCAAAATACAAAAATATAAAATTAAAAAAATTCAATAAAAAAGAATTAAAAATTAAAACCCACAAAAAGAAATTGGCTAAGTGATTCATTAGACCTAGGGTTTGGATCTTTATCTACACTCTGCACCGTTGTTTCCTGTGTTCGACCCCTACTTGCTTGCCATTATACATTGTTAGTAGGGTATAATAAATTTTAATCCTTGCTCTTGATTGCTTTATTGATTGTGTGGGTTAATTGTTGAAGACCGAGGTGGTTTGAGCAGTCGCATCAGCGACAGTGAGTCTGACTTGTCAGACCACTATTTAGCGGCTCTCGCAATTCTCGCTTTTCAGTAGAGAAGGTACATGTCTAAGAAGTTTTCTTTGCAGCTTTTTATTCTGAGTATCTAGGGCACACTGTTCATTATTTTTATGTGAAATAAATTTTGTATTTTTATATACAAGTTTCATGTTCAAAGTTTATTAATTTAAGGTAAAAATAATAAATATTAAAATGGGTCCCAAAAGGTATTTATTGGGGAATAAAATTTAGGGTTTTATTGTGATTTTTGGCCATTATCTCCCCCTATTTTATTCTTTGTTGACCCATTCATCATGTTTCCTAGGTCTCGAGGTTTAGGGTCATTCAATATCTTTGGTATCTCTTTTATTTTCTTTTCTTTGTTATTTTATTTTCGTATTTAATATATTATTTTGTACAATATTTACAGTGTAAATAATGGATGTTATTTCATACAAATTAATGCTATATACATGCATTTAGCTAGGGTTTAAAGGCCAAAATGAAAGAATAAAGGTGATGAAATGGAGATTCATCACCCATATACAAGACAATATGGAGACATGCCCAAAGGAGACTTGTTGGTGATTTTGTAAGCCCAGAGAATCGAATCCAAAAGTTGTGACCTGTTCTTTCTGTCCGGAATCGCAAGTTTTTGCAGGATTGTCTTGATTTCTATGTTTGATAATTCAACCAGACCATTGGATTGAGGATGATAAGGAGAAGCAATATGATGATTGATGTCGTACTGCTTCACAAGTTTCATAACCACTTTATTGATAAAGTGGCCACACCCATCTGTGATGAGAATTTTCTGAATCATGAACTGTGAGATGATGTTATCTTTCAAAAATCGATAAACTGTGCAGCTAGCAACGACTCATGCAAGAATATCCTCTACCCATCGACTCACATAATCTATGAAAAGCGTGATGTATTTGCTTCCATGATTGTTAGGAAATGGACCCATGAAATCAATGCCCCAAGCATTTAACATCAGAAATCTGAATGAATTTGAGGGGTATGGAATCTTTCGCGGTTAGGGTTCCTCCCATCTTCTAACAATCAATGCAGCCTTTGACATATGATGCGATATCCTTGAATAGTATAGGCCACTAGAGGCCATACTGTAATATTTTCACTATTATTCTACTTCCAGAATGGTGTCTACTATATTTGAGCTTGTGATAGTGCTCGAGGACACTTGTGTACTCCTCCTGAGGGATACACTACACCATCACCAAATGCAATCTGCTCCTTCCCTGAACATGTATGGCTCTTCCCATTGGTAGAAATGGATATCAGACAGGAACTTGTCCTTCTTGATTCATGTCCAATCCCATGGGACCTCACCAGAGATGAGGTAGTTCATAATATCAGCATACCAATGGAGAGATCCAATGCTAAGAATAGATTCAACAATAAAGGTCTATGTGATCAATGCATTGCTCAGTTGAGTATTTGGGCATTCAATTCTAGATAGATGATCTGCTACCATATTCTGAACTCCTGGCTTGTCGCTGATTTCCAAATTCTTAGAGGAGAAGGATCCATTTGAGTAAGCGTGATTTGGCATCCTTCTTCTATTGTAAATATCTGATAGCAGAATGTTCAGTATAAATAATGAATTTAGATCTAAGGAAAGAGAATCTGAACTTCTCTAAGGCGAAAACCACTTCCAGCAATTCTTTCTCTGTAACAGTATAATTTCTCTGTGCATTAACTATTGTCTTGCAGGCATAGTGAATGGCATAGGTTCTTTTCTCTTCTTTTCCCAATAAATCCCAACTGTGAAATCTAATGTGTCTATCATGATCTCAAATGGGAGAGACAAATCGGGTGGTTGTAGGACTGGAGCCTGAATGATGATCTTTCAACTGACAAAAAGATTGGTGAACCTGGTGATCAACAATGAAATCGATCTCCTTGCATAAAAGCATAGTGAGAGGTCATTGATGAAGTCCTTAATGGATCCTCTGTAAAAACCATTATGCCCAAGGAATGAACTCACGTTCTTGACATTTCAAGGTGTCTCAAGTTTGTCAATCACATCCACCTTCACTAGGTCGACTTCCATGCCACGCATGGAAATGACATGGCCTAGAACAATCCCTTCAGTGACCATGAAGTGGCTCTTTTCCCATGACAAAACCATATTTACTTTATGGCAATTTTGTAGCATTCTGTCTAGGTTCTTAAGACAAGAATCAAAGTTGTCACCATAGACTGAGAAGTCATCCATGAACACCTCGAGAAAACTACCGACCATGTCGGCAAAGATGGCAAGCATACATCTTTGGAATGTAGCAGGGGAATTGCACACTCTAAAGGGCATTCTTCTAAAAGCATATGTGATGAATGGACATGTCAATGTAGTTTTCTTGACCTTCAGGGGTGATTGCCACCTGGTTGCACCTGAAGTACCCACCTAAGAAATAGAAGAATTCTTTCCCAACCAATGTTTTAAGCACTTAATCAATGAACGACGGTAGGAAATGGTCCTTCTTTGTCGCTAAATTCAGACGTCGATAGTTAACAAACATGTGCCATTATGTCGGTACACAGTAGAAATCTCCTCATATGCAAAGGGCTCACCTATTTTGAGTCGCAGATGGGATAGACGAAGCTAGTTTCACACCATTTCATGAGTTCCTTGACAAACATATCCCAAAGATTAGGATTCAACCTTCGCTAAAATTCACGGGATGTCTTACAATCATCTTCCATATAAATGTGTTGTGAACACAAGGCTCGATTTATCCCTCGGAGATCCGAAACTTTCCAACAAAGTGCCTTGTGACCTCGATCAACCGAGATTCTTGATCCGAGGTCAGCCTGTTGTTAATGATAATCTGATACATGTTCTTCTCACTCGCAAATAAAGCGTACTTTAGACCTGGTAGAAGTTACTTTAATTCAGGTAATTGTTGAATCTTCTTCTCGGACACTTTGGAAACTATGCTGGTATATGGATGGTCTACTAAAATCAATGAGGTGTTGTCCACCTCTGTCACTTTTGGCTCTGATAAAAATGTACTGAACATATCTCCAATGAACTCTTTGTGTTTGTTATGACTTGAATCTTCTTCTAATAAGCTCTAATCAGTGAATCTAATTAAGTTCCCTAGTTGATAATGGAGCATGGGTTGACCGTGCTTTCTAGGTCATCCTCTGGAGAGAGGATTTCTCATGTCAAAATATCATTCCAAGATATATGATGATAACTAATATCAACAATATCACAGTCTTCAGTTGTTGGTTCTGCTCAGCCTTCATCAGATGTGATCTCTATGTATTTTGGCTCATTGATCATATCCAGAGTAACTCGGTCACTACAGGAGCGAAATGTGATCTTACCATATCCATGGTCAACTACCACTTCTATTGTTCGAAGGAATGACCAACCAAGAATAATAGGGGTCTACAGTTACAGTCCAGGTGAATCCATCTCCAGTACATCAAAGTCCACTTGGAAGCACATATCTTGCATAGTTACGATAACGTTCTCCAATACACCCCTGGGTCACTTAATGAATCGATCAGCAAATTGAAGGATCATGTGTGTGTATTTAAGTGGACCCAGCCCGAATTCTTGAAGCAATGAGGAGGGCATGAGGTTTATAGAGGAATCACTATCAAGAAGAGTTCGCTCGAAAATTTCATCAAAAATCTCGCATCTAATTTGGGGCGCTCCCTTGTCTTTCTTTTTTTATGGAAGATCATTGATAACATTTATGGTGGCAATGGTCAGAATATGTTTCTCTGCTCTCCTATGTCTATTTTTATGGCTCTGACACTTTAATGTACATGCCCCTTTCAAGTCTTTCTTCAGTACTAGCATGTATTCTGTGGCCTTCAATAATGACATTTCCAAGACAAGATTTTGAATTATTTCACAGCATTATAGTTGAATAATTCTTTTTTCAACTTTTTAATTTTTTGGAGTTTTTAATTGCATTAGAAAAAGGAATATTTACAGAAGGAAATGTATCGTTCTTAATTACATTATTACTTTCAAATGACTGGCTAGGAGAGGAATGATCATTCAAAACTGGCAAAAAACGTATCCACAAGAGCTTCGACTTCGTCGATTGGTACTAGAGTTGTTGCTGGAGTTGGCTCCTCCTAGGCTGGTTCGGCTTAGCTTGAGCTCTTATTATCTTTTTGAAAATTTTCTTTTTGTTGATTTTTTTAATTTTTACTAATGGTTGTGATGGTGATCTGGTGTTGCTCCTCCATTGTCTTCTTCCTAACCCGGCTTTGTTTCTGGTCTGGTTGATGCAAAAAATGATGACTCGCTAGAATATGCTTTATTTGTCCCCTTTGTGGTTGTAGACAGCTACAACGTCCAAATGCTCCTAAGAGTCACAACATTAGACAACACAAAATCTGAAATTCTTAACTCTATGGAATCAGATGGCTCAACACAAACTACCTACTCATTACGCTTGAAGTTATTGGGGTTGGCCTCTACCTGCGTTGGAATAGGAGTCTTGGTTGTAGTGAGGTCATCAAGCTTCTGGCTTATCTCTTCTGGGCTTTTTACTAATTGGACCAAGCAGTCGAGATCAGAGTTTATAGGAACAACCTTGGGTTCAGCATGCTGACCACGTTGAGAGTGATAATTCTTTGGAGGTTGTGAGTGGGAATACAATGATATTGAGGAGGAGAATGCCGGTAATGTTGAGGAGGGGGAGGATACTGGTTCTGTTAAGCAGCCACGAAATTGTGATGCAACTGATATTGATGGTACGTTGGCTGCTGATATTGATGGTTCTGTCTCCAGGTATTCTGATATGGTGGATGTTGGTGGTGCAGAGGCTGTTGGACAAACTTTCCACCGAAAGACTAGGGATATGGTCAAATTGTAGAGGATTGGCCCTATCGTTGCCTGCTTGGACTGGCCAATTGTGAATAAATATTTAAAATGTCATTCACCTCCAGGATTTGGGGTGGTTGTACGAAAAATAGATCAACAGAATATGGTGGTTGGGGCTCGGGCTGGTGATGACAAGCTGCTGTGAAGGCTATGGTGGTGCCTACTCCGGAGCCTACACATAGTATACGTACTAGATCGACGGATGCCCTGAAATCAGTTGAAGTGGTTGTGGCAATGACGGTTCCCTCGGCTCGGCGGGAGTTACAGTTGATGGGCTCACAGATTGAAGTGCATTGATCGTGCTAACCAACAGCTCTAGCTGCTTGGTGATCTGATCTAGCTTGTCCAGGACCTGGGTTTTTTTATCACAGATAATTTCTTCAGATCCTGTGATCACTTCTTAATAATATCAACCTTGGACAGGTGGATCCCAATGATAATCAGATTGGATCTCTCATCCATGTTTTCTTCATGTGATGTCGCCATATTGATGGTCTTGTAGTGGATCTGTGGATGACGCAAATAGGCTCATGATGTGAACATTGTGGCCTCTCCTTCGACCATTTCTTCAAATATTTGTCAGACCATGTCCTCATCCTTGTAGAAATGGGATCCACCACACGTGACATAAACAAGTCTCTGGATTCCTTGTGTCAGGCCCCTGAAGAAATGTTGGACCAAGCTGGTATGAGGAATGTCATGGTGGGGCACTTCTCTTGTAAATCTTTAAACCTCTCCCAAGATTAATGTATGGGCTTGTGCTATACCTGGGAGAAGTTTCTGATACGAACTCGCATCTGGTTGAGATTACAAAGGAGGTAGAACTTGTGGAGTATCTAAAGAGTCTCCATTTCATCACCTTTATTCTTTCATTTTGGCCTCAAATCTGTAGTTAAATGCATGCAAAAGCATTAGTTTGTACAAAATTACATTCACTTATTAATCTATAAATAGTGTATAAACCATTGTATTTAATGCCAAAATAAAATAATAAATAAAAGAAAAGAAAAGGAAATAAAATACCCGAGGAATTGAATGACCCTGAACCCCAAGACCTAGGCATCATGATGACTTGGTCGACAAGTAATAAAGTAGGGGGAGATAAGGGCCAATAAAGGAACCAAAATCGTAATTTTAAAACTTCAATAAATAGATTTTGAGACCCATTTTATTTTCTTATTTTACACCTTGTGCATAAAAATGTAAAGAAAAATACAAACTTTATTTCACTCAAAAGTGATGCACAGTGTGCCCGGGACATACAGAATAAAAAGCCATAAAGAAAACTTCGCAGACCTGTATCTTCTTCATACAAGCTCAAAATTCATCAAACTCACTTTATTGTTCATAAAATAAATTATCTATTTAATGAAGGTAGTTTCATTCAGTTTGGAGTTAAGATGCGAAAGTTGGCATTTGGGTATCATTGCGTAAGATACATATATAAAAGAATCAATATACTTATTCTTTATATTCTTCAATTTCTTTTAATTTTATAATTTAAACATATTATTTAAAATATATGTATATAATAAAATTATAATAAAACCTTTAAAATATTGTAAAATAAATAAAGATACTTGATATATAGATAAATATACATATAAGTACATATATAATAAATACCACATAATTATTTATGTACAAAGTTAAACTCATAAAATACAATAAAAATACATGAATGCATATTTAAATAAATTATAAATATATAAATTATGTCCATAAAATAATAAAATCTAAAATACATACTAAAAATAAAGTACTTAATATATATGTAAATATACCTATAATTATACATGCAAAAAGAAACACCTAAAAAATTAACTTATAGAAATAAATAAATAATTACAATAAAATACTACATAAAAATAACAAACATTTTTTGTGTTTTGAGTTTATTTATTTAAATCATTTGCTATTTTTTATTTATTTATTCTTTTATCTCCTATTCTATCTTCTAGCAACTGACGTGGCCCAATAGGGGGTCGGCCTTGGTTGACCTATTGGTAAACTGGCCCCCACTCCTGTAGAGATGTCTGATCTGTTGACCCCCTCGTCTTCCTAGATTTTCCCCCATCGACCCTTGCACCAAATTGGCTCTATTCCTTCATCGACTTTGTTCCTCGGTCATTGTTCTTTCCCATGCCAACCTTTCCTCAATCCGTGAATCAATGCATCGAGCTGCACCCTTGGTCAAAGCACGTCTTGTACATATACCCTCGTCGGACATCCATTCATACTTGATCCCACTCTACCCTTGAAATCCCAAACTTTTCTTGTGCTTGAGCTTGCTGGTGACAACAACGACCTCACTGGAGCCTTTAGCATGGAGGAAGAGGACTGGATCGATGATCCGATCTCTCCAGAGTAGCTCAGATAGATCCACCTTGGTTTCCTTTTCTACAAGTTGAGCCCTAGTTTTCTCTGATTTTTCTTTTCTTAGAACGGGTAGTAGAGTAGGTTAGCATTTTGTTTTGTGTAATTTTGTCTTCTTTTTCATAAAATTTAATTCTGAAGTTTATTGGACCTTTTGCTCCCCCCTTTGACTGTTGCATCTCCTTCCCTTATCATTTCTCTACGTCTTTCTCACCTTCATTCCCTCTGATCGACGGATTTGCTCTCCTCTGCCACCCCATACCGGAGAGTGCCGCCTCGACTCCATTCTGCTCCATCTCCATGCAATAAGGCAGCGTAGACCACTATTTTGTTGTGCGTAAGCTTCTCGTGCAGGTCAGGAAGGTCAAAAGCCTTGATTGAGGCATTATTGTCCCATGAATAGCTCCATGAGGTAGTCTGCTTCTCTGACCTCTAGGGCCCCATCACTTGGCTCTAGATCTGATTTGACTACTCCAATAACTCTGGCAACCTCCCATGAACCTTCTCCAACCATCAGTCAGGAGGGAAGCGCCCAGAGCCACTCAAGATTGACCCGTGAAGTTTGCTTGAGACCATTTCTTCCTATGTTCTTCCAGCCACCTTCTCTATCATCTGATCGGGAGCCAATGCCAGGTAGAGCAGCCACCGTATGATTAAGGAGCCCTCAACCATCAGATCCATCAGAGGGATCAAATCTCTGCCATCCAATGCGAACCGATATCGAGAGATCGGGGCCATCCACGTGGCAAGTGAGCGCATCTCAATCGTCGATCAGCACACAATAGGGGTAATTTTGCTCGTATACCCCTAGTTTTATATTTTCATTTTACTCCATAAACTTTCATTTGCAATTCATTTATTTTTATAACATTTGCATTAACACCCCACACTTATTTTATTTTCATTCGAGTCTTTTCCATGTCACCTCACATACGCATATATGTGAGGGGGTAGGACATTTTATAGAGGACCCCTGTGGGTTTGTCTTATTGTTTAGTCCAAGAAATTTGTATTTTAGTGTTATCTTTATGGGAAAATTGCAATCACATCATGTAACTTTTGGATATTACAAAAATACCCATGCCAGCACGTTGAATATTGAATATTCTGGATTTCTACATATATGGCCTTCGACTTTTGAAATGCCTTCTGGAACACATTAATATCTTCTTTTAATTACATTTAGGTCCCTACTAGAACAATTAAATTTATTTTATGTATTTATGTTATTAAAAATACCATTTAGCATCTAAAAACTAGAGGAAAATACATTAAGTGCCTAAGATTATATTAAATCACACATATTTTTTGTAAGGCAATTAAAGTAATTTTCCTATTTTAAAATACAAAAACATTGCATATTTATCCTATTTTTATATAAAAATACAAAAAAATTATAAAAATGTATTGAATATTCTAAAGAAAATAGAGCATATCTATTAGTGTATTTTGCAACTTCAGATTACAAATCATTAAAAAGTACAAAACAAAAGCTATAAAATTTGAAATAATCCAAAAACATTATAAAATTTATTGAAAACCTCAAAAATATTAATTTCTATTTTTGAGTTTTATTTATATTATAATTATATATTTCATATTTTATATTAAAAATAGTTTTAGAAATGTTTAGATATTTATCTTTTTTTAAATTTCAAAATAATCCAGCCATTTATTATAACTCCCTATTTTGACATTTTTAATTGTTTAAAAATACAAAAATAGCAAAAATTATAAGAAAAGTTCTAAAATAGAAAAATATTAAAAAGCTAAAAACATTTTCTTTTGCCATTTATATATATAGTGTATTTATAAATAGAATACTATCTATATAGCTTATATATATTATTACTATATAATACTTATATTTATTATTAATATCTATAAATACGTTAAATATTTAAAACCCCTTAAAAATAAAAAGTAATGTACTTTAGGATATTTTAAGATTTTATCTATATATTATATATTTATATCCTATATAGTTATTATATTGTAGATATTATCTATATATACATATATATACTTATTGCATGTTAAAAAGAAAAAGAAAACTAAAAATCAGAGGAAAATATAAAAATATATATAATTAAAAACAAAAAATATATAAATTAAACATTCATAAAAAATACAAAATATTAAAAACACACAAAAATAAGAAATCCTTATAAAACACACAAAAACATTATTTGATTTTTCTTTTGATGGTCAATTTTTATGGATATCTCTATTGCTCGTTTGAGGTTTGACCCATACACGTGCGTACTATATATACTATTTTGTTGGGTATAATAAATTTTAGCTCATCGTACTTATTGCTTGAGGGTTATTGTGGTTAAATTGTTAATACACTAGATTGTGGATATCTGCGAGCCGAGAGAGCGGTCGACACAACAATTACTGACCCGACTTGTCGGGCACCGCAGACCCTTCAAGATCGGATGTTAGGATCACTCTACTTTTTAATGTCCATAAAATGGCATCGTTGCCCAAGAGCGACGTATAGGATAGATTGTGTGTGCATTTTCTCTTTCATTATTTCTACTTTATTTCTATTTTTACTGAGCTAATTGTCTATCTGTGCTAAGCCATTTTCTCTTTTGCATTTCTTGCGAGGGGCTGCATGGCAAAGGCGACTTCTTTGGAGGTTGGTGCACCCGAGATGCAAGGAGATTGTCTCTTCGTCTTGTGAGCCAATTGGAGAGAGCAGGAGAGAGAGATATAGTAGCTACTAGCATAGAATCTTTCTTTTATTTTTTTGTGTTAGAGAAAGATAATCATTTTATTTCCTATTATTAATTAGTAATAATAGAAGTGGACACTTGAACTTTCGGGCCTATTTTACCAAGTGATTGTTCACTTGGTGGCTCACCGGATTTTTCGTGGTTTTCTTTGCCTTCTACATTTTGTTCTCCCTATTTTTCCCTTTATTTTCTTTGTTTCTCATGATTTGAGATTTTCACCTTTATTTTTATTTGTTTTTTTGATTGATCCAACAACATTTTAGGGTTACTTGATCGAGTAAGCTACATCCATACACCTAATATATGCATGTTCATATAGACTGCATTTGGATCTAGCTCAAACTCAATTTTGTTCTTCACGGTAATAACAATTCCCGCTTAGGGTGATTTCATCGTCTTCCATTTCATATAGATTAGATTTAAAATTCCTATTTTTTGCCATATGAATCTCAATTTCACCAGCTTTATTCTTTCATTTTGGCCTTTAAACCCTAGCTAAGTGCATGTTTCTATCATTATTTTGCATAAAATAACATAGAGTATTTATTATGTATATCGCATAACATATTGTGTTTCAAGATAAAATAAAAGAATAAAGAAAAGAAAATGAAATAAAATACCATATGTATTGAATGACCCAAAAACTCGAGACCTAGGCACCATGATGACTGGGTCGACACGTAATAAATTAGGTGGGGATAAGGGCCAATAAATACGATAAAACCTAATTTTCAATTCATCAATAATAATTTTTAGACCTATTTTAATCTTTATTATTTATACCTTAAATCAATAAACATTGTATATGAAAGTTGTAGATAAAAAGACATAGAAAAATAAAAAGTTTATTTCACAGAAAAATAATATACAATGTGCCTTCTACACTCAAAATTAAAGTCCAAAATCCCAACTTCACAGGCATGTATCTTCTCCATAAGAACTCAAAATTCACCTAAATCACCTTTAATTATATACAACATTCTATTAGCTATTTAATAAAGGTGGTTTCATTTAGTTTGGAGTTAATAAGAAAAAGTTAGGTTTTGGACGCCTATTGTGCATCGTACTTGAATAAAATAATCATTTTATTTATTCATTATATTTTTTCATACTTTTATATTTTTATAATTTTTTAAACACTGTTTATAACTTATGTACATAAATAAACCAAAATAAAAACATTCAAGTTAATATGTAAACTATGATACATAGATGAAATATACTTACTTATACATATATAATTAACACCTATAATTAATTAAGTGTACATTTCAACTTAGAAAAATGTAATAAAAATATACATATATATATATATATATATTGATATAAGTTATAAATATATGAATTATGTAGATAAAATAATAAAATCTAAAATATAAAATAAAAATAAAATAACTAAATTATATAAATGCACTTATAAATGTACTTGTAAAAAGTAACCTATCATAAATCGACTTCTAAAAATAAATAAAAAATATATTAAAATACTACATAAAGTAATAAAGTTTTTTATTAACCAAAAATTAAGTAAATAATTTAATATTTTATTTTGAATTCTTTTTGAATTTATTTCTGTTTTGTCCTATTATGGCTAACATGGACCAATCAGGGTGCAGCCTCGGTCGACCTGCCAGTCAACTGAGCCCCCTGCTACCCTAAGTCATGTAGCCACACGAACCTCCCATCTTCCTTGGATTTTCCCCCACTTCTCCTTGTACTTTTTTGGGTTGATTCCTTCAGCAATTTTGTTCGTCAATCCATGCTCTTTCACGCAATTACCTCGAAATATGGATTGCTGAGGTGATCAATAGAATCGGTCAAAGTCCTCGTGCATAAAAATAAGTCGTTGGACACCTTTTGGTGTTTTTATCCTGCTTCCGCTTCTAAATCCTCGAGTTTCCTAGTCCCCGAGGTCGCTGTGATAGCAGCTTCCCTCCCTGACACTTGGCGTGGAGGAAGAGGACGACCGGAGTAGATTCGAGCATCATCGGAGTAGCCAGGCGGAGCTCCACCTTGGTTCCCTCGTTCTCAGATCGAAGCTTAGTTTTTTAGCTCTTTTTATTCCTAGCATGGTAGATAGCCTGGTTTAAGATTTAATTTTGCTTGTTTTTGCATTCCTTAAAATTCCAAAATTGAAGTTCACCGGAGCTTGTGCTCCGATCACTGTTCTATCATCCTCCGCCCATTCCTTGACTACCTAACACCGTCATCATCTTCCTCTTCGAGTTCTAAATGCTCCACGTACCTTCATTCAACCTGATCCTCAATGGGTTAGGGAATCGGCTCTCCTCCGCTGTCGCACTCTAGAGAGCCATCGCCCGACCTCATCCTCACTCATTTCTGACCAATAACACTGTCGGAACCTTCTTTATTCATTGCTTGAGCTAACATTGCAGGTACCAGAGGACAAAGACCCATCTTGGGTCAAATTTTGGTTCATCCAAGGTTCGTGGAGCCGTGATTCTTCCTCGACCTCCAGGGCTCCCTCCGGTGACCCTCGAACCTCTCTAAAGCATCCAAGATCACCCTACGACCAGCTGGAGCATTTTGCACCTCAACAAGAAGCCAAAGATCGTTAGAGTCGTGCATGGGAGCGGATCAAAGTTAGCCTGAACAAGTGTTCTTCCATGATCTTCCCCCCAACTCTCCATTGTTGGATCTATGAGGAGCTCCAAAATGCACATCAGCCATTAAATCTAGAATCCCTCGAATGTTGATCCAGCAGCTGAGTTCTAATCTCAACCATCTATCGTCGATGGGGTATTCATTGTCCATCAACCACCACGTAGATTTGTGGATCGCATCCCGTTGTCCTGTAGGGGTAATTTTGCCCTATACCCCCCGCTTTTTATTGTATTTAGGTTTAATCCATAAACTTTTATCTATAGTATAAAAAAATTGGTTATTTTGCAAGAATCCCCCAGTATTACTTTTATTTGCACTTAGGTCCTCTTATATGTCATCTCGCGTGCCTATACATGTAAGCTGGTAGGATTTTTTCAAGGACCCCTTGTGTTTATATGTTTACTCCAGTAACTTAGAGATTCAGTTCAAAAAATTTTGGGAATTTTTCATGTATGCCCTGTCGTGTCTTGTAAATTACATTTATACCCCTACTACCATGGAATGAATTAAATATGTATGGGTAAATTATGCAAAGGCAATATATTTTGGAAATTGGTTCTAGATCATATTTTCTGTTTTTATTTGCATTTTAGCCCCCTGTCAGTATTGTATTTTTATTTTCTTTATTTCTTGCACTAAAAATATCATTTTGCATCTAAAAATTATAGGACTTTTATTGTAAGTGGTTGCTATATTATTAAATTAAATAATTTTTTTGTATAGAAATTCAAAATATTTTCCTTTTTTTAAAAATCCAAAAATATTGCATTTATTACTGATTTGCATTAAAAAATCCATCAAAATAGAAAAATATTTTGAAAAATTCTAAAAAATTAAGGGTTATTTATTATTGTATTTTACACCTAAATACCAAAAATCACTAAGAAATTCAAATGAAAAATAAAAATTGTAAAACCTCTCTAACCCTAGAAAAATTATAGAAAGTTATTTAAAAAGCTAAAAATTGTGTTTTCTATTTTTTATTATATTTCTACATATAAAAATTAGTTTTAGAAATTTTTGAGCTTCCTAACTATTTTTGTAATCCAAAATAAGTCAGCCTTTAATTACAATCATTATTTTCCTATTTTTATTTAATTAAAAATACAAGAAATAGCAAAAATTTTGAGAAAAATACAAAAATAGAAAAAAATATAAAAAAGGGTAAAAACATTTTACTTTAAGACTTTTGGTTATTTATAGCTATATCTATAATTATAAAATGCTACATTTTGTATATATCTATAATTACTCATTTATTAATAATATCGTTATTATTAAAATACTAAAATATATATTTTTTAAAACTTAAAAAAGGATTATACCTTAGGGTATTTTTTGAGTTTTTCTTTATTTTTTATTTATTATCTATCTTATTAATACTATATATATTCATCTTATATATAAAAAGGAGAAAAAGAAAATTAAAATATAAAAACATAAAAAGAAATATAAAATTTATAAAATTAATAATACATAAAAATATAAAAACAAAAAATCCAAAAATAAATAATTAAAACCCCACTAAAAAATCTTCGTAAAAATGTCAAAAATAATTGTTGACTTTTGCCCATTTATGTTGTCTATTCCCCATGCTCCCTGTGTTCGACCCTTTACACTACTTGCCTATACACACCTTTTGTAGAATTATAATATATTTTAACTCCACGTTTTATTTTACATTGCTATATCTATTTATGGATTAATTGTTGTCTGAAGAGTGGTTCTCATTT
The DNA here is from genome assembly GCA_037367405.1 of Ottelia alismoides. Taxonomy (NCBI): domain Eukaryota; kingdom Viridiplantae; phylum Streptophyta; class Magnoliopsida; order Alismatales; family Hydrocharitaceae; genus Ottelia; species Ottelia alismoides. Next base: position 134,602 of record JAZKJV010007022.1, on the reverse strand, counting down.
GGTCACTTTAGCAGTTGTGTTCCCACTTTGTGTGGAACACAACACCAGTGCTAATCCTTGTTCAAAAAATGGTTCCATTGCTGAGGACTTTGATCCTTAGAATTAGGTCCAAAGATCAAAGTCCTACGCACTTGCGCAATTTTGGCATAACTTCTCTTTTGCATATTTTTTCTTGAACCTTGGTCATCGTGAGCCTTCTATTGTTTTACACTCCTTTTATTTCTCGTTCATCGATGTATCCTTCATCGATCTTCCTTATTGCATTCAAGATGTAAACCCCTGGATGGTCTCGCTAGGACTTCCTGACAACTACATCGATTTCTTGGGTTCAACATCTGCAAGAATAAGGGGTGATATCCAAGAAGACAAGATGGACCATGCGGATTTCTCCTTGCACTCCCCTATTTTTACTTGATTCAGGAACTGAGAGGACTCTTGTATCGATCTCCTTCTTTCTACCATCTTTCTTTCTCTTATAAATCCCTTGTTCGAGACAGACTCTCATCTTGAATTTCCTCCATCATTTTTAGGATTGATCAGGTACTATTTCCCAAAGCATATTCATAACCTGATTAGGATCTTGAGAATCGTTCCAATTCTGAGATGGCTCCCCAAGGCAGAGGAAAGGGACCGCAAATTCCACAGCCTCAGAGCAATGATCAGAATCTACATGGAGAGCATTGAGAAGCACTGTAAGTCCTCTATCTGAGTATCCATCATTTTGAAATAAGGGTGAGATTTCCATCTAGGTGTCTACTTGCATTGCTTTGTTGCTATCTCCTTCTGATTTTGATCACTTAGGTTTAAAAAAAATCAAAAAAATTGTTTGGTGATTATTTTTGAAAAATACTCAAAAAAGTGAAAAACTCAAAAATTAAAACAAGGGGACTGCTAAATAAACATTGACCCTAATTAAAATATGTAATGGACGTCATTATTTGGGGTTCACAAAGCCCTCATTCTATTCATGTACACTCCAGACAGAGCAAGGCATGACACTTAAAGAATAGAGCCGAAAAGCCAAACTGTGGGTGCCTCAATTATCACCTGATACCGGTGAAGTATTGGCGCTTCTTTCATACATAGGTGAGTAGGGCCTTGTCGATGATGGTGCTCTAGCCTTATGTAGATCATCTGACTTGGTATAAAGCATTGAGCATAGTCCACACCCTCACAGGTGTGTCTATCTCATCGTCTTGCGTCTTACTACCTCATTTTTTAGGGAAGTATTGGTTTTGCCTATCGACATCCTCTCTTTTCCTTTGGCTGAGTAGCCCCCCAGGACCGATATTATCTCAAAACGTATTAGATCACATGATACAAAAGAGGTGGAACAAGTACGAGGTACTATCCTGGCAGTACACACTCTCCTCTAGGTCTAGACATTAATGTTGTGTTACAATTTTGTGTGACTTCACAATAAAATTGAAAAGATGAAAAATAGTTGAACCTTCACGGCTTCGCACGTGTTGAGTTGGTGAACCCGATTTTGTTTGGTATTTGTTTAGATGTAGATTAGGATTCAAAGATCAGTCCTACGCACTTGTACCATTTTTATTTCCTTATTTTTACATTTCTCTTTGACTCTTGCTCACTGTGAGCCTTCTACCGTGTTACACTCCTTTTATTCCTTGTTCATCACTGTATCTTTCATCCTTCATCAATATTCCTTTTGCTTCCAAGATGCCGACTCTTGGATGGATTAGTCGGGACTCCGTCGACGCTTACATCGAATCCATGAGTGCGACATCTCCAATAATCAGAGGTGATTCCCAAGTACTTGGTTTAGACCTTATGAACCATCCTTAGGACTCCTCGCTTCTTCTACCTTGTACAGACCAGGAAAACTCTCTTCCTTAGTTCTATCCTTTTTGGATGGAGATTGATTTCACTCCTTACACTTCTATATCATTAATAAAATTTAGGATTAACCCTGATTCTGAATTATTCTTATCATCTAGTGCTTGCATGCAGATTGATCGGGGTATCTTCCCTATTTCAAATAAAAAATCATGATATGAAGCATGAGTATTCATAGTATGATTTTGAGATGGCTCCTACAGGAAGAGGAAAGGGACCATAGCTTCTGAGCACTGATTAGAACACTGAGCGGGGCATGAACCAGAATGAGGTGAATAGTCAGCTTTTGTCCTCCATTCAGGCAATCCAGTAGTAGGTGACTAATCAAGCATTGGCCCAGGTCACCTTTTAGGAATTATTGAATGATCTGAGGAGAAGATCGAGAGAGAGAGAGAGAGATGAGGAGGAGGATACGAAGATTTAAATGGTGATGATGATGACAACCATTCTATAGGTGGACCTCGCGGAGGAGAGGGAGAGAGAAGGAGTGGCAAACCCAATCCCACACTAAAGCAGACATACAACCCTGGGGCCAGCTGAATCACCGAGTGGATCCAGATTCCTCTGATCCACAAACATTTTGAACTAAAGTTGCAACTCCTTTCTCTCCTCCCTAGTTTCCATGGGAACCCGAATGAGGAACCATATATCCATCTACAATAGTTTGGACACATCTGCAACACGACTCACTACCCCAACATTATGTTGGGTGTAGTCAATATGACTACTTTCCCTTTTAGCCTTCAGGGCAAGGCACTCTACTTGATCAGCCACTTGGGGAAAGTGGTGACGGTGTGGGAAGAGTTGAAGTCCACTTTCGTGCATACATACTACCCACTTGGTTGTCTCAATATGATGCACTCCAGATTTCTCGTATCTCATAGGGACCCTAATAGTCCATTCACGAGACCTGGGAGAGATTCAGTGATTTGATAGAAAAGTTCCCCCACCATGACATCTCGAAGACCAGTCTAGTACAGCACCTCCTTTGGGGACTCGCTGAGAACAGTCAACATTTGGTTGACGCTGCCTGTGGAGGATCCTATTTCAATAGGGACGAGGATGCAGTATGGTAGATCTTCGAGGAGATGGCCAAATGAGAGGTCGCATTCTCTTCCTCTGTTTCCTTTCAAGTAGAACCATAGATCCTCCGCAAAAATGTCAATATGGTGGATACTCATGAAGTGGACAGGTGCGAGAACTCTGATCTCAGCATCATTAGCAGTCACATGTACAAGGTAGACATCATAAAGAAGCGATCACAGGAAATCGTGAAACTAGATCTTATCGAGCGAAGAATGAAGGGTTTGGACAAGCTAGACATAATCACCAAGTAGTTGGAGTTGTTGGTGGACACGATTAGTGCTGCAACTCTATGGCAGTTGTTCCTGACACTCTCGCTGAGAAGAAGGAGCTGACAATGCAACATCCACATCAACCGAGTCCCAGCCAACCTCCAGTCCAGCACGTATACTGCGTGCAGGCACCCTGGCAGTTGCAGCCGCAAACACAAATGGTTGTTTGTCATCCACCTGAGTACCAACCCTAATACATTGATCCATGTTCCCTGCCACACACATACATCCAGGGGGTGAATGGGTTTTGGAGAAATGATCAGCAGCTAACCCATCCTCAGGGACAACCTAGGGTCAGAACACATCCATCCGACCCTATCATCAACAACAAGGAGGGTGGAACTTCCAGCCTAATCAGTCCCAACACCAACATCATTCGAAGCTTGGGAATACCTGGAGGCAGAACTACTAGCAGTCCGGATACCGTAAATATAATTATCAGCAGTTGGCTTCTCATTATCAGCATCAGTATTTCTCTCCTCGGTACCAGAAATACCCTTCTCTTCCTCTCCTCAATATTCTCAGGGTTACCAGCACTAACCTTCCCAATACTAGCACAGTCAGAGGATGCACCAAGACAAATCCTCTAGGTCGAGCATGTTAACCTAGACCTCGATTGTTTGACCTAGCTCATCAAGAACATGGTTGAGATGATCCACAAGACAGACGACCTGACACCTACCAAAATTGCCATTCCGGCTCAGATCAAAGCCAACCCAAATAACTTCCATCGCATGAAGCAAGTACTCTACAGTACCCAACCTAATTCAGGTGAAAATAATATAGCTTTATCTAATTATTTAATTCTCAGGAGTAATAGGACACTCCATGCGACTACGACAACGAAAGGAAAGCAGAAAGTGTTTGATGGAGAGTCGTCAGCCAGGTCAGCAGAAAGGGCCAAATAACTTTTTGATGATGCATCACCAACCATAAAAATACAAAAAAATGAAGAAAACATGAAAACCCAAAAAACAATGTAGCAGTCAAGGTGAAGTCATGCCAGCGATGGAGAAGCAAGTAGCAGCAACCGAACCAGAGCCAGCCAGTGAAGCCAAGCCTGCAGAGCATTTTGGACCACAAAATGTAGATGATTTTTTGCATTTTTACCATTTACCTGTAAATAAAGATATGGATACGGATATATAATGACATTTCTTTTGATGTAAATATTCCTGTTCTTCAAGCAATAAAAAATAAAAACTGTAAAAAAAATGAAAAATACTTTATCAAATCCTGACAGTGTGAAAATACTGAAAAACAATATGATTGAAATGTCATTGGTCAAAGCCATGGAGTACATGCCTATTGTGGAAAAGGGATTGAGAGAAGCATGTACAATGGAGCGGTCGAACCATAAAAACAGACAGAGGAGATAGAGACACATTCTCACCATGGGCACTGCAAATGCCATCAACAATCTCCAAAATAAAAAGAAAGACATGGGAGCTCCGCTCGTCAGATGTCAGATCTTCAATCAAGATTTCAAGCACACATTGCTCGATAGTGGATCATATATTAATTTGTTGTCGTCTTCCTTGCTCATTAAATTTGGAGTAGGACCGGTCAATCCCACAAATATGATTCTGCAATTCACAGATAGATCAGTTAAGCATCCCAGGGGCATGTTGGAGGATATAATCGTCACCTTTCAAGGGATGCAATTCCGTGTTGATTTCATTGCCCTGGGCATGGACACCTTCACCTCCATACCCCGATCATTCTTTGATGATCATTCCTTCGAACGGTTGAAGCAGTAATGGGTTAGACACTAGAGAGATCACCTTCCTCTCCAGCAGTGACAAAGTGATGAAAGATACAGTTCCAGAACCGAAACCTGCTGAAGTGGCATCTATAGTGAGAGAGCTCGAGCCATATGGACAAGAAGACTGCGACTTTTTGGCTGGGATCAGATATACAAATTTGTTCTTGGAAGATAATGAAACACAAGAATTCCTCTCCACTGAGGAAACATGGATAGTGCAGTCAGATTTACCGACATCTTTGATGATGAGATCATTGTTGATGGATTCACTAAGATGATAAAACAACTATACTCGTATAAGCAGGATGATTTCATTGCAAATCTGTGTGATGTTTTAAATTCTGATTCAGAATGCACAACAGAAGACAACAAACATATGAAAGATCTGACACCTGTTACAGTTGTTGAAGTTGCCACCAAGTTGATTCCTTCCACATCACAGCTCAAACCTCTACCCTTTACGATGAAATATGCCTTCCTTGCTGGTGAACCTGATATTCATGCGATCATCATAAATTCCCATATGACTAAAGATCCAAAATCTCATCTGCGTAAGATTCTTGAAATAAATCATAAGGTGATAGGTTGGAATATAATAGATCTCCATGGGATAAATCTTTCACTCTTCTTGCATCACATCTACCTTGAAGAAGATAGCAAACCTTCTCAAGAATTCTAGTCCAGAATGAACCCTAACCTCCGGGAGGTTGTCATGAAAGAAATTACCAAATGTTGTGAGGTGGGATTCATCTATCCCATTTCTTACTCCAAATGGGTGAGCCCCGTCACGTAGTGCCAAACAAATCAGGGATCACCATTGTTACAAATGATAAAGGAGAAGAGATTCCGACCATGGTACTGACTTCATGGCGCGTCAATGTGGACTATAGATGCCTAAATCTTGAAACCAAGAAGGACCACTTTCCACTTCCCTTCATCGACTAGATAGTCGAAAGACTGGCCGCGAAGGAATATTTCTACTTCTTAGACAATTACTCTGGGTACAATCAAATTGCCATTACATTGGAAGATCATGAGAAAACTACCTTCACCTATCCATTTGGGATTTATGCCTTCCGCAGAATTCCCTTTGGATTGTGCAACACAACTGCTACATTCCATAGATGCATGTTGGCAGTTTTCACAGATATGGTTGGTAGTTTCCTCAAAATAATCATGGAGGACTTCTCAGTCTATGGGGACATCTTCGATCAATGCTTGGGATACATAGGCTAAAATTTGAAGAGCTTCTGTGAAGTAAATCTTATGCTCTCATGGGAGAAGAGTTACTTCGTGATGACTAAAGGTATTGTACTGGGCTACGTCATCTCCAAGTGTGGCAGGGAGGTTGACCCAGCCAAGGTGGATGTGATTTCCAAACTTGAGCCACCAACAAATTTGAAGCAAGCCCGATCATTTCTGGGGCACGCAAGATTTTACCAAAAATTCATTAAAGACTTCAGCAAGATTGCTATTATTAACTGAGCTTTAGGGAAAGGTGATCGATTTTGTGGTCGTTGACCGGGTTCTCCAGTCCCTCAATCTGCTAAAGGAACTCATCACACATGCTCTTGTCCTCCAGCCACGTAATTGGTCTCTTCCATTTGAGATCATGACAGACTCCTTAGATTATGCAATCGGTGTTATTCTTGGACAAAGACGGGATGGGCTTCCATTTGCAGTTCATTATGCTAGTAGAACACTTGATGAGGCCCTAAAGAACTACATTGTTATAGAGAAAGAGCTGCTGCCTGTGGTGTTTGCCCTGAAAAAGTTCAAATCACACCTACTAGGATCCAAGGTCACTATTTGCATAGATCATTACGCCATCAAGTATCTCCAAAAGAAGAAGGATGCTAAGCCTCATCTGATTCGATGTTTCCTTCAACTCCGGGAATTCGACCTAGAAATCTGAGACAAACTTGGAGTCAACATATTTTCAAGATAGTAGAAATATTAATAAAGGGGACGTAGTCATCCAGATGGGATCCGATGCAATTGTTACAAAGATCACCATTGGAACATATAGACTACCATTATCAAATAGGAGAGTCCTAGATTTTAGAGGTTGTATCTATGTACCGTATGTTAGAAGGAACTTATTATCCTTTACTATGCTAGTTAGATATGGATATTTGTTCCTATTTTGTAATAAACTTATTGTAAATTGTTATAGTAATTTTATAACATATGGTTCTCTAACAGCAGGTGGACTATATGAATTAAACATGGATGATTGTGTCGTGAATATAAATACCACTATGAATAATGAAATCCCTAAACGATCAGAAGAGGTTGGAGATAATTTTAGTATGATCCAGTATCAAAGACTTGGACATGTGTCTATTGTAGGATCAATAAACGGGAAAAGGAAAGACCTATGGATTTCCCAAAAGTCTTTAATTTTCCAATTCGCAAGCATTGCATTCGTGAAAAAATTTCCAAGGCAACCTTATCTAAGAAAGGTGAACGATGCAAAGGTATACTAGACCTGGTACATACTCATGTATGTCGTCCTTTTCGTACTGTGACTCAAAATAGACAACAATATTATGCGACATTTATTTATGATCATTCGTGGTATGGTTTTGTCCTCTTATTACGTCACAAACACTAAACCTTTGAAAAGTTTAAAGAATTCATGGCTTTGGTTGAGAACCAAACTGGCAAAAAGATAAAATGAATTCAATCTGACCGAGGTGGTGAATATCTCTCAGATAGATTCAAAGAATATCTTAAAGAGAGATGAATTATTTTGAATCTCACTCCTTCATATACTCCTCAACTCAATGAATTTGTAGAGAGATGCAATAGAACCATGTTGGATATGGTGAGATAAATGACGAGTAGAGTAAACTTACCTCTTAGTTTCTGGAGACATGCAGTAGAGACTGTAGCTTATGTCTTAAACATAATTCCATATAAATCTGTACCTAAAATCCCTCATGAGCTTTGGTATGGTACTAAGCCGAGTGTATGACACTTGAGGATTTGGGGTTGTTTGGTACATGCTAAAAACATGGATGCAAACAGTTTCAAATCTCGTACTAGAGAGTGCTACTTCATTGGATATGTAAAGAATGGTATTGGATACAAACTTTATGATCCTGAGGCTCAAAAGATATTTGTTTCTAGAGACGTAAAACTTCTAGAAGATGAATTTCTTTAAAAGTCAAGAAAATGATGAAGTTAAGGAACTAATCGAGTTTAGTAAACCAATGAAGTTGCTGCATAAGAAACTGAAGAGATAATTGAAAATGACACAATCGTACCTCTTAGAAAAAGTTCCACGATTGTAAGACAACCTGAAACGTATAGATTCCATGTATTAGAAGAGTTTGATGATGATCCAACTTCATTTGATGAAGCTTTGGCTGATCGTGACATGGATAGTTGGATGCAAGCAATGAAGTATGAGATAGATTCCATGTACAAAAATGGTGTATGGACCCTCAAAGATCCACCTAAATGGGTCCAACCAATTGAGTGCAAATGGGTCTTCAAGAGAAAGAGGAGACCCGATGGGAAGGTAGAGACCTTCAAGACACGGCTCGTAGCCAAGGGTTACACACAGAGAGAATGCATCAATTATGATAAGACATTCTCTCATGTGGCAATGCCTAAATCCATTAGATAATTGCTTGTTAGAGATGTACACCTTGACTATGACATCCGGCAGATGGATATCAATACAATATTCCTCAATGGATAAATAAGATATCTATATGGAGTAGTCCCAATGCTTGATAGCTGAGGAAGGTAAAGTGTGCAAGCTGAAGAAATCCATTTATGGGCTCAAACAAGTTTCTCATAGTTGTAACATCCGATTCAATGAAACTATAAAGAGTTATGATTTCGTGCAAAATCCGGATGAACCATGTGTATACAAGAAGCTTAGTGGGAGCACCATCATGTTCATTTGCTTTATGTAGATGGCATCCTTATCATTGGGAATGATACATGGATGATGAGTATTGTCAATATCTAGTTGTCACATACCTTTAAGATGAAAGATATCAAAGAAGCCTCTTATATATTGGGTCTGGAGTGGTTAAGAAATAGAAAAAAGAGGATATTGGGACTATCACAACAACGATATATCAAGAAGATCTTGGAAAGATTCAATATGGATAATTCTAAAAAAGTCTTCCTTCCTTTAAGACATGGTATTCACTTATCTAAAGGGATGACTCCTCATACAGTTGAGGAAAAGAAAGCCATGATTGGATGCCCTTATGCATTGGTTGTAGGAAGCTTGATGTATGCCATGATGTATACAAGACCAGACATATGTCATGCACTGGGAATGGTAAGCTATTACTATTCCTACTATGGGGAGAAACACTAGATTGCAGTGAAGAGCATCTTCAAGTAACTAAGAAGAACTCGAGACTACATATTGGTTTATGGAGATAATGATTTCCAAGTCTTAGGGTACATTTATTTAGACTTCCAATCAAATGTGATTGATAGGAAATCAACCTCAGAGTTCTTATTCTTGTTGAAGAATGGTAATGTGAGATAGAGAAGAAAGAAGTAGAACACCATGATTGACTCAATAATTGAGGCAGAATATATAGCCGCATCGGATGCTGCTAAAAATGTTGTGTGGTTGTCCAAGTTCATTTAGGAGGAACTTGGTGCAGTTTCCTCATCGGAATTCCTATTCGGTTACTCTGCAATAACACTGGTGCAATAGCGCAAGTGAAGTAACTACGGTGGCATCAAAGAAGCAAGCACGTGGAGAAGAAATATCACATCATTCGGGAGATTCAGAAGTATGGTGATATCATAATCTCTAAGGTTGCCTCTGCTGACAACATTGTTGATCCGCTAACCAAGTCATTTACTAAAAATGTATTCGACCAGCATGTAATTAATATGGGGTTGAGTTGTACATGAAGTGCTATAAGAGCTAATGGATATTGTTAGACTTGTAAGCCCTTGGTGAAGCATTAATGCAATAAAAGTTATTATTTTATCATGTCCATCTAAAATGAATGATTCAAAATGCACTTAATATTAAGGTCGATTTATATAATTAGGTTTATGTACTATAGTCATATATAATACCATACAATTGGGAGGACACAACTGAGTTTAATATGTGATATTCAAAAAAGATATTCTGTTTGAGAAAGAGATGACAATCATTCTCTAAAGATTGGTTTTCGATTTCTTGATGCAGTTCCTCTGCATAGGAAGAGTGATTCAGAAATGTCAGAATAATCACGTCAAAGAGTTGATTAATGAGGTCGAGATAAATAAGGACCTGAATTGTAGTTGTCAATATAAGGCACATATCCTTTAATCAGAGACAGAAATGCATCTATATGCATAAGTGTGTACATTTGACAAACCAATAGGTTAGTGACGTAACCAAGGTCATATATCGGCAAGTTGGTATGCATATAAAGACATGGGAAGTATGATCTCTCATACAAGTTCATAGTTGATGAACCAGGAGATAGAGTTCACTCATGAGATATTTTGGGGTCAAAATAAATTCCATGCATGGTCATCTTATTTATGAAATAAGACATGGATTCGAGATATTAATATATGCTTTTCGAAAGCATATGATTAATATTGTCCCCAAATTACCAAATGACAAATCTATTGATATCTTCCAAGGAAGATAATCAAACTAGGGTTTGAACTTTGGAGATATCAAAGTCTTCAAGTATGTAGGATGTATGAGAATACTCAAGGTTAAATCTATCTTGATAACTCATCTACCATGACACTTCTATTTTGAGGGAATGATGAAACCGGATGGATTTTAGTGGCTCCATTTCTTAGCTTAATGATTTGAGAGTTAATTGGATTAAGTATCGTATCATCATCCAATGTTTAATTCTAATTTCAATGTCTAAATGTTGGAAAATGAAAGAAACACACTCCTTGAGCCCATTTATAATGTCTAAATGGTTTGGACTTTAATTAGAAATAGTCAAGGAAGTTGGATTCAGCTAACTGATACTTTCTCTATCTCATTAAGGGTATGATGTGTTTCATTGAACTCATTTAGGGTGTGAATTATTTCAGCTCAAGCTCAACACTCGTGATGCATTTTCACAAAAAAATGGTATAAACCTTGAAATTTTATAGTTATCCAAATATCAAGTCATTGTACAAGGATAGTATGATCTCCCTGACTTTATCTCCAAGTATCCGAGACTTCTGCTCATGAGTAATAATTGGATTAGGACTCATTGATAAAGTACGTGAGTGGATATTTTAATCAATACCCGTTGTAGCATGGAATTCGAACAATTAATCAGAACCGAATCAAATGTCTCTGTGAAGAGGACTCGATTTAAATTTATATCCCGGGCAGGTTTGGGGTCGAACAAAGGGAGGCAAAGGAATAGCTTTGGGTCTAATCAGAAAACATAAGCCTAGGTTTCCAATGCGATTTTTTTGTATTTTTTCTATGCAAAAATAAATGTGAATGCAAAATGCGATTGAATTAAGTTAATAAGAAATATACAACTTATCTAAATGATTTTAATTTGAAATTAATCCAATTTAGCTAAATTATATTTTTTTTCTAGAAACCTAATCCAGTGATGAATGCAAAACACTTTTTTGGAATTTAAGGGTTAAAAATGCAACAATGAAAAATACACACTTCTTATGGGTTTTCACACAATTTCTCACATGAACAGAATGAAAAATTATGAAAATTTTATTGGAACTTAAACATGATGAAATAAGGCTATAGTAATTTTTTTGGAATTTTTTGAGAATATATGAATTTTTTAACGAAAACAGAGTGATTGTAAGTATTTAATTCTTAATAAATCAATCGTTATCAATTTAGACAGAGATGAATTATCCCAACAAGTTATTTTAATATGCAGTCCAAGAGAGTTAGAATTTCGCAAAAATAATATGTATGGATTTAATTAAAAAAAATTACGAAAATAGCTCTATAATTTATTTAAGGAACAAGACAACTCCAATTATTATGAAATTTGGAAAGTAATTAAAGCACACTTCAAGCCATCATTTCTCATTTTTGAGGAATTTTTGTAATAATCATGCATTAATTATGAATTTAGGACTACAAATTGGGTAAAATAAGCATTTTTTGCTAATACAATTTTAATTAATTACCTAAAGCTCAAAAAAATCAAAATAAATAGCCAAAGGATAGAGAATTAATTGCTCAACAACATGACTTTTTCATTAAAATAAATGATGCTAAAAGATGTCCAAATTAACACATGAACATAGATGTATCTGTGTAATTTCAGGAAATAACTTTGAATACAAAACATGCATAGGGATGTTTTTGCAAATAAAGAGAACTGACAAAATAAAATGCAATTTTTACAAAAATAAAAAATGAAAAAGGACCTTCTCCTTGAGCGGATAGGGCACGACGAAGGAGGACAGGCGACGGGCTTGGTGACCTACGGGCAGCGGAGGACCGTGGGTGCAGCGCGGCAAGGTGGTCGGTGGTGGACGTATGCGCGTGTGGGGAAGAAGAAGCGCGACTGTACCGGTACGTGTGGGCGGTGGAGGAGGCTGGTGGCGGTGGCCGACGGTGGTGGTAGGGGGCCGGCCACCTGCTACTAGCCCTTTTTTCTTTTTATAAATTAACTTTTTTGATTATTTTGCCGTTGTGATTTGAATTTTTTTAATTTTTTAAAAAAACTAGGAACAAATGAAGATGGTAAATGGTGGGGGGAAAATGATGAATGTAGAACAAATGAAGTGTGTTGGTTGTGATATGATGTGAAAAAATGAGGGAAATAAAAACAGAGATTAATTATAAAATGGGGAATCAAATGAAATTACCTAAAGATGGAGGTGGGTGCCGATGGTGTGCTCACGAGAAGCACGGTCTTCGCTCAAATCGTCGACGAGCGATGACCTCGATAAGTTCACAAGGGTGGTTGCGATGTTGGTCGGAATTCCAACGGATCTCACCGGAGAGGAGGTCAGTCGTCGCTCTACTTCTTCGTTCCTTGTCACCGAGACGGGTGGTCGGAGCTCTCTATTCTCTCTTGCATAAAGGTGGATAAAAGGCAAAAATGAGGAGAATGAGATGAATAAAAAGAGAAGAAAATGGAAGTTGGAAATATGGTGGAATGGTGGAGTTGAATGGGAGGTTAAAGAAAATGGTGGAGTTGAATGAGAGGTTAGATGAAACGGTGGAGTTGAATGGAAGGTTAGACTAAGACCTGATGGTTAATGAAAGAAGATGGAAATTAGTGTAGAGAATGAAAATTAAAGAAAAAAAGAAAAGAAAAGAAAGTAAGCTACTAAAAAGAAAAAGATAAAATAAAAGAAAATGGGAAAATTGCAAACAAAAAAGAAGAAAAAACAAAGAACAAAACAAACCATATGTATACTTTTTTTAATTTCTAATTTTACGTTTTTTGTATTTTCAATAAAAGATATTTATAAAATAAAATAAAATATTAGAAATAAAATAAATTACAAAAATCGTTTTTGAATTTTTAGTAATTAAAAAAAGTAAAATAAAAAATGAGAAAAGAAAAATATGTACATTATATACAAAGTCACTTTGCCTTATTTTCAATGACAAAATATTTTTTTTGATATTTTTCTAATTTTTTCATTTATTAAAATATATAATAAAGAAACCAATAGAAAAATAAATAAATAAGGGTTAGATTTGTACAAGGGAAAAATCAATGTCACATTCATTGCATTATGTACAATATACAACGAGGTCCCAAAACTCAAATTTTGCAAACGAGCTCCGATTTTAAAGAAAATCACTTTCATCAGATAGATAATTTTCTAAATTAAACTTTAAAAGTGAGTTTCTTTAATTTGGAGTTCATACGAAGCATAATTTAGTCAAGAAGCTGGACTTTACGTCTTTTTCTCTTTGGGGTCTAGGAGTATTTATTTCTGGTGAAATTTATTATGTCTTTTTATATACATTATTGTAAACAAGTTAGAGAAAGAATTAGATGAAAAGGAGTTGAAATTAAATTATTAAAAATACATGAAGCTTGGGTTGTTTACAGGTGAAAACTCCTTTATATTAAGCTTTTTATTATTAAATTATTTTGTACAATATAATATACAATAATTAGGGTATTTTATTTACAAGGGTCATTTTATTAATTTATTGATTTTATGAACATTTATTTGAGATTTTACTCATGGATTTTTCTAATATTAATATATTGAGATGATGAATCGTGGATTCATCATCCCCTATACTTAGTCCTCGAGCAAATAAAGAATGAATAAGTTGGAATAACCCCTGACTGTGCATGTGAATACAAGACTTGATCCGTTGAAGAACTTTCAATTTTAGAGATCCTAAAATTCTAAGCTGAACCAAGCTCTAGTCAACAGGTATCCAATTTCACTAATCATCAGACTCTCTCTGTATACATATATAATAGGGATATTACTTTAAGTGTGGATTGCAGTTATAAGAGTAGAGTCGCAACCTCACCCAAGGTTCCAGTTCAAGAGACTCTCCTATGAACCTGATCCTCAACACTAGGGAATAAACCACTTCTTGCATCCAATCCACCATCTCTTTAGTTGTCGACTTAAAAGTATAGATGGAAGGCCAGTTGATGGAGGGCATAAGATTGTGTCATTTCTTCTCTCCCTCTCATTGGAACAAGGATCCTCTCGAGTGCTTTATTAAATCAACTCATGTATTTTTTTGGTTTGTTGATCAATTTGTCCATCAAGAGAATTCGGAGTCATCTGCACTTGTTTTCCTGGGATTACACCGAGGTGTGTCTCTTTTGAGTATCTAAGATACCTTCGACACCCAGACTTGTATCACTATATGATGCAGAGCCCTTTTTGGGTGCTAGCCGGACTCCTTGGTCCTAGTAGCATCTGGTCCAAGTGGACACCTTGAAATGGTTGGGAGAGCTCTCCTTTGGTGGAAGCTCTTTGTAATTTGACTTTGTGTGTGAGAGCTCAATTCTTTCAATATTTGTTACTTTTTGTTTCTTTTTGTCTAGCTCCACTACTTTTACCAAGAGTTGGTGCACATTGATCAACAATTATTTAGTTTCATCACACCCTAGTACATAGGTCAATATCAAGAGGGAGTACAAGATCCATGTTTTCATACTAGCTAAAGGTGCTAACACTCAGATTTCATGAAGCCTTCATTAATTTTATCCCATCCTCGAGCATCATAAAATCAGGTCCAAACTCAAACCCCTTATCCCAGTTCCTCAAGTGAAATTTCAACTCATCTCGTCATACCTACAGTCGTGTACGTGAGGTGTTGATCATATTCTTAAGTTAGAGACTAAGCGTTCAATATAGCACACAAATCTTTCGAACTAGGGAAATGTGAATAATTAATTCAAGACCCTAATGACTAAGGTTGGTTAACTCGAAATCTCAAGACCTCATAAATCAAGTATTCTTGAACTTCACTAGTATTGTGTGAATGTGTAAATGTTAGGGACTAAACCAACTCATTAGTTAGGTTTTTTGTAATTTTAATTTTTGTGATTTATTTACTTATTTATTTATTTTTATTTTGTGATTTATATATAATTTTTTTGAAAAAGAAAGGAAAAGAAGAAAGAATATTTTTTGAAAAAGGTTTTTGCTTTTAAAAAAAATCAAAAGTTTTTTTGAAAAAGATTCTTTTTTTAAAATCAGATAAGGAAAGAAAAAAATTTGGAAATTTTTTTGAAAAAGTTTTTTTGGAAAAGGTTTTTTTGAAAAAGATTTTTGTTTTTTTACCATTTTTACCCACCCCGTAATTATTGTATAATATATACAAAAATGTGTGAAAGTATGAGCTATGGGTAAAGTATATATGTAATATATACATGCTCCCCTATACTTAGCATGTGTTATGTCCTCAGAGAACAAGAAGTAAGGAAAAGACAAAGTGATGAGTGCTCGAGCGACAGAGGTAAAGTATCAGATAAGATCGTTGCGACCTCAGTCACCAAAGATGAACTCAACAAGAAAAATCAGACCACCAATCAGAGCAAACAAGCACAGAAATAAAGGCAAGAGGTCTTGCTATTTATTTAACCTGGTATAGACACCAGGGTCGAACACAAAGAGCACGGGAAAGTCCTACGAAGTAGTCGAGAAATCAAAGAAATAAATGTATTTTTGGTGGTTTTTAATTTTTAATTTGTTATACTTTTTGAATAAGAAAAATGAGTAAGCAAACAAATGCAAGCACACTGCAACAATTTTTATTAAGGTCTAAAAAGCTCAAAAATTCAAAATAAAACTATTTTTGTTTTTTTAAAATATTCAAGTGTTTTTTGATGTTTTATGGGCTTTTTCATGATTTTTATATAATTTTCTAAAAATAAAAGAAAGGCCAAACTAACAAACAGTGTATAGCGTGGATAGAAAGGCAATTTTAAAATATCTAAAATGCCTCAAAATTCCAGGCAGCAAATTTATTCTTGAAGAATAAAACAAAATCTATCTACGGAACTTAAAAACATATTTTTTTTATTTTTATGGAATTTTTAATGATTTTTATAAGGTTTTTAGTCTTTTGTAATTTTTAGGTGTTTTATAAAAGATAATGAAATGAAAATACTGTGGAAATTAAAACATCACAAAACAAGCACACATGATTTTTTGTAGAATTTTTAAAGGTATTTTTCTATTTTTATGGGTTTTCGAAAATAGACAGAAGTTATTTTTAGGGTTTTTGATTTTTAGAAAATAACAAATAAACTCAAAATACATCACAAAAATTATCAAAAATATTACACGCTAGCAGGAGCTACTGGTAATTTTTGAGAATTTTTGGAGTAGTTTTAATATTTATTTAGTTAAAAAACTAGACACACAGGTTGTAGGGACTTAAATGCAATTATTTTAAGTTTCTGGGTTAAACAATAACAAGCACTAAAAGTCCAAGGTTGAATCTGTAATTTTTCCAATTAAATCCAGCACATGCATCAATTCCACATTCACAGGGGCATAAATGCAATTTTAGAAAATATTCATTCAAACGTTAACATCTAAAAAGTACAGGACTAAAACTGTAAAAGCACCAATGTTCACGTGACGACACACGTGCCTCCACACAAGGAGGACTAAATAGCAAATATCAAAAACTATAGGGACTGGAATGCAAATAAGTTCAACTACACTTTTATTTTACAGAATAAATGATAAACATAAACAAAAGTAGGGTAAAAAGGGAAATATACCCTTGCAACACGTGAGGCGCGGTGGAGGGGGCACGTGGCGGCCGTTGATGAGGACTTGGACGTGAGGCTCTGATGGACGTCAGGTGTCAGATCTGACGGTCCAGACTTGGTCGAGGATGTGGGGCGCAAGTAGCCGTCAGATCTAACATCCAACGGCCTGACTCCTCTGTTGTGTCGGCAGTCCGGATGAGATCTGGAAGTGCGGGGGTGATCCAACAGCGATGGATCAACCTGGACGAACAGCTCTGGGGTGGAATTCACCAGATCCAAGGAAGAGATCCTCAGCCCCGATGGTCGATCAGGAAGCGCTGGATGGGTCGTGGAATGCTTCTGTGTCGACTGGATGGCTCAGATGGAAGCTCTACCGACTGGATAAGCGTGACGACGACAAGGACCTGGAGCTACTCCGGCGAGCCTCTACGGGGTGCGAAAGAGGCTCTTCAGCGCATGCCAAGACCTACAAAGGGTAGCTCGGACTCGGAGCTATGCTCTGGTCTAGGTTATTGGGACTAAAAAGTAAAGAAGCGACTGGAAGCGAGATTCAATCTCCTGCAAAGGCGATGTAGGAGATCTAGAACCTAATCTCGACTAGATGGAAGATGATCAGGGTCATCTAGGATGCGGAGCGAGATGAATGGTGAGCGTGCGGTGCTATCGGAGCGGCTGGAGTTGGGTAATGGTTCTCCGACCGGCTGGTCGGAGCTGGCGGAGGGACGACAGTGACAAATGAAAGATTTGATCGAATGGAAAATGGCGAGAGATAAAAGGGTCACCTGAAGGTCTAAATCGACTCCTGGGCTCCAGGCAAATGTGGTCGTCGGGGTGATGGCCTTGACCGAGCTGCAGAAGGCGGGGGAGGCTATTCGCGGTGGAGCTCTGGCCACGATGGTTGAGCATTGGCTCTGCCGCACCAAATCGATCGCCAAGCGGCGCTCCAGGCAATTGTCACTCAGCTGGAGGTGGCTAGGGTATCAAATGGGAGCGAGGCACGAGTTGTCGTCCCGGGGGAGCGGATGAGAGATTAAATAGCATTCCAGGAGGCTGGAAAGAACGAGTGATGGTGCACAAACCGAGGAGGAACCGCGCCTCCCTAGATATCCACGAGGGTCTTGGATCCATGGGGAAGATACGGGCGAAAAATCGGGGTGAATAGTTGCGCGACCCACCTGGGAAAATTTTGAGAAAAAGGTTCGGCGAAGACAACCGGGTCGGGTCAAGCCTGGAAGATGGCATTGACCCGGGTCAATATGCGGACGTGGACCAATCAGGAGTGGTGGGGGAAGAAGACAAAAATCGCTACAGGACAAAATAGAAAGGAAAATGAAAGATAAATAAATTAAAAATAATAAATGAATTTAAATTAAAAAATGAATAAAATGAAAAATGATTATGATTTTCAAGGAATTTCTCCATGATTTTTATTTATTTTTTTGAAAAATAAATTAGTCTATATACAATATAGAGTATTATATACAGGTATATTATACCTATGTATTTTGTACATTTATTTTTTATTTATTATTTTTACAAAAATACCCCTATTTTATATTTTATTTATTTACAACATAATTTTTGGAGTATAAAATAATTTTTGTTTTGTTTTTATTATTTATTTACAGGTATACAATGAATAGAGAAGGGGATATATATACATGTATTATGTACAAAGGAGAGAGAGTTTTATTTCTTTTTATTTTTATTTTTCTCAATTTTCTTTTATTTACAAGGAGGTGAAAATATATTTTTATTTTTATTTTTGCAAAAATAATTTATTTATTTGCACCCATGATATGTACAATATAGAGTAGGCCCTATCTCTCTCTACTTATTTTATTTGGCGATCAGGCTAATGCTTGGCCCTCTCTTGGGGTTCAGGTCACTCTGTATTTATTCTAAATACCTCCTTCCTTTTTCTTTTTCTTTATTCTTTTATTTTTGCACAAATACATGCTAGTTATGTAATATTAACACATGCATGCATATTGCTAAGTTATTGTGTTTACACCTATTTACATGATGCTTTGCTAAGATAATTAGCTAAAATAAAAGAATAAAGAGTGATGATCAGGGATTCATCACCTCCCTATACTTTACTTTTGCCAGTCCCTTAGCAAACACTTATTTGAAAAAGAAGTGAAAAGAGAAAGAAAAGAAAAAGAAGGAGAATCAAGGTTGATTATTAAACGTGTCTTCATTAAATTAGAGTATGGAGCTCAGTCAGACCTTTGGGTTATTAGTTTGTCGGAACCTTATTCGGACCTAGGTTTAAAACTTAACAGCCTCTAAGTTCCACCAATCTATGGTCAAGACTCTTCAATAATCTAGATCAGAACAACTCTACATACACAAACTCTAATGACCATAAATCTTTTCTTGTACTGTGTAAGTGATATATAGCTCCCCACCTCAGAAATGGCAAAGTAACAGCCCCCTCAACAAGGTAACTCTAATGCCCTAGTCTGGCAGCTCTTTCCTCGAGGAGGGGGGTATTCCCTTCCAAGTTCAAGTTCAACCGTCTCAAGAAGAGGAGGAAGAAGAGAATGGACCATGACCAGTGTAGCCATGTATCCCTGGGAGCCCAACCAGTGTAGCTAAGTCTCCCGCTGCAAGCTTCATGAGATGAGAATGGGTAACATAAGCTTTGCTTTATTTGTCTATATACACTCTGGTGGGTAATGTTTTTCTATCAGACCCACCACTTTTTTGGAGTTTTTCTTTCTTTTGCACATTTTTTTTTCGATGTGCATATATACAACATATCTACATGATGCAGCATATATACATAAGGACTTTTTCCTCTTGAGCCAGTAGACTATCCCTCTTTTGAAGCATTATTGCAACCCACAACTCCTGTCTTTAGACCTCAATGCCACCAGACCAAGTTGAGACGCACTTCCTTCACTAAAAGAAGACGAGAGGTTCTGCCTAGAAGTACCCTCGTATGCTACCCCAAGCCAAAGGAAACTGCCTCCTCACCACCTTATCCGTAGAGAGCTATGTGTAAGGTGCTGGTGCAAGTAAAGCCATTGTCTGTGAGAGTCATGTGTGCGTTGTTAAATGTTCTACTTAGGCTCATCAAGATGATATGTGATCATAGCCTAGTGGACTCAAAGAATTAAGTCACCAATGGACCTGAAAAGTCTTAACCCTAAGCCCTATAGGGTTCCTCTTAAAATTAGGTGGATTAAGGTCTTAACCAAGCTCTATTTTTCAATTTAATTCCAGGCTAGTTTAAATGTCAATCTAAGATTCAAAAAAATGTACAAGTATATACACAAATATTTTTATGAAAATTTTTGAGAACATGCAAAATTTTTGAAAAATGTTTGAATGTATGCATGGATGCACAAGTTTTGCAAACTATTTACACACATTTATACACGGATTTTGCAAACTTTTGTTTTTCAAGCATTTTACAAAAATTGTGTACTATATACATAATTTTGATACCAAAATATTTATACAAATTTTACAAACAAAATATTTTTACAACATTTGTACAAAAATAACTTTTATATATAGCTATGTATGTGCAAGAAAGAATTTTATGTACAAGAAAAATTTTAGAATTTTTACGATTTTTAGATAAAGAATTTTAGCCATTTTATTTATTAACACACTCACACAAAGTACGAGTTATGGCTAAAGTATATATGTAATATATACGACTCCCCCCTATACTTAGCTCGAACGATGTCCTCAGAGTGGATCAAGAGCGATGAAGAAGACATAACTCGTGCTTAGTATAGGGAAGTGAAAAGGAATGCTATACTACAACGACGAATCAAAGAATAGAATGAAGAGGGCTCGGTGTTTCCCCCTATACTTAGGATCAAGTAATCCTAAATATAGCAGGCTGTACATAAAGGGAAGACCGAGTGATAGAATGTACATGGTCTACCTCCCCTATACTTAGGGTGAAATACCTCTAAATATAGGCAACAAAACAAACGTAAAAAGAATCAAAAGAATAATCAAGAGTCTTACACCCCCCCATAGTTAGGGTAAAGAGCACCCTAAGTATAGCATAATCACAAGATGCAGATGGGGTGTTGGACTAAAGAATGAGATGATATGGACATCTGGATCTATACAATGCGGAAGATAGTGATAATCAGGCATGAGATGCAATAGATGTGAGTCAAAGACCACATCTCATGCGAAAAGAATCGGGGCGACGTCAACGACTAGCGGCTCACGATCTAGATATGGTTTGAATCGCTGACCATTAACACAAAAGGTAGACTCAGATGACATCTCAGATATGACGATACTCCCATTGTCATGCACCTTTCGGACCAGGTATAGTCCCTTCCACTTGCTCTGTAACTTTCCTGGAAATAATCTAAGCCTATCATCAAACAACCATACTCTCTGATCTGGCTCAAATTGCTTATGGCTGATATGAGAATCATGCCATATCTTCACTCGCTCCTTGTACTGCAGGCTGCTAGAAAAGGTTGTGTCTCTAAGCTCTTTCAAGGCTGCCAATTCTGCCTTCCTTTGATCTCCTACACTCACTAGATCCAATAATATATCTGTGACAACCCAAAGTGACTTGTGCCAATCTCAACACGTAAATGGCAAGTCTTGCAATAAACGAGGTGAAAGGGAGATGTACCCAAAGGTGTCTTGAAGGAAGTCCGATATGCCCACAAGATCGAGTCCAAAAGCTGTGAACAATCCTTTCGGTATGAGCGGACTACCTTCTGCAATATCGTCTTGATCTCCCTATTCAACACTTCAGCAAGACCATTGGTCTGAGGGTCATATGGTGTGGCAACTTGATGGTCTATGCTGAACTAGCTAGCAAGGGCCTTTACCTTGTCGTTGACGAAATGAGACCCCCCCCCCCGTCAGATATCAAAACTCTAGGCACCCCGAACCGTGAAATGATATTCTTCCTCAAAAATTTGCAAACAAGCCTAGCATCTGTGGTTTGGGCGGGAATGGCCTCAACCCAATGACTAACATAATCCACAGCCAACATAATGTACTTGAATCCTTGGCTCCTAGGGAATGGACCCATGATATCGATGCCCCATTCGTCAAAAACCTCATAGAAGTGAATGGGTTGCATCGGCATAATATCACGATGTCCACAAGTGCCCATCCTCTGACAGTCAATACATCTCTTCACGAATTCATCAGAATCCTTGAAGAGAGTAGGCCACCATAGGCCAGATTGGAGCACTTTCTGTGTCATTCTCCTCCCAGATTGATGTCCCTCTGCCTCAAGCTTGTGGCAGTAGTGAGGACGCTACGGTGATCCTCCTGAGGAATGCACCGACGCCAGACGCTATCCCGTCCTTCATGATAAAGGATGAGATCCTCCTAGTGGTAGAACTTAGCCTTCACAAAGAAGGCCTCAAGTCGCTGCCTGGGCCAACCTTGTGGAACTTTACTGGCAACAAGATAGTTCACAATGTCGGCGTACCACGGGAGCGAGGCGATAGCAAGAATCGCCTCATCTGGGAAGGTCTCAGAAATGGGATTAGTCTGCTCAGATTCCTCAAGATGCTCTAATCGGGAGAGATGATCGGCCACCACATTCTTGACTCCAGGTTAATCCTTAATCTCAATATCAAACTCCTGGAGTAGAAGGATCCATCTAGTCAGTCTCGCTTTGGCATCCTTCTTAGCCATGAGGTACCTGATGATGGTGTGATCAGTAAATATAGTCACTTTGGATCCAATGATGTATGACTTGAACTTGTCCAAGGCAAAAACTACGTCTAGCATCTCCTTCTTAGTGACGTGTAGTTCCGCTACGTGGCATCCAATGTACGGCTAGCATAGTGAATGGCAAAAGGCACTCCATCCCTCCTCTGTCCCAGCATGGCCCCTACGGCAAAATCAGAGGCATCCGTCATGATCTCGAATGGGAGAGACCAATTAGGCGGCTGAAGGACAGGAGCCTCAATAACTAGACTCTTGAGAGTCTCAAATGACGCAAGACACTTATCATCTACAATGAACTCGGTGACTTTGGTCAGCAAATCAATCAACGGTCAGGCAATCCTACTAAAATCATGAATGAATCGTCGTAGAAACCGGCGTGCCCCAAAAAAGACCGTAACTGTCGCAGATTGGACGGTGGATTGAGGTTCCTGATGATATCCACCTTGGTTGGATCAACCTTTATGCCCCTGTTGGAGATGATATGACCAAGCACCGTCCCTTGAGTCACCATGAAGTAACTCTTTTCCCAAGATAAAACAATATGGACCTCGATCATCGTTGGAGGACGCGGTCTAAGCAGTCAAGACAAGCATCGAACCCATTGTCATAGACCGAAAAGTCATCCATGAAGACCTCCAAACACTCACCAACCATGTCAGAGAAGATGGACAACATGCACCTTTGGAATATCGCCGGGACGTTACATAGACCAAAGGGCATCCGTCTGAAAGCATATGTTCCAAACGAGCAGGTGAATATAGTCTTGTCCTGGTCTTCGGGCGCAATGGCCACCTGATTGTAGCCAGAGTACCCGTCAAGGAAACAGTAATGACTCTTCCCAGCTAGCCTTTCTATAATCTGATCAATAAAAGGCAGCGGGAAATGATCCTTCTTGGTGGCCTGATTTAATCGTCTATAGTCCATACAGACACTCCAAGAAGTGGGTACCCAGGTAGCTATCTCCTCTCCAGACTCGCTCACAACTATAGTGATGCCCGTCTTCTTCGGCACCACATGTAATGGACTAACCCACTTGGAGTCGGAGATGAGGTAGATAAAATCTGTGCTCCACCATTTCGAGATTTCCTTCATGACAACCTCTTGAAGGTTCGGGTTCAGTTGTCGCTGGAACTCACGTGATGGCTTGGTGTCCTCTTTAAGATAGATATGGTGGGAGCATAGGGTCGGACTTATCCCCTGGAGATCAGCTATGCTCCATCTTATCGCCTTGTGGTTCTTTTCAAGAACCTCCATCAAACGAGGTTCTTGTTCTCCGATCAAATCCACTGAGATAATGACCGGGTGCATTTCATGCTCGCCCACAAGGAACCTATACTTTATTGACTGCGGCAACGGCTTCAACTCTGGGCAACTGGGAGCTGGCAAATCTGGCCTTTGAAAAGTCTGAATGAAGGTGATCAAATCTGCATGGGAGAACTCTCACTGATCATGAATATCTGGTGTAGACTGCTCTACTGGTGTATCTGAACTCTGTATCGGATCAGTCTCCACCCTAGATGTTGGCTCTGTAGGAATCAGACATGATATCAACTCATCAAACTCAGCCCAATTTATGTCTGACTCCGAGGGATCTGAATCTGAATCACAAGGAATATAATCTGCCTCACTATCCGGAATGTGGTCTGTAGCCTCTAATGTGTCATCTACCAAGAGTGTGCTCTCCAAGCTCTCCTATGCTGGAATCTGGAAATCTGTAGAGTCTGAATGTGAGAGGATGGCTTGTGAAACGGGATCAGACAAAGCGGCTTCATCAACAGTAATCACAAAATCACACTCCTAGTGGATGTCTCGCTCTGCCTCTGTCATCTGCTCTGAATCTCTGTGCTGCTCTGAGTAGGTTGAATCTCACACTCTGGTCTCGTCGATCGTCTATATTTGTATGCTCTCGCCCTCGACGTGAAAGTACACCTTCCCCCTATCATGATCGGACACTGCCTTGGCTGTGGACAAGAATGGCATCCTAGAATGATAGGGGTATCGGTCACAGACTCAAGGATCTCCATGTCCAACACAATGAAGTCCACGGAGAATTTCAGGCCCTGAATTGTGATGACCACGTCCTTCAACAACCCCTTCAGCCTCCTGATAGATCGATCAGCAAACTGAAGGACGGTCCTGCTATGTTGAAGAGGGTCAAACTCGAATCGGTCAAGTAAGGCTGTCGGAAGGAGGTTGATGGAAGAGCCGCTATCTAATAGAGTCTGATCGAACCTCTGCTCATGAATATGACATCTGACATAGGGAGCTCCTGCATCTAGCCTCTTGGCTGGCAGACGGTTCTGAATGGTGAAGAAGGTGGCACGAGTGAGCACATGGATCTCTGCATGATGGTTCCTCTTCTTCCTATGAATGGTAGTCTTCTCTCTCTGGTTCCTATAGAAGAGAGGGATGTGCTCAAGTGCCTCCTGTAGAGTCAGCTGAATCTGAAATCTGTCTATCATCTGTTGGCTGAACTCTAACTGCTGGGATTTTTTGCGTATTCTTTTTTAATCCCCTTATCCAAGCGGAGTACTTGAGGGAAGGGGATGGTTGGGCTCTCCTCAAATAGAGGGCTAGGAACGGGTCCCTGTGATAAGTCTAAAATCAAATCGTGGCTTTTTAGAGAATAAATATGTCGGTGTAGAAAAAGCCGCGAAAAGATCTCAGTCTATCAAACAACTTCGGCTTTCGTAAGAAAACCTACACTAATTATTTATCCAGGTGAGTGTGCATGGGTCGAACTCAACTAGGCAGAATAGAAGACTTTGATTTTTTTAAGGAAATATTTTTGCAATTTTATTTTATCTCTTCTTAAAGTGATCAGAGTAAAGGAACACTTTTTATTTAATTTTTATTTTTAATTTTTATATTTGATTTTAATCTTTTCAAATTTTTATTTAAATTTCAGAAGGGATATTTTTCAAAAAAGATTTATTTACTATATAATAGGTGGAATATAGGTAGGTGATACAATATAATAGGTAGAAAGCCGAGCAATGGGCTCGAACTACACACGAAAACGAAACAAAATGAATGCGGTTTTTAAAGAATTAAAACTCGATAAAAACACGATAAAATCACATAAAAATTCAATGAAAGCTTGCGGAGGTAGTTATGTAACTACCCCAAGAAAATCTTCGAAAAATAAGGTCGAAAATAGGTCCAAATATCCCCTATAGCCCAGGGGTATAAGCGCAAGAAAACTATTAAAATTGTTCTGCAAATAGGTCCTCACAGGGACTGTTTTGAAAGAAAAATAAAAGTTTTTACATTTAGGTCCCTGCGGAGGGACCTAAATGTAATTTCTGGAAACTTGAGAAGCGGGATTCAATTCTGGAATCTCTCTGGTTTTATGAAGTAATTTTTCCACCGTTTCAGAACTGACAGCTGCGAATAGATCGTTCAAGCGTTGATCCGACGTTCCGACTCGCGACACGTGGCGTGAACTTGTATGTTCTGGAGTTCTTGAGTTTGTTACGCAGCTAACGACAGCGGTCTCTTCTCCAATTTTTCACGATCAAATGACGACGGCTTTGGCTCTCCGGCGGGGCCAAAAGGGTGGCGATTCCGAGCGGCGGTGGAGACTCGAGGAAGATGGCGATCCTCTCTGTTATGTTATGATGAAGGTTTGTTGAGCCCCTTTTAAATCGTGATTTCGATGATGATTTGAGCTTCCAGATGCGTGTATTTGGCTCCTTATTGAAGATAAACATGCAAATGAGAGATTTATTTGCTCGATTCACGAAGAATCGGCTTAAGGGTGATAGATTTGCAAGCTCAAAACATGGAGAAAAATGGAGTTTCCATAATTATTGTGTGAAAGGTATGAGAATGATGATGAAACGAGTTGCGAATTGAAGTGGATTTGAAATGATTAGAAAGGGATTTTGGACTAGCGATTTAGCTAATGGATTAAGCGAACTAATCACGCGATTAGCCATGCTAATCGTGGCACGGTGATCGAGAAAGAAATTCGAGAAATGGAGGAATAGGTCTGGGGAAGTACAAGGTATATTACCTGGAGAGAGTGCTTGACGGGCGACCTTGACCGGAGCGTGATGCGGCGTTGTGGCGGCGATGCAAGGTAGCGAACCACCTTGGAACCCCCTCCGAAGATCCTTCTTTCACGCGGGGTAGTTTGCAGGCGATGTCACCACTAATGCGAGGCTGAGCAAGGCTTGGAAGGAAGGGGATCGGCCACTGGAGCTTAGGTGCTTCAGGTTGTTGGAGAGTTAGTTCGCGAATGGTGAATTTTGGGGCTTTATATAGAGCAATGGCGTGGGCTCCAAGCTTGATCTAAGGGTAGGCGATGGAGGTGTTTTTTAGAGGAGTAGATCTGGCAGTTTGGATCTCTTGAAGGTGTGAAGAGATGCGCAGGAAAATTAGTTGAATCAGCCGTCCAGAACAGAATAGTGTCTGGCCTTCTTGGAGAAGATGAACCACGTGCTGACACGTGTCAGCACCTGGTTTGCCAGATGCGAAAAATGGCTTGTAAATTCATTAATAAATAATAAATAAGTTATTTTAAATAGGTATAAATATAAGAAATGTAATCAATTAAATAATCTTAATTATGGAATAAATACTTTTGATAAATAATAAATATTATTCAAAATATATATATTATATTAATAAATATGTATATGTAAACAGGTTTTAGATTTTTAATTTAATAAATAAATAATTAAAAATTAATTTATATTTTCTTAATTATTAGAATAATAAATAAGGTTTGTGTGAATTTTTATAGATTTTAATAAATTAATTTACATATTTTAATAAATAAGGGTATAAGTTATACAGTTCATTTATACCTATAATTTAGGGTTTTTTTATTTTATTAAAATAATAAATAAACTCCAAAAATTATGAAATAAATTAGGGTTAAATTACAAGATCATGAATATATTTAAAATTTATAAAATTAAGAAAACTATAAATGTGTGTTATATAAATTAAATAGCCCAGAAACCCCGTTGTCTTTTGGTCCCAAAACCGACTTTTTGCAAACGGACTACGAATTCGATGAAACCACCTTTATTATTTAGAGAATATTATTTTATGAACTTTAAAGGTGAGTAGAGTGAAATTGGAGTTCGTATGAAGAAGTTATGATGTTCGGAAGTTGAGATTTTGATAATTTATAGGCTGGGTTTCTTGGCATATATACATGTTAATATTTTTAACTTATTTTTAAATTTTTATATACATTTTTAAAAATAATTAGGAAAAGAGTTTGGTTAAAAATATATACATATGAATTAATTAAAAATCTTTGAAGTTTTATAATTATTTTATAAATAGTAGAAGGTATATGGTGTGTGATTTAATTTATTTTTTAGATTTTCTTTCCTTATCTCCCCCTACTTTTTAGTTTGTCGACCAATCCATGCTGACTTGGTCTTGGGGGTTAGACTATAAATATACCTTGCAGTTATATTTATATTTTAAGTTTTATTGTACATATATACATATATTCAATCTGCCTTTGTTCTTTTCTTGTTCTTTATTTATTTACATGGTTTTGATGGTTAAAAGTGAATAATTATACATGAATGAGGATTTGATAAAAGATGAAAATTAATGAATATTTATATGCATTTGTTAAGGGTTTTAAGACAAAATGCGACAGAAAAGTTAATGAATCATGGATTCATCAACCCCCTATACTTAAACTTTGCTAGTCCCTTAGCAAACACTTATTTGAAAAGTAAGTGAAAAAGAAAGAAAGTTAGAATGAATTTGTTTTCCTAAATCAATTCATGAGAACAGACAAAGGACAGAGCTCGATCGGGCCTGAAACAAGCATTTTGTTAGAACCTTAACTAGGATTAGGATTTTATCCTCGATAGTCCTCAAGTTCCACAAATCCTTACTCAAGATCACTTCATCGTCTAGTTCAAACTCACTTATTCATATCGCAAACTCTATCATCCTTGAAGTCAACTTGTACAGTGTGTGAATTGATTTAGCTCTTCCTGCTTAGAGAACCGAAGAAACCGTCCATCCCGGCTATACACTTCTATGTCTTCCTCATCCCGCTACTCTTTCCTCGGGGAGGGAGGTATTCCCTTCTGAGTTCAGTTCTGCTATGTCCACAATCGAATATAGAGAGAAAGTAGAAGAATGGGAAAAGAAGTGGAGTGCGACAAGTGTAGACGCATCTCCTTGTGAAGCTCAACCGGTGTAGCTGAGTCTCCACTAAGATGTGAAGGCATTTTTGGTGGAAGCTTGGACCATTGTGGTCTTATTTGGTGGCTTCTGCTTTGCTTTGACTTTGTAATTTGCTTGCATTGCATTCATCTTTTTGTGCCTCGACGGATATAGCATCTTTTTGTTCCGTCCCTTTTTTGAGGTTTTAGAAAAATTGTGTCAACAGATCCTTCCCTCATCCGAAGCAACTATCGCAACCCCAATCTCTCCCGTCGTTAGACGTCAATGCCGCAAAGATAAGGGTAGAAACGCACTACTAAGATGTATTGCCCTTCGTAACTCCATGCGAGTCGAGCTAAGTGCAGAGTGCATGTGTTGAAGATTGGTTCATTGGTGTAGAGTTGTACGGATGACTCCAAATGGTCTACTTAAGCATATATGACTTGATTTCCCGAATATGGTCTTATGGAACCCAAAGATTTTAAGTCACAAGACCTGAAGAGTCTAAATTCCAGATCCTAACCAGGCTCCTTATAACGAAAGTTAAAGGTCGTAATCAAGCTCCATCCTTTAGACTAGACTCGGTCCTTAGTTCCAGAAATCAAACTTATTCTGAAGAATGCGAATGCAAATGCAACCATGTTTTTGTGAAGTATATTTTCTGAATTTTACTCATTTTTATGGATGTTAAGACTTTTGTAATTTTTATGAATTTTAGGACTTTGTATTTTTTATAGATTTTATGGCTTTTATAAACAAGTTTTTATCCATGAGTTTTACAAGATATATTTTATTCGGTTTAAGTATCTAATGTATTTTACAAATTTTATCTACAAAGGATTTTATAAGGATTAAATAGTTTTTACACATGTTTTAATAAATAGGATTTTAAATAAGTATTATACAAATTTTAAATACATATTTAATTACAAGTTTTAAATACAAGTTTTAAACATATTTTACTTATTTACAAGGATTTTATAAGTAATATATAAATATATAAGTGGATTTTAAATTAACCCTTACCCACTTTTTATGGATTTTATAGATATAGAAAATACATAAAAGTACGAGTTATGGACGAAAGTATATATACAATATATACGCACCCCCCTATACTTAGCTTGTGTTATGTCCTCATAGCATCAAAAGAGAAAAAGGAGGACATAACTCATGCTAAGTAAAAGTGGATGAAAAAGAGTAAAGGGTACAAGTCAGTCAACCCCCCCTATACTTACGATCATGTCATCGTAAGTATAATGGGAGAGCAAAAACAGGATGACTGAGTGAAAAGAATAAATAACAAAAGTTCAAAAGGAAAAGAATACGAAATCATCGAAATCACTCGGTCCCCCCTATACTTAGGATAAGGCATCCTAAGTATAGAAAAGAGTGTATCCAAAAATCGGAGACCAGTGATTTGTTAAAAAGAAAGGCTATACAAAAAGAATCAGAACAAAATATAAAACATGAATCAGCGAACAATCAGTCCCCCCCTATACTTAGGATCTGGTATCCTAAGCATAGAAGACAAGCAAAAATGGGGACGATTGTGGTCTACGAAGAATATACAAGTGTTTTGGATTTCCAGAATCGAATGGCTCAAAAGAATTTGTACAAGATGAGATGAAGTGAAAGAATGATCATGATTCCTGTACAAAATAGATCACTTCAGTGCGGGCCAGATAATCAGTAGTTTCGACGAAGTGCTTCAGCATCTGCCCGTTAACCACGAACGACTCTGCACCAGGTGACACATCTGATATTGCTATACTGCCATTGTCGTGCACCATTATGACTATGTACGGTCCTTCCCACTTGCTTTTTAATTTGACAGGAAAAATTCTCAATCTCGCGTTGAACAACCAGACTTTCTGCCCCGGGACAAAGGTCTTGTATCGAATATGTCTGTCATGCCATTTCTTCACTTTGTCCTTATAGATGAGTGTGTTCTCGTATGCTTGATTTTGAATCTCTACCAGTTCATTCAGATCTATCTTTCTCTTGGCTCCTGCTTTTTGTACATCCAGTAAGATTTCTCGAATTGCCCATTCAGATTTGTGCATGATCTCTACGGGCAAATGGCACGACTTTCCATAAAATAGTCTGAATGGTGAAGTACCTAAGGGAGTTTTGTATGGATTACGATATGCCCAAAGAACCTGATCTAGAAGCAGTGACCAGTTCTTGCTATCTGGTCGTACTAGTTTCTGGAGAATCGATTTCACCTCCCTATTTGAAACTTCAGCCATGCCGTTCGTCTGTGGGTGGTAAGGAGAAGGTACTATGTGATCAATGTCGTATTGCTTCACTAGCTTTTTCACCTCCTTATTAATGAAATGGCTACCCCCATCAGAAATGAGAATACGTGGAATCCCGAACCGTGAAATAATATGTTCCCTTAGGAACCTGCAAACGGTCTTACTGTCTGCGGTTCGTACGGGTAAAGCCTCCACCCATCTACTAACATAGTCTACAGCGAGAAGAATGTATTCAAAGCCGCTTCTAGAAGGGAACGGTCCCATGAAATCTATGCCCCATGCGTCAAAGATCTCGCAAATAATGACAGGTCGCATCGGCATTGCATCTTTGGCACTGACCGTCCCTACAGCTCTCTGACAATCTGGACAACTCTTCACGAATGTGCAGGCATCTCTAGTAAGAGTCGGCCACCATAATCCGCTTTGTAGTACCTTTTGTGATGTCCTCTTCCCTGAGTGATGTCCTCCTGACTCTAAAGAATGGAATAAGGTAAGGACACTATTATATTCCTCCTGAGGAATACAACGCCTGTAAACACAATACGGTCCTTCTCGAAAAAGATTCGGATCCTCCCAATGGTAGTATCGTGCCTCAAAACTAGTTTGTCAACTCGGTTCTTAGGCCAACCCTGAGGACTTTTCTGTGTGACCAGAAAGTTAACTATATCTGCATACTAAGGAAGTTCGGTAACCGCAAAGATGCTTTCGTCAGGAAATCTCTCTACGATCTCTGGCGTGTACTCATTTGAAGGTTGTTTAGACTGTAATCGGGATAGGTGATCAGCTACCACATTCTTTATCCCAGGTTATTCTTTGATGTCCAAATCAAATTCCTGATGTAATAGAATCCATCTAAGAAGGCGTGCCTTAGCACCCTTCTTTTCCATCAGAAACCGGATAGCTGAATGATCAGTATAGATTGTGATTTTAGAGCCAAGAAGATATGATCGAAACTTATCTAATGCAAACACTACTGCCAACATCTCCTTTTCTGTCACTGTGTAATTTCTCTGAGCATCGTCTAAGGTTCTGCTGGCATAGTGAATGGCAACGGGAAGTCCATTCCTCCATTGTCCTAATACAGCCCCGACTGCAAAATCTGAAGCATCTATCATGATCTCAAAGGGTAGAGACCAATCAGGCGGCTGTAGGACAGGAGCATTGATAATCTTCTCTTTCAAAGTAAGGAAGGCATTAAGACATTTATCATTTATCACAAACTCGATGTCTTTGCCTAGTAATTCAGTCAACGGTCGGACAATCTTGGAGAAGTCTTAGATAAACCGTAGGTAAAAGCCGACATGCCCCAGAAATGACCGTAACTGTTTGATGTTGGATGGTGGTTTGAGTTTCTGTATGACATCCACCTCGGCAGGGTCAACCTCCATGCCTCGCTGGGAGATGGCGTGCCCCAACATGATCCCGTGAGTAACCATAAAATGGCTCTTTTCCCAGGACAGAACGAGATCTACCTCACAACACTTTTTCAGAACCTGGTCTAAGTACGCTAAACAATCGTCAAAGGACTCACCATAGACCGAAAAATCATCGATAAAAACCTCTAGAAAATCACTGACCATGTCCGCAAAAATAGCAAGCATGCACCTCTGGAAAGTAGCAGGAGCATTGCACAATCCAAAGGGCATCCATCTAAAGGCATACGTGCCGAACAGACATGTGAAGGCGGTTTTCTCCTGGTCTTTAGGAGCAATTGATACTTGGTTGTATCCGGAGTAATCGTCAAGGAAACAGAAGTACTCCTTCCCTGCCAACCATTCTATAACCTGGTCTATAAAAGGCAAAGGGAAGTGGTCCTTCTTCGTCGCGATGTTCAGCTTTCTATAATCAACACATACTCGCCACGACGTGGTTACTCTCTTTGGAATCTCCTCTCCACTCTCATTCTTAACCATCTGAATTCCCGACTTCTTCGGGACAACGTGTAATGGGCTAACCCATTCAGAGTTGGAGATAGGATAGATGAAGCATGCGTCACACCATTTCGTAATCTCTTTCTTGACAACTTCTCGTAAAATCGGATTCAACCTACGCTGAAATTCTCTGGAGGGTTTGTTGTCATGATCGAGATAGATATGATGTGAAAACAAAGCAGGATTAATCCCGCGGAGATCGGATACAGTCCACTCAATAGCCTTGCGGTTTCTTTCTAGAATCTCCATCAGATGAGATTCTTGATAATGGGTCAAAGATGAGCTGATAATGACCGGAAACCGTTGATGTGGACCCACAAGGAAAGCATATTTCATGTTTGGTGGCAAAGTCTTTAACTCTGGTAAGGTAGAATCTGGCTCAGCTGAAACCTCATCTGTATGAGTAATGGGATCTGTATCGATTGTGGATTTATCGGTATACTGATTATCCACCATATCAATGTGCTCTAGAGTCGGACTACAGAAGATGTTCAAGACATCATCCGACTCCTCAGAATGATCAGAGGAAAATAACTCAGTTAACTGAAACTCTGTCTCTGGATCATCTGAGACGGAGGAATTGTGTAAAATTTCTGAATCTGAAAGATATGCATTAAATTCGTCAGAAGTCTTATCCCTTTTCTTCTCATCATCTAAACTAAAATATAAAGTTCCGTCGGAAGAATCACCCCTGTGGTCTCGGACCCATCCTCTGCTAGGAAATCTTGGGTCTCACCTCGATATCTTTCGAGGTCGTCCAAACGGACCTCATCCATGTAATCGCAGGAGGCTAGAGAACTCAGAAAATCTGAAGATGCATCGCTAGCTGTGTTCGAATCTCTCGCCATCTTTATATGTACCTTCTCGCCCTCGGCGCGAAAAGATACCTTCCATGTATCATAATCGAAGAGAGCCTTCGCGGTCTCTAAGAAAGGCCTCCCGAGAATGATCGGGGTAAGGTGTAACTGTGTAGGGCAATCCATGTCCAGGACCGTAAAGTCCACTGGGAATTGTAGACCCTGCACGGTTACGATAACGTTCCTTAGTATACCCTTAGGTCTCTTTACAGATCTATCAGCAAACTGAAGGATCGCGCGGGATTTGTAAAGAGGACCTAACTCGAGCTTATCGAGTAAGGAAGAGGGTATCAGATTGATCGAGGAACCATTATCTAATAGAGTGCGGTCGAATTCGGCTTTTGCAATCTTGCATCTGACATAATGTGCACCTGAGTCTTTCTTCTTCTTCGTTATCTTATTCTGTATCGCGCAAGATGTAGCCTTAGTCAAGACATGTTTCTCTGTTCGAGATCTCTTTTTCCTATGCGTGGTGCATCGGTTTTTCAATTGATTCTTAAGCGTAGGAAACTGATCTAAGGCATCATGAAGCGGGATCTTCAGAAAGATGTGATCTTTTAGTAATTTTTCGATCTATGGAGAAGCAACATTCTTTTTGGTATTTTTCTTTCCTTTTCCAAACAAAGCATCGGGAAATGGAACAAAATCAGAAGTCAGAAAATCAGAATTTTTATTGATAGTAGAATCATCTTGTACATTGAGAGTTTCAGAATTATGTACAAAACTCTCTAAGACAAGGGAAGAAATGTTTTTCTCAGGAATCTCTGCCTGATCTGGCGTGGTGTCATCGTCTGAGTCGCCAGTGTCCATATCTACTGTGTCGGCATCGCTCCCGTCTCTCGAGTCTGCAGGGTGGTCCTCATCATCTGGTTGGTTCTCCTCCTCGGCTTCAGATTCTTGCGGCTCATGGATCTGCTCGTGCTCCTCTAGTGCCCTCTCCTCTATTCCAGCAGGTGCTTGTGGTGATCTACCGCTCCTGAGACGAATGAAATTAGATAAAAATTCAAGAAACGAGATCTTACCTGCAGTGTCTACCTGATCTGGATGCCTCCTCTTATTGTTCGGATTCATCTGAGGCTAGGTTGGAAGAGTGGTCTTTGGCGCGGTTAACTCGTCTAGACGACGGTTAACCTGCTCCATCTCGGTTTTGTGCGCAATCTGGAGCGTACTCAACATGTCCATGATCTGGTTGAGTGCCTAGGTCTGTGAAGACATCTCTGGTTCGGAGTGGTGGCCCTAGCTTGCTCCTCTCTCCTGCCTTGGCATGTATTGCTTAGAAGTGGAAGGCTGGGAGTATCGTTGTGGTGTAGAGGAAGACTGTTGCGGCTGCTGATACGGATAATTCTGTGAATAGTTAGAAGGATGCTGATATGAATGTGGTCTCTGATGATAAACATTCGGATGAGACTGCTGTGGCGTGAAGCTCTGGCGGTGCTGGAAATTCGAACGTCCATGTTGCGGATGATCGTACGGCTGCTGCTACTGATTCGGTATACTCGGCTGCTGAATCAGAGTATACCAAATCCCGTTGATCTCGAGAGTGGATTGCGGCTCCACCTCCATTTATGCGGTGCTGGTGATTGATGTACGCAAAAATGACCACTCGGATAAAGGTGCTAATCGTTCGTTACGACCCAAGCAATCAAATGCGAACAATCAAGAAAAATAGACCACCACGAGAGATAAAATCAACCAAAAATGCGATAGCGGTCTTGCTATTAATTTAACCTGGTATAGCAACCAGGGTCGATCACAAGGAGCACGGGTTGGCCTCTCGGCCTACGAAGTATTCAAAAAGAGATAAAAGAAAGTAAAAGAAATATTTTTGGTGGTTTTTGAATATTTTATATTTTTTGGATTTTTAATGTGTTAAGAAAATAATAAAAGCTAATAAACTACTCACTTCAACAATTTATTAAATACACTAAAAATCAACCAAAAATTCAAACAAAAATATTTTTATGTGTTTTACAATTTTTAGTGTTTTTGGTGAGATTTTGAGAATTTTCTGATGGTTATTTAATTTTCTGAAAATCAAAAAGTGACTGAAAAGAAAGATACTGTCCATCCGAGCTAAAAGGGCCTAGATAAAATATCTAAAGGCCCCAAATTAGCTGGGAGGTAATTTTCCTGTAAAGAGAGTAAGACAAGGAAAATTTAGGCACCTATTTTATTGTTTTTGGATTTTTAATTGATTTACTAGAATTTTTATAAGATTTTGAGTGTTTTTTAAGTTGTAGAGGTTTTCAATAATGAAAAATAGCCAAAATTGGCTAGAAAATCAAACACAACAAAATAGACAGTGGACAATTTTTTTCTAATTTTTAGACACTATTAATATTTTTTTGTGATTTTTAAAGTAAGACAGTGAAGAAAATAGATGTTTTTGAATTTTTAAAAATATCAAATGAAAACAAAAATGTCCTCAAAAATCCTTGAAAATTTTACACTATGGCAGGAGCCATGTGTCCAATTTTCGTTGGATTTGGAGGTAATTTGCTATTTTATTCAAAAATAAAGAGGGGGCATAGTGCACAGGGACCAAAGTGCAAATATCCAGAAGTCTGGGGGGTCTGGTGCAATTAACCTAGCGAAACACGTGCTACGCGCGTGCCTGGGCACTCAGGGACCCATATGTAAGAAAAATAAGTTCCAAGGGCTTTTTGGTAACAGGTACCAAAAGTCCAGGGACCTATTCGCAAAATACCCAAAAATATCCGCACATGCTCAAATGTATCACGCACAGGGGTATATATGCAAATAAAAACAAACTTTCATTCAATCATTAACAGTCAGAACTACAGGGTAGATAATGTAAAAAGCCCAGAAGATCACGTGTCGATGCACGTGTCAGACCACACACAGGGGCATATCAGTAAATAAATGCAAGCACAAGGGTCTCTATGCAAATATCCCAAAAACTAAACAACTATACTAGGTATTAACAAGACTAAAAGCGAAATAAAATAATAAAGGGGGCCTAAGGGTAAATTACCCTTTATTAACGCGGACCGCAGGATGGACGCCACGTGTGTGATCGAACGGTGGTGGGCGACTGGGGGTCCAACGCTGCGCTCCTGTGGGAAATCGAACGGCAGGGGTGTGGCCACGTGTCTGATCAAGCGGTCGAAAACGTCAGTGGACAAACCCTTCGCTGGACCAACGGCTAGGATCGCCTCTCCAAAGATCTGGCGGTGCAGGAGCCTCCCGAGATGGACGGTCTGGATCAGAACTGGAGGGCTGAGGCGATCGGACGGTGACGGAGGATGCTGGATGAACTGTTCGCCCGCGAGATTCGCCGGCCTCGGGCATGCGCTAGGATCCTCCTAGAAGCACGCTGAAGGTCGGAGAAGGAGCATGGGGTGCTTCCGCGTCTGCCGGTAGGCTCCGATGACCCAACCGGGCTCTGGAGAGCTCCGGCGAGGTCGGCGGAGGTACGCCTCCTGGCTCGATGTCGAAGGACCTCAGATGGCCCTTATTGAACCTGCAAAACAGTCCAGGAGACTCGCGGGTCGAGGGCAAACTGCCTCGACCCGGTTAGGCGGGGTGACGATGAACGATGGGGCGATATGGGCGAGCTCCGGCGAAGGGGGCCCAGCTCCTGTGCGAGCTGGGTTGGATGGGGATATGGAGAAGGTGCGCGGGAAGGAGGCGATGGCTATGGTGAAGCCCGATGATCGATTGGGGGTCGGTAGTGGACGGAATCGGCGAAACACGGCGGAGCGGCGATTTGGGCGTAATGGAAAATCAAAGGAAAAGAAGGGTCTAAGGGACTACCTGGGTGGACGAGGAGACTGGGGATGAGCTGAGGATGCTCTGGGTCTTCGCCTCGAGGAGCGTCTCCCTCCGAGGCTCGAGCTCCAGCTGATGGCGGAGCAACGGCGGCGAAGCTCGCCGGATCAGTGGTCACGCTCCCTCTCCTCGCTTCAACATCACCGGACGCGAGCTGTCACTCTCACGAGCACGCTGGAGCTCACAGGGGGTGGAATCGAATGGCCAAAGATGATCAATGAAGGTGGCGGAGCTCGGCTTTATACGCAGGGATGATCCGGAAAGAAGCGCGCGGGTAGGGAAATCAGGAGCGCGGATCTCGATGCGGTAGCTCCGGCGAGGGTCTCGGGTATGTCGTGAAGGAGTCGGACCCGGGGTTTAGGCGAGAGGGAGTCGGGTCTGCCTGAGAAAAATACGAGAAGGAGAGTCGGGCGTTGCAGACCCGCGAGAGGTGGTCCTGGGGGGGGGGAGTTGACCGAGCGGTCAACATCCCCCAGAGCCAATGGGTGGCGGCCACGTGGCTGGATTTTGAAAGTGAAATTAAACATAGAAAATGGCCGATTTAAAGAAAAATCAAAACATGAAATATTTTTTTTATTTTTTTCTATTTTTTAGTGATTTTTAATTAATTTTTCAAAGTGAAAATAGGGTATATACATAGTAGGGTTATATAGGTATATATACACAACATAGAATTTTGATTTTTTTGATTTTTAATTGTTATTTTTATACAATTTTATTCCCATTTTATATTTTATTTATTTTCATTATAAAATAAGGAATAAAAGGATATTTTATTTTATTTTTATTATTTATATACATATGTGAAATAAATACATATATATATATATACATGGTATATTTACAATATATTTTATGTTTTCAATTTTGTTATTTTTATTTTGTTTTTGTTTTAATTGTTTTTATTTTATTTATTTACACTATATAATATAGGATATTTACAAGAATTTTGGAAATTAATTTTATTTATTTATAAGGCTAAATAAATATAAAAGTGGTTCTATGTATAATGTGAAAGTGGTGTTTTTGTTCTTTTTGATTTTTCTATTTTTATCTTGCTTTTATACTTGTAAATATGTACAAGTATTTACAAACCCATTTGCATCTATTTTGTGAGGAAAATATTTTTATTTTATTTACATAACTATGTACACACATGAGCCCCTATCTCCCCCTACTTTGGCTTTTATGCGGTCAGGCCCATGCTGAGCCCTCCCTTATGTTAGGTTGCTCAATATTTATTCTAAATATTTCCCTCTTTTTCTTTTTTAATCTTTATTCTTTTATTTTTTCACAAAAACATGCTAATTATAAGTTTTTACACAATGCATGCTTTTGGTAATTGTTTGTATTTACACATATCTACATGCATTTGCAAAGGTTTTTGTAGCTAAAATATAAGAATAAAGAGTGATGAATGTTTCTTCACCCCCGTATACTTAACTTTGCTAGTCCCTTAGCAAACACTTATTTGAAAAAGAAGTGAAGAAGAAATAAAGAAAAAGAAAAAGAGAATGTACATGGATCAATGCTGATTATTAAACTTGACTTCATTAAATTAAGGTATGGAGCTCGATCAAATCTTTGGATTATTAATGTGTCGGAACCTTATTTGGACTTATGTCTAAAACTCAACACCCTCTAAGTTCCACTATTCTATAACCAAGACTCCTCAATGCTCCAGATCAGAACAAGTCATCAATCACAAACCCTGAAGACCATGAATCTTTTCTTGTCCTGTAAATGTGAGGTCTAAGCTCTCCACCTCAGAAATGGCAACTTGACAACCCTCGCCAACAAGGTAACTCTATGACCTCAATCTGGCCACTCTTTCCTCGAGGAGCGGGGTATTCCCTTCTAAGTTCAAGTTCAACCGGCTCAAGAAGAGGAGGAAGAAGAGAATGGGTCAAGGCCAGTGTAGCCAAGTACCCTTGGGAGCTTGACCAGTGTAGCCAAGTCTCCCTGCTGCAAGCTACATCAGGTGGATCATGAAACCAAGCTTTGCTTATTGCACTCTATAAACATACTCCGGTGGGATTATCATTTTCTCTCAGACCCACCACTTTTTTGGAGTTATTTTCTTTTTGCACATTTTTTTTCAAGTGCATCTATACAACATATACATGTGCAGCATACGTACAAGGAGTTTTTCCTCTTGAGCCAGTAGACTATCCCTCTTTTGAAGCTTTATTGCAACCCACGGCTCCCGTCGTTAGACCTCATGGCAACCAGACCAAGTTGAGACGCACTTCCTTCACTAAAAGAAGAAGAGATGTTCCGCCTAGAAGTACTACCCTCATATGCTACCCCAAGTCAAGGAAGACTGCCTCCTCACCACCTCATCCGTAGAGAGCTCGGTGCATAGTGCTGGTGTCCAAGTAAAGCCATAATCTATATGAGTCATGTGTTGTTGTTAAGTGCTCTACTTAGGCTCATCGAGATGACATGTGATCATAGCCTAGTGGACTCAAAGAATTAAGTTACCATGGACCTGAAAAGCCTTAAACCTAAGCCCTATAAGGTTCCTCTTAGAAGTTAGGTGGATTAAGATCTTAATCAAGCTCCATTTCTCAATTTGATTCCAGGCTAGTTTAAATGTCAACTATCATCCAGAAAAACTATATACATATGTACAAAAGATGCTATTTACACAAATTTTTACAATCATGCAAAATTTTTGAAAAATGTTTTGAAATCATGTATGAATGATGCATGAAGTGCAAGTTTTGCAAAAAGATATTTACACAAATTTACACAAGATTTTTTTTGCAAACTTTTGATTTTCAAAACATTTTGGAAAAATTTTGTACTATATACATAATTTTGATAAGAAAATATTTACACAAGCTTTACACAAAAGATTTTTGAAATCATTTTTACAAAAATAATTTGTACACTAGCTATTTATGTGCAAATAAAAGAAGTTTATGAACATGAAAATTTTTAATTTTTGAGGTTTTTAGCCATTTTATTTATTAACACACTCACACAAAGTACGAGTTATGGCTAAAGTATATATGAAATATATACAC
The DNA here is from genome assembly GCA_037367405.1 of Ottelia alismoides. Taxonomy (NCBI): domain Eukaryota; kingdom Viridiplantae; phylum Streptophyta; class Magnoliopsida; order Alismatales; family Hydrocharitaceae; genus Ottelia; species Ottelia alismoides. The sequence goes on along the minus strand of JAZKJV010007022.1, from coordinate 93,738 downwards.
ACCCCCTATACTTAGCTCGAACGATGTCCTCAGAGTCAAGAGCGATGAAGAAGACATAACTCGTGCTAGGTATAGGGAAGTGAAAAGAAAGGCTATATACAAAGAAGAATGAATGAAATAGAAAAGTCAAGAGGGTCTCGGGTCTTCCCCCTATACTTAGGATCAAGTAATCCTAAGTATAGCAGGCTGTACACTAAGGGAAAAACTGAGTGGAGAATGTACAGGGTCTACCCCCCCTATACTTAGGGTGAAATATCCCTAAGTATAGGCAGTAAAAACAGGGGTAGACAGAAACAAAAGAAATACCCAAAGGTCTCACATCCCCCCTATACTTAGGGTAAGGTGCACCCTAAGTATAGCATAATCAAAAGATGAAGACAGGGATGTGGGACTAAAGAATGTAATGATATAGACATCTAGATCTATACAAGGCGGAAGAACAGTGAAACTCAGGCGTGAGATGCATTAGATGTGAGTCAAAGACCACATCTCACGCAAAATTAATAGGGGCAAGATCAGCGACCCGCGGCTCATGATCTAGAAATGGTTTGAGCCGCTGGCCGTTCAATCGAAAGGTACTCTCAGAAGACAACTCGGATATATCAATGCTACCGTTGTCATGTACCTTTCTGACCAAGTCGGGTCCCTTCCATTTGCTCTGTAGCTTCCCTGGAAATAAACGAAGCCTCGCATCGAACAGCCATACTCTCTGTCCAATCTCAAAATGCTTGTGGCTGATATGAGAATCATGCCACTCCTTCACTCTCTCCTTATATTGTAGGCTGTTTGAGAAAGCAGTATCTCTAAGCTCTTCCAGGGCGGCTAACTCTGCCCTCCTCTGGTCTCCCATACCATCTGGATCCATAAGAATATCTGTAACTGCCCAAAGTGACTTGTACCTCAGCTCAACAGGTAAATGGCACGGCTTGCCATATACGAGGCGAAAGGGAGATGTGCCCAATGGAGTCTTGAAAGACATCCTATATGCCCATAAGACCGAGTCCAAAAGCTGTGACCAATCCTTTCGGTCAGGGCGGACGACTTTCTGCAATATCGTCTTGATCTCCCTATTCGACACCTTGGCTAGACCATTCGTCTGTGGATGGTAAGGTGTAGCAACACGATGGTCTATACCGAACTCGTTAGCAAGGGCCTTCACCTGGTCGTTGATGAAATGAGACCCCCCATCAGAAATCAAAACTCGTGGAACCCCGAACCGCGTGATGATGTGCTTCCTCAAAAATCTGCAAACTGTCCTCGCATCAGCGGCTCGGACGGGGATAGCCTCAACCCAACGACTAACATAATCCACGGCCAACACAATGTACTCAAATCCCTGACTCTTAGGGAATGGACCCATGAAATCGATGCCCCATGCGTCAAAAACCTCACAGAAGTGAATGGGCTGCATTGGCATCATATCACGCTGTCCACAAGTGCCCATCCTCTGACAGTCAGTACACCTCTTCACGAACTCATCAGATTCCTTGAAGAGGGTAGGCCACCACAAGCCGGATTGTAGCACTTTCTGTGCCGTTCTCCTCCCAGAATGATGTCCTCCTGCCTCAAGCTTGTGGCAGTAAGTGAGGACGCTATGGTGTTCCTCCTGAGGAATACACCGACGCCAGACGCTATCCCCTCCTTCGTGGTAAAGGATGGGATCCTCCCAGTGGTAGGACTTGGCCTTCGCAAGGAAGGTCTCAAGCCTCTGCCTGGGCCAATCTTGTGGGACTTTCCCAACAACGAGAAAGTTCACAATATCGGCATACCACGAGAGTGAGGCGATAGCAAGGATCGCCTCATCTGGGAAGGTATCTCGAATGGGATCAATCTGCTCAGACCCCTCAGGCTGCTCTAAACGGGAGAGGTAATCCGCCACCACATTCTTGACTCCAGGCTTATCCTTGATCTCAATGTCGAACTCCTGGAGTAGAAGGATCCATCTGGTCAATCTGGCCTTGGCATCCTTCTTTGCCATGAGGTACCTGATGGCGGTGTGATCTGTGTACAGGGTCACTCTAGATCCAATGATATAAGATCGAAACTTATCTAGGGCGAACACTACGGCTAGCATCTCCTTCTCTGTGACCGTGTAATTCCGCTGGGCGGAATCCAATGTGCGGCTAGCGTAGTGAATCGCAAATGGAACTCCATCCCTCCTCTGTCCCAGCACTACCCCTACGGCAAAATCGGAGGCATCCGTCATGATCTCGAATGGGAGAGACCAATCAGGCGGCTGGAGGACAGGAGCCTCAATCACACACTGCTGGAGAGTCGCAAAGGACGAAAGACACTTGTCATCGACAAGGAACTCGGTGTCTTTCGTCAAAAGGTCAGTCAACGGCCGGGCAATCCTGCTGAAATCCTGAATAAATCTCCTATAAAATCCAACGTGCCCCAGGAATGACCGTAGCTGCCTCAAATTAGACGGTGGTGCGAGTTTTCTAATGACATCAACCTTGGCTGGATCAACCTCCATGCCCCTGTTGGAGATGATGTGGCCAAGCACCATCCCTTGAGTCACCATGAAGTGACTCTTCTCCCAAGATAGAACCAAATGGTACTCAATACATCGCTGGAGCACTCGGTCTAGGTAGTCAAGACATGAGTCGAATCCATCGCCGTAGACCGAGAAATCGTCCATGAAGACCTCCAAACACTCCCCTACCATGTCCGAAAAGATCGACAGCATGCACCTCTGAAAAGTCGCAGGGGCATTGCATAGCCCAAATGGCATGCGTCGAAAGGCATATGTACCGAAGGGACAGGTAAAGTTGGTCTTCTCCTGATCCTCAGGAGTGATGGCCACCTGGTTGTAGCCCGAGTACCCATCCAGGAAGCAATAATGGCTCTTCCCTGCCAGTCTCTCAATGATCTGGTCAATAAAAGGCAGGGGGAAATGGTCCTTCTTGGTGGCCTGGTTGAGTCTCTTGTAGTCAACACAGACCCTCCAAAAGGTGGGTACTCGTGTAGCAATCTCCTCTCCCGACTCACTGATCACAGTCGTGATGCCCGTCTTCTTGGGCACCACATGCAAGGGGCTGACCCACTTGGAGTCGGAAATGGGATAAATGAAATCTGCACTCCACCATTTTGATATTTCCTTCATCACAACCTCTCTCAGGTTGGGGTTCAGTCGCCGCTGGAACTCACGCGACGGCTTTGCCCCCTCCTCGAGATAGATATGGTGGGAGCACACTGATGGACTAATCCCATGGAGATCTGCTACGCTCCATCCGATTGCCTTGCGGTTCTTTTCAAGAACCCCCATCAAACGGGATTCCTGCTCACCAGTCAGATCGGTGGAGATGATGACTGGGTACATCACAGGTTCGCCCGCAAGGAACCGATACTTCAGCGCAGTAGGGAGCGACTTCAGCTCTGGACAGCTGGGTGCTGGCAAATCTGGCTTCGGAAGAAGATGTGTGAATGCTGCTAAATCTGCCAAATCTGCCTGGGAGAAAGAATACGAACTCTCGCAAACTGGATCTGGAGGAGGCTGCTCAACTGTACTGTCTCTGATCTGCTCTGCCTCTACCTCCTCCTCATCTGTAGGCTCAGGTGGACTTAGGTCTGGCATCTGGTCATCACAATCTGTCCAATCAGACTCTGAATCCGAGGGATCTGCATCAAATAAGGTGGCATCAGTACCACCATCACACACGGTGGCCTCAGCACCACCCTCACTAGAAACCGTGTCGCGGTCAAGAACCGGCTCTGCTGCCTCTGTAGTATCCTAAACCAGGACTGCGCTCTCCAAGCTCTCCTCTGCTGTCATCTATGCATCAGTGGTGTCTGGAAATGAGAGGATGGCCTGTGCTGAAGGGTCTGCCCATGCTGCCTCATCATCTGTGATCACAAAATCACAGTCCTAGTGGATGTCTAACCCGGCATCTGTCAGCTGCTCTGTATCGGTGCTGGCCTCTGAGCATGCTCTCTCTCTGGCTCTGTAGTCCTCGACCGTCTCTATTTGTACACTCTCGCCCTCGACGTGAAAGTATACCTTCCCGCTATCATGATCAGTCACCGCCTTGGCTGTGGCCAAGAACGGACGACCGAGGATGATGGGGGTATCGGCCACTGAATCAGGGATCTCCATGTCCAACACTACGAAGTCCACGGGGAATTTCAGGCCCTGAATAGTGATGATAACGTCTCGCAACAACCTCTTCGGCCTCTTGACAGATCGATCAGCAAACTGAAGGACTGTCCTACTCTGTCTAAGAGTGCCCAACTCGAAGCGGTCGAGAAGGGCTGCCGGAAGGAGGTTGATAGACGATCCGCTATCCAATAGAGTACGGTCGAACCTCTGCTCACTAATCTGGCATCTGACATACGGGGATCCTGAATCTGGTCTCTTGGCCGGCAGACGGTTCTGGATCGCGAAGCACGTGGCTTTCGTCAGCACATGTATCTCTGAATGATGGTTCCTCCTCCTTCTCCTGACTGTGGTCCTATCTCTCAAAGATCGCTGAAGAAGGGGGATGTGCTGCAAAGCCTCCTGAAGAGTCAGCTGTATGTGAAATCTGTCGATCATGCTCTGGCTGAACTCCTCCTGCTCTCTCTTTTTTGGGTCTTTTTCTCTTTTCTTCCCCTTCCCCATCTGAAGGGCTCTAGGGAAGGGGATCACAGGGTCCTTCTCAGATGAAGGACTAGGAAAAGGCCTAGACGGCTCGACGGCCGGATCCACACATACATCAATCACCACAGTGGGACCAGAAGAAACTAAACCTTTTCCTTTATTCAAAACAGTGTTCTGAGATACATCAGCATGAGGAAAAAAAACATCTCTCTCTACAAAAACACCGGTGGTCTCAGTACCACCATGGGCTGGATCTGCTGCTGGACGTCTCGCGGCCTCAGTACCGCGGGCTGGCTCGGCTACTCTGGTGGCATCAGCACCACCTCCTCGAACTGGTGAAGCGGCGGCCTCAGTACCGCCGGTGGAATCAGTATCCTTGGTGGCATCAGTACCACCATCATCATCGTGTGCGGCCTCAGTACTGCTCTCCTCCTCCTCATCTGGCACCCTGGGTGGATCCTCGAGTCGTCGCTCAGATAAGGCGCCGCCTGCTGGTGCTCTACCGCTCCTAAGTGTAACAAAATCAGCATCAAATAGATCCGAAGATATATCATCAAATGGATCACTAGGAGTGGCATGCTCAGTGGAAACTACCTGCTCAGATTTCCTCTTCAGGCTGTTCGGATTCGGCCCTATCTGTGCAGGGATGGCGGCCTTTCCTCTTATCAGGTCCTGCATCTCCTTGCGGAACTCGTCCATCTCCCATCGAAAAGTAGCCTGCTGGTCCGTGAGGATGCGGGCTATGTCGTCCAAGGTGGGGCTCTCCTGGGAGCCCGACGGGTAGCCTCTCTAGTGCTGAGGCTGCTGGAACTGGTGTTGCTGGTGCTGAGAGGGGTAAGAGGAAGGATGCTGCTGTGGGTGCTGCTGGTGAGCCTGCTGCTCACGTCTCCAAGGCTGTCCCCGCTGCTGATAGGGACGAGGAACGAAGGATGACTGCTGGTGTGGCTGGTAGGCTGGGGGCTGCTGCTGCTAGTGATCTCTCTACTGGCCATACTGCCCTCCCTGACCGGATGACTGCTGCTGGGGCTGGGTACCTCCACTCCCCCACCTGAATCCGGGATGGTCTCGTCGGATCCCAGGCTGAGGGCGGTCATACCAAATCCCGTTGACATCCATCAACGGCTCTGCATCGAACTGGGCTGGCGGGAGTACTGCCAGAGGCTGATCCGGCTGGTATACCACCATCTGCAAGTTTGGAGATGGTGGGGACTGGTAAGAGGGCTGCTGCTGCTGGTACGGCTCCGCCTGTACAAGGTGAACCTGTCTAGGCTGCTGAAAGGAGCTGGAGCGCTGGGACGAGCTGCTGCTGCCGCCGGTATCGCCTCGCGACTGAAGACAGGGCTGGGAAGCCGTCTGTGCCTCCTGGAGACACATGAGTTGGGTCTTCATGTCGCTCAGAGTCTATGCCATCTGCTCCATCTGTGTTATGCCCTGGCACTGCTTCTTCTCGATCAGCTCCATGCGGTCGAACTTCTCGCTGATGATACCCATATCCGCAGCGGACGACTCTGCCTGTGCTGCTGCAACTGCGGATGAACTGGATGGACCGGCATCGACCCGTGCTATCCTCTGGTACTGCACGGGTCCTGGCTGCTGCTGGGGTCTGCCCTGTGTATACAACCGGGTCTGGGACAACACCATATAGTTCTCGGCCATCTCCTCGAAGATGGCCCAGACCTGGTCGTGATCCTTGGCGAAATATGACCCGCCACAAGAAGCATTCACCAAGCCCTGGAGCTCTGATGTCAGCCCGCTGAAGAAGCTCTGCACAAGGTTTGGCTTCGAGATATCATGGTGCGGGCATCGGTCTGTGAGCTCTCGGAACCTCTCCCATGCCTCATGGAATTGCTCGTTGGGGAGCATGGAGAAGTTGTTGATCAAGGCCCTCGCTGCATTGGTCCGCCCGAGTGGATAGTACTTGTTCAAGTACTCGGTGCGGAGCTGCTCCCAGGTGTAAACAAACTTCCCCAAATGCTTCAGCCAGGTGGCTGCTCTGTCTGCTAGGGAGAAGGGGAAGGCGATCATCCGAATCGTATCCTGGTCCACATGGCGGTCGTGGACAGTACTGCAGATCATCAAGAACTCCTGGAGGTGGAGATGGGGCTCCTCGGTGGCAAGTCCGTGAAAACGGGGAAGCATCTGCAGGGTGTTCGGGGGGAACTTAAAGTCCCCCACGATAGCAGGTACCACCACCCAATGATGCATCAGTGTAGATCCGGGATTGTGCAACTCCCGCATCGGTCTTGGTGGTCCTCCTGCCACGGCGGCTGCCGCTGCGGCGGCTGCGGCTGCTGCTGCTGCTGCGGCTGCTGCGGCTCGTGCCTCTGTATCTGGTCCGTCCTCAGGCTTGCTCTGATCTCTCTCTGCTCTGAGTCGCTCCAACTCTCTCCTCATCTCAATCATGAAAGCTCCCTGATCCCTCAGCTGCTTCTACACTGTCTCTAACGAGGCGATCATGGTGGAGTTGATCGCTCCCTGGTCCATCATGATGTGCTCTGTCCTGGAGCGGTCCTCTGAACTACCGGCCATGACGTCTGCAAAATCAAATGAGCCATACTCAGGTGCTGTCAAATCAGTTATTCTCTCCTCTGGCTCATATCTCTCAGAACCGAAAGAAAGGGGGTCGAGGGGGAACAGGGCGGAATCATACTCGGGCTCGGAGAACTGGTCTCGGCTCTCGCGGGCCAACCTAGATGATTGGGTAGACGTGCCCGAAAGCGGTGCAGCCAGAGGCTGTCTAAGAGAGCGTCTACCCATCATCGTGATCTGGTCGAGTAGGGCGGATGAGATCTAGAAAAACTATGATCAAAATGCAAACCCCCGGTTCACCAACGCAACGCGAGCTGAAGACCATAAAAGCTCGGTCAAATTATCTTGTCAATTTTTATTAGGTGAACACACAAGATATCAGAGCGCTTACGTGACCTGTTAGGATACCCGATACTACTCCAACCGACTGGCCCGCACGGAAGAGTCGGTAGTCAGCTGGAAATAGCACCGGAGGGCTCTACCTAGGGTGCGGGTCACTCTCTCGCGCAAGCAAACCAAACAATGAGGGGTTGCTCTCCCCAAGACAAATTTTTAGGTGAAGTGTCTTTTAGGGTCAATAGTTTTAACCAGTCCCAATTTTATGGTTTTTCTTTTTAATATTTTTCAAATAAAAACAAAGGCCTAACGAATTTTTCGGTTCTCCTGGTTATTTAATCCAAAAACAGGGGGGAGAAGACGAAAAAGTCGATGCACGATAAATCAATGATGCATGCAAAGTCAGAAAGGCGTACCTGTCTCCAGCACTCTACATGCAATTCGCGCATAAATGTAAAGACAGGAAATAAACTACCTAAATGATGCAGCGATGAAAACCGAGTCCTAGATGAGCAATTCTACTCGCATAACCGTCTAACTGGTCACCGACCTCCAAGCCAAAGGGTCCGGTCTTGGCCCACCCCTCCTCTGCCCGACAAATTGGGGGTAGGAAAAAGTGCTTTACGGGGCAGGCTGCGGCACGTAGGCTACGAAGGAGATGAGTCAGTGATTTTTATTAATTGATTATTAGTAGGTCCAATTAAGCGCACTATAGGAACATGCAGATAATTAAGTGTGGGGACCCTACTAATTACGGCACAAGCAAGTATAAAATCCTAAATCTAGGGGCTCGATAAAAACCGCGTAAACACCGGAAAAGGCAGCTAAAAAGATAAGAAAACAAAACCGCGAAAAAGCCGCAAAAATCCTAAGGGTCCCCCGAGCACACCGGTGCTCGGCGAAACAAACCCGCTAAGCCAATCAAGTCCAAAGTTCAGTCTCTGAGTACCTGTATTACTACAATAATGATCAAATAAAATAAAAATAAAACCTCTCCCACTCAACTCTCTCTCGCTCTCTCCTACGGCTCCGTAAAGAAAGGAGCCGCCTCTGAGTCTCGCGGTTGCGTCGGCTTCTCGAGATCGGTCGCCTCGGTCCTCGGGCCCTCGCAAGAAAGAAGACAAGTGGTCAGACCAAATAAAAATAATCAAATAATAAATATAAAATAAATGAAAGGAAAATGAGGGTATATATGCAAAAATGCAAAATAAAATAAACAAACAAAAATCAAACAAAAACAAAAATAAAAGAAAAGAAAATAAAACAAAATAAAACAAAAATAAAATATAAACAAAAAGCCGCGAAAAAGCCGCGAGCTCTGAAAGAGCTGCGAAAGTCGTGAAAACAAAAACGAGAATAAAATGAAAACTACTAAGCCGTGCTCCCCGGCAACGGCGCCATTCTGATGTACGCAAAAATGACCACTCGGATAAAGGTGCTAATCGGTCGTTGCGACCCAAGCAATCAAATGCGAACAATCAAGAAAAATAGACCACCACGAGAGATAAAATCAACCAAAAATGCGATAGCGGTCTTGCTATTAATTTAACCTAGTATAGCGACCAGGGTCGATCACAAGGAGCACGGGTTGGCCTCTCGGCCTACGAAGTAGTCAAAAAGAGATAAAAGAAAGTAAAAGAAATATTTTTGGTGGTTTTTGAATATTTTATATTTTTTGGATTTTTAATGTGTTAAGAAAATAATAAAAGCTAATAAACTACTCACTTCAACAATTTATTAAATACACTAAAAATCAACCAAAAATTCAAACAAAAATAATTTTATGTGTTTTACAATTTTTAGTGTTTTTGGTGAATTTTTGAGAATTTTCTGATGGTTATTTAATTTTCTGAAAATCAAAAAGTGACTGAAAAGAAAGATATTGTCCAGCCGAGCTAAAAGGGCCTAGATAAAATACCTAAAGGCCCCAAATTAGTTGGGAGGTAATTGTCCTGTAAAGAGAGTAAGACAAGGAAAATTTAGGCACCTATTTTATTGTTTTTAGATTTTTAATTGATTTACTAGAATTTTTATAAGATTTTGAGTGTTTTTTAATCTTTAGAGGTTTTCAGTAATGAAAAATAGCCAAAATTGGCTAGAAAATCAAACACAACAAAATAGACAGTGACAATTTTTGTGTAATTTTTAGACACTATTTAATATTTTTTTTGTGATTTTTAAAGTTAGACAGTGAAGAAAATAGATGTTTTTAAATTTTTAAAAATATCAAATGAAAACAAAAATGTCTTCAAAAATCCTCGAAAAGTTTACACTGTGGCAGGAGCCATGTGTCCAATTTTCGTTGGATTTGGAGGTAATTTGCTATTTTATTAAAAAATAAAGATGGGGCACAATGCACAGGGACCAAAGTGCAAATACCCGGAAGTCTGGGGGGTCTGGTGCAATTAACCCAGCGAAACAAGTGTTACGCACGTGCCAGTGGCACTCAGGGACCCATATGTAAGAAAAATAAGTTCCAAGGGCTTTTTGGTAACAGGTACCAAAAGTCCAGGGACCTATTCGCAAAATACCCAAAAATATCCGCACATGCTCAAATGTATCACGCACAGGGGTATATATGCAAATAAAAGCAAACTTTCATTCAATCATTAACAGTCAGAACTACAGGGTAGATAATGTAAAAAGCCCAGAAGATCACGTGTCGATGCACGTGTCAGACCACACACAGGGGCATATCAGTAAATAAATGCAAGCACAAGGGTCTCTATGCAAATATCCCAAAAACTAAACTACTATACTAGGTATTTACAAGACTAAAAGCGAAATAAAATAACAAAGGGGGCCTAAGGGTAAATTACCCTTTATTAACGCGGACCGCAGGATGGACGCCACGTGTGTGATCGAACGGTGGTGGGCGACTGGGGGTCCAATGCTGCGCTCCTGTGGGAAATCCAACGGCAGGGGTGTGGCCACATGTCTGATCAAGCGGTCGAGGATGTCAGTGGCCAAACCCTTCGCTGGACCAACGGCTAGGATCGCCTCTCCAAAGATCTGGCGGTGCAGGAGCCTCCTGAGATGGATGGTCTGGATCAGAACTGGAGGGCTGAGGCGATCGGACGGCGACGGAGGATGCTGGATGAACTGTTCGCCGGCGAGATTCGCCGGCCTCGGGCATGCGCTAGGATCCTCCTGGAAGTACGCTGAAGGTCGGAGAAGGAGCGTGGGGTGCTTCCGCGTCTGCCGGTAGGCTCCGATGACCCAACCGGGCTCTGGAGAGCTCTGGTGAGGTCGGTGGAGGTACGCCTCCTGGCTCGATGTCGAAGGACCTCAGATGCCCTTATTGAACCTGCAAAACAGTCCAGGAGACTCGCGGGTCGAGGGCAAACTGCCTCGACCCGGTTAGGCGGGGTGACGAGGAACGATGGGGCGATATGGGCGAGCTCCGGTGAAGGGGGGACGGTGGAGCTCGAACCCCAGCTCTTGTGCGAGCTGGGTTGGATGGGGATATGGAGAAGGTGCGCGGGAAGGAGGCGATGGCTATGGTGAAGCCCGATGATCGATTGGGGGTCGGTAGTAGACAGAATCGGCGAAACACGGCGGAGCGGCGATTTGGGCGTAATGGAAAATCAAAGGAAAAGAAGGGTCTAAGGGACTACCTAAGTGGACAAGGAGACTGGGGATGAGCTGAGGATGCTCTGGGTCTTCGCCTCGAGGACCGTCTCCCTCCGAGGCTCGAGCTCCAGCTGGTGGCGGAGCAACGGCGGTGAAGCTCGCCGGATCAGTGGTCACGCTCCCTCTCCTCGCTTCAACAGCACCGGACGCGAGCTGTCACTCTTACGAGCACGCTGGAGCTCACAGGGGGTGGAATCGAATGGCCAAAGATGATCAATGAAGGTGGCGGAGCTCGGCTTTATACGCAGGGATGATCCGGAAAGAAGCGCGCGGGTAGGGAAATCAGGAGCGCGGATCTCGATGCGGTAGCTCCGGCGAGGGTCTCGGGTATGTCGTGAAGGAGTCGGACCCGGGGTTTAGGCGAGAGGGAGTCGGGTCTGCCTGGGAAAAATCCGAGAAGGAGAGTCGGGCGTTGCAGACCCGCGAGAGGTGGTCCTGGGGGGGGGAGTTGACCGGGCGGTCAACATCCCCCAGAGCCAATGGGTGGCGGCCACGTGGCTGGATTTTGAAAGTGAAATTAAACATAGAAAATGGCCGATTTAAAGAAAAATCAAAACATGAAATATTTTTTTTATTTTTTTCTATTTTTTAGTGATTTTTAATTAATTTTTCAAAGTGAAAATAGGGTATATACATAGTAGGGTTATATAGGTATATATACACTACATAGAATTTTGATTTTTTTGATTTTTAATTGTTATTTCTATACAATTTTATTCCTATTTTATATTTTATTTATTTTCATTATAAAATAAGGAATAAAAGGATATTTTTATTTTATTTTTATTATTTATATACATATGTGAAATAAATACATATATATATATATATTTATATACATGGTATATTTACAATATATTTTTATGTTTTTAATTTTGTTATTTTTATTTTGTTTTTGTTTTAATTGTTTTTATTTTATTTATTTACACTATATAATATAGGATATTTACAAGAATTTTGAAAATTAATTTTATTTATTTATAAGGCTAAATAAATATAAAAGTGGTTCTATGTATAATGTGAAAGTGGTGTTTTTGTTCTTTTTGATTTTTCTATTTTTATCTTGCTTTTATACTTGTAAATATGTACAAGTATTTACAAACCCATTTGCATCTATTTTTGTGAGGAAAATATTTTTATTTTATTTACATAACTATGTACACACATGAGCCCCTATCTCCCCCTACTTTGGCTTTTATGCGGTCAGGCCCATGCTGAGCCCTCCCTTGGGTTAGGTTGCTCAATATTTATTCTATATATTTCCCTCTTTTTCTTTTTTAATCTTTATTCTTTTATTTTTGCACAAAAACATGCTAATTATAAGTTTTTACACAATGCATGCTTTTGGTAATTGTTTGTATTCACACATATCTACATGCATTTGCAAAGGTTTTTGTAGCTAAAATATAAGAATAAAGAGTGATGAATGAGTATTCATCAGTGATCTGGACGGGATTGGTGTGAGACTGATCCTCAGGCTAATCAAGCTACGGAGTCTCTGGCTCGCTCTGTACAAAGTGGGTCGGACGGGTGGGCAGAGCGGGTAAGATCCTCTGTGGTGGTTGTGTGGTCGAAGAAGACTGGCTCTGCTGGTACTGGAGCTGAAGGTCAGACACCTTCTTCGACAGGTCACTCAGCTGCTGAGGTAGAGATGAGAGTTTCACCAACTCTCGCAGCGGTTGTAAGTCTTTCACTTGCTTTTGAATCACATCCACCAACGTTAGCTTCTCGCTAATGTATCCCGTGTTGGTGTTGGATTCGGAATCTGAGATGTTAGCCACCTTATGGTGATCGCGGTGATGTGGTGGCTGCGGGGCTTTCTAAAATGCCCGAGTAGAGTCCACGACTCGAGTTCTCGGCCATCCCTTCGAAGATGGCCCAGACTGACTCGGCATCCTTGTTCAAGTAGTTGCCGCCACATGCGGCACTGACGAGCCCCTGTATGTCCGGCTGGAGTCCTCAAAAATAGTTCTAAACTAGCACCTTCATCGGGATCTCATGATGCAGGCATCTCTCTGTAAGGTCCTTGAATCTATCCCATGCGTCATGGAGAGATTCATGCGGAAGTTGCGTGAAGTTGGAGATCTGGCTCCTCATCACGTTCGTCCTTCCTAGAGGAAAATATTTACGCAGGAAAGTGGACTTCAGATCGTCCCATGTAGAAATTTCCCTCCCCAGATGACTCAGCCAGTAAAGAGCCTTATCGGCTTGGGCAAAGGGAAAGGCCTTGAGGCGTACAGCCTCCTGCGTAACTCCAGGGTAGCAAGTCGTACCGCAAATCATCTCAAATTGTTGTAAGAAGGTAAACGGCTCCTCTACGTCATTCCCATAGTACTTGGGAAGCAAAGAAATGAAGGACGGTCTCAGCTCGTATGGCCCTTGATTCGGCGGTAGCTGAATCCAATGGTGGAGCATTCTAGCGCCCGGGTCATACTCATCTCGTAAAGTCGCGGGAACCGCAGGCGGTAACTGGTTCCCGACCCCTGCTCGCAGCGTGGCTATTTCAGCCGTGGTTCATTCTGAACTCTAAACGGTTCTCGGATCTGTAGATTCATCTACTGAAGTGTATCGAGAATACCTGTAGTAACATTTGTGGGTGGATCCTGTCTTCCTTCCTGATGTTCCCCAGCTGGTGGCCTCTCGCCTGCTGTTGGTCCTTTGCCGCGAGCCATCTGATCGTCTGTGAAATAGAAACTCTCGTAAGAACTCAGCGAAAAATTGGCTGGAGATCAAGATTTATTAAGGCAAGGGTCTGCCTCAATATTCTGGCCAGGAGGAGAGGGAGTCTGGGTCTGACTCTCCTCGAGATCTGATGGGACCAGCTCAGGAAGAGGGTCATCCCGAGCCTGTGAAGAAGTACGCTCGACAGTGGACGGTTGAAAGCTCACGGAGTCTTAGTAGAAAAGCCATCGAGACGTCATCTTCGATGTCAAGAGATTTGATCGGGAGAGCACGATGTACGATTCAAACGAGAAGAAAAATGCAAAAGCTACGGAAACTCACGCCCCGCAAGCAAACACAAAGCAAACCCCGTGTTCACCAACTCAACCCGATGAAGACCGTAAGAGTTCGGTCTTTTATCTTGTCAGTTTTAGGGTTGTAATTAGCAAACAAGTATCGCGGTTATCATGAGCTGAGCGAGCTGATAGGTGCCCGATGGTTTCTCTGAAACACTGGCTCGAGTCCTTACAGAAGATCACTCACACTCAGCCAGTATGGGAATCAGTACGGACCGTTTCCGGCTACCCGTGTTACTTGAGGACGGAGCCTTGCGTAGTGTCCTCTAAACCTCCCACTCTGCTAAGTAAACCCGGACCGTTTCCGGCTACCCGAGAATACCCACTGAGGAACAGTGATCAGGTGTATGAACTAAGTAGTATTTTGCGGGAAATACGGGGTATGGGCTCTAACCTTATGGGTCGGCTCTCGCTCGTGCACTCTGAGAAGTTGTGCGGGGGTTACTCTCCCAAAATAAATGAATCATTACGGTTTTTAGGTCAGATATTTTAGCAGTCCCGATTTTATTTTACGGTTTTGTAATTTTTTTTGGATTTTTTCAAACAAACGTCTACCGATTTTTTTTCTTTTTATAAAAGCCCTAAATTCATGCACCTAGGTTGCGAGTCCTAAAACTAACTACGTAGGCACAATCAGATAGATAAAAAAACCTAAGCAAACATCTAAAAAGCTCTGGAAAACCGATAAGGCGAGAAAAACAGCGGTGGGTGCTCTGATCCCCCGAATACACGGTATTCGGCGAATCGGACCCCGAAAAAGAATGGGGGGCTTGTTTATTATCTTTTATAGTTTATCTCCCATTCTCTCTCTTTTACAAAAATTACACTAACTAAATCTGCCCTCTGCAGCCGACTCGTGAAGAAGAAGCCGGCCTCTGCTCTTTCAACTAATTCGGCTTTCTGAGAAGCCGGCTGATCCTGCAGGCCCTGCAAAAATTTGTTAGCGGAGAAAACCGAGAGATGAGTCGAGAAAACCGTAAGAAAAGCCGAAAGAAAAACTACGAAAACAAAACAAGAAGACTATCGAGAAAAAGCCATACAAAAAAGCCGCACGAAAAACAATGAAAAACCAAACAAAAAGAAGAAAGAAAATAAAATCACGAAAATTCAAAAAAGATCAAAATATTCTAACGCCTCCCCGACAATGGCGCCATTTTAATAAGTCTAAAATCAGATCGCGACTTTTTATAGAATAAAGATGTCGGTGTAGAAAAAGCCGCAAAAAGATCTCGGTCTATCAAACAAATTCGGTTTTTGTAAGAAAACCTACACTAATTATTTATCCAGGTGCGTGTGCCTGGGTCGAACTCAAGGAGGCAGAATAGAAGACTTTGATTTTTTTTAAGGAAATATTTTTGCAATTTTATTTTATCTCTTCTTAAAGTGATCAGAGTAAAGAAACACTTTTTATTTAATTTTTATTTTTTATTTTTTTTTGATTTTAATCTTTTCAAATTTTTATTTAAATTTCAAAAGGGATATTTTTCAAAAAAGATTTATTTATTATATAATAGGTGGAATATAGGTAGGTGATACAATATAATAGGTAGAAATCCGAGCAACGGGCTCGAACTACACACGAAAACGAAACAAAACAAATGTGGTTTTCGAAGAATTAAAACTCGATAAAAACACAATAAAATCAAACGAAAATTCAATGATAGCGTGCGGAGGTAGTTATGTAACTACCCCAAGAAAATCTTCGAAACATAAGGTCGAAAATAGGTCCAAATATCCCCTACATCCCAGGGGTATAAACGCAAGAAAACTATTAAAATTATTCTGCAAATAGGTCCTCGCAGGGACTGTTTTGAAAGAAAAATAAAAGTTTTTACATTTAGGTCCTTACGAAGGGACCTAAATGAATTTCTGGAAACTTGAGGAGCGGGATTCAATTATGGAATCTCTCTGGTTTTATGAAGTAATTTTTCCATCGTTTCAGAACTGACGGCTGCGATTATATCGTTCAGGCGCTGATCCGACGTTCCGACTCGCGACACGTGGCGTGAACCTGTACGTTCTGGAGTTCTTGAGTTCGTTACGTAGCTGACGACGGCGGTCTCTTCTCCGACTTTTCACGATCAAACGACGACGACTTTGGCTCTCCGGCGGGGCCAGAGGGGTGGCTCCTCCACCCCTCGAGCTCGCCCGCGGTAGATGGCGATCGGCGGCGATTCCAAGCAGCGGTGGAGACTCGAGGAAGATGGTGATCCTCTCTGCTATGTTCTGATGAAGGCTTGTTGAGCCCCTTTTGAATCGCGATTTCGATGATGATTTGAGCTTCCAGATGTGTGTATTTGGCTACTTATTGAAGATAAACCTGCAAATGAGAGATTTATTTGCTCGATTCACGAAGAATCAGCTTAAGGGTGATAGATTTGCAAGCTCAAAACATGGAGAAAAATGGAGTTTCCAGAATTATTGTGTGAAATATATGAGAATGATGATGAAACATGTCGCGAATCGAAGTGGATTTGAAATGATTGGAAAGGGATTTTGGACTAGCAATTTAGCTAATGGATTAAGCGGACTAATCACGCGATCAGCCACGCTAATCGTGGTGCGGTGATCGAGAAAGAAATTCGAGAAATGGAGGAATAGGTCTGGGGAAGTACAAGGTATATTACCTGGAGAGAGTGCTCGACGGGCGAACTTGACTGGAGCGTGACGCGGCGCTGTGGCGGTGATGCAAGGTAGCGAACCACCTTGGAAACTCCTCCGAAGATCCTTCTTCCACGCGGGGTAGTTTGAAGGCGTTGTCACCACCAATGCGAGGCTGAGCAAGGCTTGGAAGGTAGGGGATCGGCCACTGGATCTTAGGTGCTTCAGGTTGTTGGAGAGTTAGTTCGTGAATGACGAACTTTGGGGCTTTATATAGAGCAATGGCGTGGGCTCCAAGGATGATCTAAGGGTAGGCGATGGAGGTGTTTGTTAGAGGAGTAGATCTGGCGGTTTGGATCGCTTGAAGGTGTGAAGATATGAGCGGGAAAATTAGGTGAAATCAGCCGTCTAGAACAGAATAGCGTCTGGCCTTCTTGGAGCAGATGAATCAGGTGCTGACACGTGCCAGCACCTGGTTGGCCAGATGCGAAAAATGGCTTATAAATTCATTAATAAATAATAAATAAGCTTAATTTAAATAGGTATAAATACAAGAAATGTAAATAATTAACTAATCTTAATTATGGAATAAATACTTTTGATAAATAATAAATATTATTCAAAATATAAATATTATATTAATAAATATGTATATATAAATAGGTTTTAGATTTTTAATTTAATAATTAATTAAAAATTAATTTTATATTTTCTTAGATTTAGAATAATAAATTAGGTTTGTGTGAATTTTTATAGATTTTAATAAATTAATTTACATATTTTAATAAATAAGGGTATAAGCTATATAGTTCATTTATACCTATAATTTAGGGTTTTCTATTTTATTAAATAGAAAAATCTCCAAAAATTATGAAATAAATTAGGGTTAAATTAAAAGATCATGAAAATATTTAAAAATTATAAAATTAAGAAAACTATAAATAATGTGTGTTATATAAAATAAATAGCCCAGAAACCCTGTTGTCTTTTGGTCCCAAAATCGACTTTTTGCAAACGGACTCCGAATTCGATGAGACCACCTTTATTAATTAGAGAATATTATTTTATGAACTTTAAAGGTGAGTAGAGTGAAATTGGAGTTCGTATGAAGAAGTTATGATGTTCGGAAGTTGAGATTTTGATAATTTATAGGCTGGGTTTCTTGGCATATATACTGGGTAATATTTTTAACTTATTTTTATATACATTTTTAGAAATAATTAGGAAAAGAGTTTGGTGAAAAATATATATATATATGAATTAATTAAAAATCTTTGAAGTTTTATATTTATTTTATAAATAGTAGAATGTATATGGTGTGTGACTTAATTTATTTTTTAGATTTTCTTTCCTTATCCCCCCCTACTTTTTGGTTTGTCGACCAATCCATGCTGACTTGGTCTCGGGGGTTAGACTATAAATATACCTTGTAGTTATATTTATATTTTAAGTCTTATTGTACACATATACATATATTCAATCTGCCTTTGTTCTTTTCTTGTTCTTTTGTTATTTACATGGTTTTGATGGTTAAAAGTGAATAATTATACATGAATGAGGATTTGATAAAAGATGAGAATTAATGAATATTTATATGCATTTGTTAAGGGTTTTAAGACAAAATGCGACAGAAAAGTTAATGAATCATGGATTCATCACCCTGCTACTGAGATGAAACAGAATCCATACAAACATCACCAGGCATCGCATATAGACTCGAAGATAAAGAACCCTTTCCTCTTTTATTTTTTTCGGAGTTTTCTATATAGTCTTGAGATACAAAAACTGAAGGAAATGCAATAGAAATAGAAGATGTGGCCTCAGTACCACCCACGACATCACGAACTGCGGCATCAGCACCGCTCTCTGGCTCAGCATCTAAATGACTGGTGGCATCATCACCACCTCCTGCATATGGTAAAGTGATGACCTTAGTGTTGTCGGCTGGATCAACATCCTTGGTGGCATCATCACCACCGTCATCATCCTCATCATGAGCAGCATCAGCACCGCTATCCTCCTCGTCCGATGCTCATGCATCCTCGTGGTGTCGTCACTCAGACGAGGCACCGCCGGTTGGCATCCTACTGCGCCTAAGTGTAACAAAGTCAGCATCAAATGTATATATAGTAATATCACCCAATGAGTCACTAGGAGTGGTAACCTCTGTAAACTGTACCTGCTCAGACATCCTCTTCAGGTTGTTCGGGTTCAGCTCTATCTGAGCGGGTATGGCGGCCTTACCCTTGATGATCTCCCTCATCTCCTGGAGGAACTCGTCCATCTCCCGCCTAAAAGTGGCATGCTGCTTAGAAAGAAGGCAGGCTAGGTCATCAAGTGCTGGGTTGTCATAGGTTGGCCTATGAGAACCGGACGGGTTGCCTCTCTGGAAGTGAGGTTGCTGCTGGGAAGGATGAGGGGGATATTGCTGAGAGAACTGTTGAGGCCGCTGTTGGTGCTGCCTCCACGGTTGTCCCTGCTAGTAGGGATGAGGAACCTGATGGTAATGCTATTGTGGTTGTGGCTGGTGTGGGAACTGGGGCTGTTGCTGCTGGCTATACTGCCCACCCTGAATTGGAGGCTGCTGCTGGAATGAGGCACCTCCGGTTGACCATCGAAATCCGAGATGGTCTCGACGGATCCCGAACTGCGGTCGATTGTATCAAATCCCGTTGACTTCCATCAACGGTTGCTGCTCATATGGGGGTGGGGGAAGGACTGCCAGGGGATAATCCTGCTGGTACACCACCATCTCCTCCTCCTAGCTCTAGTATGTCTCACCACCGGCTCTGTTCGGCTCTCCTCTGTCTGCTCGCATCTGAGCCATCTCCCTGCGTATATCCGCCATGAAAGCTCCCTGATCCTGGATTTATCGCTGCATAGTCTCCAAGGAAGCTAACAGGGTGTTGTTGATGGCACCCTGATCAAGAACATATGTGTGAGTCTGGGCGGGTCCATCTATGTGCTCCTCGCTGCTGGCTATGGTCTCTACAAAGTCAAAAGACCCTAACTTAGGTGTCGTCAAATGTATAAATATCAGCTACGGTCTCTGCTCTAGCACCTCGGGATTAGAAGAAGGGTGGTCAAGGGGGAACAGGGCGGAGTCAAACTCGGGTTTGGAGAGTGGGTCTGGACTATCGCGGACCAACCTAAATGAATGGGGTGGAGTGCTCGAAAGAGGTGCAACCAAAGGCTGCCTAAGGGACCTCCGGTCCATCATCGTGATGTAGAGAGTAAGGCGGATGGGATCTGGAAACAAACAAGATCGGGAAAACAAACCCCCAATTCACCTACTCAACACCGAGCTGATGACCGTAAAAGTTTGGTCTTTTATCTTGTTGATTTTATTAGGTGATAATTCAGTCTATCGGAGCGATTTAATGAGCTGGTATGAACCCGAGCTCTCAAGAGATTGGCCCAATCCTGAAGCTAGATCTTTCCTAGCCAGTACAAGTTGCGGACCATTTACCGGCTATCCGATCAACTCGCTCTGCAAAGGATATCACGACCTACTTTACCGGAAACCGGAGCGAACCTCACTGGAGAACGACTAACCTCGAAATCAGTAGTTTGAAGAAAGGTCATGCATGGCTCTATCCTAGTGTGTGGGTCACTCTCTCGCTCATCCAAACCAAACAAGGAGGGGATTGCTCTCCCAAGACAGATTTTTCAGTGAGTGTATTTTATGGTAAAGTATGTTTAGCAGTCCCAATTTTATGGTTTTCCTTTTTATGTATTTTTCAATAATCAAACAATATCTAACAAAATTTTTGATCTTCTAATTATTTTAAGTCCAAAAATAGGGGGAGAAGTCGAAAAAGTTGATGCGCGGTCAAACACAATTATGCATGCAAAGTCAGAAATACGTACCTGTCGCCAGCACTCTACATGTAGGGTGATTCACGCATAAAATGAAAGATAGAATTTAAACTACATATATGATGCATGAAG
The DNA here is from genome assembly GCA_037367405.1 of Ottelia alismoides. Lineage (NCBI taxonomy): Eukaryota > Viridiplantae > Streptophyta > Magnoliopsida > Alismatales > Hydrocharitaceae > Ottelia > Ottelia alismoides. Next base: position 73,089 of record JAZKJV010007022.1, on the reverse strand, counting down.
AAAGCGGCCTTAGAAGAAAATTTTTCTACATACAAAGAACAGTAGCTAATAGGTCAACTAGAGAGGTCGGAGTCTAGTCTCTGATGCCGATCGGTGTCCACCACAATGGATCCTGCCAGCGCTGTATATGGCCTCTAGCGGCACGTGACCTCTCAAGTGAATAAATTAGCTTTTTCTTTGTGATTTAATTAATTAAGTCCACTTAACGATCTATAGGTGCATGCAGATAATTAGGACTGGGACCTTAATTAATTATGTCACAATCAGATATAAAATCCTAAGTCTAGGGACCAAATTCTTCGAGAGTCAAAATAAAAGAAAATTCAAAAAAAAAACAAAACTGATGAGAAACCGCGGTGAGGTCCCCCGAGCACACCGGTGCTCGGCAAAACAGACTCCGATAAATGTCAAGTGTCCAAGAGTCTCTGAGTCCTATATTATTATAATAATAAAATATAAATAAAATAAAATGTTAGAAACCCTCCAAGGTCCTCATAAACTTTGCTCCTCTTCTCCCAAAACAAAAACAAAAAACTGACTACTAAGTCGTGCTCCCAACAACGGACCATTCTGATGGAGCGCTCGAGCGACAGAGGCTAAGTATCAGATAAGGTCGTTGCAACCTCAATCACCAGAGATGAACTCAACAAGAAAAATCAGACCACCCATCAGAGCAAACAAGCATAGAAATAAAGGCAAGTGGTCTTGCTATTTATTTAACATGGTGTAGCCTCCAGGGTCGAACACAAGGAGCACGGGAAAGTCCTACGAAGTAGTCCAAAAATCAAAGAAATAAATGTATTTTTGGTGGTTTTTAATTTTTAATTTTTTTAAATACTTTTCTAATGAGAAAAATGAGTAAGCAAACAAACGTAAGCACACTGCAACAATTTTTATTAAGGTCTAAAAAGCTCAAAAATTCAAAATAAAATTATTTTTGTGTTTTTAAAATATTTAAGTGTTTTAGGGTTTTTTTCTAGTTTTTATATAATTTTCTAAAAATAAAATAAAGGCAAAACTAATAAATAGTGTACAGCCTGAATAGAATGGTAATTTTAAAATAACTAAAGTACCTCTAAATTCTTGGAAGCAATTTTATTCAAAGAATAAAATAAAATCTAACTACATAAATTAAAAACACATTTTTTTTTTATCTAATTTTTAGTGATTTTTATAAAGTTTTTAGTCTTTTGTGATTTTTAGGTGTTTTATAAAAGATAATGAAATGAAAATGCACCAAAAATTAAAACAATACAAAACAAGCACACAAGAATTTTTTTAGAATTTTGAAAGTATTTCTCTATTTTTTATGAGTTTTCTAAATTAGATAGAAGCCATTTTTAGAGTTTTTGATTTTTAAAAAATAACAAATAAACTCAAAATGCGTCACAAAAATTAGCAAAAATATTACACAATAGCATGAGCTACTGGTAATATTTTGGGAATTTTTGGAGTAGTTTTGATACTTATTTAGTTAAAAACTAGACACACTGGTTGTAGGGACTTAAATGCAATTATTTTAAGTTTCTGGGTTAAACAATAACGAGCACTAAAAGTCCAGGGTCAAATCTGCAATTTTTCCAATTAAATCCAGCACATGCATCAATTCCACATTCACAGGGGCATAAATGCAGTTTTAGAAAACATTCATTCAAATGTTAACGTCTAAAAAGTCCAGGACTACACTGCAAAAGCACCAATGTTCATGTGATAACACACGTGCCTCCAGATAGGGAGGACTAAATAGCAAATATCAGAAACTACAGGGACTGGAATGCAAATAAATTCAACTACACTTTTATTTTACAGACTAAATGATAAACATAAACAAAAGCAGGGTAAAAAGGGAAATATACCCTTGCAACACGTGAGGCACGCGTGGAGGGGGGCACGTGACGGTCGCTGATGAAGACTTGGACGTGCGGCTCTGATGGACGTCAGGTGTCAGATCTTACGGTCCAGACCTGGTCGGGGACGTGGGGCGCAAGTGGCCGTCAGATCTGACAACCGACGGCCTGAATCCTCTATTGTGTCGGCGGTATGGATGAGATCTGGAAGTGCGGAGCTGATCCAATGACGATCGATCAACTTGTCCGAACAGCTGCGGGGTGGAGTTCACCGGAGCCAAGGAAGGGATCCTCAGCCCTGATGGTCGGAAGTGTTGGATGGGTCATGGAATGCTTCCGCTTCGACTGGACAGCTTAGATGGAGGCTCCACCAATTGGATAAGCGTGACGACGACAAGGACCTGGAGCTACTTTGGCGAGCCTCTGCTTGGTGCGAAAGAGGCTCTTCAGCGCATGCCAAGACCTGCAAAGGGTAGCTCGGACTCGGAGCTATGCTTTGGTCTAGGTTATTGGGACTAAAAAGCAAAGAAGCGACTGGGAGCGGGATTCGATCTCCGACGAAGGCGATGGAGGAGATCGAGAACCTAATCTCTACTAAATGGATGATGATCAGGGTGATCAGGATGCGGAGCGAGATGGAGGGTGAGCATACGGTGCTATCGGAGTGGCTGGAGGTAGGTAATGGAGCTCCGACCGGCTGGTCGGAGCTGGCGGAGGGACGACGGTGACAACTGAAATCTTTGATCGAATGGACAAAGGAGAGAGATAAAAGGGTCAACTGAAGGTATGAATCGACTTCTGAGCTCCAGGCAAAGGTGGTTGTCAGGGTGATGGCCTCGATCGAGCTACGGAAGGTGGGGGAGGATATTCGTGGCAGAGCTCCGGCCACAATGGTCGAGCGTCGGCTCTGCTGCACCAAGTCGATCGCCAAGCGGTGCTCTAGGCAGTTGTCACTCAACTGGAGGTGGCTAGGGTATCAAATGGGAGCGAGGCGCGAGCAGCCTGGGGGAGCAGATGAAAGATTAAATAGCATTCCCAGGAGGCTGGAAAGAATGGGCGAGGGCATGTGAACCGAGGAGGATCCGCACCTCCCTAGGGATCTGCGAGGGTCTTGGATCCATGGGGAAGATGTAGGCGAAAAATCAGGGCGAACAGCTGCGCAACCCGTCTGGGAAAATTTTGAGAAAAAGGACTGGTAAAGGCAACTAGGTCAGGTCAAGCCTGGAAGATGGCTTTGACCTGGGTCAATATGCGGACGTGGACCAATCTGGAGTGGCGGGGGAAGAAGACAAAAACTGTTACAGGACAAAATAACAAGGAAAATGAAAGATAAATAAATTAAAAATAATAAATTAATTTAAATTAAAAATGAATAAAAATGAAAAATGTTTATGATTTTTCAAGTAATTTTTCTGTAATTTTTATTTATTTTTTTGAAAAATAAATTAGTTTATATACAGTGTAGAGTATTATATACATGTATATTATACCTATGTATTTTGTACATTTATTTTAAATTTATTATTTTTATAAAAATAACCCTTTTTATATTTTATTTTTTATTTACAACATAATTTTGGAGTATAAAATAATTTTTTTATTTTTTTTATTTATATACAGGTATAAAATAAATAGAGAAGGGGATATATACATGTATTATGTACAAATGAGAGAGAGTTTTATTTTCTTTTTCTTTTTATTTTTCTCAATTTTGTTTTATTTTTAGAAATATGTACAAGGAGGTAAAAACATATTTTTATTTTTTATTTGTCAAATATAATTTATTTATTTACACCCATGATATGTACAATATATAGTAGGCCTTATCTCTTTCTACTTATTATTTTGGGCGATTAGGCTAATGCTTGGCCCTCTCTTGGGGTTCGGGTCACTCTGTATTTATTCTAAGTACCTCCTTCCTTTTTCTTTTTCTTTATTCTTCTATTTTTTCACAAATACATGCTAATTATGTAATAATAACACATGCATGCATATTGCTAAGTTATTGTATTTACACCTATTTACATGATGCTTTGCCAAGATAATTAGCTAAAATAAAAGAATAAAGATTGATGATCAGGGATTCATCACATAGCTCGTGCTAAACGTAGGAGAGATACAATAACAAAAATATAGAAGACTATCCACCCCCCTATACTTAGGCTCTGGTCAGCCTAAGTGTAGAAGAAGCGCAAATATGAGGCAGACGAGGTCAAGAGGAGAAATGTATGAGTATATAAACATGGCAGGCATTGGTCCCCCCTATACTTAGGATTTGGTCAGCCTAAGTATAAGACAGGAGTTAGTGTGAGAACCGATGTGATCTGGAGAATATACAGAGAAGGAAGATGTACAAGAGTGAATGAATCTTCTAAGCTGTTGAATCTTAATGTTGCATCTTCATGAAGAGTAATATGATGTATCTACTCTGTGCTCGCTCTGCATGAAATTGATGACCTTGACTAGGACTAACTGCTCTTTAGAATCTACAAAATGATTCATCAGTTTTCCATTCACCACGTGGGATTGTGCACCATCTGTGAGATCATCTATATCTATACTTGCATTCTCATGCACTTTCTTAAGAACAAAGGGACCCATCCACTTAGATTTGAGCTTCCCATGGAACATCTTCAGTCTGGCATTAAACAACCATACCTTTTTCCCAGGGAAAAAGTCTTTGCACCTAATGTGTTGATCTTGCCATCTCCTTACTTTGTCCTTATAAATCGAAATGTTGTCATATGCACTATTTCGTATTTCCATGAGCTTGTTTAAGTTCAAGTCTCAACAAAGCTTCCCTAAGTGGCAACTCCAATTAATCTGCTTAATTTCCATTGAGATTTGTGAATTAGCTCTACGAGCAAATGGTGTCTTGTATGTTGTCATAGATCATTCTGAACGGTGAAGTGCCCAATGGTGTCTTGTAGGTTGTCCTACAGGCCCACAAAACTTGATCCAAGAGCTGGGACTAGTTCTTCCTATCGGAACGAACTAACTTATACAAAATACTCCACCTATCTGTTCGAAACCTCCGCCATGCCATTGGATTGTGGATGGCAAGGACTAGTAACTCTATTCTCAAATACGTAGTCCTTAGCTAAAGATCTGACATCCCGATTCACAAAGTGGCTACCCCCATTAGATATCAAAACTTTTGGTACCCTGAACCTGGCAATAATATGGTCTCTCACAAACTTGCAGACAGTCTTGTTGTATGTGGTTCAGGTTGGGATAGCCTCCACCCACCAAGACAAATAGTCAACCGCTAACAAGATGTACTCGTGTCCTTGGCTGTTGGGAAAAGGACCCATAAAATCTATGCCCCATGAATCAAAAACATAACAAATAATCACTAGCTGCATGGGCATATCATCACTTTGTCCAACTGTCCCTCCCATCCTTTGACAGATCGGGCACGACCGTACAAAATCAATAGCATCTCAAAACAGGGTCGGCTAATACAATCCACATTGAAGTACCTTGTGAGCAGTTCTCTTCCCCGAATGGTGTCCTCCAGCCTCAAGTGAATGACAATATATGTGGACACTCTGATACTCCTCCTGAGGAATACACCTTCTCCAAACACAATCTAGCCTTTCAAAGAAAAAGAAAGAATCATCCCAGTGGTATCTCCTCGAATCTGACTTCAGTCGGTCAATGCTGCTCCTAGTCCAACCATGGGGAACCTGCTTGGAGACAAGAAAGTTCACCATGTTGGCATACCACGGGAATGAGTCAATAACACAAATTGACTCATCTGGGAAGGTCTCTCTAATCCGCTCATAATCAGGAGAGTCCTTAAGATCAATCTGAGAAAGGTGATCAGCCACAACATTCTTCACTTTAGGTTTATCTTTTATCTCCAAGTCAAAACTCCTAGAGGAGCAAAATCGTCCTAAGAAGACGCATCTTCGCATCCTTCTTTTCCATTAAGTACCGAATAATTGTGTGATCAGTGTAGATTGTCACCTTAGAGCCCAAAATATACGACTTGAGCTTCTCAAGGGCCCATACTACAACAAGCATTTCCTTTTCAGTCACGGTGTAATTCTTCTGTGTAGGGTCTAACACTTTGCTCATGCAGTGGATCACAAATAGGATCCCCTCTCGTCATTATCCTAATATATATCCTATAGTGTAATCTGAAGCATTAGTCATGATCTCAAAGGGGAGAGACCAGTTAGGAGCTTATAGGATAGGCGAGGCATAAATTTTCATCTTCAATATCTCAAAGGCCTCTAGACGCATGTGGTCTACAACGAACTATGTGTCTTTCCCTAAGAGCTCAGTCAGTGAGCGGACAATCTTGGAAAAGTCCTGAATGAATCTCCTGTAGAATCCAATATGCCCTAGAAATGATCGCACTGACTTTACGTTGGTAGGTGGATCGAGTTTCTTGATTACCTCCACCTTGGCAGGGTCAACCTCCATTCCCCTTTTGAAGATGGCATGCCCCAACACGATACACTCCATCACCATAAAGTGACTCCTCTCCCAGGAGAGTACTAGATTCACCTCCCTACACCATCTGAGGACTTGGTCCAAGTGCGCTAAACATGTATCAAAGGAATCACCATGAACTGAGAAGTCATCCATGAACATTTCCAAGAAATCTCCCGCCATCTCGGCAAATACGGCGATCATGCACTGTTGGAAAGTGTCTGGGGCATTGCAGAGCCTGAATGGCATGCGCCTGAATGCGTAAGTGTCGAATAGACATGTGAATGTGGTCTTTTCTGGATCGTCTAGGGTTATAGCTACATGGTTGAAGCATGAGTACCCATCAAGAAAATAGAAGAACTCTTTCCCGGTGAGTCTCTCTAAAATATGATTGATAAAAGGCAAGGGAAAGTGGTCTTTCTTGGTCGTGCCATTCAGGCATCTGTAGTCGACACAGATGCGCCACAACGTGGGTACTCATATCAAGATCTCTACCCCCTCCTTGTTGATGACCATCTGAATTCCCGACTTCTTTGGGACAACATGAAGTGGGGCCAAACACTTGGAGTCAGAAATAGGGTATATAAACCTTGCCTTGCACCATTTCTCAATCTTGTTCTTCACTACTTCCAGTAGATTGGGGGTAAATCTCCTCTAAAACTCATAGGAAGGTCTCACATTATCCTCAGTAAAAATGTGGTGCGAGCAGAGAGTGGGTTGATCCCCACGAGATCCGATACTGTCCAGCCAATTGCTTTGTGATTCCTCTCTAAGACCTCTAACAAACTAGACTTTTGTTCTAAAGTCAAGTCTGAGCTAATGATAACAGGATATCTCTCTTTGTGTCCCGCAAGAAAGGCGTACTTGAGTGTAGGAGGTAGTGATTTCATTTCCGACAATATGGTATCATCAAGCAGATCTAGCTGAATGGAATCTGAATATGGTTCATACTGCATGAAGGTGGGCTTAATTGTGTAGTACTCGCCACCAAGTCAGAAGTATCGGGAGTTGGATCATTAAAAATATCCAAGCAATCAGCAATAGCCACGTCCGACTCGTCATCTATGTCCCATGATTGTTCCGAAGGGGACGGAACTGACAGATCCTGATGGATATCTATGTCATCATGTGAATAGGTAGATGCATCTCTAACAAGATCAGGAAACACCTGGCAAACTACATCATGTACTATATCCTTTCCATATGAAAGGATCTCACTCTATCCTGAAGGAACCTGTCTCCAAATCCCAACGGTTCTAATCATTCCGCAATCTACCTCTTAAGATGAGTACTTTGTGCTACTCTCGGAATCGAGTTGCTAACACTTGTTTTGCTTTATCTCAAGGTTCGCTTCTCCGCCTAGAGAACGGAACTTCATCATTCCCATACCATAATCAAAAGTTGTGCATGTAGTCCTAATGAAGGGCTGCCTGAGAATGATCTGAGATTCTCTCCAATGATTGGGGGTCTTCATGTCCAAGACTGTGAAGTGAACCTGATAGTTCTGCCCCTTTATCAAGATAACAATGTTCTTCACTTCTCCCTTAAGTCTCTTCACTGAATGATATGCAAATTAGAGTAAAGCTCTGGATTTGCGAAGTTATCCCAACTCCAATTTCTTATATAATGCTAAGGGAAGTAAGTTGATTAAAGAATCATTATCCAAGAGTGTGCGTGCAAACACGATATCGTCGATGTGACTCTCCACGTAGTGAGCACCCATGTATCTCTTTTTCCTTGGAAATGTCTGATTCTTGAGACAATAGGTTGTGACTACTGACAAGAAGTGTGTCTTCACATTTGATGACAAGAAGATTCATGCTCTTAAGGTATTTCTGGAATGCAGGATGGTTAGCCACATACTCATCAAATGGAACATTTACAGTGATATCTTCTTTACAAAACCATGCCATATCGAGGTCATCTTTCTGAATCTTTTTGATGTGCTTTCCTACCGTAAGAGCATGAGGGAAAGGGATTGAAGCTAGGGAAACATAAGATGAAGAATCTGAATCATGAAATGAAAATCATTCTTGGCATTAACAGAAACAGAGTTCTTCATACATGAATCTTTTTAGTGCAACATAGAATTAAAATCTAAATTATCTACTATATTGTGGAATAGAAGCTGAAGTGGTATCCGCCACAATTGGAGGTGCAAGTTCCTCTATAGACTCGGGAGTATATCCATGTTGTTGATGATGCGTGCGTGCTCTCCTTCTCTTCTTGGCTCCATGATTAGATATCCTCAAATGGTGTTGATGGAGCACTGGAATATGTTGCCTCTCCCCCTCATCCTCTAAAGACTCCTCAGGTAGAGATCTAGAGATGCCCCTCCTCGTGTTCCTCGCCCAGTCAGGTATGATCATGGTCCTTCCGCTTCTGAGTGACATGTAATTAGCTTCATCACACAAAAGAATCTCACGTTCAGATCTAAGAGATGTTGAATAGTATACATGACCAAAGTGCTAATGAAAAGCAGATCGATTCAGGCTATTAAAGTTAGCCTGAACTTGGGATAGGATCGAGGTAGAGTGTGCAAACTGCTCATCTCTCCATTTGGATAGGTGGTTGACATCCACCTGTATGTCGTGAATTTCATTTCTGTAGGAACGAAGCTCATTGAGAATCTACTGTTGTACATCCACGAGACCATAGAAGAAGGAAGGGGACAAGACTGGGGAAAAAATGGGAAGACTAGCCCTGTTGGTCAACCTTTACTGCAGGTAATGTTGGGGTATCTACTGAATTCGGGCCCTATTGGCCCGTCTGGTAATGACCCTATCGTCCATACTGTTGGTATTGCTGCCACTGTTGCTAGGGTGGCTGGAATCAAGGACTCTGCTGTGAAGGAGGTGGTGCGGAGGTAAATGTAGTGTTGTGAAAGGTCGGGGGATGGTGGTAGGTCTGTCGGTCCCCCATACTTCCATGCCTGGTAGGGTCCTGAGTATACCATACTCCATTCACCTCCCAAACCGGTGGAGGCTCCTCCTGAACTGTCTTTGCCGATGGATGGGGCTGCTGGAAAGAGTGGGCGTAAGACGGGTCCTGTTCCCATGGATGGGGTTGCCCTTATACCAACTACTCCTGAATATGAAGAACTCGGTCTACAGGAGCAATGGGTGCAGTCACAGCAGGTATTTGTATCTTAGGTACCTTCTCAGTCACTCCTCCATTTATTTTGGAATCTCTAAGATGTTCCCTAATTCATCTCCTTTTGTCAGTCCTCTCAACTACTGTAAACTTGTCTGCAATAAGCCCCATGTTGGGGATTATGTCCTGAGAGAGATCAACTACAGCTAACTTTCCCCCTCCAGATAAGAGTGAACCGGGGGATGATGTATACGCCATGTTGGCCATCTGTGAGCAGTTGGTCTCAGCCATCTGCTCAAATACCTTTCAGACGATATCCGATCCTCATGATGTATACATGCCTCCTCAGGCAGCGCTCACTAAACCCCGTTTATCGGGGTTTAGACCAGTGAAGAACGATTGAACCAATATGTTGTCATCTAGTCTAAGACAGGGACACTTCTGTAGGATGTCCTTAAACCTTTCCCAGGCATCACAGAAGGCTTCATGGGGTAGCTAGGAAAAGCTCATAATGCACGTCCTCATCATGTTTGTCCTACTCATGGTGTAGAACTTCTTCTAAAAATGGTCCTTGAACTGTGCATATGTAGTGACTGTAACTCCCAAGTTCTTTATCCAGTAGTCTGCTTTGCCTCCTGAGGCAAATGGAAGGTCTGTGAGCCTAATATAATCCTGGCTAACCCGAGGGTGTCTAAGGATAGCATAGTTGAGCTCGAAATTCCTTAGAAATGTGTATGGCTCCTCAGAATCATTCCCATCAAAATGCAGCAACAAGTTTAGAAATTTTGGCTTCAACTCAAAATCAACTACGGGTTTGGTTGGACTCAAATAGTTCTGAATTATGTACTGTCTGGGGTTGTACGCCATATCCATTGGTGATTCGACCCCAACATTGAGTTGTCCTAACTGAGCTCTGAGTAATGCTTGTTGCTACTCAAATGCAGCTAATCTGGCTAGTACCATTCTCATCGGGTCCTCAGGATGTTCTTCTTCCTCTTCTTTCTTCTTTGGAGGCATTTCACTTGAATCTTCTTTCAGGCATGAATCAACAGTTTGGTTGATATTAGAAGAGGATTTAGGAATGAAGATATTCTCACCGAGACGAAGGTCTTCCTCGATGAGCTGGGAGGAGAGAAAGGGAATGGTTTGAGAGTGACCATCCCGAGAGTGAGTTATCTTGGGCTCAAGAGGGTCATGAGTCCAGGTTGGTCCAGGTTGTGAATGGACCTTTGAAGATGTACTGCTAGGAGGGTTCAACGAGAGATTCACGAAGTCCGAATAAATATCCCCCCAATTAGTCATCTTTGATGTCAAAAGAATCGTTTAGAACATGATATTCAATTAGGCGCTAGTTCTACGATGCATGTAAATGTGCAAAGTAAACTCACAAAATACAAATGCAATTCAAACCCCCAAATTCACCAACTACACGTGAGGGTCGTGAAGGTTCGGTCGAATTATCTTGCCATTTTTAGTTGGTGATAAATACAAATTTTGAAAGATTAACGAGTTGCTAGGGGCCTATATTTCCCTATAGACTGGTCTGATTCTTATCACTAGTTGCACCCATTTTCAGCTAGTATGGAAGTAAGAATGGACCGTATAAATACGGCTACCTGTTACTTGAGGACGGAGCCATACGCAGTGTCCTCTAGACCTCCCACTCTGCTAAGGAAATCCAGACCATTTACCAGGTACTCGTAGATCCTCACTGAGAAGTAGCTAATCATTTTTATTGTAGAACTAGAAGTCTATATGAAAATCCTGGCTTGGCTCTATCCTAGTATCATCTCTTTCTCACTTGCAAGTATATTCAGACAATGAAGTCTTTATGCACTAGTAAAATAAGGTTCTTTTTATTCCAATTTTGTTTAATCGATCTGTTCAATTCACTCCCAATTTTAGAGTTAGGTTGTCACTTGAAAACTAATATGAGCACAACAAATCATTTCTACCATTCTGTCCCAATTTCCTTTTTAATCTTAAGTTGTAAAACAAGGGAGGAATCGGAAATCAGAATGCAAACGTCAAACGATGATGCATGCTCAGAAGAAGGTATACTTATAGTGACTTCCAACAATCTCCATGCGTTATGCAAAATTGAATTTGTAAGTTTATAAAAAATGCATGTAAATTGAGAAAACGGCACCTAAACAATATACTATTAGAATGGAAGAAGTGAATTATTTGATCTAAGTAGTACGTGTCTATGTATGTCTCATTATGAATCTGATCAGATGTGTGAATCTTCTAAGATATATGTGGCCTAAATTAAGAAGGGCACATATAATTTTGAAGTTACACTACTGTGTGCCTATCCTTAATTTCATCACTCAAGTCGAGCCCCACAATCACCGGAGAGTGAAACAGGTCTCGACACACCACAAAATAATGTCCAAGTCTCTTTTTACATGAGTGAGCTCTCAAATAAGAATTTTTTTAAATGAGCAAATTACCTAAATTATTACAAGATAATAATTATAAAATTTTACAAAAATGAAAATGCTCTCAAAAATAAATTAAATTTCATTGATCTTCAATAGTCGGCACGCATCACATCCATCAACCTTTGATGCACTCCAAGTTCACTGGACCCTCGCAAGGAAAAAGAAATTTATATTAGAGAGATGAACAACAAAATATATACAAAAATAAGAAGAGAAATAATTGAGAAGAAAAATAAAAAAGGAAAAAATGGATTAATTACAAGATGACTCGGGGGTCAGACTACCCGAGTGAGAAAACCAAAATCTAATTTAAACCCTAAGTTGTTTGCCTCCTCGGCAATTGCGCCATCTGATAAAGTGCCTGAGTGGTTATATTAATCAATACTCATTGTAGCACAGTACTTGGCCAACTAATCAGAACCGAATCAAATGTCTCTGTGAAGAGGACTCGATTTAAATTTATATCACGGGCAAGTCTGAGGTCAAACACAAGGAGGCAAAGGAACAACTTTGGGTCAAATCAAAAAACTTAGGTCTAGATTTCCAATGCGAATTTTTTTGTATTTTTCTATGCAAAAATAAATGCGAATGTAGAATGTGGTTGAATTATGTTAATAAGAAAACACACAACTTAGCCAAATTAATTTTAATGTGAAACTAATCCCATTTAGCTAAATTATATTTTACCTAGAAACCTAATCTAGTGATGAATGCAAAACACTTTTTTTGAATTTTAAGGCTTAAAATGCAATGATGAAAAATGCACACTTTTTATGGGTTTTCACGTAATTTCTCACATGAAGAGAATGAAAATTTATGAAAATTTTACTAGAACTTAAACATGATGAAATGAGGCCACAGTAATTTCTTGTAATTCTTGGAGAATATATGAATTTTTTATGAATTTTTTGATGAAAACGGAGTGACTTTAAGTATTTAATTCTTAATAAATTCATATTAACAATTTAGCAAGAGAGTGTATTATCTCAACTAGTTATTTTCATATTCAATTCAGGAGAGTTGGAATTTCGCAAAAATAATATGTGTGGATTTAATCAAAAATCAATTATAAAAATCACTCTATAATTTATTTAAGGCATAGGATAACTTCAAATATGATGAACTTTGGACCGTAATTAAAGCATATTTCAAGGCATTATTTCTGATTTTTTACGAATTTTGGAGTAACCATGAATTAAATATGAATTTAAGACCACAAATTGGGTAAAATAAGCAATTGTTCACTAATACAATTTTAATTAATTACCCAAAGCTCATAAAAATCCAAATAAATAGCTAAATGATATATAAATAGTTGCTATGTATCATGGCATTTTTCATTAAAATAAGATGCTAAAAAGATGTCCAGATTAACACATTTTTCATTTGAATACGAAACATGCACATGGGTGTTTTTGCAAATAAAGAGAACTGACAAAATAAAAATGCAATTTTTACAAAAATAAAAAATGAAAAAGGGCGTTCTCCTTGAGCGGTTAGGGCACGACGAAGGAGGAAGGGTAGCGGGCTTGGCGAGCTGCGGGTGACGGAGGACTGCGGGTGCGGCACGGCGGAGCTCTCGCGTGCTGGGGGGGTGGTTGGCAGTGGAAGGCTGTGCGTACAAGTATGAAGAAGCATGGTTGCGGTAGTATGTGTGGGTGGTGGAGGAGGTGGGTCGACCACCTGTTGCTAGCCATTTTTCTTTTTTTAAATTAATTTTTTTTTATTTTTTATCATTGTGATTTAATTTTTTAAAAATTTATAAAAAAAAACTAGGAATAAAAGAAGATGGTAAATGGTGGGGAAGAAAATGATGGATGTAAAACAAATCAAGGTGTGGTGGTGATGTGATGTGAAAAAAAATGAGGAAAATAAAAATGATGATTAATGATAAAACGGGGAAGCAAACGAAATTACCTAATGATGGAGGCAGGTGCATGTGGTGTGCTTACGAGAAGCACGATCTTCGGTCGAATCATCGGCGAGTGATGAGCTTGAGCAGCTCGTGAGGGTGGCTACGATGTTGGCTAGAATGCCAATAGATCTCACTGGAGAGGAGGTCGGTCGTCGCTCTACTTCTTCGTTCGTTGTCACCGAGACGGGTGGTCGGAGATCTCTATTCTCTCTCACATAAAGGTAGATCAAAGACAAAAATGAGGAGAATGGGATGAAAAAAATAGAAGAAAATGGACGTTAGAAACAAGGTGGAATGGTGGAGTTGAATGGGAGGTTAAAGAAAATGGTGGAGTTGAATGGGAGGTTAGATGAAATGGTGGAGTTGAATGGGAGGTTAGATTAAGACTTGGTGGTTAATAGAAGAAGATGGAAGTTAGTATAGAGAATGAAAATTAAATAAAGAAAAGAAAATAAAATAAAGTAGGCTACTAAAAAGAAAACGATAGAAAAAAAGGGAAAATTGCAAACAAAATAAAGAAGAAAAAATAAAGAACAAAACATACCATATGTACACTTTTTTTATTTTCTAATTTTATTTTTTTCTATTTTCAATAAAAGATATTAAAAATATAAAAAAAAAATACTAGAAATAAAATAAAACACAAAAATACTTTTTTTGGATTTTTAGTTATTAAGTAACGTAAAATAAAAAATGAAAAAAGAAAAAATATGTACATTATATACAAAGTCACTTTGCTTTATTTTCAATGGCAAAACATTTTTCTACATTTTTTTATTATGTCATTTATTAAATATATAATAAAAATAAATAGATTGTACAAGAAAAAATCAAAGTTGCATTTATTTCATTATGTACAATATACAACGAGGTCCCAAAACTCAAATTTTGCAAACGAGCTTTGATTTTATGAAACCACTTTCTTTCTTTGGATAGATAATTTTCTAGCTTAATTTTAAAAGGAGTTTCCTGAATTTGGAGTTCAGACGGAGCGGGAATTCGGTCGAGAAGTTGGACTTTACAGCTTTTTCTCTTTGGGATCTAGGAGTATTTATTTGAGATGAAATTTATTTTATCTTTTTTTATTTTTATATATATTTTTATAAATAAGTCAGGGAAATAATTAGCCGAAAAGGACTTGAAATAAAAATACTAAAAATACATGAAGTTTGGGCTATTTATATGTGAAAACTCCTCTATTTTATGTCTTTTTATTATTAATTTATTTTGTATAATATAAGATACAATAATTAGTGTATTTTATTTACAGATTCATTTTATTACTTTATTGATTTTATTGACATTTATTTGATATTTTTTTCAGTGATTTTGCTAAGTTTAATATATCGAGATGATGAATCGTGCATTCATCACTCATACTAGATGATATCTATAATATGATAGTAATTGCTATTATCATGGATATGTGTATATTAAGGGTTTTATGTATATGATCCACATCATATATATATATATATATATATATATATAATTAGTATGAATATTTATTCATACTAATATTTTTATATATGTGAATATGATTCATATATTATTTCAAGGCATACATGTGAATTGGATTGATATCGAAAAATAAATGTAAATTAGATTTACATTTTACTGTTAGGTAACTTTCATAAATTTCCCAAGTATGATAACTGAATTATCATGAAGATAATGCAAAAATCAATTAGGACATCGATTAGGACAAGGTAGTTGTCTGCCATGAGTCCTAATTTGATTGGGACTCTCTTAATTTTTGTTTCGTTGTTTATTATTGATGATAATTGAGAGGCAACATGTCTCTCAATCCTAATTAAGACTAGGATATGATCCAAGCCCTTGGTTGTTCACTCAAATCCCATCATCACAGTAGTGCCCCTAGAGTAAGACTCTATGGGGCGTCTACCATGAGTATAAAAGAGAGGGCATGCCTCTCTCTTGAAAATACATGAAACAGATGAAAGCCATTGCCTTCTAAGTGCCAAAAGTAGCCTCGATCATCGAGAGAGAAGTTTAGAGAGAAGACTCTTTAGCACCCCCCCCCCAACTACAACCCTACATGTCCACTATCAAGCATGACCATGTGAGAGAGAAGATCATCTTCTTCGTCGTGCTTCATGTACGTGCAAGAGGATTCAATTTCGTGAGACGAAATCAGAAGCTTGGGATCTTCTTGGTATCATCCTTGGGTGGAAAACTTCAAGAATAAGTGGATATCAAAGTTCTTGGGAAGCAACATGACTCATCATCGTGCCTGCGAGAGGAGAGTCCTCAGATCAGACTTCATTCGGGAAGTCTCTTATTTTAGAGACTCACGTGTCAAGACGTAACATTGATCTTCTTCATAATTTTCATTAGAATATAAGAAAACATCTTAGGAAAATTATTTTTCTAAATTAATGGTTTTTGTAAAGTATAAAAATCATTATGCTGAATTTGATTGTTGTTTGCAAATAGTTTGCTCTTTTTTTCTTATTTCCATGATGCGAAGTTCATAAAAGTTTTATTTACTTCCTTTAATTCATTGATTTTGGGTCCAAACAAATCGCGATATCTCTTTTACCTAGGTTGCAGGAAAATCACCTAGTAGTTGGGCGATTCTGGATAGGATGTCGTGTGATACGAATTTCTCGGATTTGGTTCCTTGTACAATGTATCCACCCTACCTAGGACCTTTTCTGACCACCATCCTCTTTTGTTGATTGTGAGACCCTTCAAAGAACAAATTGGTATCTTTATACTTGAATCTTTTTGGCTCAAAAAAACCTTATTTGAGGAAATGATTAAATCCAGGTGGGAACAACCTTTTCTCTCTGACAACTCATTTCATAGGTGGGCCCACAAAACAAAGAGACTAAAGATGGACATTTTTATGGAAAAGGGTATCATTCCTCTTCAATCGGAGATTCAATGTGTTTCTTTTGCAATTAATGTAATCCAGATACGTTCCATTCCATCAGATACACTCTATCATCAGAGAAAACCTAAATTCTCTATATAACAATCCTGAGTCCCTGGAAAAGGACTCCTTCAAGATGTGGAACCAAAGAGCCAAAATTAGATGGCTTTGTGATAGGGACAAAATTACTCGACTTCTGCATGCCACTGTATCGACAAATGGAAGAAGAAATTACATTTTTGCTCTTAAAAACAATAGAGGACAGAGGTGTAAGGACTCAACTGACATTGCATGGATTGCTGCCTCCTTTTATGAGTATCATTTCATGAGAAACCAATCTTATGACCCACTATTTTACAACTTGGGTCAAATGGTTCGATTACTGACTCTGAGGAGCTAATTTCTCTCTCACCTTGACAGAGGTCGAGAAAGTTATAAAGAGTCTTAAGGCTCACAAAGGCATCAACATCGGATAGCTTCATTGAGGAGTTTTTTACTAGTTTTTGGCAGATTATAAAAAATGATTTTTATGGATATGATGAGATACATGTGGAATAACTATGAGGATCTAAATCATTGTAAGCATATAAACATATCGATAATTTCCTTGATCTATAAAATTGGTGACCAAGAAAATATCTCACTATAAACCCATTAGCCCGATAAACCTCACTATGAGGATTTTGGAAAAGATTAGCTGAGCGGTGGGCCCCTAGAGTAAATGGGCTTATTCCTCCAACCTAATGCGCTTTTTCTTAAAATAGGCGTCCCTTGATCTCTTACTTATTACTTTCAAAGTTTTTAACCATTGGCAAATCTTAGGTAATAAGGGAGTCATTTTAAAAGTTGACTTTCGAAAAGCCTTTGACATGCTTGAAGCATCTAGATGTCCTCCAAATTTTGTTTTTCATGTTATCTCTATTCTTAGAACTACAAAAAACTCTCTAAAAATTAATGGGATCTCCAGTAGTTTCTTCAAACCGCGATAGGGAGTTAGATAAGGAGATATTTATCTCCTTTTCCTTTCATAAAATCAATGAATGTATTAGATTATATATTGAAAAAACTCGTCGATTTTGATCTAATCAATGGATTTAGGATTTCTGGTCAAAAGTTGGAGATCACAAATATCCAATTTGATGATGATCTCCTTATTTTCATTAGATTTAAGGTGGAGGTACTTAAATATCTCGATGTTACATTACAAATCTTCCACTCAATTTTCGGACTTCAATTAAATAAGGATAAGTCATCTTTCTTTGGTATCAATCTTGATTCAGGAGAGCTAGACTTCGTGAAAATCACTTTTGATTGGCTTGAGAAAACCTTTCCCATCACATATTTGGGTTTTCTTCTTACCCATAAGAAGTTGAAGCCTATTGGATAGCAACCTCTTATTGATAGTTTTGAGAAAAACTTAGTCGATGGAAAAAAATGCTTTCTCTTCCTACTCATGTTACTTTACTAAACTCTAGCCTCACTCCTTTATCTTTCCTTTTCCATTCAACTTTGAAACTCCCTCAGTATGTCATTAACAAGATTGATAAAATTCGTCGGGACTTTCTTTGGAATGGTTGCAAGGAGGGGAGGAATAGACATATGGTTGCATGGGATTAAACATATCGTCTTAAGTTCAATGATGGAAGGGGTGTTTTAAACTTGCAAATTTTCAACGACTCCATGTTATCAAAAAATACTTTCACGTTTTGGAAGGAACAAAATCTTGGCTAATAGTATGATGAAATCTATCTATTTCAGGGGTAATCAAATACCGATCTACTTAAACTCAATTCAAAAGGACTCGGTGATTTGAAGGTCCAACAAATCAAGTTCCAAATTTATTCAGATAACCTCATTTAAGCAATTAAATAATGGTGATGACTATCTTATGTATTTGGACTCTTTCAATGATGGCATTCCCCTGAAGGATATGTTTCCTGATCTTTGAAGGTATTTAAGAAATAAGAAAGATTCTTGGTCTTTTGCTATGAATAAATTGAGAGCACCTCATTGGTTAACAAGATTACACAACCGGGTGCCTCTCCATCTATGGTAGGAAATAAATGCCCTTAAAAATATTATAGGGTGAATACATCTAAATTCAAAGGTTGACAAAGTTTTCTACCCCTCTAAAAACATTAGGGGTGAAACTCCAAATAAGAAATTATACTAACTACTTGCTAATGGGTCTGTGGCTTTTTCATTTAGTTTACATCTCTGGAAAAAGCTTTTCCATCCTCATGTTTCTTTTTTTTCTTTGGCTTATTTTGCATCAAAAATATGAGACCCAAGACAGACAAAAAATAACGTGCCCTAGAATAGGCGAATAGGTGCCATTTATGCAAACATCATGGTGAAAGTATGAATCATTGATGAATCCTCACTTCATCACCTTTATTCTTTCATTTTATCCTTAAATTCTTAGCTAAATGCATGTATATATAATTACTTTTCCAAAATAAACACTATGTATATTGTATAAAATAATGTGTCAAATATTATATAAATATTGCAATCAATTCCAAAATAAAGAATAAAGGAAAGAAAAGAAAAAGAATGAAGTATCAAAGACACTGAGTGACCCTAAACCTCGAGACCTAGTCATCATGATGACTTGGTCGACAAGGAATAAGGTAGGGGGAGATAGGGCAAAGTATAGGGAGACACATAAAATCGTACGCAAAACTGTAATTTAAACTGCCAAATAATTACTTTTTGGGACCCATTTTATTTATTTATTTTTACACCTTAAATAATAAAATCCTCTACATGAAAATTGTAGATAAAATACAAAGAAAAACATAAAATTGACTTCACAAAAAATATGCACAGTGTGCCCGGGACACACATAATAAAAAGTCAAAATAAAACTTTCGCAGACATGTATCTTCTCCATACTATATTAAAATAGACCAAAATCACCTTTATTTGTATATAACTTTTAATAAGCTAATTAATGAAAGTGGTTTCACTCATTAGAGTTAAGATCCAAAAGTTAGGTTTTGGGCCCCTATTGTGCAATATACATGTATATAATATTCAACTTTATATTTTTCAAATTCATTTAGTTTTATAAAATGGAATGTATTATTTAAAACATATGTACATAATTAAATCAAAATAAAATCATAAAAAGAAAGTAAAATAAATAAGTGTATTGTCTTACATAGATGAAATATGTATGTATATAGCTAGATAATAAACACCTGTAATTAATTAAGTATATATATATAAATTCAGAAAAATAAAAAAAATATCTAAATGTGTAATTAAATAAATTAAAAATACATAAAACATCTGTAAATAATACTAAAATAAATAATACAAAATAAAAATGAAAATGCTAAAATACACGTATTTTTATCTATAGTTGTACATGTAGAAATTAACTCGTAATAAATAGCCTTGGAAAGATAAATAAAAATAGGCATTAAATATTGTGATAAATCAGAAACATTTTATGCATCTTAACAAAAAATCAATTAATTCATTTAGTATTTTTTATTAATTTTACAAAACTTTATTGCATATATTTTTCCAGGTTGGTCCACGTGGACCAACCAGGACCCAACATTGGTTGACCTTCGGTGAACTGAACGCTTAAGCCCAGCCGCCCATATCAGAGCTCACGAGCGAGCTGATTTCTCATGTTTTTCCACATAACCCTTCTGATCCATCTTCATCGAGAAACCCACCATCCTCTAGCATGCACCTCCCTCTCCATCGCCCATATGTGAATCTTCTCCTCATGCCATCCTTATAAATACCCCCTCTGGCCTCCCTTCTTGCTTTTGATCTCTCTTCAACCATTGTAACCCCTTAGGAACCTTACGTTGAGTCTACGATGACAACAGGTCATGCTCCAGCCCTTTACAACATGGATAAGGTTGTGGAGGAGCTGATCCAGGTCTGTTGGTCTTCCCCTCCGATGACCTCTTCTTCTCTGAGCTTCCCAAGCTCGTCGAGCTGCTAGGTAACCTCCCTTAGCTTGCATTTTATTCCAGCATGACAGATATGTTATAATGTTTCCTCCTAATCATGCTTTTAATGTAATTTTAAAAATTAAAATCGTCAGAGCTCTCCGCTCCGGCACCAAATTTGTCATCCTCTGATCGTGAATCGACTCCCCTTCACTTATGTCATTAACCCCGACATGTTCTTCACATTTTCCCTCAACTTCCCAACCCTGATCCATCGTGGATATGGCAATTGAGCTCCAACCTCCATTGCTCACCAAAGCTCCATCCACTTTCGCCCCTTTAGCTTCCAGCTTCAATCAAATGGTAGAGGGAATAGCCCTCAAGCCCGAGAACCTTTGGTGCATGTTTGAGCCTTCGACGATTGATATGGAGATGAGAATAGCACATGGAACCCATCTAGGTACCCAGAACAACTATGGCCCCCAGACCTTGATCTGAGCCATATAGGTCCCATTAAGCAGCCCAGCACATGCAGAGGCCCACCAGAAATCCATAACCGTCATCGGATCAAAGGAAGGTTGCCGGAGGATGGAGGAGTCAACGATCGTAGCTCAGGCTGGCAGAGTTCATTCATGTTCTTCCAGGCAACTTCCCAACTATCTGATCATAGCTCCAGGTCTAATATTGGGCAGAGCGGTATGCATCTCCAGCCGAAGGATTCTCCACTTGGCGCAAGGATAGTGGTTGGATCGAGTGGGTGTAAGTGGGTAATTTGCATAAAACCCCCTCTACCTTTTGTATTTTCGTAATCAATCTTGTAAATATTTAATTATGTTCAAAACTTTTTGGAAAATTTGCAACAAAGCCCCTGTAACTATTTGTAATTGCGAGTCAACTCGTGTCCCCCCCCACGTGAATTGGGTATTTATGCTTGTACCCCTCCGTCTTTATATATTTCGATTTAATACATAAAAATCAACTTTTAGTTCAAGTGTTCCCATATTTTTGCACATGCCCCCTCATATTTATTTTTTATTGCAAAAACCCCTACCATCAGAATTAATTTTTGTGTTTGCTTTTATATTATCTAAAAATAATTCCATTGCTCCAAAATTCATGAAAAATTGGATTAAGTGTATGATGACAAGTTGCTTTACATTATATAATTTATTTCACATTTCATCATTTATTAAAATAAAAGGAGTATGTTTAATTCCCTGTTTAACTTGAAAAATACAAAAAAACTATAAAATACCCACTAAAAGTTCTAAAAAAATACCTATTTTGATTAGTCTATTTTTCACTCCATGCCAAAAATCAGAAAAAAAACTCAAAAGAAATCCAAACAATTAGCGAATCCTTTCTAATCCTAAAATAATATAAAATATTTTATTAAAAAAATCCAAAAAAATAGTTTTTGGCCAATATTTTTATATATGCAAATTTCTACATATTAAATTGGTTTTGAGAAATTTTGAACCCTTTTGCTATTTTTTATTCTCAAAATAATTCAGCCTATTTACTAAGTCCCTAATTTTGTAAATGTTGGACTTTAAAAATACAGAAAAATTAGAAAAAAACTAAAAATCAAAAAAAGTAGAAAATATATATAACATAAAAATATTTTATTTTACATTTTTTATCATTTGTAGCTACATTTATAATTAAAATATCATATATTGTATTATGTAGTTATATATAATTATTAGTATTATTAATTATTATGATACCTTAATCATATTTTTAAATACTTTAAAAAATAAAAAGGCCTCTTATTTTTATATATTTATTACATATTATATATATTTCTTATATTATACATATTACATATATATACTCTTATGTTTACCTTTATTATATATCAAAAAGAAAAAGAAATTAAAAATCAGAAAAATATAAATAAAAAATAAAAAAATGAAAATAATATAATAAAAATAGAAAAAAGAAATTATAAAATTATAAAGTTATAAAACAAAAACTCATAAAAGCATTAAATAATTGAGTACGTATTGTGCATAGATCTATTATTATTATTTATCTATAAATAATAATCCATGCTACACCGACTTCTTCCTGTGTTCGACACCCTACTCTGCTTGTCACCATACACACAATTGTAGGGTTATAATAAATTTTTATCCGCACATCTATACTTTATTGATTGATTATTTCTCTTGTGGGTTGATTATTGACTTAATTCATTGAGCTTTGCATTGGTCGCCTCAGCGATTGTGGTCCCGACTTGTGTGGACCACACGATTGCTTCGCCTATATCTCTAGACTAATCAAATGGTGTCATAGCCAGGGAGAAACAGAGTGTAGTACTTAGTTGTACATGCTTCCTTATTATTTTTCTCTTGTATTTCTACATTTTATAATTTATAATTATTGTATTTGTTTCTGGACCAAATTTTTCTATTGACCGTTCCTGTGAGGGATCGTGCTTCAATGGTCGCTTCTTAGGATGTGGATGCACCCAAACCGTAAGGATATTGACCCATTCACCCCTTGAGTCAATTGGAGAGAGCAAGAGAAGGAAGTACAGAGAAAAGGAGAAGAAGCATACTTTAGCATAGTTTTTTTTCTTTTATTTTGTGAGGAGATATTTTATTTTTGTAAATTAAATTGTAATAATTTTGGACATTGGACTCTTCACACTTAACGAGGTCCATTTCCCAGGTGTATGTTCACCTGGGGGGCTCGTTGGATTTTTCGCCATTTTATTCACCCTTGCTTTATTTTATTTCACATGTCTTGAGTTTTTTGCCTTTCTTTTTATTTGTTTTCTGTGATTGAATCCTAGATTTAGGATTACTTGATTTGGTAAATTAGGTCAACAACCTAAATATAAGCATGCTCTAATAGATTACTTTGCTTGGATCTAATCAAAAAATAATTGCTAATTGCTTGAACTTGGAACCACAAGCCAAGAGAGGCTCCACACAGTGCTTGCAAGACCCATTGTGGCAGGCACCGAGGATTCTCCAAGACCGAACACTTAAGATCTATTTTTGAGTAGTTAGCATCTAGTTCTTCACACTAATAGCAGTTCTTGTTTAGGGTGCTTTATCGCTTTACATACCATGCAAGTAATGTAGATATTTAAAAATTCTATTTTGCATCTCGCATGGAGAAAGTTGGGAAGCACTATAAGTCCTCTTACTTTGCATGCATCATTTGATACTAGAGTGAGATTTCCACTCTAGTATTCACTTGCACAGCTTTTCCTCAATATCCCTCTGTTTTTTCACACCTAGGACTCAAAAAGAAAATACAAAAAAATCATTGGTGTTTTATTCAGAAAAATACTCAAAAAAGTGAAAATCAAACAATTAAAACAAGGGAACTATTTAATAAATGTTGACCTAAATTAAAAAAATTAATGGGCATCATTATTTGGGATTTATAAAGTCCACATTATTTTTCAGGTACCTTCTAGACCGAGTGAGGTGCGCCCCCTAAGGATTTGAGCCCAAAACCAGATTTGTGGCTGCCTTAATAATCACATGGGATGGTAAAGTGTTGGCCCTTCTATCATACATAGGCGAGTAGGGCTTTTTTGACGACGGTATTCCCACCTTCTATGGAGCATTCGACCTGGTCTGAAGTATTGAGCTTAGGTCACGCCCTTAGGGTGTGTCTGTCTCAATGCCCTGCGTCCGAGTACCTCACTTGTGGGGGAAATGTCATTTTTTCCTATTGGCTTCCTCCTCTATTTCTTTGGTTGAGTAGCCCCCCTTCCCAGGCACAAGATCAAGGACCTCAAAGAGTGCAAATCGCAAGTTACAAAGGAGGAGGGACAAGTACGAGGAACTTTCCTGGCAGTACACACTCTCCTATAGGGATAGCCCTCTAAGGACTTGCTCATATATTTCCTTAAAATAACAATAAAATTGAAAAGAAAAATAGTCAAACTCTTACAGCTTCACATTGTGTGAGTTGGTGAATTGATGAAACTGTATTTCACATCTTTTTTCATTTATTTTAGCTTAAAATCACTTCTTAAATACCCATAAATAACAATAACTTCATGTTTTTATTCTCTCTTATTCTTTTGTAATTATTGTACAAAAAATCATTATTTGTAACCTAAAATAAATAAAAGAAAAATAAAGAAAATAAAGACTGTATATATGCAATAATATAGGCTGACTCTAACCCCGAGTGAAGGTCAAGAATTGACCTGATCGAAAAGGAATAAGGTAGGGGAGATAAGGCCGTCGATAGAAAAATAAAAAAACAAATTGCGTTCATCCTTCATGTATAAATTGCACATATGCTATTATTTTGTATATAAAATCTTCTACTATTTGATTTATCACTCTATTCATTCCAAATAAAAATGTTTCCTTCTTGGAAATTGTACATAAAAATAAGTTGTAAACAATAAAAATAATTGCAAGCAGATTCATTTTTATTGTGAAAATGATGATACTTTGAAAAAATCGAAAAACCAAACTTTTTAAACCCATATATGCTCCATAAAAACTAAAAAATAATCAAACTCACTTTCATTGTACTCTAAATAAAATAAGGCTTCAAAATGATAATGATTTCATTAAAATCAGAGTTAAGATGCAAAATGTGGCCTTTTGGAGTGTATTGTACATTGTGTTTATACTGTATACTGCGTGAATGATGTATTGTCAATATTTCTTGTACATATTTGTGAATATAGTATTTTAAAATACTGGTAGATATTTATTTTATTCAACTAAAATAAAAAAATAAAAATCAAAAAAATCAAAATCACTAAAAGTAATATAGTGTATAAATTGTAAAAATACCGCAATGTATGTTGTAACTATATCTATTTATTTAACTTAATTACTTATTTTGTAAAAATAAAATAAATATTTATTTAAAATCCTTGTAAAATACTGTAAATAAAGTAATGAATTATATAATTATTTATAAAATTGATTTATTAAAATTAAGTTATTGTATATATAGGTATACTTATTTATGAATAAAGGGTAATATTTATTTTAACCTATTAAATTAATTTATTTAATTTATTAAAAATCATAAAAATTAAGTTTATTTAATTCTTAACATTTTTTATTTATGTTATTTATTTATTTAACTTCATTTAATAATTTAATGTTAATTTATTTATCATTTTATTGTTTTTGTCTTCTAGCGAATTTTGGCTCATTCTTGAAGCCTTCCTATTGGGTGGACCCGGGTCAACCCCTACTTCACTTGCTTAGCGCGATAAGGCTTTTCACCAGAGCCACTTCCCACTTTTTTCCCGCTTAATCCATGCACCCTTTGCCTTTGATCTCTTCTTGATTTTGATCACCCGGTTATCAATAAACATCGCCCGATAATAATCTTTAGGATCCGCATCTCGATCCATGTGCTACTCTTCTTCCAAATTCGTCGGACCTTCACTGTCTATATATTTCTCTCTTACCCCTCAGTTGATCCCTGATCCATTTTCCCCAATTCTCTTGCCCGAGATCGGTTCCCTGAGCATGCCAATGTGACAACAAGGTGTGCTTGCGATCGGAAGTGAGATCCGATCACGGGAGGATGAGATCCGATCACATGGCCGGAGCTCCTCCACTACGTCCAGCTTCTCCACCATACACATCGGATCGAGGCAAAAACAATCCCCCTTCCATCCTTAGATAACTTTAAGTAATTTTCTTTTCGTTTTTCATTTTAGTTCTGATTTGATTTCTTTGTTGTAGTATAATCAAATCCAGATCATCGGAGCTTCGATCGAGATCAACGCTCCCCATTCATCTTCACCCGCAATCAATCTCACTGACATGTCCACCAGCTCTTTCTCCATTGTCTTCCATATATAATTCCCTCTAGATCATCTCGGATCTGGAGATCAGACTCCTCTCCACTGTTGGTCATCGGAGACTCTCATCCAAAATCATTTTCTTATTATTCTTCTTAATAACCTTGGCCGGAGCAACCTCCTAGCAATAAGAACATATTTACGTGGTTGAGGATCATTTTGGAGCGAAGAATCAACATCTGGAGGTGAGCTTTGGGTTGTAGCATACCCAAACCTCCATATCCAGATCCGGTGGTGTTTGAGCATCATGAACATAGTTAGATGATGGAGGAGGGTTGCAGGAGTATACACAGCACTTCAAGAGGAGAAACGAGTGGAGATCGGTAGTGATTTTGTCGATTAAAACTCATCAGAGCCACCCTTCTTCATTGTTCTTCTAGGGGCCTCCAACGACATCAGATCAAGAACATCTACACTAGATCCAATCAATGTCATCGGGTATGCCCCAAATTTCAGTCGTTGATCAAATCTTTGGATCAAATCCACGCTGACAATGCACGCTTATTCTAATTTGTAATTAAAACCATGAAAGGACATGTGTCGTGTTGTGTTTGATTGGCTATTTGCATTTATTTCCCTGCTTGTTATTGTATCTCCATTCTGGTCCTACATGCTTGTATAAATGTGCATAGCACGTGACTCTGTAGATAAATGGCTTCTCATATCCTTCTTTTTCATGTTAATATTTAGACCCTAGAAATAAATATAATCCATAGGGGTCCATGCCAGCGTAGCTCACGTGCGTGGTATGCCCCATTTAGAAAATTTACAGGGTCAGCCCCCATTTTTTCTTGCATGTTATTTTCTAATTTTTTAAATAAAAGTTATTTGCATTTGTTCCCGTGTGAGACAGAATTTAATTTTGTTGATTACTTTGGCTCAATAAATATTAAATCATCTCTAAAAAATCCCAAAAAATGCCATAAGCTCCTGCTAAGGAGTATTAGCTACAGCAATTTTTGTTTTGGATTTTAATTAGTTTTATTATTTTTGATAAATAAAAAACCTTTGTTTTGTTCCAGTTTGCATAAAATAGTTCATTAAAAATAAAAATCATTTTGAAAATTTCTATAAAAACTTGTGTATGTTTCTTTTATTTTGTCTGACTTTCTACATAAATTTCATCTTTTAATTCCCGATAAAAACACAAAAAAATGCAAAATACTATAAACACATAAATCTCATATAGAATCGAAGAAAACCCATAAAAATTCATAAAATACCTTGTCAAAAACTATAAAAATTCATCTTTGTTTCAATTTATACTTCAAATATTTTTTTACTTTATTTTATATTTTAAAAATCCAAAAACAATTGCATTATTTTATGTTTGTTATTTTACCCTTTTTAATAGTTTTAAAAATCCTAAAAAACTAAAAACACTAAGAAAATAATAAAAACAGTATAAAAATATTAAAACCCACAAAATATTTTGATTTTTTTACTTTTTTCTTTATTTTAAATATTAAAAAGCTTGACTTTTTTCCTTTTATTTTATTTTCTTTTAGTTGTTTTTATTTTCTTTTATTAGAAAATTAAAAAACATTTAAAAGTTTAAAAAATTCTTAATAGATAGCATAATCTGAACAACGACAAAAAAATATATAATTAAAAATACATAAAAATTAAAAATCTGAAAAAATCACAAACCAAGAATAGATAGCTTTGAGATTCCTCTTTTATTTCATTTGTTTATCTTTGATTTTAAATACCCCTCGGTATTTCATTATTACCTCCCTGAGTTTAATATTGTAGGCTATACAGGAAAATGGATAGAATTACATCTCTTGCTTACATTACGTCTATTTTGTCTGCTTGAGTTGTAAATAAAAATAAAATAAGTTTGTTGGAACTTCTATTAGGTTGCGACAACACTTGTGCATATTCCACATTTTATTTCTTTCTTTAATAAAATTCTAAACCCCATAAAAAGTTTTGAGTTCAACATGAACCCATACTTGTATTGTATTTGTTTGATTTTAGTCTAGGTCAAAGATCCAGTCCTGTACACTTGCGCCCTTTTTCTTTTCATCTGTTTTGATTTCTCATTACCCCGCTCATTGTGAGCCTTCCTCTATTTCCCTCTTCATCTGTTGTTTATTGTCGTGTTCCATTCCTCATCTACTCCATATCTCTCCAAGATGTCATCTCATGGAAGGTTTAGTTGGGATCCCGCCGACATCTACATCGATTCCATGAATTCTACAGCTTCAATAATTTGAGGTGATTCCCGAGAACCCTATTCGGATCTTGCGAACAAATCTCTAGACTCCAAAACTTCTTCCTCTATTCAAATATATGGGATCACTCTTATCCAACCTTTTTCTCTTTGTGGATGGAGATCGATTTCAGTAAATATTAAATGCTCCATACACATACATCTTGAATTGACCCGAATTCTAGAGCATCTACTCCATTTGGTGCAGAACATTTTCAATTTGAATGGGATACATCTATAAATATCACTTATATATTACCATATTTCCCCTATTTTTCACTCATTCAGAAAATCAAGTCTGCAGTCTACATAGTACAAACATTAATAAATGAAAAATATCAAAAAATACTAACTTGTAAAATTCATCAAATTTGACCTTATTAGTTCATGTACAAATTTAATTCTTTTAGATTTATTGCATTTATTTTTTTTAAGAAAATGTGTAGAAATCCAAATAAAAACTGAAGAAAAAATCAAAGAAAATAAATCACCTTGAGCATGTATATATATATATATATTCTGCATAGTCTTTTATTGAATTTTATTTTGATTTTTATCTTATTTAAAAAATGAAAAAAAATCACAAAACACAAAATGCAGTATTTATATTTATAGGATACCACCAAAAATACTTTTTGTACAGATGATTTATTTTAATTTTGGGTCCTTCATGAAAATTGTAGATCTCATCAACACGAGCAACTTTTGTGTTGACCACATTTTGATTTGACCTATTTGGCTATTTCTTTTTTTCTCCAGATTTAATTTTTTATTTTTCAAGTAGTGATACGTGGCAGCTTGTGGAGCCACCACGTGTCACCCATGTTTTATTTTTTATTTTATTTTATTTTATCATTATTATTTTATTTATTTTTATTTCTATTTCTATTTTTTGTTATTACTTATTTATTTATTTATTTATTTACTTTATTTACTCATTTATTTTTTATTTTTTATTTTTATTTTTTATTTACTTATTTTATTTTATTTATGTTATTAATATCCTTTTATTTTTTATTATTTTTTATTTCGATTTAAATTTAAATTTTTAATTTTATTTTATTATTATTCTATTATTTTAAAATTTAATTGTTATCTTTTAATTTTAATTTTTCCCGCCACATGCTTGCATCCGCGCATGCCATGTGGCGCATCCCCCTCCTCCTGCAGGTCGAACAACCATTTGTGCCTGGTCCGCCTTAACCACGTCAGCCAACTCCTTTGTAACCGTCACCCCATGATTTAGCCAAAATTCACGGATTCTAAAATGGTATCTCACACAAGGCAGAGACAACCGTCGCTGTGACGACTCACGATGAATCCTGGACTAAAATCAACAATTAACCCACACTAAAGATCAATGATTAGAAATAAATGTGGAGTTAAAATTTATTTTTAACTCTGCACAAATGGTGTATAGGGACAAGTATGCAGAGAGTTCGAACACAGGGAGCAAACAGGGTAATTCAAAAAGATGTGCACAAGTGAATGTGTGGTGTGTCTACACTAAGCAAGCAAACAAAGAAATTTTTGTGGGTTTTTAATTTTTGAATTTTTTTTTTAATTTTGTATTTTGATTTTTAAATTTTCTGATTTTTATAGTTTTATATTTTATATTTTTTTCTCTTTTTAAATATTGGAATATAGAGACAATGGAATACAAGGAGTGATAAAATATTAATAAAAATATGCTAAAATAACCAAAAATTCATAAATAAAATGTTTTTGATGATTTTAGGATTTTTTACTGTTTTTGTGATTTTTGGGTATTTTTCAAGGTGTTTTTGGTATTTTAAATACTGAAATAAAGGAAAACAGTGAAATGTGCAAGGCTGAAACTTAAAATGGAGAAATAAAATAGAAAACAGTAACAAAAATTCTCCAATTTAATTTTCAATGAAAGATAATAAAATAAGGAAAATTTAGACACCAAGATTATATTTTTAGGGTTTTCGAGAATTTTTAATATTTTTATAAAGGTTTTTGGGGTATTGTGATTTTTATGAGTTTTCTTTTGTAATTTTTAATGAATTTTGGACTGAAGTTAGAACACACTAAAAGAGATAAAATATATTTTTTGGGGATTTTTCTGATGAGCTTTTATATTTTTTATGGATTTTATAAGCTAGACAGTGCACAAAAAGCTTGTTTTTGATTTTTAATAAACATAAAAATAAAATAAAATCAAAAACTAAAATGTTGGCGTCAAAGAACAAGCCTACAGGAACTTAAGTTCAAAATTTGAGAATTTTTGGAATTAAAATGAGGGCCTTAAATAAATAGAGCAAGCAAGAACAAGTGAAAGGCCTGACAGGGGCGTTTATGCAAATAGTCAGGAATCCATGGGCGAAAATGCAATTTTTCCCACAAAATTAATACTGATTAATATATATTCTGGATCGAACACCAATACCCAAAGCCGCCAGGGCTTGATTGCAAAAATCCCCAGGCCCACGTGAGTTACACGCGCGCCTGGCAGGGGCACGTGTGTAAAATCACAAAAGGTTGGGGACTGAACTCTAAAATGCCCAGAAATAATAAACTCTCAACACTAATCTTGGGACTAGAAATAAACACGCCAAAGTTCTTGGGTTACTTCGCAAAAAGCCCAGACGCACGTGACAGGCACGTGCGCCAGGCGAGGACCTGTTTGCAATTCGAAAGAGTTCTAAGGGTCTTTTACTAAATATTACAAAAAGATATTAAAGGCCGAGGAATGTTTCTGGAGTATTAATTAACACAAAAATTGCACAGGGGTACAGAACAAAATTACCCAAGGCAGGGGATGATCCAACGGCCGACGACCCTTTACTTATGCCACGTGTCGCTTCCAAAGGGGCCGATGACGGTTGGCTTGGACGCCTGAGATTATTTCCTGCGGGTGACGATCGACGGCTGAGGATTGCAAAATCCGACGACGCTTGTAGCTTGCCAAGAACAGGCCGTGATCGAACGGCTCGGGCGAACGGACGAAGAATTGGAGATGAACAGGCCCCTGGCGAGATTCAACTTGATGATTCGAGTCCCTCCGACGGTCAGAACCTTCTCCGACAGTTGCCGACGCCACCTGGAAACGTCCTGCAACGGATGACGGTGCCAAAATGATGGATGCTCCGCCGGTGCGCCGCCACGGCGATGGAGGAAGAAGACGCTCCCAGCTGCTCGGACTGCGGCCAAAAACGAACCCAGGAGGGGTTCTTCAGCACCTGGGACCCTGCAAAAGAAGCACGCAACCACAGAGAGGGTTCCAGAGCAAAGCGTGGGTGATCGGGGCGGTTTTGGCGGAAATGGGCGCTCGCCGGAGCTTGCTCCGGCGAGGTGTTTTCGCGGTTGTTCGAAGCGTGCGGATCGAAAGGAAGAGGGCTGATTTACTCCTAAAGCTAACTAACTAAAATAATGCAAGAAAATTAAAAGGAAAGAGTGAACCTCGAGCCTAAGAAGGCGAGGTAGGGACCTCACGACGGCGCGGCCATTGGAGGTGGCTGGAGTGCATTTCCGACCTTCGCCACACCTCGACGAAGATGCTGGGTCACCCCTCTGTCACCGGGGACACTCGGCGGAAGCTCGGAGGTTTTGGCTTCGGCCAAAAAATGGTTCAAAGATCAAGGGGAAGAGGGTGGCTAGGTTTTGAAACATGGTGGACGTGGCTCCTTCAACGAGGCGTATCGAGCGGCGTGATGATCCAACGCCCAAGGAAAGATATGGGCGAGCTAGAAGGATCTGGGATGAACAAAAGTCAAGAAGACTTTGGAGTGAAACGAGGGGCCTATGGCCCTCGAAAAAATCGAGAAAAAGGGTACAAACACATACCTGACGGTCTGTGACATGGGGTCATGGAGTTGACCCCCGGTCAACGGATGGCATGGCCTGATTGTGCCACGTCATCCGCAAAAAGACAAAAACTCAAATAAAACCTTGTAAATTCAATTAAAAATACTAAATGGATTAACTAATTTTAGGTTATTTCATGAAAAATGTTTATTATTTTATATAGTATTTTATTCCGATTTTTTATTATTTTTATTAGGTATATTTTTACAAGTTGCTTTTATACTCCTATATAGGTATATTATCTATATGTCTGATTATTTGATTTTTAATTTGTGATTTTAATTTTATTATTTTTATTTCTTATTTTGTAAAATTATAAAATACTTTTATATTCACAAATATATTTTTATTTTATTTTTCTGATATGTTTTGTATATTTAATAAAATACAAGAGTGTATTGTATAGGTATGTATATAAGTATTGTATCTATGTATTCTATATACAAGTATTTTTATTTTATATTTTCTTTGCATTTTTATTCTAATTTTAATGCACATAATTATTATAAGTAATATTTGAAAGATTATAAAAATATAAAAATACAAAAATAATGAATAAAGAATAAATTGAATATTTTATTCAGTACAAGTATACAATGAGGGTCCAAAACTCAACTTTCAAACCGTAGCTCTGCCAAATGCGAAACCACCGCCATTAAATAGCTTATTTTATTATATATACAATTAAAGGTGAGTTTGATGCATTTGGAGTTTTCATTTGTGAGATACGGGTCTGGGAAGTTGGGATTCTGGATTTTTATTCAGACCATAACTTTTTATCTGTACATTATTTTTCAGTGAAATCAATTTTGTATTTTTCTTTATTAAATTATCTACAACTTTCATGTACAAAGTTTCTTTATTTGATTTATAAAAAGTGGAACCAAAAATAGGTCCCAAAATGAATAAAGAATGAATAAAATAAAAGGAATTTTATTGGTATTTTTGGCCCTTATCTCCCCCTACTTTATTCCTTGTCAACCTATTCATCAAGATGCCAAGGTCTCGGGGTTTCGGGTCATAAAATATTTACAATATTTTATTCTTTTTCATTTCTTTTATTTATTCTAAAATTTTGGCCTTATTTACAGTATTTTATACACTAATTGAATGCACATGCATGAATGCTAAGATGCTATATTTAATGCTATTTACAGGCATTTGCTAGTGTTTTTGGTGCCAAAATGATAGAATAAAGATGATGAAATGTGGATTCATCACCCCCCTATACTTTACCTTTGCTAATCCCTAGCAAACACTTATGCAATAAGTGCAAAAGGAAAAGAAAGAAAAGAAAAGGAAGAACTTGGATTTAATTTGATTATCAAACTTGTCTTCACAAAATCAAAGTTTGGAGCTTAAGTCGGACCTTTGGAATTTTAGTGCGGGCGGAACCTTAGTGAGAACCGAATTTGAAATCCAACAGTCCTTGAGAATCCCAAAACTCTGTCCAAGTCTCCTCAATAGCCAGGTCAGAAATACTTCAACTCGTACGCAAAATCTTATGACTATGAATCTGACTCGTACAGTGTAAGTGATGGTGGCTCTCCCCAACTAGAATGACAAAGAAACTGACTTCTCCAGTACGACAACCCAATGATTCCCCAATCCAATAACTCCATCCTCGAGGAGCGGGGTATTCCCTTCTAAGTTCAAGTGGCAACCAGCTCAAGAGGAGGGGGTGAAGAGAAGAATGGACGGTAGCCAGTGTAGCTACCTATCCTGGGATGCAAGACCAGTGTAGTCAAGTCATCTTGCTGCAGGCTCACATATTTGACTTTGGAACTCAAGCTTGCTTATTGACTTTGTATATACTTTGCAGGCTTTTTATTTTTGTACATGCCTGAACTTTTTTTTTTGAATACTATATACAGCAGCATTTACATAAGGAGTTTTTCCTCTTGAGCCAGTAGACTATCCCTCTTTTGAAGCTTTATCGCAACCCACAGCCTCCTGTCTTTAGACTTCCTAATCACTGGACAGGTTGGGGTGCACTTCCCTCCCTAGAGGAGGACAAATGTTTCCACTTGTGTGCGTCTCATACCGGCAAATCCAATCCCCTCACCACTCCAACTGAGTTGAGCCATGTGAAAGGTGCAGGTGTCCAAGTTAGGTCATTATCAACAAGAGTCGTGCGTGTGCTCCGAAATACTCTACTTAGGCAGTCAAGAATCCCTTGAACCTAGTCTCATGATCCTCAAAGAATTAAGTCAACTAGACCTGAAGTACCTCAAACCCAGTTCCTATAAGGTTCATGTTATTAGGTAGATTGTAAGGTCCAATCAAGCTCCAATCTCCGGATTTTACTTAGACTTGTTCGCTATCAAACTCAATCCGAAAAATGCTCATGCCATGCAATGCAATGCAGAATGCAGAAAATATTTTTGTGATGCAATTTTCAAAGATTTTGAACTTTTTATAGAATTTTGAAAATATGATGATGATGCATATGCATTTTTTTGTATTTTTCAAAAAGATTTTCAGATGTTTTTGGATTTTAGTTTTGCAAATGTTTTTGGGAATTTTTTAAAATAAAAAGTTTTTGGATAAAATCTAGGTGAAAACTATGTACACGGGAGTGCTTCTTATTTTTACAAGAAGTGGATTTTAAGGATTTACAAGGGTAAGTGGTCAATTTTATACATCTATAGATACATATATAGTGGATTTTGGTGAGATGTAAGTATTCCTCAAACTTATTTGACACAAGCTTTTCACACAACTTTTGAAAACGATAGTCCAAAATAGTTTTTACACACATTTTACAAACATGTACACTCATTTGAAAATCATTTTGCAAAGGCTTTCAAAACAATATAAATAGATTTTTCAAATATTTTTGCAACTATTTTTCAAACCATTTGCAAATCATTTTTCAAACATTTTATTTCACACAAAGAAAAGAAATTTTACAAACCACACATTTTTACACAGGTTGAAAACATGTAACAAAACATTTTCCAAATAGTTTTCAATAGATGTTCACAAAGATTTTCAAACTATTTTTCAAACATTTTGCAAAAAAAACATTTTCACCTGATTTATTAATCAGTATATACAAAAAGAATTTGAGGAATGATAACATCTTTTTATTAAAGATTTTTAATGAATTTTAAAGAATTATTAGCCATATTATTAAGAAAATACGAAAGTACGAGTTATGGCTAAAGTATATACGCAGTATATACGACCCCCCCTATACTTATCTTGAGCTATGTCCTCATAGATCGGAGAGAAAAGAGAAGACATAACTCGTACTAAGTATAGGCAAGTCTAAAGAATGAATGAAACAATGAATGAATCAACGAATGAGAAGTCGACCGTCCCCCCTATACTTAGGATCAAATAATCCTAAGTATAGCAGACTGTACACAAAGTAGGGAGGGTCAAGGGTGGGAATGAATAGATCGTACTCAGATTGTCTCCCCCTATACTTAGGGTAAGATAGCCCTAAGTATAGACAAGAAGAGGAGACAATGGAGAGGATCAAAGAATGGAAATACTCGGGGTGCGCGCCCCCCTATACTTAGGACAAAGTACGTCCTAAGTATGGAAAACTGTCTACAAGGGCGGCATCTTTTTGATAGATAAAGAAAATAGAAAAGGAAAAGAAGAAAAGAAGAAAAGAAGAAAAGAAGAACGAGATGAAGATAGAAGAAGAGATCGTGAGGATGTACGCATCGCTCCCCCTATACTTAGGGTGAAAGAAGCCCTAAGTATAGGCAACAACAGGAGTGATGACACTGAACGACAAAAGAGCACTCGGCTCGTCCACCCCTCCTAAACGTAGGACAAAGTGCGTCCTAAGCAAGGCAAACATGAGAATGGATGGACGAGCGATACGAGAGAGACAGAGATAAACAGAGGAGAATGTACAACAGAGGTGGATGTACATGTGATCAAGAAGGCCGAAAGCTAACCTTCTTGCAAGACCGTTGAGGGATAGATCTGGTGTGGTGTATGTCGACATCGGGGTCCACAGTGGACGGAAGCCGATCAGGGTCGACACGGTAAAGGCCCTCAGTGGAATCAAAACGGAAAGGGACGAACTGATCAATGGAAGTAGTATGGCTAGGTTCTCTCTTGGTGGTCCTATGGTGTGAAGGCGCAGACGGTCGAGTGGAAGAAGTGTGGTCAGGTCTGGCCTTAGAGGTCTCGCAAATATCAAAGTGAAATGGGACGAACTCATCATCCTCGGAAGAAGTGTACTCGGAGTCGTCCTGCGAATCCTCGTCTAGGTCAAAGTCAAAAGGCACGAAATCATCAGTGGAAGTATACGAACTCTGTTCGTCCTCAAGACTCTCACCTGAATCATTGTCTTCAACAAGAGGTATGAATTTATCAAAATAAAGGGCAGTATCATAACCGACCTCAATCATCTTTACTTGTGAAGGACCAGGTACGGACATATCAGTGGAAGTAGTCAAACCAGGTCCGTCCCGTCTAGTCTTACCTAGGTCATTTGTTTCCTTATGAGGTCTCTCAAAATAATGGGCAACTTCGTAAACGTCCTCAATAGTCTTGGTATCTGCCCTCTGCTCAAATGGTTCAATCACATAAATGCTTTGGATTTCATCAACACATTGCCACACCCCAGGAGGAGGATCAGTGAGGTCCATGCTTTTCGATTTCCTCCCCTTTCTGGGGATCCGTCGGGTCTCATCAATGGTCGCTAAGGAAGCATCTCTAGTAACATCAGATCGGTCACAGGCCTCGGAATCAGCTATGATCGGTGAAGGTGCATCAGGTGCAGGTCTCTGGTCATCTGTGGGTGCAGTGATCGCCACTTCGCTCTCGTCAACAGGACGGAAGCGAATCTCTCCTGATCCGTAATCAATAACGACCCTCGCAGAGGCGAGGAAAGGTCATCCCAGGATGATTGGAGATGGCTCCCCTGTGGAGTTCTCCATGGGCAACACGACAAAATCAACATGGTGGTTCGTGCCCTGAATAGAAATGACGGCGTTTGCAAGGATACCCTTCGGCCTCTTGATAGATCCATCAGCAAACTGAACGATCATCCTGGTTTTCTTTAGAGGCCCTAAGTGAAGAGACTGTACCAGTGAGAAGGGTAGTATGTTAATAGATGCACCGCCGTCCAGGAGAGTGTGATCACATGTATAGTCAGAGATGGTGCAAGTGATGAAAGGAGTAGCTGTGTTCTTCTTCTTGGGAATGGGACGGTGTGTGATGGCGAGGGCAGTGGCCATGGTCAAAATGTGATGCTCAGATCTGCTCCTTCGCTTTCTCTTCTTGGGGAGAGGAGCAGATAATTGGGTCATGGCCTGTTGAAGTGGGGCACGGATGATCTCATGAATAGTAGCCACCACTTCGGGTTCAGATAACATTTTTTGAATTTTTGGACTTCCTCCATACAAGAGAGGAAGTCGGAATCAGCATATACACGAGGCATGCCAAGAGCAGTCTGTACAGCAGCATCCTCGGGGTCAAAGGTGGGACTAAGTGTGAATGGATGTGTGGTCAAGGGCTCTGGCAAGTGGATTCTCTCCTAAAAATATTGATCAACCAAGTGTCTCCCGAACTCTTTTTGGATTTTTAAATTTTTCTCATTTTTTTGTATTTTTGGCGATTGCAAGCTCCCATGATTACCTACAAGTGAAGCCGTATTCCCGACGAAAGGAGCATTAATCTGATTCTTCCTCAAGAAAGCAAGATCATCATTCATCAAATCAATGCGCTTTGTCATCCGATTCAAGATATCACTCATAGAGATCGAGGGAGGTGACTCCATCAGGTCAGACTCAGATGGATGTGAAGGTGGAGATGGATAATACACAGTTAGGGGTGGGTGTGGATAGAACTCCGAGTCGTGATACTGTGGCTGAGGCGGGTATGTACAAAAATCAAAAAAAAATAGGAGGCGAGTCCTCCTGATAAAAGGGAGGTGGATTGGCTGGAGCGAGCGAGGGGTCAGCAAAGTCCGGATAAAATGCACTCCAGGGATCCATCTCGAAATCAAAAGGAAATGATTCGGGGGAGCACGACGATCAAGTCAGGAGAGTGAAGAAGAAGGCGCAAATGCGCAGAGATGATCTAGGACGCACACAAAATAATCACAGACAAAATAAAAAAGAATGCAAACCCTCAATTCACCTACTCAACTCGGTAGAGACCGCAAAGAGCGGTCTTTTTATCTTGTCTGTTTTAGAGTTAGGTGAGAAGTCCAAAATTGCGCAAACACTTAGGGGGCTGAATGGGATTTGGGCACTATCCTTAGTGTGTGCGCGAGCAATGTAAAATGAAGACAATGAGGGGATTACTCGCCCCAATACAAGATCTTCTTTTTGGTGGATTTTAGGGCCAAGTAATATTAGCAGTCCCAATTTTATTGATTATCACTTTTTTTTGGATTTTAATGAAATGCACGATCCTATCGGGGAGTCAATTCCTTTGAGCACCTAGGTTGGCAAAATCAGAGGGAGAGTCGGAAAAGCAATGCAAGCGGCAAATAATGATGAATGCTAAAGCGTAAATGCTCACCTTGCCTCCAGCACTCTACATGCAAGGATGCTCATCAGAATTGAAACCTAACTATATGCAAATGCAAAGCCGATGAAATCGCCCTAAGTTCAGAAATTGATATTATCGTGAAGGACCACAAGCTGACCACCAATCCTCAACCCTAGAGTCCGGTCTAGGCTCACCCCTCCTCTGCTCAACACACTTGAGTTTAGGAGAAAGCGCTTTGCGGGGAGAGCTCACGACGCGACGGATTGAAGGTGATGATCAACTATTTAAAATTTGACTAAGTCCATATGCGGCTATAGGCACATGCAAAATATTAGGTGTTTGGCCTTAGTCTATCGCAAGCAATCCTAGAACTAGGGGCTCAATCACACAAAATAAATAAAATTGAAAAACAAAACAAAATAAAAAGAATGCGAGAAAATACGAAAAAGCCACAATGAGCCCCCAAGTGAACAATCACTTGGAAATTAGGCTCAAGAGTCCAAGTCCGGGGGTACCTGTATTATTACAATAAATAGGTCTCTCTCTCCCAAATTACACAAATAAATGCAATAAAAGAAAATGCAACTAAAGTCGAGCTCGGTCTTCAAAACTTCTCTTCTCGTCTCCTTGGTGCTAGGTGGGCTAGAGTCGGCTTCACGTGGGTGCGTCAGCGCCTCGAGTGATGTGCCTCCCTCGGTCCGCGGTACCTTGCACAGAGTCAACAAAGAAGAGGGATTAGACAGCTCAAAAGATATATCAAAAATAAGGAAAATAAAACAAGCAGAAATAAAAGCCGCAAAGGTAGACTAATAATCACAGACCCAAGCAAAAATGAGATCTACGTGCTGTTGCTCCCCGGCAACGGCGCCATTTGATTTAGCCAAAATTCACGGAGTCTAAAATGGTGTCTCACACAAGGCGGAGACAACCGTCGCTGTGACGACTCACGATGAATCCTGGACTAAAATCAACAATTAACCCACACTAAAGATCAATGATTAGAAATAAATGTGGAGTTAAAATTTATTTTTAACTCTGCACAAATGGTGTATAGGGACAAGTATGTAGAGAGTTCGAATACAGGGAGCAAACAGGGTAATTCAAAAAGATGTGCACAAGTGAATGTGAGGTGTGTCTACACTAAGAAAGCAAACAAAGAAATTTCTATGGGTTTTTAATTTTTGAATTTTTTTTTTAATTTTATATTTTGATTTTTAAATTTTTTGATTTTTATAATTTTATATTTTATATTTTTTTTCTCTTTTTAAATATAGGAATATAGAGACAATGGAATACAAGGAGTGATAAAATATTTATAAAAATATGCTAAAATAACCAAAAATTCAGAAATAAAATGTTTTTGATATTTTTAGGATTTTTTACTGTTTTTGTGAATTTTGGGTATTTTTCAAGGTGTTTTTGGTATTTTTAAATACTTAAATAAGGGAAAACAGTGAAATGTGCAAGGCTGAAACTTAAAATGGAGAAATAAAATGGAAAACACTAACAAAAATTCTCCAAATTAATTTTCAATGAAATATAATAAAATAAGGAAAATTTAGACACCAAGATTATATTTTTAGGTTTTCGTAGAATTTTTAATTTTTTTATAAAGGTTTTTGGTGTATTGTGATTTTTATGAGTTTTCTTTTGTAATTTTTAATGAATTTTGGACTGAAGTTAGAACACACTAAAAGAGACAAAATGTATTTTTTGGGGATTTTTCTAATGAGTTTTTATATTTTTTATGGATTTTATAAGCTAGACAATGCACAAAAAGCTTGTTTTTTATTTTTAATAAATATAAAAATAAAATAAAATCAAAAACTAAAATGCTGGCGTCAAAGAACAAGCCTACATGAACTTAAGTTCAAAATTTGAGAATTTTTGGAATTAAAATGAGGCCTTAAATAAATAGAGCAAGCAAGAACAAGTGAAAGGCCTAGCAGGGGCATTTATGCAAATAGTTAGGAATCCAGGGGCGAAAATGCAATTTTTCCTGCAAAATTAATACTGATTAAGATATATTCTGGACCGAACACCAATACCCAAAGCCGCAAGGGCTTGATTGCAAAAATCCCCAGGCCCACGTGAGTTACACGCGCGCCTGGCAGGGGCACGTGTGTAAAATCACAAAAGGTTGGGGACTGAACTCTAAAATGCCCAGAAATAATAAACTCTCAACACTAATCTTGGGACTAGAAATAAACACGCCAAAGTTCTTGGGTTACTTCGCAAAAAGCCCAGACGCACGTGACAGGCACGTGCGCCAGGCGAGGACCTGTTTGCAATTCGAAAGAGTTCTGGGGGTCTTTTACTAAATATTACAAAAAGATATTAAAGGCCGAGGAATGTTTTTGGAGTATTAATTAACACAAAAATTGCACAAGGGTACAGGACAAAATTACCCAAGGCAGGGGATGATCCAACGGCTGACGACCCTTTACTTATGCCACGTGTCGCTTCCAAAGGGGTCGATGACGGTTGGCTTGGACGCCTGAGATTATTTCCCGTGGGTGACGATCGACGGCTGAGGATTGCAAAATCCGATGACGCCTGTAGCTCGCCAAGAACAGGTCGTGATCGAACGGCTCGGGCGAACGGACGAAGAACTGGAGATGAACAGGCCCCTGGCGAGATTCAACTTGATGATTCGAGTCCCTCCGAAGGTCAGAACCTTCTCCGACAGTTGCCGACGCCACCTGGAAACGTCCTGCAACGGTTGACGGTGCCAAAATGACGGATGCTCCGCCAGTGCGCCGCCGCGGCGATGGAGGAAGAAGACGCTCCCAGCTGCTCGGACTGCGGCCAAAAACGAACCCAGGAGGGGTTCTTCAGCACCTGGGACCCTGCAAAAGAAGCACGCAACCACAGAGAGGGTTCCAGAGCAAAGCGTGGGTGATCAGGGCGGTTTTGGCGGAAATGGGTGCTCGCCGGAGCTTGCTCCGGCGAGGTGTTTTCGCGGTTGTTCGAAGCGTGCGGATCAAAAGGAAGAGGGCTGATTTACTCCTAAAGATAACTAACTAAAATAATGCAAGAAAATTAAAAGGAAAGAGTTAACGTCGAGCCTAAGAAGGCGAGGTAGGGACCTCACGACGGCGCGGCCATTGGAGGTGGCTGGAATGCATTTCCGACCTTCGCCACACCTCGACGAAGATGCTGGGTCACCCCTCTGTCACCGGGGACACTCGGCGGAAGCTCGGAGGTTTTGGATTCGGCCAAAAAATGGTTCAAAGATCAAGGGGAAGAGGGTGGTAGGTTTTGAAACATGGTGGACGTGGCTCCTTCAACGAGGCGTATCGAGCGGCGTGATGATCCAACGCCCGAGGAAAGATATGGGCGAGCTAGAAGGATCTGGGATGAACAAAAGTCAAGAAGACTTTGGAGTGAAACGAGGGGCCTATGGCCCTCGAAAAAATCGAGAAAAAGGGTACAAACACATACCTGACGGGCTGTGACCTGGGGTCATGGAGTTGACCCCCGGTCAACGGATGGCGTGGCCTGATTGGGCTACGTCATCCGCAAAAAGACAAAAACTCAAATAAAACCTTGTAAATTCAATTAAAAATAATAAATGGATTAATTAATTTTAGGTTATTTCATGAAAAATGTTTATTATTTTATATAGTATTTTATTCCGATTTTTAATTATTTTTATTAGGTATATTTTTACAAGTTGCTTTTATACTCCTATATAGGTATATTATCTATATGTCTGATTATTTGATTTTTAACTTGTGATTTTAATTTTATTATTTTTATTTCTTATTTTGTAAAATTATAAAATACTTTTATATTCACAAATATATTTTTATTTTATTTTTCTGATATGTTTTGTATATTTAATAAAATACAAGAGTGTATTGTATAGGTATGTATATAAGTATTGTATCCATGCATTCTATATACAAGTATTTTTATTTTATATTTTCTTTGCATTTTTATTCTAATTTTAATGCACATAATTATTATAAGTAATATTTGAAAGATTATAAAAATATAAAAATACAAAAATAATGAATAAAGAATAAATTGAATATTTTATTCAGTACAAGTATACAATGAGGGTCCAAAACTCAACTTTCAAACCGTAGCTCCGCCAAATGCGAAACCACCGCCATTAAATAGCTTATTTTATTCTATATACAATTAAGGTGAGCTTGATGCATTTGGAGTTTTCATTTGTGAGATACGGGTCTGGTAAGTTGGGATTCTGGATTTTTATTCAGATCATAACTTTTTATCTGTACATTATTTTTCAGTGAAATCAATTTTGTATTTTTCTTCATTAAATTATCTACAACTTTCATGTACAAAGTTTCTTTATTTGATGTATAAAAAGTGGAACCAAAAATAGGTCCCAAAATGAATAAAGAATGAATAAAATAAAAGGAATTTTATTGGTATTTTTGGCCCTTATCTCCCCCTACTTTATTCCTTGTCGACCTATTCATCAAGATGCCTAGGTTCGGGTCATAAAATATTTACAATATTTTATTCTTTTTCTTTTCTTTTATTTATTCTATAATTTTGGCTTTAATTACAATATTTTATACACTAATTGAATGCACATGCATGAATGCTAAGATGTTATATTTAATGCTATTTACAGGCATTTGCTAGTGTTTTTGGTGCCAAAATGATAGAATAAAGATGATGAAATGTGGATTCATCACCCCACCTCCTGCGACAACATGTGGAAAATTTCCCCCCTCTCCCTCCTCCTCCCTCTCTCTCTCCGTAATCACCCCACGACCACCTGCTTCTCTACATATCACTCTAACCAGCAGTCATCGCATAACTCACCCACACCCAACTACCTCTACTCCATCCGCCCACTTCCCCCATCTCCGCACGACTGGCTAACCACTAAGCCGGTCCATAAAGGGTCGACGATCATCCCTCGTGCACCGCAACCGTCGTTCTTGAGAGAGAGGTCCACCAGCTCGAAGCCTTGCCCCAATGACAGCTCAGCAGGGATTTCTTGAGCGACGACGGCCTGAGTTCAACTCCAAGCATGATCCATGGAGATCTCCTCCACGCTCCAAGCTCCAAAGCTCTTGCAGCTTGAGGCAACAAGTGGAGGTGGCCTCCGCCCCTACAGTAACTCCGGTGAACCCCCTTCTCTCTTCTCCTTTCTCTCCCTCTACTTTTCTTCCTCCCCTCATTCTTCCTCTATTTCTCCATATTCCTCTTTTTCTTGCTTCTTCCCTAATCATCACACATCCGCTTAGCCTCCACGCCCTAGCACCAGAGAAGGCCCGCCTCCGCACTGACCAGCAGCTTTCGTCTCTTCCTCGACCGAGTCGCCATCGACCTTCTCCGCATCGACCTCGCCCTTGCAGCGGCACCAAAGTACCTCCATCGTACTTCAATCGCGTTCCGCCAAGGTTGTAAATGCCTGCCTCTTCAAATATCGACCTTGTGTCGACCAAGCCCTCACTTTTGCCTGCACCATCTGCCTCCACCAAGGTCGCAACCGTCGCTGACTGCCCGCGCAGACCCTCCACATGCCCTCAACCCCCTCGGCATGCATGCATGTTTCTCCAGAGCTCCCCTCACGTGTGAGGCATGTGAGTGAGGGTAACATTTGCACGGGAAACCTCAATAGAACCAGATATTGCATCGAGGCCCTTCCACATGCGCGGCACATGCGAAAAGGGCAAATTTGCACAAATGCCCTCTGCAAATCACAAAATTGCAAGAGGCCTCCGTTCCTGCAGCAACGTGCATTGCACAATTCCTTCGGGAAAAATGTGCAAGTTTCCCCTCGCGAGTTCTGGTAGTTAAAGAAGTGCATTTTGTGATATTTCTTTGCATTTATTTTAGTTATGCATTACATTTAAAACCATGTGTTCTAGCTTTGTTTTGAGTATCATTTTACCATCATATTTCAATTCTAAAAATTACATCTTGTAGAAAAACTTATGCTCCATCATTGTAGATAATGATCACATTTTTCTTAGTTGTGGTTTATTTAATATAAATATTTAAGTGCATAATTGCGTATTTTGCCCACTGTATGATTTGTAATTCAAATTAAATTAATTACAGCTCTAAAATTTCCCAAAAATT
Source organism: Ottelia alismoides (assembly GCA_037367405.1). NCBI lineage: Eukaryota > Viridiplantae > Streptophyta > Magnoliopsida > Alismatales > Hydrocharitaceae > Ottelia > Ottelia alismoides. Next base: position 28,112 of record JAZKJV010007022.1, on the reverse strand, counting down.
CGTAGTAAGTAGATTTAACATTTTCTACATTGTGCCCAAATTACATGACATTTGTAGGTATAATGAGGTCACAAAAAAAATATTGGTGATTTTAGTAATTGATTTTAATAGGTCATAGATCAAATATTTTTAGGATCTATTAATTTTCCTGAATTATTATCATGCAGACTTATCTATTATAATTTTATTTCCATGAATTAAATTGGTCTCTATTTATTAAAATTAATTTGAGAAAAATCACCTTGCATGCATCATTTATTTGTAATTAATTCATATTGTATCAGAAAATAACAAAAAATATAGAGCACTAATTTCTTTATTCTTTATATTCTGGCCAAGTTCAGAATTTTTGGAGATTGTTTTATCTTAAATTGTATATTAGCCCCTAAACTTGATCGAATTTGCATTGCATTTGTTAATTACATTAAAAAAATGCCTCTCTGAAAACCTAAGATCTAGGTCCACAAATAATCAACCTAAGGATACAATTGTCTCCCTGATTTGACATTGGGCTTACTCAAGTAAAATATAAATCTAACCGCATGCATTAATTGATCAAATAAAATTATGCTTTTTTTGATAAATCCTGGTTGCCTAACTACCACAACAAAACAACATAATTAACATAGGGTATTTAGGGGTCTTCAAATGGCATCGTTGTCGGGGAGGCACGACTTAGGTTGATTTTTACAGAATATAGATTTTAGGTTTTCCACCCCCGGGTAGTCTGACCCCAGTTTTTCTTGTAAATATTACTCTGTTTATTTTCTTGCATTTTTTATTTTGTTTATGTTATTTTATTTTGTGTACATCTCTGACCACCATCTTATTTTTTGTGTGAGGAATCTGACGTGATGGAGCAACCGCTTAGGGGGACGAGCAACTCAGGAGCATTGGAGGTCGGCTTCGACTGAAGGAACGTATTAAATTTAAGATCGAGTCGAGTCGCGAGAGAGTGTAGAGTTTAGGATTGTATTTTCTATATTTATTTTATTTTTGTAATTAATTTGTAATAATTTAGGTAATTGCACTTTTATAGAGGTCTCCGTTTGGGATCTCTCATGTGTATCCAGACACTTGGACATTATTTTTGTGGTATGCCAGGACATGTTTCACTCTCCGGTGAGGGTGGGGCTCGACTTGAGTGGCTTGTAAGTTAGACATGCACGCGCGACTCTTAGAGCTTTTATTTAGTTCAAATATCATTGCTTGTGCTTGTATAACTTAAGACCATATATTTTCACTTAATAATAGGTACCTTAGATTGTTCTACTAAGTCAAACTGAAATCACTTTATACTCAATAATAGAACTTTCTGCTAGGTGTGGTTTCATCATATGTGTTTCATTTAGTATAAAATTTTCAATTATGTATTGCACCTCGTATGTAGAGCATGAGGATCATTGTAAGTCTTCTGAACTGGGATGCATCATTGATTTATTTGATTGCATCGTCTTTTCTCGACTCCCTTTACCTTGGTTTTCACAACTTAGGATAAAATGGAAATCGGGACTAGACGGTAGGCCAGTTGTGTTTGATGGATTTAACTAAGTGATAATCTAACTTAAAATCAGGACTGTTAATACATATTTGACAAAAAAAATTGACTAAATTACCATTTGGGGGGGTGCAAACCCCATATTGTACGCACTTCATATTGCTTGTTGAGAGGTAAGGGCACATCCCTAGATGGTGCCCAAAACCCACATTGTAATCTTGCGTAAATGGACTCATATCTTGTTTTATCACTTAGCTAAAATCGAAAAGATAATGGTCGGGGCTTCGCGACCATCATTGTGTTGAGTTTGTGAAACTAGGGTTTGATCTTGCACTTGTTTTTTTTGTGTGTGTGCTCCCTCTGTGCAATTGCACGTTTTCACTTCAATTTGATTTCACTTCTTTCCAAAGATGTTGGCTTATCGTTATCTGTATTCGAACTCTTCACGCCATATCTCCTTGACTGGTTACCGACCATCTTCACTACCTCACTCTTCCATGTACCATCCACCATCCATGGAAGACCCTCTCCCATAGTCGGTTTCACCCCACCCCGAGTATGAAGTTAGAACTTCGACTGACTTCCCCACTTCTTAACATTTCTCACCTACCCCACATTCTTACACACATGATTTACTTCCACCCTAGGTTGATTCACCTTATGGTTAGACGCTTGCTAGAATCCAAGAATCATTTGAAGAGGAACATACTGTTGAGATGAATAAATGGTAGAATTAACTAACCCCACATACCTCATTTCCTCTTCATATGATTGATGGGATAGGTCAACAAATCACGCATACACATCCTGACCTGACCTTAGTGTACAACGTGGTCGATCGAACAACTCGAATGGAGAGGCCTGCACATTATGATTTTCCGAACTTGATTGACTTTAGGGATCAAGATCACATTGACCACACATTCGACGAGCCTACACATGCAGGGGACTGGACTCATGAGTTCAGTCATCAAACCCCCTGTCTATTGAATCCACCACATGAGGCTCGAACCAATTTCTGCCACACGGATGGTCTATACTCGACCAAAATTACATGTCAGAGTCTAGGTATGCTGACTATGAGACCTCAAATTCTCAACAGTATCCTCCAACTGAACAGACTTCTCCGGTGATTTGTCACAAGGAATTTTTGGAGGATGACATTTCTAGGATTATTAAGAGATATGAATTAATTGAGGTAAATTTAGAAATGTCACCGACTAATTGAATTCATATGCTGTCAACCTAGGTATGGAAGTGGAAGACGCCATGAGAGGATTTGTTGTTGAAAATCAAGAAAACACTAGGGGACCTACACATTCTATACAGCTCGAGTCAACTCTACCTCCCCCATCTACTAACCACTTGCCCACCAATCTCAGGTCTGCACATTCTCCTACTCCTCATTCACCTATTAAAAATATAAAAAATCAAAAATCCCAAAAAGACCAAAAAAGTTTGAAAACCCAAAAAATATCATAAAAATTGAAAATGGAAAAGACATAAAAAATTGGACCTAGCCCTTAGTGAAGCGATTACTAAAGAATTAATTCTAGAGCTTCCCTTAATAAAGGCCATCGAACACTTTCCTGACCTCAAAAGATTTGTGATAAGTAAATTTATGCCTAAGAGGTCGAGTAATAAGAGGACAAAGACTGAAAAACATCTAGTGTCTATGGCCACCTTATTAATGATGGGGAGAAAGATCAAGAACCGTAGAGTGAAGCGGTTGCCTGGGGTTGATTGTGAAATCAAAGACACTACCTTCACCCGTGCTAGAATCGACGATGACTCATCGATAAATATCCTCTCGACCTCGTGTTTGGCAAGCTCAAACTTGGGATAATCAAGAAGTTGAGAGAGATTGTTCATCTGGCTAATCGATCTATAAAACGGTCGAGAGGAACCATTTCAGTCATCATTGCATTCTAAGGTGCTCTACTCCAAGTGGACTTTATGATAATTAACATTGAGCATCAAGGAGAGTTCACCCAATTTCCAATTATTCTCAGGAAGTTGTTCTTAGACTTGGCTAAGGAGACTATAGATTATGAGATTCAGGAGATTGATTTTACAGCATTGGGAGTACTCCGACTCACCCATTATTTGAGGACACGCGATATTCTAAGGTAACCCACAAAGTTGCTAACAGTCATGACCATCAAAAGGTAGATGAGTCCCACCTCTATGCTACACTTGAGATACCGATTGTCGAGCCGACCATTGGATCCGAGACTCCTGACACATCCATGACTCTCGTTGCTTGCGTTACTACCAATGCTAAGCCAACTGAGAGCAGTGGCACCTACCCGAGACGTGTACTAGCCTTACAGGAGTGTTATAGTCTATATGGTAACTCATCTGATGAGGAACCCCTAGTCAGCAATGCACCACATCCCGGACCTTCAACAAAGGGGACAGCAAGACCAAATTGACCCATCCCAAAAACACGGTTGCTCCATCCTCTAGTCGATTATCCAATAAGAGGAAGTCGATAATCGATTCCTCAAGGTGTTCCCTTGAACCCCTCAAGGCACGTCACTCTCCTCTCCCTCTCAATGCTTCAGGTTCTAGAAAACTGACTACAAAAGTTTCATTCAACATACTAGAGAAGGAATTTTCTGAGGATTCCTCATCGGGTCCGGGTGAGGTGATTTATATGAGTGAGCTCAGTTCGGTTGTTCTTAAACCTTGTCTGAGAAAGCAGTCGTATGTCAACCATCGTTGTGTGATCCCTTCACTTCATTATTATTCATCTAAAGATGGTTCTGACAACGACACACCTGTATATTCCCCACCTCCTCGTTCACGCAAGAATGTCCATTACAAACCGTCTAGATCCTTGTACATTCTCCCTCCATCTTGTATAGTCTTCTTCTTCTTTCCCTCCCTCTCCAACGATTCGTATCACTTGCCCCGGCTCCATGTCATTTTCATTTTATGGCTATACTTAGGATGACAAGATCCTAAATATAGGGGGAGAGTGACCCGTGTCTCTTCTCATTTCTTATTCTTTTTCTTTGTATATTTCCCAATCCCATCAATTCTCATACTTACTCTTGTGCTATACTTAGGCTTACCAGAGCATAAGTATAGGGTTGATCGATGCCCACCCTGTATATGCTCATCCACTTCTCCTCTTGACCTCAACCACCCCATTTTTGATCTTCTTCTATACTTAGGATAACCAGAGCCTAAGTATAGGGGGCGGATCGACTTCTATACTTCTATCATTTTTTCACTCTCTTACGCTCAGCACGAGCTATGTCTTTTCCATGCTTATTGTGCTCTGAGGACATAACACCCTATAAGTATAGGGGTTGTGTATATATTACATATATACATTACCCATAACTCGTACTTTTGCATATTTTTGTATATATTATGCAATAATTATGAGATGAGTAAATTGGTAAAAAAACTCTCTTTGTAAAATACTTGTAAAATATGTATATTGTATACAAGCTGTAAAATATGTATAATGTGTATAATATCCTTCTAGTAAAATCCTTGTAAATTTATACTTTTGTAAAATTGTTGTAAAATTGGAGGCATACCAGAAAATTAAAAAAAACATTTGCAAAAAGGGCTTCTTATTTACTCTTGCATATCCTTGCATTCATTCAAAAAAACACACAATATCATCATGCACTCCATTTATATGCATTCCATAACATCTGCATTTCATTTTCATATCCTGTAGATGCAAAGTGGAAAGTTAGTGGGTTCTGAATTGAGTTATTAATAGAAACCGAGGATGGAGTTGATTTGACCTTAATCTACTTAATTTCAGAGGAACCTTATAGGAACTAGAGTTGAGACTTTCTATTTCGAGCAACATAATTCTTTGAGTTCACAAGTCTATGTTCACATGTCATCTTGATTGGTCTAAGTAGAATATTTCATATACACGCATGATTCTTTTAGACAATGACCTAACTTGGACAAGCACCTTGCACTTAGCTCTTCATTGATGAGTTGGTGAGGAGGCAAATCCTTTAGCTTGGGAAAACGCACGAGTGGAAACATTCATAGACACAATAAGTGATGAATGTTTCTCAACCTAGTCTAGTGGCGATGACGTCTAATGACGGGATGTTATGGGTTGCAATAAAGCTTCAAAAGAGGGATAGTATACTGGCTCAAGAAGAAAAACTCATTATGTACATGATCCACATTTGTATATATGTTAAAAAAGGAATAAGAAAATCTCCAAAAAAAAGTTAGATGGGCAAAAAGTAAATAAATAAAAAATCTCGTCGGAGAAAAATATGAATAAGCAAGGGATATGTTTCAAAGTCTCATACCAAGGAAGCATGTATCTACAGACTTGGCTACACTAGTCAAGCTCCACGGATATGTGACTACACTGGTCATAGTCCATTCTCTTCTCTACCCCCTCTTCTTGAGCTGATTGCACTTGAACTTATAAGGGAATACCCTGCTCCTCGAGGAAAGAGTAGCTAGACCGGGAATTAGGGTTACCTTGTTAGATGTGGTTGTTTCTTTGCCATTTCTGATGTGGAGAACTATATTTCACTTACACAATACAAGGAAGATTATAGTCATCAGAATTTGTGTATGAGGCGTTGTTCTGACCTGACTGTTGAGGCGACCTGAATAAAGACTTATGGAACTTAAAGTTTGTTAGGTCTTAAATCTTATTTCCAATAAGGTTCCACCACATTATTAGTCCAAAGGTCGAGTCGAGCTCCATTTTCAACTTTTGTTCATGACCTTGGTATGGAACCCAAACTCATTTCACTTTTGCATTTCATTTTAGTTGATCGGGGACGAGCAAGGTTTTAAGCATTGGGGATTGGTGAATATCTGATTCATCACTCTAAAAGTTGAAAATAGAACTACGTTCCCAAGAAATTAGTTGCATTTCATCAATTATTCTGCATTATTACCATTCATGCACTTAGAATTAATTTCTACATTTTAGCATTCATATTTGCTTGAATAAGAAGCTTCAATCACCATGTAAATATCACTTGTATATTACCATATTTTCCCTATTTTTCACTAACTCGGAATTGAATAAAATAAACTCTATAGTGTATATAGTATTAACAATAATAAATAAAAAAATATCAAAAAAACTAACTTGTAAAATTGACCTAATTTGACCTTATTATTTCATGAAAAAATAATTCTTTCGGATTTATTTCTTTTGCACTTATTTTCTTTTATTATTGTTTTAATAAAATGTGTAAAATCCGAATAAAAATTGAAGCAAAAAATCAAAGAAAATAAACTACCTTGAGTTTGTATATATAGTCTGCACACGTGTCCTCTTTATTTTATTTCTTTACTTTATTAATTTATTAAAATCCGAAAAATAGATTAGGATGTACATATTTATTTTATATTTTATTGGATTTTGTTTTGATTTTTATCTTACTTAAAAAATTACAAAAAATTAGCAAAACACAAAATACGTATTTTTATCTATAGGATACCACCAAAAATACTTTTTGTGCAGATGATTTATTTTAATTTTGGGTCAATCAAAAAACTTGTGGATCTCGTCGAGTTGAGCAACTTTCATGTTGACCACTATTTGGTTTAATCTATTTTGCTATTTCTTTTTTATTTTTCCATGGATTTAATTTTCAATTTTTTTGGGAGTGACACGTGGCAGCTCCTGAAGCCGCCACGTGCCACTCCCATTTTCTTTTTTATTTTATTTTAATTTTATTTTATTTAATCATTATTCTTTTATTTTATTTTTATTTTATTATTATTTTTCTATTATTCTTATTATCTATTTTTTATTTGTTTTATTTATTTATTTTATTTACACATTTATTTGTTATTTTATTTACTTATTTTATTTTATTTATTATTTTCTTTATTATTTATTTATTTATTATTTCTGATTTAATTTTAATTATAATTATTTATTTCATTTTATTACTATTACTATTATTTTTAAATTTAATTCTTATCTTTTAATTTTAATTTTTCGCATCACGTAGCGCAACCATCTTCTCCTCCTCTCGTTGGTCACACAACTGCCTGCGCTTGGTCCGCCTTGACTGCGTCGACCACCTCCTCTGTAACCGTCGCCCCTCCTCCTACGGCAGCACGCGACCCAACTCCCCCCCTCCCCCGCTCCCTCCTCCCTCTCTCTCCGTAACCACCCCATTGTCACATGCTTCTCTCTCCCCCTCTAAACCATAATCGTCGCACGAATCGCCCACACCCAACTAGCTCCGCTCCATCCGCCCATTTCCCCTATATTCGCACGATTGGCTAACCACTCAACCAGACCATAAAAGGTCGACGATCATTCCATGTGTGCCGCATCTGCTGCTCTTGAGAGAGAGGGCCACCAGCTCGAAGCCTTGCCCTGGTGACGGCTCGACGAGGATTTCTTGAGCAACGAAGGTTTGAGTTCAACTCCAAGCGAGATCCGTGGAGATCTCCTCCACGCTCTAAGCTCCAAACCTTGTGAAGTTTCACTGCGTTAGCTCGCATCTTGAGGTGACAACTGGAGGTGGCCTCCGTCCCTCCAGCAACTCTGGCGAACCCCCTTCCCTCTTCTCTTTTCTCTTCCTCTATTTTTCTTCCTTCTCTCGTTCTTCCTCTATTTCTCCATATTCCTATGTTTCTTGGTTCTTCCCCAATCATTGCACATTTGCTTCACCTCCACGCCCTAGCATCGGAGAAGCTCTGCCTCCACACCAACGAGCAGCTTTCGTCGCTTCCTTGATCGAGTTGCCATCAACCTTCTCCGCATCGACCTTACCCTCGCAGTGGCAACAAAGCATCTCCATCGGACTCCAACCACCTTCCGCCAAGGCCGCAACCGCCCGCCTCTTCGAAGCTCAATCATGTGCCTGCCGAGTCCTCGCTTTCGCATGCATCAGTTGCATCCGTAAAGGCCGCAACCACCGCCGACTGCTTACGCGCAGACCCTCCGCGTGCCCTCAACCCCCTCGACCTGCATACTCGTTACCCCAAAGCTCTCCTCACATGTGAGGCACGTGATCGAGGGTAACATTTGCACGGGAAACCTCAGCCGAACCATATAGTGCATCAGGGCCTTTTCATGTGTGAGACGCGTACAAAAAGGGCAAATTTGCACTGATGCCCTCTGTAGATCACAAAATTGCAAGAGGCCCCCACTCCAGCAACCATGTGCAACGCATGTCCCTTCGGGAAAAATTGTAGTTTCCCCTCATGAGTTCCGGTTATTAAAGAATCATGTTTTACGCTATTTCTTTGCATTTATCTTAATTATGTATTGCATTTGGAACCATGTGTTCTAGCTTTGTTTTGAGTATCATTTTATCATCATGTTTCAATTCTAAAATTACATCTTCTAGAAAACTTTATGCTCTATCATTGTGGATGATGATCACATTTCTGCGAGCTGTGGTTTATTTAATATAAATATTTAAGTGGAAAATTGCATATTTTGCCCATTGTGTTATCTATAATTCATATTAAATTAATTATAGCTCCAAAAAATCCCAAAATTTCATAGCAAGTAGATTTTAGTTTTTCTACATTATGCCCAAAATTCATGAATTTAGAAGCATAACGAGGCCGCAATAAAATAATTTGATTTTTTTTAATTGATTTTTAATAGGTCATTGATTAAATATTTTTAGGATCTCTTAATTTTCCTGGATTCCTATCACATAGTTTTATCTAGGATAATTTTATTTCCACAAAATAAATTGGTCTTTTATTTATTAAAAATAATTTGCGAAAAATCAACTTGCATGAATCATTAATTCGTATTTAATTCATTTGCACTAAAAAATTCCAAAAAAATACAGAGTAATAATTTCATTATTCTTCATATTATGGACAAGTTTTAGCATTTTTTGATATTATTTGATTGTAAATTGCATTTTATCCCCTAAACTTTATCGAATTTGCATTGCGTTTATTAATTGCATAAAAAAGTTAAAAAAATGCATCTCTGAAAACCTAGGTTCTAAATTGACTATTAATCAACCTAAGGAGACAACTGCATCCCTGAGTTCAACCTTGGGCTTGCCCAAGTAAAATATAAATCTGATCGTTCGCATTAATTGATCAAAATAAATATGATCTTTTTTATAAATCATGATTGCCCGACTACTACAACAAAATGACGTAATTAACATAGAGTGCTTAGGGTTCATCATGCACTAGATCAGTGATAGCCTGATCAGAACACTGTCAATGCTCAGTTGCTTGCTTCCATCCATGCCATCCAAAAGCAATTGATCGATCAGGCCTTAGCCCAAGTCACTTTCCAGGAAATGTTAAATGATCTGAGGGGAGAGAGAGCATAGGAGGAGGAGGAGGAGAAAATGAAGAACCGGAACATGGGAACTGTGAAGGGCCTGCAGATGAAGTACGAGGAGAGAGGTTGAATCCTACTCTCAAGGAAACCTATAATCCTAGTGCTGGCCAGATGATGGAGTGGATAGAGATCCCTATAGTCCACTGACATTTTGAGCTCAAACCTCAGTTCCTCACTCTTTTGCCCTCGTTACACGAGAACACCAACGAGGAACTCTACATCCATCTTCAGTAGTTATCTTGCATCTGCCACGTAACTTACTACCCAACATCCCATTGGGCATAGTCAAAATGACTGCATTCCCCTTCAACCTTCAAGAGAAGGCTCTTTATTGGATCAACCATCTGGGGAAGGTCATGATGACCTGGGAGGAATTAAAGCCTGCATTCCTCCAAAAGTACTATCCATTTGGACGTTTGAATCAGATGCGAGCTTGGATTAGCAATTTCTCCCACAACCCACATGAATTGATACATGAATCTTGGGAGAGATTCCAAGATTTGTAGGAGAAGTGTTTCCATCATGGTATTCCACGGACCAGTCTGGTCTAGCATTTCTTCGAGGGCCTCACTCTTGAAAGTCAATGGTTAGTAGATATTGTTCGTGGTGGCTTGTACTTCAACAAGGATGAGGACATTGTTTGGCAGATTTTCAAAGAGATTATTGAAGGAGAGGCTGCTCTATCCTCGTTCCAAGCTTATTGGCATAAGCTGTAAGTCCAGCACAAGCCCGCTGACAGGGCGACAACAAGTGAGCAAGACAGGGACGAGAGATCCAATCTCATCATCATTGGGAGCCACATGTCTAAAGTTGATATTATTGAAAAACGATCACAGGACTTGGAAAAGTTATCTGTGATCGAACAGAGGACCCATCACCTGGACAAGCTGGATCAGATAACAAAGCGGTTGAAGCTACTCGTTAGCATCATTAATGTCATACAATCTGTGAGTCAGGTCGCCACCACTTCTGCTAAGCCAAAGGAACCATCATCTCCATAGCAACCTCAATCGAGTGCAAGTCAGCCTCAGGTCCAACATGTATATTACGTGCAGGCACCTAACCGATCTCCACTGTCATCTCAACAGATTGTCTTATACCAGCCTGAGCTTCAGGCCCCTTACTATGATCCATTCTCACCCCTACCACAAATCATCCAAGAGGTGAACGCCATCTAGAATAACGATGTCCAGTTGGACCGTCCAAACGGACAGTAGCAGGGCCAAACTTTGGTCATTAGGTCATATCACCAGCATCAGGGTGGCAAGTTTGTCCAGCCAAAACAACCTCAGCAGCACCAGCCTCCGCAATATCAGACCAAATGGAGGCACAATCAACAGTACCAGCAGCTTGTGTACCATCAATATCAGTAGTACCACCAGTATGTGGGTGCTTCTTATAACCATTACCCTCCTCCTCCGTAATTTCATCAACAACAACTCCCTCCTACTCACCATGATTTCCATAATTCCCAACCTCAGCAATACCGTTCTCAGCATGGTCAGCACACAGAACCATCCAAGGCTGCTCTAGTGAACCCAACGCTAGACTGCTTGGCCCAAATTGTCAAGGGCCTAGCAGAGATGTCCTAGAAAATAGATGGCCTCACTGCCACCAAGATGCCCATTCCATGATAGGTTGAGGTGAATCCCAATAATTTTAATGCAAAGAGAAGGCAGTTTGTAGTGTTTCAACTGGTCCATCAGATTCAGATATTTCATATTATGCTTTGCCTCATGCAGTGACTCTTAGGAGGGTAGAACTTTGCAACCATCCACCACCGCCAAAGGGAAGAATAAAGCAACTTTTGGAGAGTCATCTTCTGCATCAGATGGCCCAGTAGCAGTATCAGGTGAGCAAGAAGATGATGGAGGAACAACACCAGCCACTATCCACCACCACCATCAAAAGAAAATTTCCAAAAAAATCAGTAAAAAGAAAATTCACAAAAAGAAATGAAGAGCCGAAGCCATGAAGGACTAGCTATGGAAGAGCCAGCACCACCAGCAACCAATCTGAGGCAGCCCGACGAAGCCCAAGCTCATGTGCATAAATTTTTACCTATTTTGCATAATGGCCCATCTGTTGCCCAATCATCTGTAAATAAGTCTGTAATTAAGAACATTGAAATTTCTTTTATGAATATTCCATTTTTTGATGCTATAAAAAATATCAAAAATTTGTAAAATTGAAAACTACATCATCTCACCCTATAGTGGTCAAAGTTATTGAAAATCTTATTCTGAAAATACCATTCGTGAAACCCATAAACTACATGCCAGCTATCAATAAAGAATTGAAAGAAGCATGTACTTTCAAGCGTCTGAACCGCAAGAACAGGTGCAACAGAGGAGAGAAACACATCTTGACCATGGACACCATTAATGCAATTAGTGACCTCCCACAGAAAAAGTAAGACAATGGAGCATCCAACATTAGATGCCATATTTTCGACCAAGTATTTGAGCAGACTATGCTTGATAGTGTGTATTTAATAAATACCATGCCCTCCTCACTATTGCAAGAATTTGGGCTCGGACCGCTTAAGCCAACAATAATGATCCTACAATTCGCAGATCAATCTATGAAGCGTCCCAGAGGTATGCTAGAGGACGCTATCGTTACTATGTAGGATATGAAATTTCCAGTTGATTTTGTAGTCCTAGACATGGACTTGCCGACATCGTTACTTTAGACCCCCATCATTCTTGGACGACCATTCCTTCGCACAACCGAGGCGGTCGTTGACTACGGGTATGGGAAGGTCGCCTTTTGCTCCAGCTCTAACAAAATCATCATGTATTTGGTCGAGCCGAAAGCGGCATATGATGTAGGGAGAGCAAAATTAGCAATGGACTATGATATTATGGACATCCAAGATCCATCAATTTCTTTAAATGATATTATCACACAAGAATTCTACTCTTCAGAAGAAGACTTGGATAGCGCAGTCAACCCATGCTTCCTTGCCGATTGGGAGATCGAATCAGAGTTCGAGTCACTGAGCAGTAGACCTGGCCAAAGTCTGGGCCGGGCCGGCCCATGGGCCGAATGTAAAGTACTCTTTTATTAATTATTAATTTTTTAATCAAATTTACGCAGATAATTAAGTTTTTTTAGCATTATCTAATCTTTCTAAATCCAAGTAACCATAATATGTGTTACTTTGCATGCAAACTATAAAATACATTTTGTAACATTTTTAAGTCGTTGTTATCCATGTTGAAACATTGTGCGTGGATTTTGTGCCTTCCGTTTACCGTTACAAACAAAGCTCCAATAGGAATTTGGAAGGTAGACTGAGGTACTATCCAACGTGGAGTTCATCGTAAATTTGTCTATACATATTATGGATATATACTATAGTGGATAGTGTAGATAAAAAAGCTTCGACCGTGCAATTGATTGAAATGGCTGAGCGGCAGAGATGGAGTTCGATCTCCTGCTTGCTTGCTATTCTTGCGAAGGCGGTGAGATGGTTATTCGTTAATCGCTGAAGGTGTTGCTACCATCCAAGATCTACAACTCCGGTCCCTTGAATGCTCCAGGGCACTGGGATTCCATTTCCAAGTCTATCTATCTGGCGATGGGTTCGGAGATGCAATGCTCAGGTTCGACGATGAGTTTTGTAATGCTCGAGTGCACACAAATATCGGGTTGCGACAGGAGATGCAATTCTTGGGTTCGTGACCAGAGCTGAGCCTTAGGTCGGTGATGGGTTCAGGGTGAAGAATGTTCAGAGGAGAGGAGAGCCATAATATGTGTTACTTTAAACATATATTTTTATATATGCAGGCCGGGCTGGGCCGGATTTATGACACATGCCCACGGCCTGCCCAATTGACGGGAGGGCCAAAGATCGAGCAAGCCGGGCCGGCCCATTCTTGAAATCTCTTGCCCAAGCCCGGCCCATGAGCGGGGTGGGCGGGTGGGCCCCCGACCCATTGGCCAGGTCTACTGAGAAGCATGTTCGAAGAAGATCCAAGCCAATCTGAACATGAAGAGTTCATTGCAGATATGTTCGGCACATTTCTTTCACAGCCAGGAGTGACAAAGGTGGACATCACCTCATTAAAATTAGCATATCAGCCATCTACCAACACTGTTTCTAAAGTAACTACAAGGCAAGCTCAACAACTACCTAAACTCAAACCGCTCCCAATAGGTCTAAAGTACACCTTCCTTGCAGATGAAGAACACGTGTATCTAATTATCGTCAGCACATGCTGACTCCAGATCAAGAATCTGGACTTCTCGAGGTTCTATAAAAGAACCGCAAGGCAGTTGTTGGAAAGTCTCAGATCTTCGAGGGATAAATCCGAGTATGTGTTCACACCACATCTATTTAGAAAATGATTGTAAGTCATCCTGAGAATTTCAAAGAAGACTGAATCCGAACCTGTGGGATGTAGTAATGAAAGAAATCATGAAGTGGCATGAAGCAGGCTTCAATTATACCATCTTCTAATCCAAATGGGTGAGCCCCTTGCATGTAGTTTCGAAGAAATCAAGGCTCACCATGATGAAGAATGACCAAGGAGACGAGATCTCAACCCGAGTACCGACATCTTGGTGGGTGTGTGTAGAATACCGTCATTTGAATTCGGCTACAAAGAAGGAACATTTCCCTTTACCATTCATTGATCAAGTTCTTAAGTGACTTGTAGGGAAAGAATTATTCTGCTTCTTAGATGGGTAATCCATGTATAACCAAGGGGCGATCGGCCTTGAAGACTAAGAGAAGAAAACTTTCACCCGCCCGTTCGGCACCAATGCTTTCAGAAGGATTCCCTTTTGCATATGCAATGCTCTAGCAACTTTCCAGGGGTGCATTCTTGATGTCTTTGTTGACATGGTCGGGAGATTTCTTGAAGTCTTTAGGGATGATTTCTCCGTCTACGGTGATAGCTTCAACTCTTGTATTCAGCACCTAGATAGAGTACTCCAGAAATGTCGTGAAGTCAATCTTGTATTGTCATGGGAGAAGAGATAATTCATGGTTACATAAGGGATAGTGTTGGGCCATGTTGTCTCTACGCGAGGCATGGAGGTCGACCCGGCAAAGGTGGATGTGATCTCTGAACTCAATCCACCACAGAATGTGAAAAACGTGAGGTCATTCTTAGGGCATGTTGGCTTCTATCATCAATTTATCAAGGACTTCAGCAAACTTGCCTAGCCTCATATAAAGTTGATTTGCAAGGAGACCGAGTTTATTGTTGATCAAACAATTCTCTTATCTTTTTATCAGTTGAAAGAACTGGTCACTCAAGCTCCAGTCCTACAGCCACCAAATTGGTCTCTTCCATTTCAGATCATGACGGATGCATCAGACTTTGTAGTTGGGGTTGTGCTAGGACAAAGAAGGGACAAGTTGCCCTATGTTATTCACTACGCTAGCAATACGCTCGATGAAGCATAAAGAAATTATACAGTCACAGAGAAAGAGCTACTTGTGGTAGTTTGTGCTTTAGAAAAGCTTAGGTCCTACCTTCTTGAATCAAAATTAAGTGTTTTTATTGATAACTCTGCCATCTGGTACCTACAACAAAAGGACGGGAAATCCAGATTACTCAGATGGATCCTTCTCCTCTAAGAATTTGACTTAGAAATCAGAGATAAGCCTGGCGTTCAGAATGTGGTGGCATATCACCTCTCTAGATTTGAATGTCAAGATGCTCAGCTAAGTAGTACACCGATTACAGACAGCTTTCCTGATGAATCAATTCTCAGCATTGGGTCCCTTCCATGGTGTGTCGATATTATGAACTACCTCGTCTCTGGGGTAGTTCCGCAAGAATGGACGATAATCAAGAAGGACAAATTCATGTCCGATGTTCACTTTTACTCGTGGGAATACCCACACTTGTTCAAGGAAGGAGCGGATTGCATATGGCATCGGTGTATACTTCAGGAGGAGTACACAAGTGTTCTCGAGCACTATCATAAGCTTGAATCTGGTGGACACCATTCTGGGAGCAGAACAATAGCAAAGATATTACATTGTGGTCTCCGGTGGCCCATGCTTTTCAAGGATGTGAACGACTATGTGAAAGCATGCACCGGTTGTCAGAAGACGGGAAAAATCCACGGTGTTAAAGACAGCATGTCCCTCAAATTCATCCAGATATTTGATGTGTTCGATGCATGGGGCATCAACTTCATGTATGTTTCCTAATAGTCAAGGCTATGAATACATCCTTCTTGCCATTGATTATGTGAGTCAATGGGTGGAAGCACTTCCAGCTCGAGCCACGAATAGCTGAATAGGTTGTAAATTCTTGAAATATAGCATCATTTCATGTTTCAGAATTCCAAAGAGTCTGATTTCATATGGAGGCTACCACTTCATCAATAAGGAGGTTAAGAAATTAATGAAGGAGTGCGTCATCGATCACTGGGTAGCATCTCCTTATCATCCACAGTCAAATGGCTTGGTAGAACTTTCGAACAAAGAAATCAATATGATATTGCATAAACTAATAAAGTCGGATAGAAAGAACTGGTCACGACTTCTGGACTCAATTCTCTGAGTATACAGAATGGCCTACAAGTCTCCCTTGAGCATGTCGCCCTATCGCCTTGTCTACGGAAAGCCATGTCACCTACAGTGGAATTGATTCACAAATCATTGTGGGTGGTTAATATATGCAACCTCGACTCACAAAAGGGAGGTCAACAGAAAATTGGATCTGAACGGACTCCTGGAATTCATAGATTACATGTACGATAACAATTTGATGTATAAGGAGAAGGTCAAGCGATGGCATAACAAGCACATTAGAAGAACAACCTTCAAACCTAGGAAGAAAGTATGGTTGTTTGATGCAAAATTGAAGTTATTTCTAGGAAACTTAAAGAGCAAGTGGACAGAGCTGTATAGAGATAGGATCGTACATGACAACAAAAGTGTGTTGATATTAGATTTGTCAGCTGACGCGTAACCTTTCGTAGTCAATGGTCAGTTGTTGAAGTCGTACTTAGAGCACGATACATTGCTGGCCATTGTCGACTCTGTGCAAGTGATTTTTGATGAAGACTTCATTGCTACAACAGCTTTAGTGGAGTCAGACAATGCTCCCAAAAATATCTTTGAGTAGATTAGATTTTTCTTCTTTTCTTCTTTTAGTTTCTCATTCTTTCATTCTTACAAAAACTTGCACTCATCACGTTCATTATTGTTATACTTAGGATATACTTCATCCTGAATATAGGGGGGATGATTGTATTCGGGTGTTCATTCTTTGATCCCTCTCATGTCTCCTCAACTTTTGATTTTCTGTCTATACATAGGGATATTTTATCCTAAGTATGGGGGGGACAGGCCGAGCCGATGATTTATACATTCCCAACTTCGACCCTCCCTGCATTGTATACAGTCTTTTATACTTAAGATTAATTGATCATAAGTATAGGGGGGACGGTCGACTTCCTATTCTTTATTCTATTGTTGTAGTATAGACTTTTTTTTATAATTAGTATGAGATATGTCTTCCTTTTCTCTCCGATCTATGAGGACATAACTCAATTTAAGTATACGAGGTCATATATACGTTGTATGTACTTTAACATTACTCGTACTTTCGTATTTCAATAATACAGCTAATCCATAAACATTAAAACACATATCAAATTCTTGGTAATTACAGATAATAAACCGATTAAAAATATTTTGCAAAATGTTTGAAAAATGGTTTGAAAATTTCTTTGAAAAAACTTTTGGAAACCGTTTCAAATATATTTTGTGAAATATTTTCAAACCCTTGCAAAAATATTTTGTCTATAAAAAATTATTAGTTTGAATAAAAATATTTTGAAAATCTATTTGCAAATGGTTTGGGAAAATGGTTGTAAAAATACTTTAAAAAATCTATACATGCTATTTGAAAAAACTTTGCAAAATGATTTTCAACTTTTTAAATATTTGTAAAAATTATTTGTCAAATTATTTTCAAAATAAAGTTTTCAAAATGTTTGTCAAAATCTTTTCAAATTATTTTTAGAACCATGTACATGATCAAGCAAATAAAAATCTTTACACAATTTGTATATCAACCTATAAATAAAAACTACCCTAAAACCTGTAAATACCTAGTGCAAATTCTTCACATAAATTCTTGTAAATAACAAAATGCACTCTTGTGCAAATATCTGCACATAATTCTTTGACTAACTCTTTTGTTTTTCAAAAACCTTTAAAAATTTGCAAAATTAAAAACCCATAAAAATTTGCAAAAAAAATTCAAAAACTTGCATAAAAATTTGCAAACTTTTTCAAAAAAAAATTCAAAATCAGAAAATTGCTTCACAAAAATATTTTCTTGCATTTTACATAGCATATGCATTTTTTGGAATAGTTAAGACGATTGAACAAGTCAAAATACAGTTTGAAGATTGGAGCTTGGTATAGACCTTAATACAATTAATTTCAGAGGAACCCGCATTGAGGACTAGAATTGGGGATACTTCAGATCTCCTGGACTTAATTCTTTAGGTCCCATGAGACTATGTTCATGAGTCAATTCAAAGTGTCTAAATAGAACCCTTTATATCATCCTAAGACTCTTGAGGCAATGGCTTGATCAGAAACCTCGCACTTAACACTTAGCTCAACTCAGATGGATTATTGAAAAATCTTGGAGTCTAAGTCAGGACGATGCCAGGCCGCTTTGTCAATGGTGGCTCAGAAACCATTCTTAGGGATTGTCGAAACCGGTACTCTAACACACTTATTTTGGTAATAATGATATCTAAAGATTGAAATGGATTGAAATAATGCTTCGGATGAGGAATGGTCTGCCAGAACAACTTTTTCCAAGACCCCAAAAATTGGGCAGACTAAAAAGAAGCTATATCCGTCGGGACACAAACAAACAATGCAGAAGCTGTACAAAGTCAAGGAAAATATCCAAGGAATCTTATACCAAAAATTACGCCAAAAAATTGAGTTTCAGAAAAAACATGCTTCTTATTGAAGATTTGGTTACACTGACCAAGCTTCACAAGGGAATGACGACTACACTGGTTCACTTCCACTTCTTTTCCCCTTCTTTTAGCTTCTTACCCCCTTTGGTTGTAAAGACCGATGGTACCTGACCTTACAAGGAAATATATGTTTCTACGAGGATGAGTTACCATAAGAACAAACTCCTTTTTTGTTCAATGGTTTGTCTGGGAAGAGCTGAACAATTCACACACATGGTTCTATCACTTCAAGGTAGCAAGAGTATGTGACTGAGAGGATGATTCTGACCAGACTGTGAATTGGACTGGATAATAGGATTATGGAACCTGAGGGTTGTTGTATCACAATCCCTGACCTAAATATGGTTCTGAACAAACAAATAATCCAACGGCCTTCTCTGAGCTCCAAACTTTGACTTTATTAAGACAAGTTTAAAAGTTGAAATTTATTCTAAGTTCCTTCTTTTTCTTTTCTTTATTTTATTTTTGCACTTATAGGCATAAGTGTTTACTAGGGACTAGCAAAGGAAAGTATAGGGGTGATGAATCCTCACTTCATCACCTTTATTCTTTCATTTTGGTCTTAAATCCCTAGCTAAATGCATATATATCATTAATTTTCCAAAATAAACACTCTGTATATTGTATAAAATCTATGTCAAATATTGTATAAATATTGTACTAAAAAAAGAATAAAGGAAAGAAAAGAAAAATAATGAAGTATCAAAGACTCTGAGTGACCCTAAACCCCGAGATCCAATCATCATGATGATTTGATCGACAAGGAATAATGTAGGGGGAGATATAATAGAAGAACTATACATGAAGGCACATAAAATCACACAAAATCCTAATTTAAATTGCCCAATAATTACTTTTTGGGACCCATTTTATTTAATTATTTTTATACCTCAAATAATAAAACATTCTACATGAACATTGTAGATAAAATACAAAGAAAAATACAAATTTGACTTCACATAAAAATAATGCATAGTGTGCTCGGGACACACATAATAAAAAGTCAAAATAAAAATTTTGCAGACATGTATCTTCTCCGTACTGTATCAAAAAATGGACCAAAATCACCTTTAATTGTATATAACTTTTAATAAGCTATTTATTCAAGGTGGTTTCACTCAATTTGGAGTTAAGATGAAAAAAATTAGATTTTGGGCCCCTATTGTGCAATATACATGTATATAATATTCAATATATTCATTCTTTATATTTTCAAATTCTTTTATTTTTTATAAAATTGAATATATTATTTAAAACATATGCACATAATTAAATCAAAATAAATCATCAAAAAGAAGTAAAATAAATAAGTATATTATCTTACACGGTTTTCAGGAAATCGGTCTGTGCGGATACATAAGCGTATTCGGGTATATTGGGGCACCAATTTCCTGAAGCGGGCCATTATGCGCCCAGACCGCTTAAGCGGGGCTGTATAGGTCGCATACTCGATTCGCTTACACAGTGTAAGCGGTTATCGGGTTTGGTAAGGATCCGAATGCTTTTTCAGCTTTTCTCAAATGATTGAATCGGCACCTTCCACATCCCACCGCATAATTGAAAATCTAGCTCTTTCTTGGAAACCTCTGATGCACGGTCCTCCTCCACCGCTCATCTCCTCCACGTCTCCACCTGGAGACGAATCATCCTCCGGACCTTCGTTGCACCTCCGCAGCTCCGCCTATGTCTACTTGCCTCCACCGTCTAGAGTTGAGTTGTTATTAGTCACCTCCATCGCCTGGAGTCGAGTTGTTGCTCGTCACCTCCACCGCCCGCAGTCAAGGTGTTTCTCGTGACCTCCACCTTCGCTTGTAGAGTGTAGAGTCATGTGTCTTCTTGTGCAAGGTAGGTATATACTTGACATTCAAAAGTATTCATTATTCTCTCATATATCAGCATCATTATCTTGCATATTCATCATTCTCCTTTAAATATCATTCATTTTTTCTTCAAAAAAATATCATTCCAATTTTATTTTTATCATTCAATCACAATTTATTGCTCAAAATATCATCCCAAATCTAAGAAACTGCTATAAATAATGAATTTTTTTAGTATCGTAGTAGCTTGTCTGATTCCATAGCCTACACCAAATCCATTGCTCTAAATCACCAATCTTCATACTTGAACATGATCATAGCTGCTATAGTTGTATTATTTGTTATTTGTTAAATATATTTTCTTTGATTGAATGTTAGGAAATTATGTCCTCTAAACAACCATCTAACAGTTGGTCTTCTCCTATGCCTAGAAGTCATCCTCATGTAGAAACTACTCAGAGCGAGATGGTGGAGTTCTTTGTTCCTCTTGGATCTAATGATCCGGGTTGGAAGTATGCTTTTCTAGCAAATCCGAGTAACCACGGCATGGTCACTTGTCGTTTGTGTAGGAAAGTTGTGATAGGAGGGATCAATCATATGAAACAACATTTGGCACACATCAAAGGCAATACATCATCGTGTCCCAAGGTGACTTCTGAGGTGAAGAAATAAATGATGGATAATATGGAGGAAATAAAAATGAAAAAGAATGAGAAGAGTTTAAAAATGAAAGACTTTAAAAAGCAAGTATCCATCAAGATTAATCAACCCTTAAGCGACAGAGAGAGAGAGATGGTAAAAGGCCTCGAGCTTCAACTAAAGATGTAACAATGGAGGGTCTCTGCCAATCCACTATCAAAGATTCATTTGCAAAGGAGGAGCGTGCACATGTGAATTCTTTTGTGGCAAAACACTTCTATAATTGTGACATTCCTTTCAATGTTGTCACAAGTTATTCATTTCTTCAAATGTGTGAAGCAATTGGCAGTATGGAAAGGGGTACAAGCTTCCATCATACTATGAGCTTATAGAGACATTGTTGAAGGAGCAAGTTTTGGAAGCAAAGGAGTTCTTGAAAAGCCATCGAGCTAGTTGGAACACTTCCGGGTGTTCTATTATGACAGATGCATGGACTGATAGGAGAGGAAGAAGTATCATGAATATTTGCATCAATTGTGAGATTGGGATTAGTTTCTTGAGTTGTATTGACCCATCTGCAGATTCTCATACTGCTAACTACATTGCTCCTTATTGGATAAGTCCAT
This sequence comes from Ottelia alismoides, assembly GCA_037367405.1. Lineage (NCBI taxonomy): Eukaryota > Viridiplantae > Streptophyta > Magnoliopsida > Alismatales > Hydrocharitaceae > Ottelia > Ottelia alismoides. The sequence continues at coordinate 6,233 of JAZKJV010007022.1, read as the reverse complement.
TGAGGAAGTTGGGCCAAATAATGTAGTCCAAGTTGTGACTAATAATGCCTCTGCCAATATGGTTGCAGGAAGAATATTGAGGACCAAATACCCACGGATCTTTTGGATTTCGTGTGCATCACATTGCATTGATCTTATGCTAGAATAGATCAGCAAAGAAACAAAGGTGAAAATTGCCATCACATAAGCGAGGACATTAACTGTCTTCATATATAGTCATGCGAAAACTTTGAGTCTGATGAGACAATTTACGCAAAAAGGTGAGATAGTGAGGCCGGGAGCGACAAGTTTTGCTACTACATATCTCACTTTACTCTTTGTGATGGAGAAAAAGGACAAGTTAAGGCTTATATTTTCTTCTAACGAATGGAGGGAATGTAAATGGTCCAGGACAAAGAAGGGTGAAATAGCTTCAACCATTATTCTGAGTCCTTCATTTCGGACTCAAGCATCTTTGACCTTGAAGGTCTTCTCTCCATTGCTCCATATTCTATGCATTGTTGATGGAGATAGGAGACCCGCTATGGGTTTTGTATAAGATGCAAAGAGAGAGATTATGAGCATATTAAAAGATGTGGAAGCATCTTACAAGCATTTTTTTGATCCTATTGACTGTTGTTACGGAAAATTGAGGGGATCGGATAAATTAGTGATAAATAGGTTTTCGTAGTTGCTATCCCCAAAAACCCGTGACAAACAAACATTTTTTTTATTTTTGCTACTTATTAACCTGTATAGCGGACATGGTCGAACTCAGGGAGGCTACAAATCCCGAGGGTTATTCAATTAATCGAAAATCAATTAAGAGAAAACAAGAATCTCAAAGGAAACTATCCTCGGTTTTTGTGAATTTTTTATCTTTTTAATTTTTTAGTTTTTATTTCTAATTTTTTTACTGATTTTCAATTTTTTAGTGATTTTGATTTTTGCATTTTTTTTATTTTCAAAAATAACACGAAGTAATATTCACAAGATCAAAAATACGCACACCAACTCTTTTTGTAATTTTTCAATTAATCAAAAATACACATAAAAATCCAGAGAAAATATTTTTGGGTTTGAAAGTTTTGAAATATTTTTGAGAATTTTTGTAGAATTTTCAGATGTTTTTGTATTTTTCTAAAAATCAAACAGTGAGAAAATGTGAAATTGTGCACAGCTTGGAGTAATTTACAACTTAAAAATATTTTAATTACCTAAAACTCCTGACAATTATTTCTATGACAAAGTAGAAGCAATTATCTACAAACAGAAACTGAAATCACAATTTTTGGATTTTTATATAATTTCCTGTGATTTTTATAAGATTTTTAGTATTTTTCATTTTTTTGTGGTTTTATAAAGAATCAATGTGTGAAAGTCAGAAATGAAAAGACAATGAAATAAAACTACCCTAATTTTTTTGGAATTTTTGGAACAATATTTGAATTTTTATGAATTTTTAAATTTCAAACAGGGAAAAACCGCATGTTTTTTATTTTTTAATAATAATAAATGAAATCAAAATACAATGAAAAATTTACGATAAAAAGATAATCACATCAGGAGCCTAGCATAATTTTTGCAAGATTTTTAGACGAATAAAAACATTTATTTCATTAAAAGAATCATGCAAATTTAGGTCTGGAATCACAGGGGCCAGAATGTCAATTGTTCTTGTTTTTGCGTAGAATAAATAACAGTAATAAAAAGGAGGTATGAAATGCAAATTACCCCTGTGAACCGCATGCGTCGCACGTGATAGAGCTGGTGGGGAGGCTCCTTCTGTAATTTATGAAAAAAAATAAGGGGGCACTGCAATTTTCCCAAATTAAATCCCCCCCCCCTTTTAGGGTTATACGTTTTCTTCTCAAGAGGATCCAAGGGGTCGCCGACCCTTGTTCTCCCTCCCCAACGAGCGGCGACCGCGGTGGTCCTGCGTGCGGAGGAAGGTGGTGAACACGGTCGGAGCGGCAGACAGGTGGCGGCTTGGAGCAGCGTTTGGAGGAGGCGGTGCAGGCGTGGTAGTGACCTGAGGCGTGTGGCGTGGGCCGAGCGGCTGGAGTGGGATGGCGGGCACTGCCGCCACGCAGTTTCGCAGCAGGTGCCCACGCGGGTCGCCAGGCGGATGAAGCGACGCTACGCGATGGGCTGGAGGAGGTGTGGCGGCGTCGCCTGGCGCGGCTGGAAGGAGGAGGGATCGCAAAAATAAGGCCTGGGGCGCGGAAGGCGGTTGTCGACGGAGAGGGTGCCTACGTGCGGGTGGGCACGAGGTGGTAGGGCGAATGTCGGCTGAAAGGCATGGCTCAGGCGATGGGAGGGCGACTGGAGGTCAACTTCAAGCGGTGCCGGACTTCGAGGACGAGGGGCGGCGGCGACGCCTGAACGACAGCTGTCCCCTTTTTTGTATTTTTATAATTTTTTGTAATTTTTTATTGTTTATGATGTAAACAGAAATAAAAAACTTTTTTTATTTATTTTTTTGTAAATCCAAAAATAGGAATTTCAAAAATAGGCAATAGAAATTATTTTTTTATTATTTTATTTTTTATATAACCCTGCAAAACAAACGTTAGAGAAAAAACAAATACACTTTTTTATTTTTTTTATTTATTTACAAATCAGAGAAAATGAACGAGGATTCAGCGGAAATGAGAAATTTGAATCCGATCTCCGACCACCTTACGCGGCTGGAGTTGAGAGACCGTGGACGATAGAAATAGAACTTGGAGAGATCGAGAGAATGAGGTGAAAACTCGAGATCGATGTCGAATCAAAAACGTGATGGATTTTAAGATCTAGAAAAATGACAACGAGATAAAAGTGCGAGAAATAAAACTACGATTAAACTAAGATAAAATAAGAAGAAAAATGTGGATCTCACCTTAGGAGCGGAAATGGACCGTGATCGCCTCGACAAGGCTGACTCGCTGTCACCGTACGGCTCGGAGGCTAGGCACTATTCTCGACGAAATTTTCTCTCGGTGATCGGGCTCCTCTCTTTAAAGATTAATCAAGTTGAAATGAAGGAAAGGAGCCATATAAATAGAAAAGATAGAATGAAATTTGAATTTTTGATTTTTTTGGATAAAGAGATAAGAGAGATGAAAATTGAAATGAATTTTTGAATTTTTTGGTGGAAGAGATAAGAGAGATGAAATGAGAAATGAGATAAAATAAAAGAGAGATAAAATTATTTATAAAATTAACTATATTTTCTGAATTTTCATCACTTTATTTATTTGAACTAAAAAATATTATTTTTTTTATTTTTTATGGTGGTTAATTAAAAATAGCAACTATATACATATACTATATACATATATGACATTATATACAAGGGTAAATGAGGAAATTGGCCTTTTTTGTTTTAAGAATTTTATAATTTTTTATTTTAATTTTAATTTTAAATAATTAATAAAAATATTTACAAATATATACAAATACAATATACACAAAAATACATGTGAAAATTGCACAAACCAACCCAGAAAACCGACTTTTCAACCGTAACTCCAAAAAATATGAAAACACAATCATTATAAAGATAATTTAATTTCGAACCCAATGGAAGTGAGATTGGTTCAATTTGAGCTCATATGGAGCCGGAATCGGTCTTTCAATAAGTGCTTAGTGGCTTTTTCCAAGTGTGGTTACTTTTATTCTGTACAAGATTTAATTGTGCAATTATTTTTATTAATTAGGACGCATTTTTATTTACAACTTTGGTTTTGAAAGTTATTTGATTTGAGGTCAATTAAGGTACAAATAAATTAGTGTCAAATTTATACAGATCTATACAAAATAAGTGAAAAGTATTTACAACAACAACACACAATTTTTTTTCTTCGAGTTTCTGCTTAAGGACCCAATCTCCCCCTACATTATTCCTGGTCGATCTGGTCAAGTCTTGACCTTCTCTCGGGGTTCAGGTCAGCCTGTATATAGTCTTCCTCTTTTTTTGTTTTCTTTTCTTTATTTTTCCTTTCTTTCTTTATTTATTTATTTTAGGTTAAAATTAGAAAGAAGTGTACAATATTTACATAGATGCAAGTTAGTAAGAATATGGAGTTATTGTTATATGCAGGTGTTTTATAAGGGATTTTAAGCTAAAATAAATGAATAAAGATGACGAATCGCAGATTCATCATCCTCCTATGCTTTATCTTTGCTAGTCCCTTAGGGCCTGTTTGGTTGCAGGGTTGGGCAGGGTTGGGTTGGGCTGGGTTGGGATGGATGAATAGTAATCTGTGAGGAGGAAGTACCCTTGTGAATAGTAACCAGGGATGGGCCAACCCTGCAACCAAATAGAGCAAACACTTATTTGAAAGAATAAGTGAATAAAAAGAAAAAGAAAGGGAAAATAAAGAAAGTAGGACAACATTGAGTATTAAACTTATCTTTATAAAATTGTAGTTTAGAGCTCTGTCGGACCTTTGGATTATTAGTGTGTCGGAACTTCTGTGAGACTTAGAATTTTAAAATCGTCAGCCTTCAAGTTCTACACATCATTGTCACAGTTTCGGCTCAAAAGTCATCTTAGATCAATCCTCTTCCCAAAGCACACCCTATGAACATTGAACAATCGACTCATGTGTGTGAAAGGTTTTAGCTCTCCCATCCAGAATACCGGACTACCATGCAAATCTCCTCTCCAGTAACTCGTCCTTGGGAAGTCAGGTATTTCCTTCTAAGGTCTGTCGCGTTGTGTTCACAATCGAACTGGGGGAGAAGTTAGAAGAAGGAGAAAAGAACTGGAGGGTGGCCAGTGTAATCACCTCTCCTTGTGAAGCTGGCCAGTGTAGCCGAGTCTCCACCAAGATCTGCAGGTTTTCTTGAAGCTTGGACCTTTTTGGTTAGATATTTATTTGGTAGTGGCTTCTTTGTATTTGAATTTTTGGTGGTTCTTCTTGGATCTTTTTATGCCCCTACGGATATAGAATCTTTTTCTTTCCGTACATTTTTTGGGTCTTAGAAAAAATTATGCCCATTCGTCCATCCCTTTTTCGAAGCTTTATTTCAACCCGTATTCCGGTCTTTAGATTTCCACGCTACCAGAAAAGAAACACACACAGTCTTCCAACATCCCGTTTGAGTTGAGCTAAGTGCATAGTGCGAGAGTACAAATTGATTCCATATTCTAGAGTTATACCCAGAATGAAGAGACCAGGTTAGACACAAAGAGTCAAACGTTGCACATTGTCATGTAGAACTCAAAGAATTAAGTCAAAGACCTGAAGCTTCTAAAATCCTATTTCTCAGTGAAGTTCCTCTGAAAATTAGGTTGATTAAGGTCCAACTAAGCTCCATTCTTCAATTTTATTCCAGACATAGTTTAAATATCAATACTATCCTGAAAAATGCACATGCAAATGCAAAATATGAACAATGCAAAGAGTTTTTTTCTTTTTTGAAAAGAAATGATGCACATGTGAAAAGAACATTTTTTAAACAATTTTCTAATTTTGAACTTTTTATGGATTTTTGGAGGAAAAATGCAGATGTGAAAGAAAGGTTTTTTTTAATTATGCAAATTTTTATAGATTTTTGGTTTTGTAGTTTTTTTAAAGGAAAAAGGGTTAGTAAAATATATACAAGTATATACAAGATTTTTTTGTTTTTTTGTTTGTTTGTTTTGTTTGTTTTGTTTTTATTTTTGTATTTTTTTTTTGTTTTTTTTGTTTTTTTGTTGTTGTTTTTTTGTTTTTTGTTTTTTACACACATGGATTTTACAAATTAATACACATAACCCCCCAAATAAACGTATTTAAAAGTACAAGTTATGTCTAAAGTATATATACAATATATACGACACCCCCTATACTTAATTATGTCCTCATAGTGATCAGAGAGCAAAAAAGGAAGACATAACTCGTGTTAAGTATAGAAAAGTGAAAAGACTCCTATGCTACAACGACTCAAAGAAAGTATAAAAAGAAGAGAAGTTGGTGATCCCCCCTATACTTAGGATCAAGTAATCCTAAGTATAGTAGAGTGTACAAAAGGGGAAAACCGATGAAGAGAATGTACAGACTCAAAAATAAGAAGACACGATATGAACAACATTACCCCCCCTATACTTAGGGTAGAGTATCCCTAAGTATAGGCAACAACAAGAGTGATGAATAGGATGAATATGAACAACACAAATCATTCACCCCCCCATACTTAGGATAAAGCACATCCTAAGGGCCCGTTCGGTAGGAGAATAAGGGCCTTATTCCACCTTATTCTCCTTATTCTTATTCTCCTAC